>CM070515.1:49430257-50145966 GCA_036346375.1 Guadua angustifolia
TCAGTCTCGTCGATCGTCGTGCAATCCGATTAAGAAAAGTTTAAAATCTAAAAAATCGTGGATGTATATCTCATCTCACCCCATCTACATACAAGAAATTTGTCTTTTTGTAACTTCTAGCATAGGACGAATTTGATCATGAAAATTTATATGTAGATGGGGTAAGATGAGATATACATCCATGATTTTTTTCAGAATTTTTTGAAACTTTTCTTAGTTGGATTGCGCGGTGATTGCACGGGAGGCTTGATTGCACAGCAGTCGTTGCCCTAGTTCTAATACCACTTGTTAGAGTTTTGATACTACTTGTTTGGGATAAATGCACGGCATAATAATGAAGACAAGATTTAACATAGAAAAACCTTTGCGGGAAAAAATCATGTGAAACAATTCACTATCATGCTTCAAGATTACAAGGACAGTGGGTTAACTTATATAGCCAAAGAGTTCTAGTTGTAGATGATTTGAACTAAGAATATATTTGAATAGAATCAAAAGATACAATAAGTTGAGATATTGAGTTATCTTCAATACTTCCTTTATGAAATGGTTGCTCCAGGTCTTGGAGATTTGGACAATCTCTGACATCCACATTTTCTATTTGTGCAATTGCTTCAGATCCACCAATTGACTGCAGGCCTTTGCAATAAAAGATTGCCAAATTCTCAAGAGATGGAAGGCCACTCCATACTTGTGCGGGAATCGATTCCACCGAATGACAAAATTGCAATTTCAATGTGGTAAGAGCGCCAAGATTACGCAGGCAACTGAGAGTAGACTCAAATATATACCCACATGCTTCAAGCTTGAGCACTTTGAGGGAGGGGGGAAACACCTGGTCTGCTGGCCAGTTGAGATTCCAACACTCGGACAACTCTAAATCTTCAAGATGAACAAAGCCAGCAAAACCTTGGACGGGAAGCGACACTAAATCCTCACATTTTTCTATATGTATCACTTTGACAACAGGTAGATAATTTGGTTGCAAGAATCCCTCAAGGCTTGATAATCTTCTGCACCGGCTGATGGATAGTCTTGTGAGCCATTCGAGCCCGATACTGCTTCTATTACTGCTGCTAGCAGAAGATTGGAACGACATACTTTCAAGATTGGGACACGAATAAATTGAGAGTGATGATAAGTCACGCAATTTCTCCTTCCTGAACCAACTTGGACGGAATTCGACTCCCATGTAACACTTTATTTCTAGGTGTTTAAGATTGGCAGGAGGACATAGGCCCTCAAGAACATCCATTTCCTGGCCAGTGGTCTTCTGTCTAGTGCAGGTCCTAAAAGGTTCATCCCATGACAGGATCAGTGTGTCCAGGTAAATCTTCATGTGTAGCTCAGCCATAGCAGCATGCCAGCTCATGACATTGAAAAGACCACTGATCTCCAAACTTCCATGAAGGTGATTCATATTCTTCAGTTCTCCAATGCCTCTTCCAGGTTCATTGGCAACTTCAAAATAAGGTAGCTCTTGAAGAAACATAAGCTTACCAATCCCTGGTATATTTCTGAATTGGTTAGCAAGATCACCATTCAATTTGACTTTCCGCAAGTTTATTAACTTAGTAACATCCTTGGGTAAATATTGAAATTTGCATTTCTGAGCATCCAAAATCTCTAGGTTGTGAAGGCACCAAAAAGATGAAGGTAGCTTGTCAAAAGTACAGGCAGAGATATTGAGATAGCGAAGATGCCTTAAGTTGCCAATACTCTCAGGCAGCTCCTTTAGTTGACAAGAAACGAAACTCAACATGCGAATTTTGGTGAGCCCATGAAGCCAGCATTCAACTGCAGGAGTAATAATGCTAGACTCCACACCATAGCACACCAGCGACTGCAACTTCTTGTATCTACACAAGCTTTTTAAACAGCTACCGTCGAGACCACTGCTGCTGAGTACGGACAAATGATGGATATTTGGATGAACTCTGGCTAAGTCATTTTTATCTCTAATCTTGAAGCATTCCTTGGAAACAACCGATGCCATATCATGCAACATATTTTGCATGACATACTCGGACGATGATTGAACTTTCTGAAAGAAGGATCTATTTACCAATTGATGGAAATACGTATGGCCCACATCCTGATGAACTACCATGTCCCCATGAGGCACCAGTAAGCCTACTGCTTGCCAACAATCCACAAGTGTATCCTTGTCAAATTTGTAATCTTTAGGGTATGTTGAACAGTATGAGAAGCAACGCTTCAGATGGGAGGGCAGGTATTGGTAGCTCAGCAGAATGGCTGGACAGACCCTTGTTTTCTCTTCGGACAATTCCCACAGCTCACTTGTCAAGATGCTGGTCCAGTACTCAGCAGTTGGGTTTAAGCTTAACAATCTTCCGAGAATTTTGGCAGCGAAAGGAACACCATTCAACTTTTCAACTATGCGTCTACCAATATCCTCCAGAGCACGGTTGATGTTAAAACTGTCAGAACCAAACACACATATCTTGAAGAATTTCCAAAGAGCAAATTCAGGAAAGCCTCCAAGCCGGAACGGATTCACAGTACCGAAAATGTTAGCAACCTTCGAGGACCTTGTTGTCATCAAAACAATAGTTCCGGGTTTGGCATGTTTTAATACAGCAAGGGAACTCCTCCATCCGTCAGTAACTTCTTTACACACATCCTCCTGTACGTCGTCAACCACAAGCAGGAACCTCTTTGATTGATCAATGATGCTGCCAGTCAAAACCCTTTGGATGCAACCTAAATCATCAGATTCTATCTCGCATTCAGCAACAGAGAGTATGAACTTTTTAATTAAATCCTTCTCGTGCAAATCATTTGAGGCAGATATCCAAATTGTGCGGTCAAAGTAACCTCGAGCATTCTTATCATTGAAAACTTGCAAGGCCAGCGTAGTTTTCCCAACACCACCATCACCTAGTATTGGCAAAACAGGCACATTCTCTGCTCTTGTTTGACTCTCATTGATTGCACTGCTTGATGACACACCTAGCAGTTGTAGCAACTTGCTAAATTCTTTCTCGTAACTGAACATCTTGCATTCCTCTGGGACACTATTTGTCTCAAGATTCATTCTGCAAGTATATTCGTCACATTCCTTTTCCTCCATAGCCTTGCCCTCTCGCTGCTGTTTAGTTCTGGTCCTGGCATCAAAGTTTAGTCCTGGCATCAAAGTGTACCCTGGTGAAGCATCAAAGTTTAGTCCTGGCATCAAACGTACATTTTTTTTAAGGCAATCAAACATATAATTATAATTTCTACTCATTATAGTCCTCCGACATTAATTGTTCAAGTATAGTATATTGCCTAACTTTCTTCAACAGCTTAAGCTTTTGGATAAAATATTGGTGTGTAAAATTCAGTATGTTATCAGAGCTAAAGGTCTAGAGTTTGAGATCTAGCTAGCGCAATTTGAAGAAAAAAATAATTGTAGCCCACATTGAACTACACCATACGCTGAGGGGGTCAAGACGTGAGGAGAACTGAAGTATGAGTAAATTTCCACATTTTCTCACCTACTTACACCTTTGTGTGAATTCGTCAGTGCACGAAACCTAATATGGTATCAAAGCCAAAGGTCCTGATTTCTAGACCTGGCTCACGCAATTTTAAGGTGAATGGGATTGGTGAAGTATGAATATATTTCCCATCATTTGAACAGCTTAAGTTTTTGGATGATCTAGTTGGTGTATGGAACTCAATATTAGTCATAACTAACTAGTCCAAAATCTACATAGGTGTGCTTAGACCTGGGAATTGAGCCGGGCCTTAGTGGGCAAAGCCGACCAACACGAAAAAAAAATGGGCAGGTTGTACGCACGGCCGAATGGCGTCTTGGCCGGGCCTAAAACCGCACGATGGGCCACCCGCACGGTCCGATCAGTATGGGCCGTGCTCGGCACGGCCCGAATCACGGTCCGGATCTGTAATTTGTATTTTTAGGTCTTCCTTTGCTCATATGAATTTATACTCCACATGAAAGTTGTAGAGAATTTCGAGACGCATCTTTTTCATGTAGACAACTTTTCCATTTGAGCAACGATGAATTTATAAAAAATATTTAGTGCGCTGTGTAGTTTCGGACCGACGCCACATCTCTCGGTAATCTGCATTTTTCAATGTCTTCCTTTGCTCATATGAATTTATATTCTACATGAAAGTTGTAGAGAATTTCGAGACACATCTTTTTCATGTAGACAACTTTTCCATTTGAGCAATGTATGAATTTATAAAAAAATATTTAGTGCGTTGTATAGTTTCGGACCGACGCCACATCTCTCGGTAATCTGCATTTTTCAGGGTCTTCCTTTGCTCATATGAATTTATATTCTACATGAAAGTTGTAGAGAATTTCGAGACACATCTTTTCATGTAGACAACTTTTTCATTTGAACAACGTATGAATTTATAAAAAATATTTAGTGTGCTGCGTTCTCTCCAGTGGTTGTTCGGACTGCCGCCCGACTGACAAGCCTGGCGGTGCCTTTGGGCGTCTTTGCCTTGATTTTTGCCATCCGTGATGGCCCGGCCTGGCACGAAAAAATGACCGATTTGTCTTGGCCCGTTTCATGAGCCCAAAGCACGACGGGACTCGGTAGGTCTTGGCAAGACGCCCAAGTCCCACCTCTAGGTGTGCTATCTAGCCGCCCCCTTGTTTTCAAGAGAAACGCAGGAGGGCCCTGTTGAATCCCCTATAAAGATAAATGAGTCGGCATCAAAATTCCAGCATGAACAAACATTAATTTTCCAAGTATAACAACCAACTACAAGTTAATTAGGCGAAATGGGGAAATGGAGGCAAATGGTAAGACCGAGTGGTGAGGTAACCCGGCGCTTCCCGCCTAAAACCCGTTCCAAGTAGCCCAGCCACCTCCCCTAGCCCTAATCCGAGCAGCTCCATCCTCCCAGCCACCTCCCTCTCCAGGTCCAGGTCACCTCCCTCTCTCCTGACCGCCCTCCAAGTTGCCCTCCTAGCCACCTCCCTCTCCCGTCCGCCTCCATACTTCCAAGCGACACCGCCCTCCCTCTCCAAGCCACGGTCTCCCAGTCTTCAGCCTCCGCGCCCTCCGGCGCCACCCACTCCCCCGCCTCACCGCCTGTCCCCAACCTCGCCCCTTCACTGCCCATCCTAGGCCGGCCCGGCCTCATGGCCCCTCCACCGCTCCTGCTTGGTTCATGAGACATCGAGAACTCCGTTCGACTCCATCATCGACATCCACTCTCGAAGCCGAGGCCTTCTTGAGGCCTATGCACCCGACGGTATTGGCCAAGTTGTCCTCCGCCAACGTGGCAGCCACGGAGCTGCTTGAGCTGTCGCAGGATGGATCTGTCCGTGGAGCCATTCATGCTGGCATGCGTGCAGGCGCTGCCAGAGGCCACATCGGACACACAGCTCATGGCACATGGCGGCGGCGAGGGTAAGGCTGCCTGCAAAGCACCGGTCGGACATCCGCGAGCTGATCGTTGTTCTTGGTTACTTGCATGATTTTTTTCATATATTTTTCCAAATTTTTTTAGCCTCTGAAGACCATTTCACATAGGTTGAAAATTACCCAAAATTTTGGTTTAGGGTTTCTCAAAAATGCTGAGTTTGAAATTTAGTTTTTAAACGAAAACCCGAAATCTCAATGAAATTTCAGATTTCGGCCGCCTCCTAGATGTGATCCGAAAGCGAAATTTCAAACCTTGCTTCCCACCAACCAAACATCTGCTCTCCACTGCATCCCACTAGTGGGATTTGAACTTGGTACTCAACAGAGGAAGCCAACCTTACTAGTTCCACTAACAACATGACATTCAAGAAATTTGTGTTGAGCTCAATAAAGACTAACTCCCCAGGTGATGATGTTACCTTTGTCTACGAAAGCTGGTGGAGACAAATGAGCCATTTTCTGCAGATATAAACGGTATTTCTGTGTATGACAAAAATCGGATCGGTTTTCATTCGGTTTTTAATACCAAACCGGCTCGGTAGGCTCGGTTTTCGCGAAATTCAACCAGTTTTCGTCGGCTTTGCAAACCCTGCTTCCAACCAACCAAACATCTGCTCTGTACTGCATCTCGGTAGTGGGATTTGAACTTGGTATTCAACAGAAGAAGCTAACAACATCGCGATTGACATTCAAGAAATTTTTGCTGAGCTCAATAAAGTCTTAACTCCACGGGTCATGATGTTACCTTTGTCTTCTTGTTTTGCATCCACGTTGTCCTCCTCAGGAGCTCGTCTCTCAGTCAAACGAGCTACAGGGTTTACTGAAGCCTGTATCAAACAGAAGAGTTATAACATGGAGGAAAAGATTTATCTTGTTGCATCCACTCTTTTAAGTTACAAAATGATTTTCAATTATTTCGCCTTTTTCATTGTTTTTTAACATTGACCAGTACTTTTCAGATAACAAGTTAGCGAATATCTCTTTTTTGTGATTACAAGGAAGACGCAACTCCGCCCCACCCACCCACACAGCACCACGCACCAGCAAGTGCAACCCATAGCAGCTAGCACACTCCTAGAAAAATGGAAGCTGGCAATAAATCTGCAACCTCACAAAGATCCTACAGAGGCACACTCACGTCTGCAACAGGATTTGAACCATGATGGGCTCCCACAACTCCCCCACCCCACCAAGAGGTGATTCCCCATTAGTGAATGTCTTTTAGCTCTTGCCTACAAGACAATGAGCACATTTTCCATCTTTCAGTCTAGATTACAAAAGGTCTTTATTTGCTTTATATCTTTAAACAAGTTGGTTGTTATGACCTCTTTCTTGATTTATTTTACATCTACAAACCTGTTATTTATTTTTCAAAAATAAAACATTTAATTCAAATTAGTTACGGATAAGGGCTCCATCCTTGCAATGGGATCATTCCAGATGAGAGCATCATTGGAGTGTATGAGCCTGGCATGTATGATCCAGGAACTACAGGCGTAGGCGGCCTCCCCATTTGCCAATTTGCAAGGGCAGCATATGGATGAGGGGAAGGTATAGATGGCGATTGTAATGGTTGATATATCCCAGGTGTTACTGGAACACCACCAAATTCTGGATGATGAAATTTACATGTAGAACCAAACTTGCATTGCCCAGTCTTCATATAGTAGGAGCACTCTTTCTCACTCTGCATTTTATTTGAATCAACAACTTCTCAAAAATTGTTGGGAAAAAAACCTTGCCAAAAGAAGCAATATTTTACGAGAGAATTTTTCACACCGGACGCAGAGGGAATCCACCGTTATTTAAAATAACAGGTTGCACAGATCCATCTTGCTTGGGGTGGTGATATTTGCAATTGGAACCAAATTTGCATGTCCCAGTCTTCATATAATACTGTTAAATAATACAAAAGAATAAGCACAAACACTTAACAAGTCATCTGACATAACAGAAAATGGGTAATGTGCTTAACACCCTGCTAATTATTACTTCAATTTTATTTGTGCACTCTGCATGCCAGTTGGCAAGCATCAAGTAAATGACCAAATGGGTGCGTGCAAATAGTTTGCAGGAGTCGGTGCATGCATGCTCAAGTGTGTGACTGATGCTCCTTGTTTGGATGGAAGGTGATTAAATTTTAGTTTGAGGCTGTTCAATTTATGTACCTCACATGCAGGTTGGCCCAATCGTTCTGGGTACTCCAATGCCACTGCATCCTTTGAACCTCCACCAAACTACATTTTTGAAAGAATTGAAAAGGAGTGATTAATCAATTTGCTACTTGATGCAAAATTGCAAACTTATTGCCTAGAATTCATTTGGAGGAAATAAATTCTTGGCTATGCTCCAAGTTCAACTGAAGATTTAATAACTAGACAATACAGCAGAAAATAAAATGGTATCCCAGGCCCACAGACCAAATTTTTTTCCTTAATGAAAACATTAAACATGGCAACTAGAGAAGCACTTGCAACATGCAATAGACATCAGAGATCACAGATCATTTATGAAGATCACTGTCACGATAGAAGCAACCTTACTAATGCCAATTGTAACTGCTAAGCAGTAACTAGTAAGCAGTACTCAAAGTTGTATCTTTTGCAAATCAAACAGGTCATAAAGCATCTAATCCACCAAAACCCAGGGTAAAGGCAGTACATGTAAGCTACCCACAATTGTTGGCCAAAGTCATATATACTGGTACAGCAAATGCCATATAAACCATCAGCAACAAAACTGTTAAGAAAACTTTCAAATCTTGATCAATGGTCATATTTCTATATGTTTCTGCACATGTAGCATAGAAAACTAACGACTACCGAATGGGGAAAAAAAAGATAACTTTCTATGCTATCGATCAACATAACTGATGACATGATATAAGTTGAGACTAAATGGCGAGCGGAGAATTGGGCCCTCAACAAATGAATGTGGCAGGGGCCAGTAAACTTAGAGAGAGCCAATAAAACCAAACTAGTAAATTTGAAGCAGCCAGTAAAGAGAAACAATTGGCATAGCAGGCATGGTGAAGTAACCATGAAAGGAAGGCACTCCACGGAGCATTCATGACATTCTGCTTGCAAATATCAACCCAAGGGGCACCGAGGTTCAGCTCATCGCACTGCAACTCTGATGCTACCACCTGATCAGTGCTAGCGAGACAACACGGAAAATTACGCAAGCAGTGGACCCAATTCCAGCTAGAGAAGAACTACATTACCCAAATCAGTAATCTTCTGTGATCCGATCCTTACTGGGGGTTACACTGCCACTACCTCGACCAGAGGGAAAATCTACCTAGAGCTGCCTCATTTACCGACAACAACACAAACGCGCGCGCACGGGCAAGGGCGCATCGGGCCGCACCGAATCAGATCAGGAAAGCGCGAAAGAGGAGGGGAGAGGACGGGAAGCGGCTCCTCACCTCAGTGCCGCCGCGATCGCGGGGGTGGTTGTAGCGGCAGCGCTCCCCGAAGCCGCACACGCCGGTGCGGAGGTAGTAGACGCAGTCCGCCTCGCCCGGCCGCTCCGGCAGCCGCGCCGCGCCCCCCTCCCCGCCGCCGTCCCCGCCCAGTCCCAGCCTCCACATCGACCCTGCAAAAAAAAAAAACAAACCACGCACGCATTCACCCGCCACGCCAGTCCGCGTAGATCCGCGCGCCGTACGGACGCGGAGAGATCTAAGAAAAAAAAAGGTATTGCTACCTTCAAGGCCGGTGTCGGGGCTCGCGCCGCGGCCGCCCTCTCCTCCTCCTCCTCCGGCTGCTACGGCGGCTTGACGCTCCATCGCGTCGGGGCGGGGAGAGGGCGATCCGGTGGGAATTCGGGGACGAGCGATCGGAGTGCGACGATGAGATATCCCGTGGCCAAACAGCGATCGCTGAGGCGTGAGATCAGAAGCAAATCGCAGAAGAAGCAACGGGAAAAGGGGAAAAGGGAGGAAGAACACAAAGGAAACAACAAAAGGGATCAAGCAACTTTTTCATTCATACTTCTTCCCCACGCCAAGCTCAGTATTTAAACCTGCCTCCGAATTACAGCGCTTGATGACGAAAGCGACACAAGACAGTTACAGCACAGTAATTACCGACAATTACTACATTAGCGCGTGCACCCCTTGATCACCGTGCGATTGCCCTTAGTCTAATCACGACCACACACACCACATTACTGAAGTCGCTCAATTGCTAAACTCCTCGCCGACTTTTTCCTGCTCTGCTGCTTCGCCCTTCTGCTTGCCGGATCATTCTTCAGTCCTTCGCGCCATGGCTGTGACATGTTCCCTGCCTCCAAACGCTGCTTGTCCCCAAGCCAGCGCCGACGGAAAGCGCTCTTGCAAAACCGATAAATCTTCCCATGTTGTCGATTCGCAAGAATGTCGATCCATTTAATTAATTCTGAATGACCATTGAATTGCCTTTCTTAACCAATCTTCTATCCAAGATTTGCTCGGGTATAGCTGGGCAAGTATCCAGTTCAGCAATCTATGGCAATTCTGAAAACACAGGAGAAAAGTTTGGGTGGAAAACCTTGAGCCGAGAGACATGAAAAACAGGGTGAATCATTGCCGGTGGTAAAGCTAATTTGTATGCCGTCTATCCAATTCGTTCAATATCGCATAAGGTCCAAAGTAGGGATGGCAACGGTGCATACCATAGGGTATTGGCCCCTGCATCTGGCCCCGCCAGATGAAAAATCACCACATTAATTCACCGTGCCCGACCACGGGTAGAACTTCTTCTCCATACCCATCCCCGTTCGGGTCCCTTTCACCCACCGGGTCACCCATACCCGCTACCAAGACCCGATGGATAAATGTCACCCGATGGGTCACCCGCGACCCGCCAAATCAAACTTGGCAAGTTAAAGTAAATACAATTGATCGAATCTTTGAAACAAGAGGGGAACAAATTGAGGCAGACAATTGATCAAATCTTTGAAACAAGAGGATAACATTTGTTGATTTTAATCATGGAATATAAAGCATTTCACATGTGCAAAATACAAACCCATTACGTGTATAGGAATATTGCTAATCTTGAGCTCTTCCCATTGCCCACCACCACCAGATCTTTTCATGATCTTCACCTTTGCAAGTTGAGCAATGTTCCTGAAAATGGAAGCATGTTGGTTAAGTTGGTGAAAAACTACCTGAAACCTCCTCCTCCTCCTCCTGAAGCCTGATCTTCACCCACCTGAAGCCTCCTCCTCCTCGGTCCTCCCCAACTCCAGCGCGTGAGAAAGGCAAGGACGCGGTGAGCCGGTGAGGAAGGAAAGCGGCGAGGGAGAGGCGGAGAGCTGTGGCAGAGACTCCGCTCGACGGCTCGGCGGCTCGACCGGTCGGCCCGCACGCCCATTGCCCGCTCAAGCTCCAAGCTCGGCCTCGCCTCCACGGCCTCGCCACGCCTGCCCTTCGCCGGCGTTTGGGCGCCATGCGCGCCGCCATTTGCTAGGGTTAGGGTCTTAGGGAAATAGGGACGGTGTCTGGAGTCTGAAACTCTGAATTGGAGTCTTGGACGCGTACGCGTAGAATCGCTCGCCTCAATCCTCATCGAGTCATCGCCTGGTGGTCACTCGGCTGGGCTTGGGCCGCTTGGCTAGCTGGGTTGGGTCAACTGCCAAACTGGCCGAATTGGGACCCGACTACTATCTGATACAATGCACAAGGTTGCTACACGGGTAAATGGGTAAGCGGTGCGGTGGAAGTACCTCGTACACCATGCAAAATCATACCCGACGGTGAAGGTTTTCTCCCATTAAGATACCCATGGGTATGATTATTGGACCAGATTTCACTACAGGATGACACGTCTTCGCAAGCGGTAGAACTGCTTGGAATTCAAGTATTCAAGCGAGAGAACCGCTGGAATTCTAATATCTATCGCTTTCTATACTACCGCTTGTAAAAGTATTCCAAGCGGTATATACATTAAAAGCGGTACTTTGCTTGTAAAACCGTTTTTAAGCAAGTAGTACCGCTTGGAATACTCAATTCAAGCGGTCCTCTGCTGAATACTCAATTCCAAGCGGTCCTACCGCTTGTAAAACCGCTTTTAAAAGCGGTTAGTACCGCTTGAATACTCAATTCAGCGGTCCCATCGCTGAATACTTAATTCCAAGCGGTAGGACCGCTTGGAAAAACAATTGCATTAGTTTAATATATATCCACTTAATAAATATTCGCCAAATTTATAATAATATCAAGCACCCATAACATACAATCCAAGCACCATAACATATAATTCCTCGAGAAAGCAACGTATTGAAAGTTTCATTATCACAAATCATCCACAGTACAACATGTGAACATCACCAAAATTGATTACTAATAAAATTAGTTAGATAAATCAACTAGCAACTGCAATTTGGATTACTACGTATCAAAACATAGTAGGAGCATAGTCTTTCCGGTGTTTTACAACTCAGCTAAACAACGGCTAAATACCCAAACATCATTGACTCTAGTCTAGAGAGGCACACCACCTTCACCCTTCACCATATCTTTGTTGTTGCTCAAATTCACGGAGAAATGAGATAAGCAGAAAACATAAATGGCTAGCTCGATCCATGTTCAGGTCATGTAACACAACAAAGAATGCCTTCAAATATAATGATTCAGGAAGGGTAATCTTACAAATAGAAGAGGTCATTCAGATGAGCCAGTGAGCACAGGATAATGCTGCTCCAATGTTAAAGATATGGCCAAAGTTGAAGCTGTAAGAGAGCAACAGATGTAAAAGTTAAATCATGAAGTCCATATATACTTACAGACATTTCATTGCAAAACATTCATATCAGCACAACGAATATTCGAGAATCATAATCAGGATATTGGAACTACTACTACACAGTCTACAAAAACCTTTCTAAAACGACTCATAGCAGTTACAAAAACCTTTCTAAAACGACTCATAGGGTGTTTGACTTATATTCCTGGGACTATAATATAAATCTTTCATGATGTATATAATCTCATTTTTCAAGATGAAAGCATCACGTGAGGTTTTCTTTTTGACAAAATCATGTTATTGGAGTTGGGAGATCAAGTATTGAAACTTACAGAAAGAACTCCTTTTACTATGGTAGCGAGATAAAGAGCTAGCCCGAGTTTAATCCCTGATAGGTGAGTCATGAAGGGATATGCAGCAATAATCGGTATAGATAGTGCCTGCAATGTAAATGTGGAGGTACGGAAAATGGGTATATATATGGATAAGAACGATGAGTGCTTTAGGGCATTTACAATGCTATTTCTTAGATGGTTTCTTAGCATGTCATGTAGGATAAAAAGCTTAGCTGGCAATGAATTAATGCAGAGAGAGAAGGTTAGAGTTTCTTAAACTAGAAATGGTTTCTTCATTAAATACTTTGGCTAAGAAACCATAAAAAACTGCATTATTGTGGGTATGGTGGTTTCTTATGCATGCCTAGGATGATGAAAAAGTAATAGTTAAATATTAAATGATAAAACCATGTTAAGAAACAATGCATTGTAGCTTTTGTATAAATTAGTATTTCTTAGTGATATGGATGTCTTTGAAACAAATAAAAGAAACTCTCCATTAGAAATGCCCTTATGAGAAGGTCGTTCAGTAATGACTACAGTTAATTACTCACAGATGCTGCACGGGATGAATTGACAGATCCAAGAAATTTATGAACAGATCTATAAATGAATAGTTGATACACAAGAAGACCAGCACCTAGAATGGAACGGGAAATTAATACTCAAAGTTTCTGGTAATCAGTATAATGGGAGTTACAATAAATTATGTAACCTCTATAATTGAGGTATAATGGTTCAGAATGGGCAACATGTAGTAGTATTTATAACCAGGTTTAGTTATAGGGGAAATTTTTTGGTTTTATATGGCACCAATACATGACAGCATGTATAGAATTATGTAATCTTGATATTCTGCGTGTTAATTTGGTGCCCAAGAAGAAGCATATCAATTATTAGTAGAGTAGCATTGTTAGTAAACAAATATTTGTCTTAGGATTTTAGAGCATAGTCACTCAACTAGATAAATTAAAAGGTTCATCAGTAATGTGCAAATGGTCCTAATAAGATACGTAACTTGTGGGTTTATACACTTAGTGTATACCTGCAACTGCAAGAACTTGGCCAACTTCCTTAGATGAAAAGCTTAGTCCGCCATACTTTTTGTCACTTATAGCCCACAAGGAAAATATCTGATAAAAAAGTAACATATAGTTCTTCATGTGAAAAGCTTATTCGACATACTTCTTGCCATTCATTCAATTGTACATTTTAAGGGGAAAATGAACACGGGTTGAAATCACTACCTCACTGTAAGCAGTATCATGAAGGGTGAAAACACAATATGCAATGATGGAAGACATCAATGGCCAGTTCTTATATAGACTGCTGTCTGGATCATGTGCATCTTCTCTCTGTGGAGTTCCTGAATGTTGAACCATTTCTACTTCCCTTTCTAAGTTTTTGTGCATATGAAGTGTCTCCTATTAACCAATATTGGAAAATGCGGTTTGTTTCAGTCATATCTTAGTGTTTTAACTTACCAGAAAACTAGACTTAAATAAACAAGCAATAATTGATGAACAGTAGTCATAAAGAGGTCCAGCTCTACAATTAATCAACGAAGATTAGTTTGCTCATCTTCCGTATATCTTCAAGCAGAGGGACCAAAAGGACGTACACTTTCTTTTAATTGAAGTAAACTTATTATTGAAAAATAAATAATAATAATAATAATAATAAGGCAAATAGTAATAGGAATATCACATACCGGTAGCCATATGCAGCTTATTAGAACAGCAACAGCAAAAAGTGAAATACAAAGGCATGGCAAGAAATATGGGAACCTAGGAAAATGCAAATACAGCTAATTAATTTCAAGTAGATGGCTCATTGAACTTGATCAAAAGTAAACCTTAGGTACACAACAAGTATACCTCCCAAAAACTGACTGGTCGGAAAATAGGCTTGGATATTGCTTTGCAGGCTGACAGGCAAAAGAGAACAAAAAAAGTAATTTAAAATAGCATTATATGCTTGGAAAAGAAGCATTCAGAATAAATAGTTACTTGCGCAAAGTAGCCTCCAATGGCTGGACCGACAACAAGTCCTATGCCCCAAGCAGTGCTTACCTATATTCAATTAATAATTAAGGTCAACTAGGGAAATGGTTAAGGGACCTAGTTGCTGTGATGCAAAAAACACTACAGGTTCAAAAGGTTCAAGCATTCAAACACCATTTCTAATCTCTCCCATCCTCTAACCAAAATCATTTCAAAATCAAAAACCCTAGCTAGGCATTATCACAAACACCAGGCATGCAAACTAATCCCCAAGAAGATATACCTCCAATTTCGCACACCAAAGAAGAGGAGGAGGCGCCATCGAGCCTGTCAGCCGAGGCGCACACAATGAAGAGAGGAGGGCGTCGGCCAGAGCGCGGGCAGCCGGGCGCGGCCGGGAGGCATGGTGCGAGTGGCGGCCGGGTCTGCGAGGGCAGGAGGCGGCCGGAGGCACGGCCGCTGGGACGCCACCGAGGAGGAGGCACCGACGAGTGGGAGGGCTGGGAGCTCAGGTGGGCCGTGGGCCAGGGGGAGTCTGGAGGCCGGGAGGGAGGCAAGGAGGGGAGTGGCTGGCTGGAGTTGGAGGCGGCGCAAGACGGAGGCGACCAAGGAGGCACCGGTGATGGGGGGCTGGGGCTGCGCCCAGCGTGAGGAGGAGGCGGTCTTGGTGTGTGTTCTTTGGTGGCGGCTGGAGGTGGACTCAAGAGCAAATGCTAGGGTTCCTCTCCACAACACTTCCTTTTATACTTCAAACAAATGGATGCCACTAATCAAACAAATGGAGGCACGGCTGGAGGGTGGCGCCGACGGGAGGAGGGCAGGAGGCGTGGCCATTCTTTGGAGTCGGGAGGGAGGTGGAGGTCTTGGAGTCGGCTGGGCTCGGAGAGAGGAGCCAAAGACTTGGGGAAAAGAACTAGTGCCAAGAAAACTGACTAAGTGGCCAGGATTAGGGGGTCTCACAAGGGCAAGAAGGTAAAATACTTTTCCAAGCGGTATGACAGCTTATATAACTTACTTTTCTAAGCGGCACTACAACTTTTAATTAAAATTCTTTTTCCAAGCGGTATGATGATTATATAACTTACTTTTCCAAGTGGCACTCGACTTTTAATTAAATTTTTTTCCAAGTGGTATGACAACTTATATAAATTACTTTTCCAAGCCAAGACTCGACTTTTAATTAAAATTTTTTTCCAAGCGGTAAATCAGCTTTTAATTATTATTTTTGGAAGCGATAATACGCTTGCTTAATGGGCCATCTGTAGTGTTTGCACCCTAATGGAGTAAATACCCATCGAATTGTCGGGTTTCGGTACCCATTGCCATCCCTAGTCCAAAGAACTTATCGACAATTTGGGGTATTGTCGATTCACCAGGAGGATGTCTGCGTGAAGGCTGCGGTTTAAGTGGAACTTGTTCACCTACTTAAAATTATGCATCTGCCGTTTTCGGTCAACTTGGAGTTTCATTCGGTTTTGCGCGCGAGCAAGATGTTGCTTTACCAATTCAGTGTACTGATCACGATCCTGTAAGAGATGAAGGACCTCCAGAGATGTGGCGCTATAACTGGGTGACAGAATTCCATAGTTGGGTTCGCAGCCATACAAAACCCGAAAAGGAGAGGAGCCAAGTGATGTATGAAAGGTAGAGTTGTACCAAAACTCTGCAAGTGGTAACCAATTTTTCCAGCTTCGGGGAGCATCATGAATAGCACAACTCAAATACATCTCCAAACACTGGTTAACACATTCACTTTGCACGTCAATTTGGGGGTGATAAGCGGTGGACAAGCTGTAATTTGGTGTCCAAACATCTGAACAATTCCTTCCAGAAATTACTGGTGAAGATCTTATCACGGTCGGAAGTAATGGTCCGAGGAACTCCATGCAGCCGAACAATTTGATCCAAGAATAGTTTGGCGACCTTGTGTCTTTGTGAATGGGTGTTTCAACGCTAAAAATGGGCGTGCTTGGAAGCGATCAACCACAACCAAAATCACATCACAGCCTTCCGACAACGGCAATCCCTCGATGAAATCCATAGTAATATCTTGCCAAACTTGATCGGGAATCGGTAAAGGTTGGAGTAAACCAGCTAGATGAACCCGTTCATGTTTGGCATGCTGACATGTCTCGCACTGCTATACAAAGTCTTGCACCATCTGTTTCATACCCGACCAACAAAACAACTTCTTCAAGCGATGATAAGTCGCCTGACTTCCAGAGTGCCCGCCAAAAGCGCTCGAGTGAAACGTCGCAATCAGTTTGGTCTACAAAGCTGAGTTCTGGCCAATCCATATTGTATCCCCCGCCTGATGATCCCTTGAAGAAGCTCAAAACCATCTTCATCCGGACTGTGGAGCGCCAATTGCGCTAAGCGTTGCTGAGCAGCCGGATCGGATACATACAAGTTAATGACCTCCTGCAGCCAAAGAGGATGGATAGCCGTAGTTTGTTGGATGGTCATTAAGTGCCCAGAACGAGATAAGGCATCAGCTACGACATTTTCTTTACCTTTCTTATAGATGATCCGAAATTGCAGTCCCATTAAACGAGTCATAGCCTTTCGTTGCATCTCAGATTGCAGCTGTTGTTCCTCGAGATAACACAGACTACGATGATCCGTTCGGATCGTGAATTCTTGACATTGTAAGTAAGAACGCCATTTCTCCATGGCTAACATTAAAGCCAAAAATTCCTTTTCATAGATAGAGAGACTCTTGTGTGGAATACTCAAAGCTTTACTAAAATAGGCCACAGGATGCCCTTGTTGTAACAAGACTGCACCCACTCCTTTGTCACAAGCATCTATCTCCAATTCAAATGGTTGTTGAAAGTTGGGAAAATTTGGAGCACAGTTGAGGACATAGCTTCCTTCAAGCCCGAACAAAGGCGTCTTTGGGCTTGTTCATTCCATTCGAATGATTTCTTCTTGAGTAAATCTGTCAAGGGTTTGGCTATCATCCCATAATGACGAATAAATTTCCGGTAATAACCGGTGAGTCCAAGAAACCCTCGCAATTCAGTCATGGATCTTGGGGTTGGCCACCTCAACATATCCTATGTTTTTGTGGGATCAGTCGCCACTCCTTTATCCGATATAATATGTCCCAAGTATTCAATCTGATTTTGAGCAAAGACACACTTGCTGCGCTTCACAAAGAAACGGTGCTCCTGGAGTGTGTGAAGAACTATGTCAGTGGTCAATATGAGAGGTGAAATTTGGGATCAGTAAATAAGAATATCGTCGATGAATACCAACGAATTTCCTCAAGTATGGAGCTAAAATAGCATTCATAACACATTGAAAAGTCGTGGGAGCATTAAATCAACCGAAAGGCATCACCGAAATTGATAAAGACCACGATGTGTTTTGAATGTTGTCTTGGCCTCATCTTCCTCCTTCATGCGAATCTGGTGGTAGCAAGCCGCAAATCAAGCTTAGAAAATATTTAGTGCGGCTAACTCATCCAAACAACTCATCAATCACCGCATAGGAAATTTGTTCTTAATAGTGAGATCGTTAAGACGGTGATAATCAACACAGAAACGCCATGAGCCGTCTTTCTTCTGAACGAGGAGAACCAGAGAGGCGAAGGGACTCATGCTCGGAGTGATAATTCCCTTGTCGAGCATATCTTTCACCTATTTCTCCATTTCACTTTTGTGCACCGGAGAATATCTATAAGGTCGGGCATTAACCGGGACTGCTCCTGGTACCAATGGTATGAAATGATTGTATTCACGTTTGGGAGGCAATTCCTTCGGCTCAGCAAAGACTTCTTCATAGCGTGTGACCAACGATGCAATTTTCGGTAAGAGTGGAGAATCAAAGTTATTTCCCTCAGGCGTCATCATAACCATGGCCCAGATGTCATTGCTTTTTGTGCCTTTATCGAACTGCTCTGCTGTCATCATGTGTAGAGTAGTTTCCGGTTGCCCCTCGATACCTTGAAATTGAACAACCTTCCCATCTTGTGTAAAGTTTATCACCTTCTTCTTCCAATCACAAATCATTGGACCTTGCTCCATCAACCAGTCCATTCCCAGTATAGCATCAAAAGCACCCAGATCTATAACCCAAAAATTGGTTTGAAAAGTGTAGCCCTGTGCCCACCACACAAAACTAGGCACACTTTTGTCAGAGAGCATTGTTTCCTCGTTAGCTACCCTGACCTCAATTGGCTGGGAGGCCTGAGGTACACATCCAATCTTCTGCAGGAACCTATATGAATGAAACTGTGGGAGCTGCCCGAATCCAATAAAACCAGCATGACTTGGTTCCTGACTAAGGCCAAAAATCGTATGGTGGTGACTTCATCCACCCCTGACATGGCATTGAGAGACAGATAGGCGTCCTCCTGGTGTATCTCATCAACTTCCAAAAGATCGAGGACCTCATCCGATAGTGTCTGGCCTGGTTCTTCAATAGTCAATGCATTCAGTTGTGCCGGAACCTTGTGTTTGCAATGTAAATGATGGTTGACATCAAACTTTTCACCACACTGATAGCACAGTCCATTTGCCCGTCGATATTCCTTCAGTTGTCGGGCCTTCCATAACTCGCCTTGCCCGATCTTAAGTTTGGCAGGATTAATGTCCGTTCACCCTGAAACTTCAGTATCCCGACTATATCCTTGCTTAGTCTTCCATTTCTTGGCCCGATCGAACACTTCCTGCTGGACGCGAGCCAGCATAGCTGCTCTGTCTACCGTGTCAGGCACTTGGCCTTGCACAACACCTCTCAATTCCGGTTTAAGCCCACGTATAAAATGCAAGACAAATAGCTCTTCGTCATAGTGTGGGTTATGCATGGAGAGTTCATACATAAGTCCGTCGAACTGGGTCTTGTAATCGGTGACGGAACCCATCTGACGAGTCTCCATCAATTCCGAAAACAGCCGTTTCTGATCGAATGCCCCAAACTTAATCTCCACTGCCTGCACAAGCTGCTCCCAGTTTTCAACATCATGTCGTATCTTATGTACTTGCCACCAGCGTGCCGCATTACCCTCGAAGTGCATTGTGGCAACAGACACCCACAACGACTCAGGTATGTTGAAAATGTGGAAATAATCAGCACAATTATCTTTCCAGATACGTGGGTTCTCCCCCTCAAACTTTGGGAAGTTGAGTTTTGGTAAAGGCGATTTCAGAGTCCCTACCGTATCCCGCTGTGCATGCCGTGGAAGACCAAATTTAGATGTGCTGCTACTGGAACCTCTTGCCCATTGATCCGGAGGAGCTGGTGTTAGGATCGCCCGCCAAACCTACGGCTGAACCGAACCTCCTCCCTCATCGATCGTCTTACCCAATGTCAAACGAGCAATAGCTTGCGCCGTTGCTTCCATTTGTCGAGTCAGCAACTGTTGATCCTTTGAACTCTGTTCGATCGCATGTGCGGTGAGCTCCGTGCGAGTCATCAACTGTTGCTGCGTCGTGTCCATGAGCTCCATGCGCGCAAAGAGGAGATCGAGGCTTTCCTTGATCCTGGTAAGTTTTTCCTCCTCCCGTTCGTTTGCCTGCTTCATCGCCGCCAGGACGATTTGCGTCTGCACCGATGACTTTGGAGGAGCCGTGCTGACCGAGCCGTCGAATCAGGCTAACCAGATTTGGGGATTTTACAGGGATCGATTGGAGCAGCAGAAGCCACCCAAGTTCCCGAACCCTCGGCCGGAAAAAAATTTACACCGATCGACAATTCCCGATCGCCGGCTCGATACTAACCGAGATATCCGTGGCCAAACAGCGATCGCCGAGGCGTGAGATCGAAGCAAATCGCAGAAGAAGCAGCGGAAAAGGGGAAAAGGAGGAAGAACACAAAGGAAACAACAAAAGGGATCAAGCAACTTTTTCATTCATACTTCTTGCCCACGCCAAGCTCAGTATTTAAACCTGCCTCCGAATTACAGCGCTTGATGACGAAAGCGATACAAGACAGTTACAGCACAGTAATTACCGACAATTACTGCATTAGCGCGCGCACCCCTTGATCACCGTGCGATTGCCCTTAGTCTAATCACGACCACACATACCACGTTACTGAAGTCGCTCAATTGCTGAACTCTTCGCTAACTTCTTCCCGCTCTGCTGCTTCGCCCTTCTGCTTGTCGGTTCATTCTTCAGTCTTTCGCGCCATGGCTGTGACAGACGAGGAGGAGATGGAGATCGGGTTTTTTTTTTGTTTCTTTTCTCTTTTCCTTTCCACCACTGTGGTGTGGCTACTGCTCTCTCTTTCTTTTCTTCTCTCTCTCCTTTCTTGTTTTTCCTTTTTTCCGCTGGTTTTTCCCACAGCTGTCTCGCGGCATCGCGTGCACCTGTCCGGATTTTACACCGGATTAGGTGTTCGTTTCTGTTTCCATCTCTTTTTTTCCTTTTATCTCCGTTTTTCAATGGCCCTCGTAGCAGGACCACACTTATCGATCTGCCCAAGGGGAGGATTAATGGTGATTTTCCGTTGCATAAATGTTGACCGGTACGGTAACCATTGGAGTTAAGCTCTGCTATAACGGCATTTATAGGGATGTTTGGTTAACTGTATGTATACAGATTTACATCTATAAATATAGAATCTTGTTTTCTCTTATGTTTGGTTACCTGTATCTAGTTTTGAGTCTGGCTCTCTGGATGCAAGATTCTCTATGCAGTCTGGCTCTGAAGATACGGAGAAAATGGGTGTATCTCCGGATGCAGCGTATGGCGCCTCTGTTTCACTGAAGGAGCTCTTGTGAGCCACAATAGCAAATTATACCTCATGTGCCAGGTGGGTATGTAAGTTTTCCTTTTTTTTCTTTTTTGTTTATATCTTTTGATTAGCATCTCCGATTACCGAACCGATTTCAAAAATGGGTTCTTGATATTTTTTCGAACAAAACTAGACCACATTTGCTATATAAATTTTAAAATACATACCTACTAAACATTCAACCAAACACCATCTCTGCATCTGTGTATCCCGTATCCCATCAACCTGGCTAAGTCGAACGGGTCAGACTCGTGAGAGAAGACAACCAAACAGTCCCTATGTGAATAGAACTGTGGTTTTTCGTCATTTATGTTTCATGGCATCGGTATTTCTTTTTTCTGGTTTTCTTGTGTGCTTTATTCCGGTGAAAGCTGATACCGTGCTAAATATGTCCAGTTTTGCGCATGGGACGAAAGTATTTCGTGTATACCGTGTGCCGCTTGCTTCACGTAACGATAAAAGCCCGGCGTAAGAGCGTTTCGTTCGCGGCATGTGTTGTTCATGTTGTTGGCTTCACGTAGTGTGTGGTTTGTCGTTTCGATGGGTTTCCCACGTGGAATGTTATGATCTTATTTTATTTATTTACTAAAGTCTATTTGCTTCATGTAGTTTACAGGTCGTTAGAAAACCATGGGAAATGAGGTAGAAAGAAGGATTCCCTGTTAAAGTGCTGAGCATGCTGTAGTGCTACAGTTACAATGGTTAGTGGTTTTTTTTTTGGTTTCCAACAATATTCCAAGCCTTGCGATAACTATGCACTCCTTCCATCGATGGCTAGAGTTTATTGGGTAAATTATCTCTCTTGCGCGCGCGTGTGTATAAATTATCTCTCCTTCCATCAGGGGCAGCGCCCAAGGCGGGGTCCAAGGGGCAGCGCTCCTGGTGGGGTCTAAGGGCGGCGCCAAGGGCCGTCCCGCTGGGCGGTCAATACTTTGAAATTTTTTAGAGGCATGTCTTCTATCAAAGGAAAACGCCCTCAAAATTTCCACGGATCAATCAAATTGACCCAATTTGATTGGCTTTGTCCCATATAGTCGCAATTCGTAAACCCTGATGGCGGTAACCCGACCGGTAAGGGCAACGTTGTACCATGAACGGACTCACCCAAATTAAGATTGAATCGGTCCTGCACTTCCCTCAAACCCTAAACCGTTCGATCTCATCGATTGCTGCCTCCACCAATTCATCATATGAACCGGCAGAACATGTAATAGATCTAATCTACTATCCTCACATATCGCATATGTAACATCCAGATCACAAATCTACGCGAGATGGCTCTGATACCACTGTTGGGGAACGCGGTATGCTACGCTAGCACAAATTAAAATTTCTACCGCATAACCAGAAAAATTACTCGCAAGAAAGGGATCATAGATTGGATTACCACTAGACGCGCAGTTGCGGAATCCTTCGCGCGTTGGTGTAGTGGATCGTCCTCGCCATGGATCGTCCTCACGCGGATCGTCCTTACGTGGATCGTTCTCGCGGCGGTTCGTCCTCGCTGCGGTTCGTCCTCACTGTGGTTCGTCCTCACCACGCCGCAGCGAGCGATAGCGTCACCACAATGATCCACACGTCCCGGGATGGAACGCCGTGCGTCGGCGTGCAAGCACCGTGTCGCTCGTCAAGGGCAATGAGAGGTTGAGGCTAGGGTTCTGGACGTGAACAACATCACGCACGCCCACCCTTCTCTCCTTATATAGCCACGCGGACGAAACCCTAAGTCGGGGCCCATCGGGCGCGTTAAGCCCACGAGGCATTAATTACGGATATCCAATCCGATTAATGCGTCCCGCCTTATTAAGTGTGTGACCCGGAGGTTCATGTACATTTGGACATAGATTCGAAAAACCCTTTTCCAATCCAATAGTAGTAGCGGTTCCTTGCGAACATGCCTACTCCCAAGCGCATATGATCAAATCGAGATAGAACCTTTCAAAAGTACTCATGTAATAATCCATTTGCCAAACTATATGAAGATCGAACTCAAGGCGAGAAGTATGTCATCCTTTGACAGCTCAATCCATCTCTCGTGATCCGTGATATATTAATAAGTTGTGATTGACTTCTCAATCACGGCATGGCCATGCACTTCTTAATCATATCACACGAGTGGCCTAGACATATATCTCCGATTACAGGAGTGAAAAATTCCATCTTGTTGCTCACTTCCTCTCTGCATATTTCATAGCAAACATGAAAGCTACCTTTATAACTATCCGGTTAGGAAATAGCGTTTAGTGGCCCCAAGGTAAACTATTACACATGTAGGGAATGTGACAATCTTAGATCTAAGGATCATACATCCACTATGTATGAGATACATCGATGACACATAAGAATGTAACATTCTCGAAGATGTCCCATTATGGTCTATCTAACCCACGTTCTTCATCATGAGTTCACAATGTATTGATGATATCTCCATATCCTATGATCTATGAAACATAATCATCGATCAATACATGTGCTGATCTATTCATCGTTGTCCTATACGATGATACCTAATCAGAGATACTTACAGAATTATATCAATAAGTAGAAAGTTTAATAAGCAAGTCACATACTTGCTGATCAATATAATGATATACATTCATTGGACCAATAATCATATTATTATTCATAAGCATAGTCATGTTACAATCATTTATATGACTGCCTCAAGGGCATAACACCAACAGATGTCCCTCGCCACTCTGCTTCAAGGGACTTTATACCCCTCCCAGCCGCTGCCAGAAATGGCCAGGAGAGATTCCTGGGGACGTGCATGTCGTGCATTGAAGACGTGTTGCAACCGTCCCAGATCTGGCGCCCACGTTCGCCTTAACTCCGGGGCCTTCGGTCTTGGTAACCGCCGAGTAAGCCATGCCCTCAAGCCAAGGTCGAGGTCGTGCGGGGATGGAATCCCCCACTGCCTAAGCTCGAGGATGTGCGGGAATTATCATCGCGTAGGTCGTGGTCGAGGCCCCTTGCTGCATTGCCCCGGTGGGATCTGATTGACCGTGCGTTGACTTTGTCAAAATTTTCCCAGTCCCCGACAGCTAGCCCCCGAGGCTCAAGGTCGTGGCAGGAACACGGGTCGACACGGGTTGACCTCGAGCCTCCACACAGACAGAGGGGACTGTTTTCTGGAATTTTCGAGCCCGAAGTCGAGGTTGGGTGGAGACCTCTAGGAAAAACTTCGGTTTCAAGACACCTGGCACCCTTTGGACTTCACGATACTGGTACAGACTCGATCGGTTAGAGGAAACGCCTGCAACACCTCGAAGCCGCCGCTCGATCCTTAATTGCGCCTGTCAAACCGTTATCGACACACCTTTTGAGGCAACGATCCGGGCCTATAAGCCCAAACCTTCTGTGACCTTTGAAAAACTCCCGACTTCTTTTCGCTCCTCGCCTCTTAGCCTTTTGCTCGTGCAACTCTCCCCTCCTCGATCAAGCCTGAAAGCAGTCGCCATGGCAAAACTCAAAAGAAGCTCCATGTCGTTGGCGAGAATGAAGGAGCTCGAGAGTCTGGGGCTGATCGACCCAGCGATGTGGCGGCTGCCAGACGGCGAGACCGAGCCACATCCCAGGGACAACGAGCTCGTCTGCACCGAGAATTATGCGCTCTTGATCTGCGGACAGGAGAGTGACTTCATGGCGGCGATCCTTGCCCATTCGTAGATAGAGCTCATCAACACGTGCCCAATTCCATCCTTCTCCTTTCGATCTTCTCACATTTGTGCGAGGGTTCTTTGGCATCCTTCCCACCCTCGCTATTCTTTTGTTTCTTCAATCTATTCCGCTCCGGGAAGGACCCCGTGGTCGATGCCTTTACTCCGATCTGCGGGGAGGGGATCCCATGGGCCTTCCCCAAAATCCAGGCTCGGGACTCCCTCGGTCCGTGGACCGAGCGGTGGTTCTACTTGAAGAAAGTCGAGACCGGAGCGCTGTCGTTCGACGGAACGCCCATCACCGGGAAGAAGGAGACCCCGGAGGCGGACGACCTGGAAGTCGACGAAGAGGCCATCGCCGCAATACACATCTACACCGCGCGTGGCCTTACCGGGCAGGTGATCGCCTGTGACTTCTTGTGGAACCGGGTATTCCCCCTCCGGAAGAGGGAACACCCGTTCTATAAGATCAAGGGGCACGACGACATGACCCACGAGGGCACATCTGGTACGCCTCCTGCCCTAGGGTCTTTGCTAGGATTCGACCTTCGGGCCCTCCTATTGGTTTGCTTCCTTGTAGCGCCGAAGGAATCCTGGGTCGCCGCCAAGATGAATGACATGTTAGGAAAGGGCACGACATTCGCCCTCAACAACCCCTGTCCCAAAAAGAACATCTCTTGGCCGGAAGGCCGAGGTAGGCACTCCCAAGCTGTTCCTCAGTTCGCATTCAAGTTCGCATTCCATCAACGCCTTCTCTGATTGTTTGTTGCGCTTGCAGGATCATCAGGAGCTGCTCGAGATAGCCAGGAGGATGCTCCCTCTGCCCAGCGGGGGCAAGAGCAAGAAGGGGAAGAAGAAGCCACCCTCGGGCAAAGCAGATGACCGGGAGGCGAAAAAGCCCCACGTTGAATGGGCTGACCGCGCAACAGTAAGAGCCTCGATGGTCGAGCCACCGAACTTACGCTCATGCTTCCCCATCTCCTGACGCGTCTTTCTTGTAGCAGCTGAGCGCGGTGGCTGCTACTAGGACTTCGAGTCCACAGGTGGCCCAAGGGACCCAACCGCGGGGCTCTAGGACTTCCGCCAGAAGGACTTAGGCCACCATGGCGTTAAGGTCCTGCATCGAGGGAACCCGAAGCGGGCGCCTTCAACCTCGGGGTCGGGACTCTCACCACCTCTGGAAAGCGGAGATTGCCGACCAGCGGTGTTTCCAATCCTTCATTTGCTCGGCCCTCCTTGTACACGCTTAGCTTAGTAGTCGCTCTCCTCCATCGCAGACCTTGAGCGCCCGAGCTCAATACTCGCCGTATTGACAATAACTATTGTCCAGGGCGAGTCCGGGTCCGAAGAGGAGGAGGAGGCCGATTACGTGCTGGCGCCCCACCGACCCTCGGGCCAGGGACGCATTCCTTCGAGCCCCCAAGGCCGGGCTTCGGTCGGTGAGTTCGACCAAGGGCTCGACGACCTAGACGAAGAGGAGGTCCTCCCCGTGACTAGCAAGGATTATGACACCGGCGAAGTGGACGCCGAAGACGACGTCGATCCACCGGAGGCTGCCGAAGGAGACGGCGCCGGGGATGCCCCCATCACGCCCACCGAGGTCGCCCCGACCGTGGCAGTCGGAACTCCCCGAGCTGCCGACCCCGAAGATGCTATGGCCGCGACAAGCACGGAGGACCGAGCTGCGGACCAGGCCAGGACCACCGTAGGGGTGGTGGTTAGAGACCCCCCAGCCGCGAGGGGCAAGGTCGAAGCCACCACCGGAGCCGAGCATGGGGGCGAATCGAGCCCCCTCGAGGAGGAAGCTCGAGACGCAACCTCCCACGACAAAGCGCCTGAAGGCCACACCCCCGATGACCCAGCGGCAGTAGCGGATGACGCCGCCCCAGGAACGTCGGGCAGCGGCTCCGCCATGTACTCTCGTGCGATCTTCGAGGGTTGCCTTACCCAGGTACTTGAGTCTCCTCAGACCTTGGCTCGGGCTTAGCCTTTTTCCTTCTTCTTTCTCTTTCTTCCGGCGACTACCGTGTTAACCCTTCGAGCCCCGTAGGCCATCGGCTCTGTCACCCAAGGGCTGCAAGGCTCCAAACGCACACCGATGCGCTAAGGGCCTTGCTCGATGTGCTGGAGGACCGGGAGACGACGCGCTCTAAGCTCGTGGAGGATCTGCAAGCCGAGCGGGAGGAGGCCATGCAAAAGACGGCAGAAGACTCCAGCGAGATCGCTGGCCTCCGCAAGGTGGTGAAGACGCTCGAGGCCACCCATAAGGCCGAGCTGGAGCGGGCCATCGCCTCGGAGAGGGACCATGCGTACAAAGCCGTCAAGGACGAAAGCGTGAGGTCGACCAAGGCTTCGAGGCCGAAGCGAGCGAAGCCAAGAACGGCAAGGCAAGGGCCGCGACGGAGCAATCATTTCGTCGAGGGCCTCCCCCGAGCTCGAGGCCAAGGTGAAAGAGCTCGAGGAAAAGCTGGGTCGAGCAAGCAAGGTGGCCAAGAGTGCCTTGGCCCAACTTCAAGAAGAACGATCTGCGCCGCCAAAGCCTCTACCGAAGCCCTCCGACTCCAGGGCGAGCTTTCGACCCTAAGGGCCAAGGTCGCTGAGCTCGAGTAGGAGAAGCTCACGCGAGAGATGGCCGACCTGTAAATAGGGCTAGATTTTCTGTAAGCAAGGCTTTTTGTAAAACCAAAAAGGTTTAATGGAACAACGCTATTTTGGCAAGAATAGTTCAATGTCTTGGTTCGCTTGATCAAGAGATTTTCCTAATCATGCACTTTGCCTTTTCTGGCTGTGGTATATCTTGTCCAGCCCCCGTTGGGCTCAAGGTCGAGCAACGCCGGCCTTGGGCACAAGTTAGAAATCCTGCAAAGACCAAGACCTGCCAGATCGAAAAAGGCCCACAGGGAGCGTAACATGGTCGCACGAGGAAAAACTTAGGATCTAGAGTGAGGCTCTTGAGTCATGACAACGATTTGCGCTTTGCTCGTTGGACCCGATCACGCTTAGTTCAACCCTAGCGCAGGGGAGCATTGATGCGAAGAGGTTAAACACAAGTAACTTCGACCTTTGGGGGTGAAGTGTAAGCCCCGACACTGGCCAAGAGCAAGCGCTCATCAGAGAGGTCGGACTTAAAGAGGCCCGAACTCGAGCCAACACAAAATATAGAAAAAGAAAAAAGTGCGCAAAGACCAATCATGACAATTGAACAAGAGCTTTATTGAAATTTGAGGTAAAAGGGTTACACATAGAATTTTCGAAGCTGGTCAATATTCCATGAGCTAGAGAGCTCTCTGCCATCGGGCAGCACTAGTCGATAAGCCCCCGTGCGATCTGTTGAAACAACTCTATAGGGGCCCTCCCACCACGGGGATAACTTGTTGGTGTTGGACGGAGCCTGAATCCGTCTCAAGGTTAAGTCCCCAACAAGGAGCTCCCTAGGTCATACCGACCGAGACGCATGTTTGGCGAAGGTGGCGGAGTAGCGTCTGCGATCGTAGCATTGCACGGTATCTTACTTCTTCCGCCAGGTAAGGTCAAGAGACCGTTCTTGCTCAATCGTCGATCGACCAAGGCGACCGGCAGAGCCCAAGGTGACCTCGGAGGCGTGACGACGACTTGATGCGAACATGAGCTGGAAGGGTGTGAACCCCGTTGCTCGGCTGACTATGGTACGAATATACCATAAGACGGTAGGGAGTTCATCTACCCAGGTCTGGCCATGTCGTTCGAGCTCATCCGATACTCACTTTTTGACGCCTTGAACGATTTGTCCATTGGCGCGCTCCACTGCTCCATTGCTCTGTGGGTGGGCCACCAAACCATAGCATACTTTGGTGCCGATGTCTTCGTAGTATTCCTGGAACAACTCACTGGTAAATTGTGTTCCATTGTCAGTGATGATTCTGCATGGAACGCCATACCTGGTGACCACAGACAAGCAGAAGAACTTGACCGCCGCGCGAGCCGTGATGGTCGAGACGGGTTCGGCTTCGATCCATTTGGTGAAGGTATCGATGGCGATGAACAAAAACTTCTTCCCCCCGGTCGCCTACAAGAAGGGGCCGAGGATGTCCAGTCCCCAGGTCAAGAAAGGCCAAGCTAGCGGGATGGTCTGGAGCGCGTAGGCAGGCTGATGCGACTTCCGGGCATGGAACTGACAGGCTCGGTAAGAGCGGATGATGTTGCGGGCGTCCTGGAGTGCCGTTGGCCAGTAGAACCCCATACGGAAGGCTTTCCCGACCATGGTCCTGAAAGAAGAATGCGCCCCACAGAGACCTGAATGAATGTCATTTAGCAGGTACTTACCCTCCTCCGTGGTGACACACTTCGTCAGGATGCCGAAAATGTTCCGACGATAAAGCTTGCCGTCCACAAGTCTGTACGAGCTTGCTTGGCGCTTGACTCTGCTCCGCTCAGCAGGGTCGGTCGGAAGCTCTCCCTTCGCCAGGTAATTGTGAATTAGCTCGGCCCACGAGGGAATACCTTCGATGAAGGTGACCAAGGGCCCTTGGTCGGAGATTGAAGGCGACGCTAGGGTCTCCAAGATCACATCTGGAGGGATCGCGTCGTCGGACGATCCGAGCTTGGAGAGGAAGTCCGCATCGGAGTTGTCCTTCCGCGCCACATGCGTGATCTCCAGGTTCTGGAACCACTTCTCCATCTTGCGTGCCTCGGCGAGGTACTTGGCCATGGAATCTTCCGAGCACTGGTAGCCCTTGTTGAACTGGTTGATGACGAGCTGTGAATCGCCCTTGATGACCAACCGGTGAACACCCAGCGCCTTGCAAGCCCGGAGCCCCGCCAGAAGAGCTTCATACTCCGCTGCATTATTCGTCGCTGGGAATCCGAAGCGAACGACAAATCTCAGCCTGTCGCCTTGCGGGGTGAGAATGAGGATTCCAGCCCCCGAGCGCTTGAAGGACCTTGACCCGTCGAAGTACATGACCCAGGGCTTCCCCTCATCGACCTCAAGCTCGGGAGACGGTGCGAGGTCTGCTCGACCACGAAATCGGCGAGCACCTGCGACTTGATGGCCGTGCGCGCCACGAACTGGAGGTCGAAGACAGCCAGCTCCATGGCACACTTGGCGATGTGACCCTCGGCCTCCAGATTCCTCAAGATTTCCCCGAGCGGAAGGTTACTCGGGACGACCACGGAGTGAGCCTGGAAATAGTGCCGGAGCTTTCGCGAAGCTATGAGGAGGGCATAGAGCAGTTTCTGGACCTAAGGGTGGCGCTCCTTCGGCCCATGGAGCACCTCGCTGACGTAGTAGATCGAGTGCTGGCGCGCATCCCGCTTCGCCACCAAGACGGCGCTGACGGCCTGGACGGTGGCCGCGAGGTAGAGCAATAACTTCTCGCCTGGCTGCGGGGTCGTAAGTAAGGGTGGTGTTGACAGGTATACCTTCAACTCATCGAAGGACCGCTGCGCCTCAGGCGTCCACTCAAAGCCCCCCTGCTTGTGCAAGGCCCTAAAGAAAGGCAATCCACGCTCGCCGAGCCTCGAGATAAATCGATTGAGGGTGGCCATACGGCCAGTGAGGCACTGCACCTGCTTTACCGAACTCGGAAGGGCCATCTTCTCTATTGCCTCGATCTTCTCCGAGTTCGGGCCGACCCCCGAGCCCCCGATCATGTAGCCGAGCACCTTCCCTGAAGCAGCGCCAAACACACACTTCTCCGGATTAAGCTTGATCTTGTGCTTGTTCAGGTTAGCGAAGGTCTCCTCAAGGTCTTGAACGTGGTCGGTCTTAGCGGAGCTCTTGACAATGATGTCGTCCACGTAGACCTTGAGGTTGCGGCCGATCTGAGGCTCGAATGTCTTGGTCATTAGGCGCTGGAAGGTCGCGCTAGCGTTGCGGAGACCAAATGACATGGTCGTGTAGCAGTAGGTCCCGAACGCCGTGATGAACGACGTCTTGCTCTCGTTGTCGACCGCCAGCTTGATCTGGTGGTACCCAGAATAAGTGTCCAGGAAGCTTAGCAGCTTGGCATTTGCTGTGGAGTCAACGATCTGGTCGATGCGCGGGAGAGGGAAGTTGTCCTTTGGGTACGCCGAGTTCAACCCCGTGTGATCCACGCACATCCTCCACTTCCCGCCCTTCTTCTGCATGATGACAGGATTGGCCAGCCATTCGGAGTAGTCGATCTCGCGAATAAAGCCGGCCTTCAACAGCTTGTCAAGGTTCTCCTTGATTATGGCGACTTTCTCGAGGGAGAAACGTCACAACTTCTGGCGCACGGGCCGGCAGTTGGACCGCACCTGCAGTCTGTGCTCGACCACCTCCCTCGGGACACTCGTGTTGGGGAACACGGTATGCTACGCTAGCACAAATTAAAATTTCTACCGCATAACCAGAAAAGCTACTCGCAAGAAAGGGATCACAGATTGGATTACCACTAGACGCGCAGTTGCGGAATCCTTCGTGCGTTGGTGTAGTGGATCGTCCTCGCTGTGGATCGTCCTCACGTCCCGGGATGAAATGCCATGCGTCGGCGTGCAAGCACCGTGTCGCTCGGCAAGGGCAATGAGAGGTGGAGGCTAGGGTTCGGGCGTGAAACGACATCATGCACGCCCACCTTCTCCTCTCCTTATATAGCCACGACGAAACCCTAAGCCGGGGCCCATCGGTAGCGTTAAGCCCACGAGATCCATTAATTACGGATCCAATCCGAATTAATGCGCCCCTTAGTTAAGTGTGTGACCCTATAGGTTCATGTACATTTGGACATAGATTCGGAAAACCCTTTTCCAATCGAATAGCCGTAGCGGTTCCTTGCGAGCATGCCAACTCCCAAACGCCTATGATCAAATTAGATAGAACCTTTCAAAAGTACTCATGTAATAATCCCTTTGCCAAACTATATGATGATCGAACTCAAGGCGAGAAGTATGTCATCCTTTGACAGTTCAATCCATCTCTCGTATCCGTGATATATTAATAAGTTGTGATTGACTTCTCAATCACGGCATGGCCATGCACTTCCTTAATCATATAACACGAGTGGCCTAGACATATATCTCCGTTACACTAGAGTAGCAAATTCTATCTTGACTGCTCACTTCCCTCTGCATGTTTGATAGCAAACATGAAAGCTACCTTTATAACTATCCGGTTAGGAAATAGCGTTTGGTGGCCCCAAGGTAAACTATTACACATGTAGGGAATGTGACAATCTCAGGTCTAAGGATTATACATCCACTATGTATGAGATACACTAATGACACATAAGAATGTAACATTCTCGCAGTGTCCCATTGTGGTCTATCTAACCCATGTTCTGCATCATGAGTTCACAATGTATTGATGATATCTCCATATCCCATGATCTATGAAACATGATCATCGATCAATACATGTGCTGATCTATTCATCGTTGTCCTATATGATGATACGATCGGAGATACTGTAATTATATCAATAAGTAGAGAGTTTCATAAGCAAGTCACATACTTGCTGATCAATATAATGATATACATTCATTGGACCAATAATCATATTATTGTTCATAAGCATAGTCATGTTACAATCATCTATATGACTGCCTCGAGGGCATAACACCAACAACCCGGCATGTCTGCCGGCTCCCAAGCGAATATATCTTTGTTGGCGCAGAGGAAGGTGACGAGCTTGAGTTCCTATTTGGAACTCACTACTTGAGACGATGGGCCTTAAACGAGTCCCTCCATGAGCGGCACGGACTTTCGTAGCCTTCACTTTGGATGATCGCTACGGTGGGCCACTTTCACGGTCGTGTCCGGGCCCTGCTGAGGTAGCATGCCGGCAAGGGCCAAGGCCTGAGTCTCGCAGCCGTGTGCCGCCTTGAGGTCGCCACGCACGGTGATGATGCCACCAGGCCCGAGGAGCTTCATGCAGCAATGGCCGTAGTGGTTGGCCGTCATGAACTTGACCAAAGCCGGGCTGCCAAGGATGGTGTTGTAAGGGAGATCACCCTCGACCACCTCGAAGGTGATCATCTCGGTACGAAAGTTGTCTGAGGCGCCGAAGGTGATGGGCAGAACCACCTGCCCCAGAGGTGTGGTCGAGCTTCCGGGCACAATTCCGAAGAACGGAATCGTGATAGCCTTGACCTTCGACCGAGGGATCTGCATTCGATCGAGTGCACTAGCTAGCAGCAGGTTGAGGGAGCTGCCCCCATCAACCATGACCCGCCCGACCAAGGTATTACTAATGGTCGGAGTCATGACCAATGCGGTCTTGAGGTCCTTGGACATACCTTGGGGGGCATCCTCCGGCGTAAAGGTGATCGTAACTCCAGCCCACTTGCAGGGCTGGTCCGCGGGCTTCCCGACGGTGGTTTGGTAGACCACACGCGCGGCATCCTTGATCTCGCGCCGGGACTGGTACGCTGACCAGCCGCCAAAGATGACGTCGATCCGGCGGTCGCCCTGCTGAAAATCCAGGTCAAGGTCGGCCTGGTCTTCTCCGGTGTTTACCCTTTCGGGCTGATTTCCTTCCTTCGGGAGCATAGGCATCTCCCCATGCCCGTCGTAGAAGGCCTCGAGCCCTGCAGCCTCGCAGGTCGTGGCCTGGAGTCCTGTGAAACAGGCAGAATTTACCTTCGTCGAACCGAGGTCGCCCCTCAGAACCGTGGTCGATTTTGCTGAGAATGGGGCCTCTCCTGAACCGAGTCCCGAACTTCCATCACCTCACGGTGGCCGTCCGTCGAAACGGTCACCCGACGTCGACCGCCCTCACGCTTGTGGTCCCTCTTCCGCTTCTTGACAGCCGAGCCTTGGTCGGTATTCTTGGCGTTGGAGGGGCCGGCCTCGCCCAAATTGACGCCAAGCTTACCTCAGTCGTGAGTCGTGCTTGCAGCCGGACGCGTCGTCCACATCCGCGAAGCGCTCGCCATCTTGAAAAAGCTTGCCGACGGTGAGCCTCACCATAATCTCCAGGTCTTCGGTGAGGCCCCGGTCGCGAACGCCAAACTTGAAGGCCTTGATCACAGCTTCATCGGATACACTAGGGATCATATTCCTAGTGCGAATGAACCGCCGCACGAAGTCGCGGAGGGGTTCGTTCTTTCCCTGGATCACTCGGTCCAGGTCCTTCTCTCTACCGGGCCGCTCGTAGTAGCTCTGGAAGTTCGAACGGAGGGCGCTTTGAATTTGGCGCCACGAGCGGAAGGTACCAAAGCTTCGGTTGAAGAGCAGAAGTAGCGTTGTCCAAAAAGGTAGGGAGGTAATTGGCCATCACGTACTCGTCTCCCCCTGCGGCCAAAATAGCGGTGGTGTAGATCGACAGGAACTCATCGGGGTTCTTCGTTCCGTCAAACCGCTCGATCAAGGCGGTCTTGAAATGATCAAGTTATCGATCATCTTACCCAATGTCAAACGAGCAACAGCTTGCGCCGTTGCTTCCATTTGTTGAGCCAGCAACTGTTGATCCTTCGAACTCTGTTCGATCACACGTGCGGTGAGCTCCGTTCGAGTCATCCTGTTGCTACGTCGTGTCCATGAGCTCCATGCGCGCAAAGAGGAGATCGAGGCTTTCCTTGATCCTGGTAAGTTTTCCCTCCTCCCGTTCGTTTGCCTGCTTCATCGTCGCCAGACGATTTGCGTCTGCAAATGACTTTGGAGGAGTCTTGTCGACCGAGCCGTCGAATCAAAGCTAACCAGATTTGGGGATTTCTGAGGATCGATTGGAGCAGCGAAGCCACCCAAGTTCGAACCCTCGGCGGAAAAAAATTTTCTGACCCGATCGACAATTCCCGACCGGCTCGATACCAACCGAGATATCCGGTGGCTAAGCAATGATCACGAGGCGTGAGATCGAAGCAAATCGCAGAAGAAGCAACGGAAAAGGGGAAAAGGAGGAAGAACACAAAGGAAACAACAAAAGGGATCAAGCAACTTTTTCATTCATACTTCTTCCCCATGCCAAGCTCGATATTTAAACTCGCCTCCAATTACAATAACTTGATGATGAAAGCGACACAAAGGCGATTCTGACAAGATAATTACCGACAATTACTACATTAGCGTCGCACCCTTGATCACCGTGCGATTGCCCTTAGTCTAATCACGACCACACATACCACATTACTGAAGTTGCTCAATTGCTGAACTCCTCGCCGACTTCTTCCCTCTGCTTTGCTCCATATACGCTTGGGATCGTTCTTCAGTCTTTCGCGCCATGGCTGTGACAGACGAGGAGGAGGAGATGGAGATGGCTGTGACAGACGAGGAGGACGAGATGGAGATCGGGTTTTTTTTTGTTTCTTTTCTCTCTCTCTTTTCCTTTCCACCACTGTGGTGTGGCTATTGCCCTCTCTTTCTTTTCTTCTCTCTCTCCTTTCTTGTTTTTCCTTTTTTCATTGGTTTTCCCACATTTGTCTCATGACATCGCGTGCACTGTCTGGATTTTACACCGGATTAGGTGTTCGTTCGCTTTCCATCTCTTTTTTTCCTTTTATCTCCGTTTTTCTATGGCCCTCGTAGCAGGACCACACTTATCGATCTACCCAAGGGAGGATTAATGGTGATTTTCCGTTGCATAAATGTTGACCTAAGATGCAGTAATCGTTGGAGTTAAGCTCTCTATAACGGCATTTATAGGGATGTTTGGTTACCTGTATGTGTACAGATTTACATCTATAAATATAGAATCTTGTTTTTCTTATGTTTGGTTGCCTGCATCTAGTTTTGAGTCTGGCTCTCTGGATGCAAGATTCTCTATGCAGCCTGGCTCTGAAGATACGGAGAAAATGGGTGTATCTCTGGATGTAGCGTATGGCAGCCTCGTGTTCTGCGCAAGGGGCCACTGTGAGCCACAATAGCAAACCATACCTACGGTGCCACGTCGGTATGTAAGTATTCCTTTTTTTTCTTTTTTGTTTATTTCTTTTGATTAGCATCTCCGATTACCGACACTACACCATGACACACAATTCCCGTCAGATCTCTGTAGGTAAAAATCTACCTTTACCATCTAACTATCTGTCGGTAAATATTTTCAACAGTTAATCCGTCGGTAGTACTGTAATTACGGATAGATTATGTGTCAGTAAATATATATAGTTTTAGAGACAACATATCTGCGGCAATTATAAATTTTCAATCATCCATCTGTCGCTAAATTCTATCATCGCGAATGTCATGTACAGCGATCGGCGGCAAAACAGCGCGAACAAAAAAATTTTGGTGTACAGCAGCGGACCAGTGGTCGCCCTAGCTAGGTTAACCGATCGATCGAAGGCCCGTCACAATAGCGCCACCAAATCACTCTCCTTCTCTCGATCCTCACGACGCCTCCTTTCTAATCCACAGCGCCGCCAAAATCACTCCCCTCATCGCGCCACACACGCCGCGCCCGCCACGCTATCCTCGATCTGCGCGTCCCGCCTCGCTCCCCCACCTCACCTCCCCCCCTCATCCTCCCAGAGACTTTCGCCGCTCTAGCTCCCGGCCGTCCCAGCCTCACCGGCCACCTTCTTGTCTCCGCCTCCGCCTCACCGGCCACCTCCGCCTTCGCCTCCACCTCCGCCTCACCGGCTGCCGCCGTTGCGCTCTCTCCACTAACCAAATCCAAAATTTATAGTCTTCGGGCCTCCTGCTGCGCGGATCTGCCCCTTCTGCCATGGCCGTGTAGTGTCGCGATGGCATAAAGGGCACCATGGCCGTGTAGTGCCGCCGCCGTGGACTAGCCGCGCCGCACCACCGAGAGTCCAGGACTTGCCTCTTCCCTACGCCGAGCCGCCTCAATCGCCTCGCCACGGTCGTTTCGCCTCCTACCGGCACGAGAAGGAGCCACGCCACCACAGTCTACAACGAACTCCTTTGCTTCATCTGCCGACTCTTTGCGTCATAAATCCAAGGTGTGGTCACAAATCCAAGGTGTTGTTCTTCACTATAGTTCACTTTATGTAAGCATTCGACCCTTTGACAAAACATCGCTTTGACAACGCTACTGGTTCTAGATTTCAATACGTCTCTCCAGATTAGCAAGGAAGGCTCTCCAAATTTTGCTTTTGCCTTGATAAGTGTTGGAGCTGCGGGAGTTGATCTGAATTCTTTAGTAGGACTCTATCCATCTTATACCTTGATGCTACTGTAATAGTCATGAAAATAGTGTTGAAACTTAGCTGGTCTTGCACCTTTTGAGTTTGATGCTTAGGTTCCTTTTATCAATTGTACTGGACAGTATACAAAATCCATGACATGCTGCTACTGGAATATACTTTATTCACTGTTCCATATCTGCGTTTTATGTTAATGTTAATCGTTGATAATTGTAACATCGTTTGTTCTTTTAGGTGCAAAATCCAGCAACTGACAAGGTCCTTGCAAATGTAGCCTATATGGGCAGCAGAGAAACATCCGATGCAATAGTTTCCGCTCACAATACATTGTATTGTATGTCAAACATATTAGTGCATCGAATTTTTATGCTAGAATACCGGTCGTAAGATGTTTCATATGTGTCATGGTCAAACTGTTTTAATAAGTCCATATTCTTAATCTGTGTGAATTAAATTGCTTCTATGTCCAGAGAAGAAAATGTTTATGACTAAATGATATGAATCAAATGAACCTTTTGTTGTTTCAGTTCTGGTTCCTACTGTGCTTGAGACAATGGTCTTGTAAGCAAATTAAGCGTGCCGGTTGTCTCATGTTACCTATCTCTCCGGTCTTCACTGATATCTTGTTATATATCAGAAAATGCATTCTATTTTGCTTAGATGTTCTATTGCTTTATAAAACCCTTACTAATGGCATGTTTGGTACCAAGAATAAGTCTTATAAGCAAATCATACGCTCATAACTACTACAGTCTCTCCATACAAGATGAATATCTAAACAAACTCTTCCTTGGCATGTTTGGTACCAAGAATAAGTCTTATAAGTCTTACAAGATGAATATCTAAACAACCTAAAGCTAAAAGTTAGGCTAGATCTGTTGCCATCTCTTGGTTAAGACTTATCTGTTTTCTGATCAAGAAGACAAGTTCGTTGCTTAAATAGTGCCTGAGGAAGAAATTTGCTTTTTGAAGTCATAAAACATATGTTAGCTCTGAATAGATTGCTAAAATCTCATGTTGTGAATCTTGCTTATGCTGGAACTTGAGAAAAGAACCTCAATTCATGGGCCAACAATAGAAGAAAGGTCTTTGTAGTTTGCGAAATCATTGGAAAAATCACATATGTTATCCGTAATGGTTACATTGTATGAATTTGTATGAAAGTGATCTTGGATAATTGTAAAACTACAGGATTTGCTAAAGTCTTTAGATCATTAATTTGGAACTTTGTCTCGAAAGGCATCATTTATGAAGTATTCAAATGCTCAAAGGCGATGTGAGTACCATATTTCACAGAATCATTTGATTTTTCAATTTATGCATACCATCTCTTTGATGTGTATCGAAGAGATGGAATCTGATTATGTGTTTTAGCTGAAATTTTTCCTGTAAGCAATTCAAGTTTAGGTCAAGTATATTTCTAGAAAATATGAGATTTGTGATTGTTGTATCTTGTGCTTGTAGATGTCACATTTGTATGGGCAAATGTCAGCTAGGTCACCAGTGTTTTTTATCCATAGATATGAACTGTTCCTACTTATTGGACCTCTCATATGTATTTTGTACCTCAGTGCTTTGTATTGGTTTGTGCTTGATTGCCATCCCTAATTCCAAGTGCCTATACTTGTAAAATAGAATATTGATCATTTAGTGCTTGCCAATGTGATTGTGAGCTTGTGCCATGTAGTGATGCTATTTATGCACTCAGAGATTGGTTATACTTGCTATTCTTGTAGATTGATTAAGAGCTAGTAGGATGATCTATAAAATGGTTAAAGGTCGGTGGCCATATATTCTTTAGAGAATCTTATTTAACTGAAACTAGTTTCTTGATGGTGGCATTGGATGACAAATGTACATTATGGATGACATATGTGTTGCTTTCAAGATGTCGAGGAGATGGTGTGCATCTTGCAAATCATTTGACTAGGCATTTGAACTACTACAACCGTTGACTCATCATAGCGGTGTCTAAATTTGTAAGGTACTCTCTTTCATTCTTGTCCTTTCTTAATTATTTTTACCATCTTATATATACCTGATTTCATATGTTTCTAAGTTGGGCATGAAAGGATATTATGGATGTGTTCTACTAGGTGACACAATTCAATAGTGTTGTTTGATTTTGATATTATTTGGTTGATTCTTTGCAGCTGTATATGTCTACACTCATAACCTGTACACTGAAATAGATAACTTGTTGACATAGCTGGTAAAAATCCTTTATGGATAACAGGTGGATTGATGAGCCTAGGTACAACACATTTCTTTTATATAGTTATCACGTGTTAGCGATGAGTCAATATTTAAACTAACATGCTGCATATATACGCATGTAGGCACACAAAGGTCTATGTAGAAGGGTAAACAGATTCCTAGCTTCGATTTAGAAATTCAGCAAAAGGAAACAAAATATTATGCCCTTGTTTAAAATGTGTGAATGCCATTTGGGGGGGAAAGCGAAGTCGTGAGCACTTGATATGTGAGGATTTGTAGAAGAGTACAAAAAATAGATGTTTCATGGAGAATCCAGCTCCTCTTTTGTTAAAAGTCATGACTGTGACCAGGCCGAGTTTGGGGAGAAGTCAGACGAAGATGATGATATTTCTTATTCGCTGCGTGACTTAGCATGTGGTTTAGATGATAGAGGGGATTTTGAGGATGATGGTGGTTTACAGCAGCCCCATGAAAATTTAGAACCTCTCCAAGGTTGGCAAATGACTATGGTCAAGAGCTATATCCAGGGTGTAAGAACTTCTCAAAGTTACGTTTCCTTGTTAGATTACTCCATATTAAATTGCTTGGTGGATGGTATGATAAAAGCTTTGATCGACTACTAAATCTTCTAAAAGATGCTTTTCCTGAGGGGTCATCACTACCTAAAAACTACAACGAATCTAAGAAAATGGTGAAATGCCTAGGGCTTGGGTATGTTAGCATTCATTCATGTCAAAATGATTGCATTCTCTTTTGGAAGGACCATGCTAATGCTGATTGCTGTCCAACATGTGGAACCTCACGTTGGAAATCAGAAAAGAAGAGGTTAGATGGGAAACGTGTACACAAGGTTCCTAACAAAGTTCTTCACTATTTTCCTATAAAGAAAAGGCTTCAGAGGTTGTTTGTGTCCTCTAGAACAGCAACTCACACAAGATGGCATGATGAAGAGCGCACTAAAGATGGTTTGCTTAGGCATCCAGCAGATTCTCCACTTTGGAAGGATTTTGACCATAGACATCCAGAGTTTGCTTCAGATAGTCGCAATATTAGACTTACTTTAGCTCTTGATGGTTTCAATCCATTTAGGTCCATGAATATTGGTTCTGACATTTGGCCCGTTATTTTAATTCCTTATAACTTTCCACCTTGGATGTGTATGAAGCAACCAAATTTTATCCTCTCATTGTTGATTCACAGACGAAAAGCTCTGGCGATGATATGGATGTTTATCTTGAGCCCTTGGTTGATGATATGATAGATATGTTTGTTAATGGTGTTAGAACATTTGATGCTTCCAAGGGTGAGTATTTCCAATTGCGTCTGCCATATTATGCACAATTCTTGATTACCTGGTCTAGGCTATGTGTCTGGTTGCGTTACTTCTGGTGCAACAGCATGCCTTGAATGCCACTCATATACATGTTCTCTTCGACTGAAACATGGTGCCAAGTCTTGCTATATGGGTCACCGTAGGTTCTTACAGGCAAACCATAAGTTTAGGTTTGATGCTCAATCATTTGATGGTAAAACTGAGATTAGGCCAGCACCTGCTCCACTTTTCGGGAGGAGATTTTGATCTGAGCGTAAAATATTAAAGACGGTTTTAGGGAAGGATCCATCTGGGAAGAAAGCAGACAAAAAGCGAGAAGAACAAGGAGGGTGAGCCATTGATCATTTGGAAAAGAAGGTCTATTCTGTTCAAGTTGCCGTATTGGAAAGACTTACTGTTGCGACATAATTTAGATGTCATGCACATAGAGAAGAATGTATGTGATAATATAATTAATACGCTTTTGGGAATTGATGGTAAATCTAAGGACAATTTGAATTCTCGTTTGGACCTTCAGTCTCTAGGTATTAGAAGGGATCTTCATCCTGTTGAAGTAGAAGACAGATTTTATTTACCTCCAGCACCTTACTCAATGAGTTCTGTTGATAAGAAGTTATTTTGTGAAGTATTAAAAGGAGTTAAGTTTCCCGATGGTTATGCATCTGACATACGTCGTAATGTCCTTGTTAATGAGAAAAAGATAATTGGGCTAAAGAGCCATGACAACCATATTGTTCTACAACATTTACTACCACTTGCTGTTAGAAGAATATTGCCAGAAAAAGTCAGTGCTGCATTGATTCGTGTAAGCAATTTTTTCAAGAAAATATACTCCCCTGTTATTCGCATAAGTGATATGCAAAAATTAGAAGCTGAAATAGCTGAGACCTTATGCATTCTCGAGACCATATTCCTCCCATCATTTTTTGATCTTATGGTACACTTGATGGTTCATCTTCGCCAAGCAAGAACAGCTGGTCCGATACATTTTGAAACATGTACCCTGTTGAGAGGTAATTTTCTAAATTTTCTTTGTACCAACAAAAGTGTATCATTACCAAAAAATCTGCAAATACCATATGCTTTTGTCTTCATAGGTATTTGATGAGGTGCAAGGGTTATGTTCGCACTAGAAGTCACCCAGAGGGATCGATCGCGGAGAGCTATTTGTTTGATGAGAGTCTTACATTTTGTTCTCGTTATCTACAAGGTGAGACTCGGTTTAATCGACAAGTTAGAAATGATGACGGTGTGCATACGGAAATCAACAATACTACTCCTTTCTTCCACAAAATTGGCCAAGGATTGGCTGGCAAATGCAATGTGACATTAGACCACAAGACTTGGCTTCAAGCACATAGATATGTCTTGTTCAACTACGACAAGATAGAACCTTATTTGAAGTAAGATATCCAAATTATTTTAGTGCTATATGATTCCTATCCTTAATTGTTTAAGGGTAATTTTAATCTTTGCAGCAAGCATTGTGAGTATCTTTCCTCAGTTGGTCTTCGAAATAAACTAGAAATCAGCCGTGCACATTATCAGACCTTTCATGAGTGGTTTAGGTTGCATGTAAGTAGACACATGATCCTGCCAATATGAAATTTCAAATGGAATTCCATTTCAGTTTAATAATAATACTCAATACGTACAGGTTGCAGAAATGGATGAGGAAGCATCGGAAGAGATAAGGATTTTAGCAAAGGAGCCAAACATGGTTGCACGCAAGTATAGTAGCTACACAATAAATGGACTTAGTTTCCATACACAGTCCTACGATGAGGGTAGGCCAGTTCAATGTAGTGGAGTAGCTCTAGATGCACAAACTTCATGTTTTGAAAGGGGAAACAATGACAATCCCATAATAGGAAAGAAGACGTATTATGGTATTATAAAGGAAATTATTGAGCTGGACTATGACCATAAGGGAAATGTGGTTCTCTTCAAATGTGATTGGGTTGACAATCGCATCGAAGACAAATGGGTAAAAGCCCGATCAATTTGGGGTCACCTCTGTCAATTTTAAGCATTTATTCAATACCGGTGAGAAGATATCAGATGAGCCATTCATTTTAGCTTCCCAGGCAACTCAAGTTTACTACGTTAAAGATCCCGTTCATATTGAATGGCTTGCTGTTGTTCATTCAAAACCACGAGACTTTTATGATATGCGTCGGTGATGATGAAAATTTAGATGATAATTATGAAATAAGTGTTCCATTGCGACCTAGACACCAATTTAAGCTGTGAATGTTGAATCTGGAGGTATTGATTGTGTTAGGACAGACATAGATGGAATTATTGTTGATGAAAAGATACAAAAAAGTAAGCCTTCCAAGATTTGTTGCATTCTTGTCAATTAAGTAACAATTGCTAACTCTTTACGTAGTGTTTGGGAGAAAAAATGGAAGCGCACAAGGAAAGAATAAAGGTGGAAAGCTCAATGAGTATGAACTAGAGAGGAATGCAAACATTGCAAGAAACAAAAAGATGCTACAATCTCTTAATATCCGATCATCAACACTACAGGTCTTGCATTTGAGCTAGCTCATCATATCGAGCCAATAAATTAGCAAAGGTTATGTATCTATTTCCAAAGAACTTGTTTTTCTATGTTCATGTTCATTCTATCCATGTATCTATGTTCATGTTCATTCTATCCATGTGCAATCTTGTTGAATGTGACATAGGCAATCTTGTTGTACCTGCAATGTATCATTGTAGGTAGTCCTGATTGAAACTTGGAAATGCCTTTTTGATGTTTGTTTAAGTCCATCACATTAACTTAGAATAGCTGTAAGTTATGCTTCTAATGTGCCTTTCCCTTTGCCCGTCCCTCCCTCTTTATTCCTATTGTTTGTCGAGACCCGAATGTGCAAATCCGGACCCTCTGTGTATTCAGCACTAGTCCAGGATCGCGCTAGTGCACACAGTCTCAACATTGGTACATATCACAGTCATAACCAACGAAATAATAAGTACTTTAATTAAATACTCAAACTAGTTGATTGACCTTATGGTCAAGTTACAAAAATCGCCTCGCGAGGCGTAAGACTTATTAAAATATTCAAAAGCGTGAAATAAAAATAAACTCGTGGCGCCAACCAATTTGCCCAGAGCAATCGCCCGGTGGGCTCGCTCCTAGTTAAATCGGCTCCTCTGATACTCCTCCTCTGAGCGGGGTTGCTTCTTCTTCAACTGAAGTTGTGTTGTTGTGGGGTGAGTACTTTGAGCACTCAAGAAGTCATGCCTGAGAATGCAATTCTAATATTCTACATGCTTTGCTTAGTACAAAGGATAGGCGATGGTTCATGAGCGTCTGACATTCAAGATTCTGATAATAGATTGCAAAGATAGAAAGCGAGAATGAGGAATAGTAGTTTTTCACAAACATTTCAATTGTAAATCATTTTTTCATCCTAAGTCAAGTTCATCATCATCAACCCAAGTATTTTCCATAAGCAAGTCATTTTCATGAAAATCTAACCCTTGACTGTAATCACCGAGCGATGCTCAATACCGTGAGCACGACTATTGAATAGGTTGTACACTCTGCAGAGGTTATACACTTTACCCACAAGATACAGTCAAATACCACCAAGGCAAATAACCGTAACAAAGCCTTTCCAAAGTTCCGTCTAAACCCAGTACTGCCCGCTAAGGTTTCAACACTGGAGGGACTGGTTACCACACCTAGGGCCCCCTCTTGCGCCATGTGAGTTCTCACCGCTCCTCAAGACCCCACACCACCACGACAAGTACTAAGAATAGATTTCCCGGTTTACTCGGCTAGGCAGTCCCATTACGGAGCTTGTGGTTGTATGAAAGACTTCGTTCAAATGCTCGCAAGGTTAAGTCCTTAGTTGACCGAGGCAAGACTAACCGAGTATGATTTCCCATAACCAAATCAATAAAAACCAAATACGACCGCCCAGTTGCCACTCTTGGCCCACCAGAAACAATCTTGCCACATGCCTCAATCTAAATCATTGTCCCCCCCGGTTCTTTACCATTGCACCACGTGCCATCATCAACTCAATAACACATGTCTCATTCACAAAACATGTTCCATATCTCATTAAGTCAATATTAACTTTGGTATTCCAAAATCATGAAATTTCCACGTGGCAGGGCTAAGCATACTACTTACGGTCTACTCATCCCATGTTGGCCAATAATTAATGTCCAACTATTAATCCACAACCTAGGGTGACAAATGATTCATGGCCTACAATTATATACGACAAGGTGGCATCTGACAACTAGGCATTTAACTAACCCCAAAATTTATTCAAAGTCATTTCTATCAAATTAGCATGCAATAGTTTAAATCAAAATAATTTGCTCTAATAGGTTCAACATGATCAAACACAACTTGCCTTCAAAAAGTGCTGGTTACGGTTCTGAACTTGCTCTGAGTCGAGAACTTCTCCTCGAAACCTTCGGGCACTTCAAGCGTCTACGGCGTAGCAATTAAACACCAATAAATAAATAAATAGTAGACAAACAGTGCTCAAAAATCCAATTAAAATTCATAAACAGAAAGATCACAATTTTACAAATTTATAGAAATTGGAATCACTCAAATCGGAGTTAAAACGCAAAAGTTATAAGCATTTGAAGTTTCAAAATATATTTAAAATCAATATACCGAATTAAATAAATATTTTCTTTTTCGAAAAATTAATTATTGCGTCATCCGTGACACGTGTCGCCACCGAGAGTGACCGTGGCCTGTGACGTCATACCGACCGGCTCGTGGCCGTCGGCATGGCGTCATCGTGGCGTCGGCACGACTTCGCTATCTCGCCGACAAGTGGGTCCCACCGTGACGTCAGCCTGACATCACCGGTTCGGTGCGGCTGACATGCGGGCCCGTGCTATCAGCAACTCATGCGCCAAAGATTGCGCGGTGCGGTAGCGTGTGGGTCCGCGTTATCGGATGACCGTAGCGCTGATCGCTTCGTCGCGGTCACGGCCGCGTGTGGGTCCGCCTTATCGGCGTCCGCGCGCCGCGATGAATAGCGGCGTGGCTCTCGGCGCCCTCGGATTTGCATCTAACGGCGGAGATTAGAAGATGGGGTTTCTTGTTTATGGGGCGGCGTGGCGGAATCCGGTCGTTGATGCGTGATCGGACGGCCGGGCGGCTTCGTGAAACCGGCGGCGATCTTGTGGGCGTTGAGCCGACCGGAGGAGAGCGAAAGCGTGGCGGCGGCGTTCCGTGCTTCTCCGTATGAAAAGTGGCCCCCAGCGGCTTGGAAAGGTGAGTTCGGTGGTGGCACGGCGACAACGGAGAATCACCGGCGGCGATTTAAACGACGCGAAGAACTTCGGCGGTTGGCCGGGAACCGGCGAGCTTCGTCTTGGCGGCGGCAGCGATCTGGCGGCGTGAAGTGTCTGGTGGTGCGGCGCGAGGAGGATCACATCACGGGTGGCGGCGCTTTAAATAAGCGCCTCGGCTTCCGTGAAAAGCGTGGAGACCGAGGCCCACACAGCGGCAGCGGCGGAATCCGTGATGACTTCGGATTAGGCGGCGTGGCGCGACGTGGAGCGTCGGATGAGGATCGAGCGGCTATGGCGCTAGGGTTTTCGAAAGCAGACGCCAGTACTTTCGGCCCAACACTATTCATCCGGATTTTTAATTCTTTTTCGATTAAAAAAAATTCCCGAAAATAAAATAATTCATTTGGGGCATTAAAAATGCCAGAAAAATTCTGGAAAAATTCCCAAAAATATTTGAAGACACTTGTGACTCAAATTAAATATTTTCAGCAAAATTTTATTTTAACTTTTCCATTATTTAATTAATTTGGTAAATGGTTTAATTCAAAATAAATCCAAATAATTCCAAATAAATCCAAATAAATTCCAGAAATTCCCAAAAATTCAAAATACCATTTAAATGCAAGAAAAGAAAAAATTGGGGTGTTACATTGTTGAGTGAATGAATGGGCCAGGTTTTGGTCTTGAGCGAGACTGAAGTTGGAATAGCTGTAACTTTTTGATAGATTATTTAAGGAGTTAGTGGAAGGGGCAAGCAAAACAAAGTGGACTTGGTGATCTTCTGGTACCTTCAGAGGTCCTGCACTGCTCTCATTATTATTTACCACATTCTTCACATCCTATATCGCCGCCTGCAAACTGCAACTGTATTGGTTGCAAAATAATATATTTTCTTTCCTGAGAGCACTAAAGTTGCAAATGACTAGCTAGGTTAGGCATTTGGAATTGAAGTCAGAAATTAGTATGCTTTGTTTACTATTGGAATTCAGTTTTCCAAAGCTAAACTGACTCTGTATAGGATTTGAGCTTGGCTTCTAACTCTTTCAATAAAATCCATAGACATTCATTACTCATACCCTTGACTTACAATGCAACTTCTTGTAGACAACTCAACACACAAGTGAAGTAGCTAATGGAGGTCCTAATTTGAGGTCCAAGTCAAGAAGAAGCACTACTGAGAATGAAGAGGAACCCAATGGTGAAGATCATGAATATCAACCCTTAGAAGAGGAAATACCTGCAGGTATTAATCTTGGGCAGCAAACGAAGAGGAAAGGAAGGGGTATCACCTTAAAGCAAAATATATATGCAAGGGCTGGCGAGCCTCCAATTAAAGTTGCCCTCAATGAATCTGATCGACTGTTGGGGACAATACTAGAGAATTTGCTTCATTTGTTGGAACAATGGTGAGAAAGCATATACCGGTTACATGTGATGACTTGAGACTTGTCGATCCCGATAAGAAGTTTCTAGTGTGGACTAATGTAAAGGTATAGCAATAGAATATTATTCATATTCTTGTTTTGTTCACTACTTTTTTTTTGAATCACTTCTTTCTTCATGTTCAAACGAAATATTATAACCTAGATGCGATTGCTTTCCAATATGTTGTAGCAACATCAACAACAAAATGGAAGGAATATAAAGGAGACCTAAAGAAGAAATATTTTGATGAAACATTGGTGATGAGGAACTCTTAGCAAAATGTCCAAAAGCAGTTAATCCGGTGATTGGGAGTGGCTTATCCATTATTGGAAGTCTCCGAAGCACAAGTAAGTCCCTACTATGCTAATGTGTATGTTTGCTATGGTCTTGTGACCTCTGTCCCAATTGCACATCACCATTGTTATGAGTATGTCACATTTTCCTACGTGTTGATATAACAGGCTCGTATGATTAGAGGCAAAGAAAACCGTGGGAAGTTAACTTTGTTTCATACGGCTGGCAGCAAGAGTTATGCCCGTGTTGGGCATGAATTGGTAAACTAAGTACCTCTTTCAAAATTGGTTCAGTACTAAATGTTTAGGCCATCTTAATTACTTCAAAAATTCCTTGTAGGGTAAAGAACAAGGGTATCTGCTTTCGAGAGATGAAGTCTTTATTAAAGTACATACTCGTAAAAATGGAGATCCTACAAATGAAGCACAACCAATAATTATGCGTTTGTGTATGATCAATACATGTATATGGAATATTATTAGCTACTAATACATACATATACATCTTGTTTGTAGAACCAACTTGAAGAAGCTTTGTAAACCACCTAGAATTGAAGGAAAGAAGTATTCAAGAGGGAGATTTATGCGCACATGTGTGTGGAGAGAAGGAGCCAAGAGGCGTGTTCGTGTTTTAGGTTTGGGACCAACTCCTCAAGATGTGGGCACACGGAACCTGTGAAAAATACCAACAAGGTTTAGATGGAAATGCTAGCTCGTCAACAAAATTTGAACAACAAGTTGTAGCTCTAACACAACAGCATGGACCACATGCAACAACAAATGGATGAAATGAAAAATTTGTTCTTAACCCATAGGCTTGCAAAATGTAGAAACCACTTCACAACATGGTTCTAATTCTCGACACTGTGGTATGCTATCGCTTAAATTTTTGTTGCAATCTATAGTAATAATTTAAATCTTGAAATATTCCTTGTCTATGGTTTGCTATAGAATACAACGTTTCAACAAGCACATAATGATGAGGAACAATATGGTCATCAAGGTGTTGCTCGGGATGCATCTATGGAAAATATATTTGATCATCGGGAGGATATGGTCTATAGGAAAATTGTGTCTCCTAAGGTAGCTCCAAGGAACATTGCAGCCCTTGCAAGGAACCGTGAAGCCTCTCACAATGAAGATGACAAACTTTGTAATGTTGTCCTCCTTTTTATACACACTTTCAATTTATGTCTTCAATGTCTATTATTCTTTTTAACTCTTTTAAACTGCAATATATTCTTTAGGTTGGTAGGGATGTAATATTGTATGCTCTTGTGAGAGATATCCACGTGGCTAAGGCTACAATTACTTCAACCGACCCAACTCTTAGTAGGGAGATCAATGTCTTGGGCGGGAATATTATGAAGTTGTTGTATTGTTCCATTCAAAAGAGTTGTTCTTTTGCCACGTCCATATGATGGTATAGAAAATATAGGTGATGCTCACAAGCTATCCATTGCGTGGCCATCCAAGAGGGTAATAATCTTGACTACACAATATTTCCATTTTGATGATTGTAATGGTCCAACTTTAGTTACTAACTACTGATAATTTGGTAGATAAAGGATAGCAAGAAGCCAGCAACATCCCAGATTTCAGGTATTTTACTCCAAAGTTTGCATTTACTATGCTTTGCGGATATCTAGTGATACATTTTGGTTAATGATGTGGAGTTCAACAAGGTGTGGTGTGGGCATTAGTTCCATTTAGTGTGCAAAAAGGAAATGCACCATAAGAACTGGGCAGTGGGCACTATGGATTGGATAGTGTATCATATATTAATAGCATTTGTTCAATATGCCTAGCTGCAAGTAAAAATGATGGTATGCTTATGGCAAAAACATTTATTTCATGAAGTTTCTATTTAAACCACAATGCTTTTCTTTTTGAAACCACAATGTTTTGGGAGGACGGCTTGAAAGATTACATATACCATGCTTCTGAAATCATGGTAAGCTTCAAAGGCAGTAAATAGAGTTGGCACGGTATTTTTTTTCCATCACATTCATATAAAACTTGTAAGGAATTTTCCTTTTGAGCACTGCATAATTACAGATCTAATGTCTTTTGTCCCTACTGATGCCATTTTATCGCATCAACTTTGTTTTGTGCACTTGCTCTGATTTGCTAAATAGAATTGGCTTCCTGAGTTTTTGGGATTGGTTTGAAAGTATAATTAATAAATTTCTAACAGATAGGTATTAACATTTTCAACAACCAGGCAATTATGTAAAGGTGAACCATATAATAGTACTGCTATGAATATCTAACTTCTATAAGGCCTTGTCTTTATTAAGTTATTATATGATCGGTTAAGTTTTTAGTTGACTATATACATGAAATTCACTAGGAAAATGAAATTATACTAATATTAACTTGTTATCTCCTCAAGCGTGTAACTAATGAACATTTATTTAGCACATTATATGGCTTATGTACAACCTTTACTTGCATGGAGTCCATGATGGTATGAGGAGTCAATATTCACAGTTTAGTAAGCAAAACTTGGCAGCCACAATTTTTCAATTGGATGTTGGGTAATTTTTCCAAGACATGAAGTAACCTAGACCAAAGCATATTCTAATTTAATTGGCCTTTCAATGTATGTAAAGACTTTTGGAAGAATTTACTGTCCCATTTTTTGTTCACAATATCTTGGCAACTTCCTGTGTCTTTTTTACTTTGTGAAAAGTAAATGAACTGTATAAAATAAGTAGGTACTCATGCAACATTTGGAGCTGCGAGGTTGGAAAAACATGTCGGATAACCGTTTACTTGAGTGGTTTAGTACATGACAGTGACTTGTCTCCTTATGTTGCTTGTGGTTATCTACAATGTTATCATTTACATGAAGTGTTTTTTTTTGCAGATAGAATTGGAAGGGCCTAGGAAGTTAGTGCTACCATCATGCCGATCGATACAGATGCTCTTGTTAACTAGTCGCATGTATGCTTTTGTATACTTAACATCTCATTTTGGAGGAAAATGTATAGTTGACCTTGGCTTGGATCATGTAGGGTTGTATTTTGTAAAGGATGTAGGGTTGTATTTTGTAAAGGATTGATGGTTAAGCTGTAGTAACTCGGGCTTTTGGATAAATTTGCGTTTTAGTTGAATGAAGTTGAATGGATGCATTAATTGAATCATTTTATACGGTTGTGTAAATGTGAATTAATTATTAGTTAGATTGGTATAATGTGTACAATAATGTTTGTAATTGTTTTCCAGTTAAAGAAATGCGTTATTTTAGGCTAATATGGTTTACTTTCAGATCTGTCGACCATTTTCGTTTTACCTTTAGACTAACTGTCGGCATATCTATAGTTTTACCTCAGCTTGTCTGTCGGCATTACATGTGCCATCAGACTAACTGTCGGCAAAACTATATATACTGCCTCGAATTGTCTGTCGGCAAAACTGCATATACTACCTCGAATCATCTGTCGGCAAAAGGTCCTTCTGTCGGGAAAAATAATCTGTCGGCAATTATCATGAACATAGTCATACCATCTGTCGGCAAAAACATGTCTGTCGGTAAATATTTTTCCCGACAGGACTTCTTCCGACTGTTGTTTTCTGTCGGGAAAAATATTTTCTCCGACAGACAATGGGTCACCTTATATGGTATTTGCCGACAGATAGATTGTTGCTAAAATTGTGTCATGGTGTAGTGCGAACCGATTTCAAAAATAGGTTCTTGATATTTTTTGGAACAAAACTAGACCACATTTGCTATATAAATTTTAAAATGCACACCTACTAAACACTCAACCAAACACCGTCTCTGCATCTGTGTATCCCGCATCCCATCACCTGAATTTGAGTCGAGCGGACTAGGCTCGTGGAGAGAAGACAACCAAACAGTCCCTATGTGAATAGAACTGTGGTTTTCGTCATTATGTTTCATGGCATCGGTATTTCTTTTTCTGGTTTTCTTGTGTGCTTTATCGGTGAAAGCTGATATCGTGCTCCATATGTCCAGTTTGCACATGGGACGAAAGTATTTCGTGTATACCGTGTGCCGCTTGCTTCACGTAACGATAAAAGCCCGGCGTAAGAGCGTTTCGTTCGCGGCATGTGTTGTTCATGTTGTTGGCTTCACGTAGTGTGTGGTTTGTCGTTTCGATGGGTTTCCCACGTGGAATGTTATGATCTTATTTTATTTATTTACTAAAGTCTATTTGCTTCATGTAGCTTACAGGTCGTTAGAAAACCATGGGAAATGAGGTAGAAAGAAGGATTCCCTGTTAAAGAAAGTGCTGAGCACGCTGTAGTGCTACAGTTACAATGGTTAATTAGTGTTTTTTTTTGGGTTTCCAACAATATTCCAAGCCTTGCGATAACTATGCACTCCTTCCATCGATGGGTAGAGTTGATTGGGTAAATTATCTCTCGCGCGTGTGTGTATATATATATATATATATATATATATATATATATAGAGAGAGAGAGAGAGAGAGACATGCACAGGCAGCACATCGAAACTAACTATTAATATGTTTCAGCAATAAATTGATGTTTATTTGGTAGTAAAATTTGATTTATTCGTGTTTATTAGTGAGACTTATATCATATTGTCGTCCTCGTCGTCAATAATCTACTGATAAAATTCGTTCATCAATTAGAGCTATGAATAAAAATTATGACTAAAAGAAAGAAAAAACATATTCATGTACAAACTAGTAAACACTTTTATTAGTTAGTTGGCCACGGTTCTAATTTCTGTAGTAATGTGTTTTAGTAATAAATTGATATTTATAAAGTAGTAAATTGATGTTCATTTGTTAGTAAAATTCGATTAATGCGACATTTACTAGTGAGATTTATATCATATTGTTCCTCTTATAAATCGGTAATCTACTTGTAAAATTCATTCGTCAATGAGAGCTGCGAATAGAAAGTTATGGCTAAAAAGGAAAACATATTCATATACAAAGTAGAAAATGTGTTCTCGAGACGGTGACCAACTAGTAAACATGTTTACTTCTAAGCTATTTCTAATATAGTAAAAAACATGAGTTGCTGTAGTAATACTGTATGATAGAGATAGTTAATTAGAAAATCATAATCTAACAAACATTTGTTGCGTTGAACATAATCTGATGGTAAATTTTTTGAATATTTCAAGATTAGTGACTTTTTCTAACGGTCTTGCGAAAAGAATTCTGGTTAATATACACATCAACTTTTTACTATAAAATACGATCTGATTACTACTGAACATGTAATATATTTCTCGATTTATTGCTGTCAAACTTATTTTGGGCCGTACTTGTTTTTTTAATGCCCGAACACTAAGATCTAAAATGGGTATTTTCCCAATGTATTTGCATGCGAAATTTTTTTAAAATTTTTAGGATATTGAGTTTAACCAGTTTGCTAACTAGCTCAAACAAGTTTGAACTGAAATTTAAACTAGAGTCTCTATTTTTTACGATAGTTTGATTATAGGTATGTGCTGATTTTATATATAAATCAGTAAAGCATGGGATCTAAATTCATCCAAATCTTTGAATTCGAGTATATTTTTTCAAAGATATGTGCTTTTTTTAATTGTTATAAATGGATATATACCCTAAAACTGAAAGTTTCAAAAACTATACCTAAATTTGGCTTGGGTCCCTCTCCTATCACAGAAAGTGCCATGCCACACCCAAAGAGCTCGGGAGGAGGCCTACCCTTGTGGCTAGGGGTGGAAACGAGCCAAGCCGAGCCGGCTCGAGCTGGGCTCGCCTGAGCTCGTTTGGAATTGCGGCTCGGCTCGGCTCGGCTCGGCTCGTTTCGAAATGAGCCAAAAATAGAGCTCGGCTCGGGCTCGGGAAAGGCTCGAGCGGCTTGTTGGCTTCTTGAGCAGAATACATATAATCAGTCTGCGAGACATAGGTAATAGGTTCAGCCATTCCATTCTCGAGCGGCAGATGCCTTTGAGCTAGCAGATGTATGTGTTTGAATGGTGTATAAAATTGATTTTTCTACATCGGTTGTATGTGCAAAACTACAGATGCATAATGGGTTAAATCCATTGGTTTGTTTTGGTCAAACAAAAACATCTACTCATCCTATGCATAGTTGGTGTTTTTATCTATTCTGATCCCTTTAATACCTTCGAAAAAAGGATTAGGTGCATCTTTGGGAGAAAAGCATGAGAAAAGCGGCATGATTTGAACAAAAATGGTAGAAAACAAACACAGTACATTTGAAACCAGTGGCTTGTAATATCCAACCCAAGCAACATCAAGAAAACTAAGCCAGTTCGCAAAGCAAGTTGCAAGCAGATTGTTTTCAAGATACAATGTGGTATGCAAAAAAAGTAAGAAAGGTATTGAGATTCAAGACACAACAACAGAAGTGCTCGCTAACTGCTTTCATTTACCTGTACAAGTACAACTAGGAGAGAAGTGCCAATAAACAAGTAGTGCTAACCCTGAAGAAGAGCAATATGAAAAGTGAAATTATTTCACACTAAATGTCAATTTAGAGTGAGAGTGGCTGAGTGACCTTGATATGTCGGTTGAATTGTACACAACATGACCATCTTGTACTTTGTTACCTTGTACAGCATTTTCACATCATAAATGAGGTTTGAGCTTGATTGGTGAACAAACTTCTTCCCTGAATGGTTGAACCCCATGCTCTCATCAATACATCATGTGCGAAACAGATACCTAGATAGCAATCACAAGCAGAACCAAGTGCCATCACACAAAAAGTCCAAATGAGAAATGACAAGCATTGTCTTCCGATATATGCAAGGCAATATTACTATAACTAGACTACTAGAGGATTGTAATCTTACTATTTTTCAGGGAGAGCTGACAATCACAAGTGGCAAGCTGACAATAAGTCAGTTCAAAATAAACCTATGGTAGGTTTTTTACGTGATGGCTTGGAATGGATGAGCTTATTCTAAAAGCTGATGTTAAGATATTGGATCAGGTTTTTTTTTTGGGGGAAGATTCTTATTTATTTCCCCATTTATAAGATATTGGGCCAATATCTTATAAATCCTCCAAATAAAACCTGATCCAATATCTTAACATCAGCTTTTAGAATAAGCTCATCCATTCCAAGCCATCACAGAAAAAGCTGATATTTTTTTTAAGGATTTTAGAATAATAGAGATAAACTTATTGCATAAGATAATGAACACAATTGATGTGCAGATAAATAATAAACACAAGTGATCTGCAGGTAGAAAGTTCCTTTGACAAAAGCAACGAGCTTAGAAAGTTCCTTGCCAGACATCAAATAGCTAGCATGGCTCTCCAGAAGCAATATGTGGGCTGAGTTCTTTCATTGAGTTACTGGCCAAGCAAGAATATATAACACATGAGAAATTCTAATAGCAACCATAGCCTTCTAAGTTAACTACAAATGTACAGGTAAAAGAATTACTTGACTGACAGCAGGGCCTTCCAGGCTTCCAGCTTAGCAATGACCTGCAATTGCACATCATTGTTAGCACAAGTTCTCGCAGAAATTAATGATAATAATCTTCTGTTAGTGTATAACTAGAACAAACTTACAGGTGGATACTTACCTTCAATTTCTTCCAACACCACCAGAAACTTGGTGGATACTTACCTTTAGTTTGTTCCAACTTCCAACACAAGACATCACAAAAGAAAAGGATAAGGACATAACAAAAGAACAAATGCAGAACAAAAACCACAAGACATCATTCACAGAGGACAAAAGACATAAATAGTCCTTGATCATCACTTCATCAATACATATAGTCCCAGGAACATCTTCCATATCACGCCAACCAAATATAGGAATATTTCTTATGAATACATGTCTCTTGTAGAGTATCATGTCGAAGTAAGCAATTTACTGCTCCACTTATCTGTTATCCATTCATTGGATTAAATTAGCCTAACTTTTTTAACATGTTAAAGATCAAGCTGGGTTTGTGGTTGCAATTAAAATAACACTGCTTGCATTTGGCATTGAGGCTATCACATGTGTTTCAATCGGGCAATGTGTTCTTATCTTGTTGTAAATAACAATCTTGACAACCACTCAACCTGCCCTTTTTATTGATTGAGAATGACATGCTCATTTATATTCTTTCTTTCTTGATGTGATTTATTTATCTACTAGACTACTAGGAAGAACAATGAGGGTTCGGTTTGTTGAGTTCGATCTGACATACGGCATTTCCACTTAGTTTACTGACAAGCGACCAAGCAAGCACAATCAAGTTGAATTGTCTAAGAAAAGAGCAAATGATATACTCACTGAGACTACCGCCATCGGGGTCGTCCTCGGTTCGCCGAGGTCACGAGGTGCTCCTACTCCAGACTTGTCGGCGCGTCGCCCAGTAGATGTGATGCCCCCTGGTGTCGATCCAGCCGCGGAGGCCCCATGGCCCCCATGGTCATGCTTCTTCTTCCCTCGGACTGCACAGGACTCCAAGCTTTGTTCGGCGTGTTCGCGCTCCATATGGTGGACGACTGGACAGCGAGGACGCCGAGGAGGATGGGGACGGCGAGGCGAATGGTGACGGGGTGGCGGATGGTGACGGGGCGACGGCCGACGGGGTGGATGAGGATGGCAACGGGGTGGATGAGGACGGCGATGGGGCGGTGAATGGCGACGGCGCGGCGAATGGGCGACGGGGCGGCGAATGGGTGACGGGGCGGCGAAGGGCGAACGACCGGGCCGACCGATGAGGATGGCGACACGCCGACGCCAATGGCATAGCATGTGAGGAATGGAGGGCGGCGTGCGCGTGTGCACATCGCTCACTCGGGGACAGGGAGTGGGGAATGGGGAATTAGGGATTGGGCATTTGGGGGCGCCGAGCCGACTTGATGAGCAATTGAGCATGCCGACTGGGTGGAAAAGACTAGGGATTTGGCCGGTGGGCTGGGCCGATGCCAGACTGGGCTTGCTCCTTGCGACATGTAACCGAGCCGCCGAGCGGCTCGTGAGCCGGCTCGAGCTTGGCTCGAAAAACCAGCGAGCTGGATCACAGGCTTGGCTTGACTTGTTTACACCACGAGCCCGAGCCAAGCCGGCTCGAGCCGAGTTTGAGCCGAGCTGGCTCGCGAGCCTCAAGCTTTTTTTCCACCCCTACTTGTGGCTGTGCGGGTGAGCCTGGCAACATGTGAGGGTTCATGGGCAATGCAGCAGGCTTTCATTGTGTAGTGTGCAGCACGTTATGCACTGTCCACCCGTTTTATTTCCGCACTAGGGTAGCGTGTGAGGATGCCTTCTGTGCTCCTCCGACGAAGTAACGTGTCCTCCCGCGCTTATACCCGCTATCGCGGAGTCAAGCAGATTCCATGCTCTCGATCGCAGCAAGGGACATATGTCCTATGCTACATCTTCCGCGATGGAGAGTTATTTTTCAAAAACATGCGTTAAAAAGCTAGATTTGTAAAAAACATAATGTATAAATACAATATTGTAACATGGTGTGCAACAATCAGATCCTAGCGGGAATTTTCCTTGCGCAAAGTTATCCTAATTTAAGGGGATGTTTGGCACAGTTCCAACTCCACAAAAATCCGTGAAGTTGGTGGAGCAGTGTATTCCTAGCTCTAAAAATTTATAGAGTTAGAGTGGTGGATACATTAAAAGTGTTGAGGTGGAATATTTCATTTATATTTTAGACTAAAAATATAAACTTAATTCACTTTATTTTAACGTACAAACTTCAAATCTTAGATGGTACTAGAATCTGAGGCTATGCCAAACGAGACGAGCCATCCATCTGTGATATCCCGGTTGAACTTTGGGGTTTCTATTTTCTCTTGGTGCGTTTGTTCCATCGTGGGTCATCCTTAGGTTTGGGAGGACCGGGTGAGGATTGGCTGTTGGGAGCTGGTTTGGGCCTTAGGAAGGGTTCTTGGGCCTTTGAGGAGTAAACCCCTAACCTAAAAGCCCTAATCATCCAAGGAGCAGACCATTTTTCCCCAACTCGGCCGCCTCCTCCTCCTGCCAACTCCCCATGCTCCTCCTGTCGCTCCCCTGGCCTCTCCCTGCGCCCTCACCTCGCCGAAGCGTCCCAGGCCGCGCCTCCTCCTCGCCCCTCCCCAAGCGGCGTCGCCTCGGCTACCGTGGCAGCTCCTCCCCTTCTGGCTCGGCGGAAGAAGCAAGCGGCCGGCGTGGCGGCTCCTCCCTTCTGGCTCGACAGTGGCATGGCGGCTCCTCCCCTTCTGGCTCGGCGGCAGCGGGGAGTTGCGGCGGCAGCAAGCGAATGACAGCCTCCTCCCCTTCTGGCTCGGCGGCAAAAAGCGATAGCGAGCGGTGAGCAAAGATAGCACCAACAACACCCTTTGCCTTCTTGTAGTGAGAACTCAAACTATTAAGTTGAGGCTTGGTTCCTTCGCATGCGGTGTTCGATGAAATGGTAGTGAGGTGAGCAGCGTGTGTAGTGACTCTTGTTTGGACCGATTCGAGGCGGTGGTTTGATTGATATTAATCCATAATGAGATGTGTCTTTAGGAGTGTTCATACTGATTCTACCGTATGCCGATTGATCAATATTTATTTTAAAGCGATGCTATCTTGATGTCTGATTGCTATGATTTTTACACTTGCTGCACTTTTGTAAAGAATCCCTTATGAATCTGGAGACGTCTATGGATTTGGAATGATACATGAATAACTTTGTAGGTGATGAAATGATGAAGTATTTGTCCCTGATGATTAATCTTGCTTGCTTCAATGTGTTAAATCTCTCTGTGTTGTGATTAGTAAAGATATGTATGTCTGAAGTTGGGGAGTTTTATGTGCATTGGCATGACCAACTTCGTGGTGAAGTTTTGATTGTCTAGCAAATGGGATTAATCTAAACCCCATGTGTATTTGTGTTTTATGCCTTCATTGTTAAGCGTACAAGATTTAGTGCCGAGCTCTTATGCAAATATTCCATTTGTGTGTTCGCAGATATGGCCAATGGATTACGTGGCAGCCGACAATCCATATTTTTATGTTTTATACTTATGTTCTTACCCATAGCAGCACTTAAATGATTTCATAGGATTAATATCTTAGAGTATCTCATATGTAAAGAATCTATTTGACTCTGCAAACCCTTAACACTGAGTTTACATTTTTCTCCATTTCATGAATTGGAGTTTCAGAACCCATATTCAGATTTCGAAGTGTTTTCTCTTGAGCTCAACTGATATGCATGCATGCTCTTTTATTACTGAATTCTTTTGTCTGCATGGCTGAAATAACCAGGGATTTAGTTGTGTTGTTTGAGTTCATTTACTGCTCTGATTTATAGATGAGGCATAGATTATTTGTCACATCTTGGCATGCAGAGGATCCATGAATTTGTGGATTTTGCTTGTTCTGCTCCCCCGAATGAGTTTGGGGTTGAAGCACTATACCTATGACATGCAAAAGAGTTGATTTCTTTTTGTCGCTTGTATCGAGTATGCATAAAATTAAGTTGAATGAATATTGTTTAATTGCGAGGAAGGTTACGTAGGAGTGGCCTCAAGCATGCCACTCCATTCTCCGTCGGTAAAGGCAAGTGCATTCCTAGATCGCGGCTAGGAGGATTATTCAATTGTTGTTTTTAGCGTACATAATTGCGTGAATACGCAAGAGATAAGCCTTGCTTGGATGTAACTAGAAAATGGTTCATCTCATGAAAATGCTTATGATGATTAAAAAGTTAAGGAATGGATGCAAGTACATCGTGTTATTGGCGTGGTTGTGTGTACATAGGTGATGCTCCTTAATTTAATTGTTGCTTTGCTAATTAGATGAACTCTAGTTGAAAATGGGCTTTTAGTAAGGTTGATTATAGTAAGTATATTATTCGAGTGACTGGGGTTGACATGAGTTTGGTTTAAATGGTTAAGTCATTTCTAGAGATAGTATATGTGAGTATTTAATTGCAAGTGTATTGCGGTGAACGTGGCTCGGTGGCCGTATGATTTAATTGCATGACGTAAATCTTGTAATGGGTTCTGAGTGTCTTATTGTTGAATCTGGTTAGACTAGTATCGTTGGCAACTTATGAATGTGATAATTTGGCTATATTTATATACGTGGTTATAGCTATGTTAGTGTTGGCAATGAATGAAGGGTTGCATTTCATTCATGTAAATTGCATTGTGCATTCATTAAAGGAAGAGGCGACCCATTACGATCAGGGCCTCTGTGTTCTGCGTAGTGAACACGAAAGTCCTACCTCGTAGTCCCATTCATCGAGGTGAATGGGAGCAAGACAAGAAGAGTAGGCACCTTCCACGGGATGGAAGGGGCGTGAGGGTGCACTGCGATGGGTGTGCACTTTCGGCGATCATCGATGCGTGCATCAAAGAGAGCATTCATGTCGCATTGCATTCTAACGATAGTTTTGAGTTAAATGGAAAGGTGTCGAGTTGGGATCGAGTTGTGGACTCATCCAAAAGGAGGCATGTGTAAGAATTTAGTAATGAAGTGGAACAGGTAAGCATGCATAATGCATTACATGATTGTAGAAGTATGGTGGGTTATTTAGATTCTGTATTTTCGTGTTTGGTTGCAAGATATGATTTATGTTTTCGGGTTATATGTTATGCCTCATTGTCGTGGAGTTGCGAACTCCATCAAAGACGAGCATGGGGTTGGTTTTGGAGAGTTAGTTGTGATACTTCTGTTTTATCTGCTTGCTGTACTTATGTAAGAAGGGTTGTTATGCTTTTAAGTAGGAAAATGCGATTGATTATGAATTTATTCTTTGATGTACTTCGCTGAGTCATCGACTCACGCTTGTGGTTTGTGTTGTTGCAGGTACCTTGGAACCGTCATGCTTGGATGGGGGTAGTAGCACAATCACGTTTTGCATCATCACCCTTCCCTCACGTTGAATTATAGTTCTGATCTAAATAGCTCGTGAAAATTCTTGTAAGAGGTTGTTTGCGATTATGTTAAATGAGTACCTGTCCTGTAATAATTATGTGGTGGAGTTTATTAATTTCTATTGGATGTGTGATTGGTTAACTAAGGACTGCTAGAATGATATCATATAGCGCAAATGTTTTCTGTCTGCTGAGTGGATGTCCTACTTTCTAGAGAGGTCATGCCGAAATTTTGTAAATTTAACTGGCTTAGTTTTAAGCCGGTTTTAAGAGTTTAGAGGGTTGGTGTCGGGACCCGAATATGCAAATCCGGACCCTCTGTGTATCTTGCACTAGTCGAGGATCACGCTAGTGCACAGAGCTCAACATTAGTGAATATCATAATCATACACAACGTAGATAAGATAAAGACATAATATACTAAATATTAGCATTTGTATGACCTTATGGTCAACTTACTTAGCAATGCCTCACAAAATTTGAACAACAAATTGAGCTATGGCGGAATGAAAGGCGTAGATAACCCCTCGGTATACCACGAACTGGCCGACAAGGCTCGCACCCTAAACATTCGTCTCTTCATGGTACTCCTTCTTGTGACCGATGATTTTTGTAGGCAAGGGTGAGTACACCAACACGTACTCAACAAGTTGTGCACTGAATGCAATGCTATCATAGCTATATGCAGGCTTATTCCAAAGGAAGAGGCTAAGTGGTTCATAAGCGATGGCGACATTTTCAAACATAAGCAATATGTAGATTGAAAAGACAGTAAAACAAATAATAACAAGTAAATAAATTCCATTGTTTCTCAAATTAAACCCAAGTTCTCCATCCTAAATCAAGTTCCATTATCCACATGGCATCCGCCATCCCATCCATTGACAAGTTTTAATTAACTACCCCTTTTGTAATTCACGAGCATTGCTCAATCTGGTAAACACGGCTATCCGAATAGATTGTACACTCTGCAGAGGTTATGCACTTTACCCACACGATATAACCATGCACCACCACAGTGACGATAATAACAAAGCCTTTACAATGCATCCTCTTAACCCGATGCTACCGCTAAGGTTTCAACAACGAAGACTCTACGCCACGATAGGGCCCCCTCTTGCGCCATGTGAGTTTCCCGTATGCGGACTCACACCACCAAGATAGCACTTAAGTTAAGCATTTGCAAATTAGTCGGCTAATTTGCCCCATAACAGAACATGTGGTTGCATGATAAACTTCAGGTCAAAGGCTCGTAAGGTTAAGTCCTTAGTTTTGAGCGAGGCAAGACTAACCAAAGATAATCTCAAATATCCAAAACCAAATAAAAACCAAATCTGACCGCCGATTGCCACTCTGGCCCATCATAAACAATCTTGCCACTTGCCCCGTCTAAATGAATTGCCCATCGGTTGGTTACCAAACACCACGTGTTCTTCACAAATCAACATCGTTCGTGACTCATTGTCACAACAACTCAATCTCTTTATGCGACCACACATGGCCCACAAATTATCTTCATAGTTCCATTTTCCATTAGTCAAGATTAATAATCAACATTCCATGTACATGTGATGACGTGGCATGGCTAAGCAATTCTATTCCGTTCTAACCATCCATGTTGATTTCATTATTAACCAATTATAATTAACCAACCTAGGGTGACAAGTGGATCATGGCATACAACTAGCAAGGTAGGTATAATTCAAAGGGTATGGTAGCTAATCCCAAACTTATGTTGAAATCATTTATACACATAAAATAACAAGTGATAATGTAAATCAAAATAGCATGCAATCTAGTTTATGGGTGCAACATGATCAAAGCACAACTTGCCTTGCTTAAGCTCACGGTATTGCTCGAAGATTGCTCTTGAAATAATAATCCTTCTTGAGCACCTCGCTCAACTCAACGTCTCACGCGAATCGAGAGAAATAGCAAATAAACACCAAGAACAAATAGCAAATGAACTCGAAAATTCAAATAAAATCCACCATCGGAAAGATCTCGATTTTACAAATGTTTGAATTTGAATCACCCAAATCGGTTCATATGCAAAAGCTATAGCATTTAGAAGTTTATAAACTAAACTCGGAATTAGAAATTCTAAATCTTTCCGAATTATTTTTATAAAGAAGATCCGAATTTTCCGCCCGGCTTATGCAGACAAAGCGTGGCGAAATCGGTGATGAACTCAATCTAGCAGTTCACGGGTAAATCTACTCGTGGCCTAATATCAATCGTCGATTTAAATCAGCGATCGATATTTAATCTATCGCTTACCGATTACGAAGTGGCGTGGGCGAATTCGCGCTCGATTAAGATCCGACGGTGGCGAAACTCCGATTGGCGGCGGCGGCGGCGACTTGAATTCACGAAGGCGAAGACGGCGACCCGGCGACAACTTCGGCGGCACGCGTCTTGAAATCTCCGGCATGCTTTGTTCTCGCGAAATCCCTGGCGCTACGCAACTCCTCGATTTGCTCGCAAATTCACGCTACTCGTTTGGTTACGGGAGCGCTGGCGCTTTCGGTTAAATAGTCGGCGGACTCGGTGCCGCACTACTCCCGCGAAAAACTCTTCACGGATTCTCCGATGGCGCTCGGCGTACTCGACGAAGAAGAAGTGGCGCAACGAGTTGGCGCAATGCGCGGCCTCAATCCGCTTCCCTTTCGGTGAAAGAGATACTCGGCGGCAGCGTAGATGCGGCGCAATCCTTCGAGAACTCCGGCGGTGGGCGGCTACTCTGGCGACTCTCCGGCGAAGGCGCGTGAGGAAAAACGCGATGGCTCAAGGTGAGTTTTGGGGAGGGTCGGGCCTCTATTTATACCCGGTCGGGCGGCGCTAAACTTCGGAAGGTAAGGCGGCGATAGAATCTGGCTCGGATCGTGTTGCACTCCCACCTGGAAAGACTTCCGATTCCTTGCCAAATTTGGTGCTATTGCTAACTCGGAGATTTGGATCGCCACGTTTACGAAGGAAGTCCCTGCGCTAATTTTGGCTACGCACGCTTGAATCGGCAACCCGTCCTTTTTCCCGCGCGCCTGGAAAGATCTCGATCCGAGTCCCTTCCGAATTTGGCGCCAATGTCTAGAGTTTGGATCGGCTCCGTTTGTTTCTCCCGCGTGGGAAGGCTTGGCGTTGCGCTGGCGAGTTGAATCATCCACGCGTTGCTCTCCCGCCCGATGGACTCCATGTCCCTGCCGAATTTTGGCGCCCGCTCGGACTGTCTCCGAGACCTTGCCAAATTCAGCGCCAGCTCCCAAGTTCGACTACGTGCCGGTAGGACGGAAGCCTCTCGATCGTTTTCTTTGGCGCCAAGTGCGAATCGTTGGACTCAATCGCTCGGCTTCCACAGGACAAAGCGTCCTTCTGCGCGTGTGGACTCGAAGCAAGCCCTTCGATCCAACGCCCGAATTCCCAGCCACCCATGCAGCAAAACGGACAACCCAGATGCAACACGCGAAGACTTGATCCGAACCGCAATGAAAATCAATCGGCCTATTCCTAATCCGGTTCAATCCCAGAGAAAGAAAAACTTTCCAAAAATACTTTGAGACCTTCTATACTTAAATAAAATATTTTTGGGCAGACTTTATTTTAATTTCCTTTTTATAAATATTTCTTTAACAAAAGCCATATATAATAATTCAAAAAAATAATTCAAACAAATCTCAGAAAATCCAATAACTCCAGAAAAATTCACAACATTTATAAATAGCATTAGAATAATATTAATTAATTGAGAAGTCAAAAATTGGGATGTTACAAACCTCCCCCATATGAATCTCGACCGAGATTTAGGGTCAACTAGAGAATATGTTTGGGAATTCCGCATTCAGATCTTCTTGCAATTTAACGGCATCTGTTCTATTGACACTACTTGAGTTATGACACATGGAACACATCATGCACTCCTGCTAATGACTGGGCAACTCCACTTGATACGTAATCTCTCCTTGACGGATCGAGATTACAGATGGTCCATTGAACCTAGGTCCAAGCTTCTCTTCGGCATGAAATCCTATTACACCATTAAGGGAAGTAACTCTAAGATACACGAAATTATTAGGTTCAAAACTCAATTCACTACGACGATTTGTCAGTCATAAATCTTTTGCTTTGACTGTGCTGTTCTCAGCCTTTCTCCGATCATGGCAACTCGTTCTTCAACCTCTCTGAGTATCTCAGGCCCAAATGCTGAACACTCCCTTACGGGGTTCGACAGGCTCGTCTATATAAGGCTTCAAATGGTGACATCTGCAAACTAGCCTGGTAACTATCGTCATAACTGAATTCTGCCTATGGCAAACATTTATCCCAAAACGTGGCGTAAGCTAACGCACAACCCCTAAACATACCCTCCAGAATCTGATTAACTCTCTCTGTTTGACTATCGGTATGCGGGCGATAACTGTACTGTAATTCAAGCGAATTATCATTGCTTCATGCAACTTCTTCTAAAACCTCAAGATAAATTGGATACCTTTATCGAACACAATCTTCTTAGGCACCTACGCAGTTATTAAATCCTTGACAGATTCGCTAAATGATCTTTTGAATACGTAGTCTTCAGTGATATGAGTAATTTTGGTTAAGTTAATAATGATTCCTCCGAATTCATACCTTTTAGGGTCCATTTACACTAAGGATCATTTTAATGATTTGCCTCCGATAAGAATCTATCATGATTTACAACGAACCTTTAGATCTCTAATGCATTGCCTTTATTATTATTATTATTATTTTTTTGATTCACATCACATTGAGCATCATAACCAATAGTTCGCCCTTCACCTTAGGTCACCAAAACCTTTCCTTAATTTGATTTTGTACTTTATCTACCTTCGAACTTCTTATGTTCTAATCTTCTAATGTTGGTTCTATTTCCAAGGCAACTATGAAACCTTGTGGGGCGACTTTTAATTTCAGCTTCTTAGATTCTTTACATACACAGTTAGCGCTTATTATCAACATATTACCTCGTAACTCAAGCGTCGACTACTACTTTAGCCTTCTTGAAATGCCTATGGATTACGACACTAAACTCTTTGATCCTTTCCAACCATTATCTTCATCCTATATTAAAGTTAGGTGAGTAAATATATTTAGATTCTTAAGGCTCGGTTATTTTCGATGAGATAGTGACACCATTTTTTTTCTGCGCGCCTTTGCGACTAACTCCAAGTCATCGTAGGGTAATTTCAAGCGCCTTATCGTTTATGCAACAACGTTGGTTTACTTCTCAGTTATGTCTAGAAGCATCATCCTTATATATTGAACTACTCACACAACTAGTAATACTAACACATGCGTTAATGGTAACCGCTTCTTCAACTTCGAAAACTATTTTCACAATCTAAGCGTCCATGTAACTTTTATCTTCAACGATCGCATAAGAGATCTAACTATTGTCGAAAAAAATCTTTTTATGATATTATCACGCCCTTCCTAGAACTTCAACTCTAAATAGCGGAGTTTTGGTTGCTTACAATGTAACACAACTTCTACCTTGCTTGGTTCAACAATAGCTCTTTTAGTAGTCTTTGCATGGCTAACGAAATTCCACCTTTTTCTTCCATAAATCACATTTGTTGAGTTTAACGTCACGAATCGGCTCGCAAAAACTCATTTCTAGGTTCTGCGTATTTTCCTCTTGTCTTATAGTATACTATAGTGTCATCAACTATGAATTTATCAATTAATCCATAAACATCTTACTTATCATGTTCATTAGATATCACGGGGCATCGATTAATTAGGAGATTTAGCCAAAACTTATATTGTTCATGTAGAAGCGAAATTTTAGAAACATCCTTCCCATGTCTCCTAAGTTTATGATAGCCTAAGCGAAACTTTGTCCTAAAGAAATTCTAATTCTATTCTCAGCTGTCCAATCATGTAATCGATCCTGATATTGGATACTTGTTACTGATATTTTATTTATTTAGAGCACGATTTAGTGCACTCTCCTTGATCTTCCATTTGCATTTTAATGAACAAGAATTTCCATGGTGATATACTAAGTTTTCAAAAAAAAATTTTCCTAGTAGCTCTTTGATAAGCTTCTCTATTTTCCACTAATTCCTTAGTATACATTTTGTCATGGGTTTTTTTTACTATTGATGCTAACCAAGCACTAATTTGCTTATGAACTTTGATCTTTCGATATGGCGGCATACTAGGTGAATTCTCAGAAAATATATCAAAGTATTTTCTGACATTTGGCGCATCTTTTAATTGGCAATTTCCACACCATTTCCCATGCACCATTTTTAGATAAACCCTTAACACAGATTATTCTTAGAGACATCTAACTAATTATTGCTCTTCATTCCAATACTCAGTATACCAATGTATTAACCAATTTGGCTTTATTTCTTTTGGGTAAGGCAACCTTACATGGAATTTATCACTAATCCTTTATTTTACAAGTAGGGTTACAACATTGCACTAAGTAAATTCATAGCTCTGATTTCCTTGAATTAGCATTGACTCGAGGATTTGGTAAGGGCGGGTTAGGATTGATTTAAACTAACGCGATTGATTTCCTTTGTGACATTTCTTTGGCAAAAGCTTAGGTTTGCGACAATTATAGCAGAAGTCTAGGGTAACCTTTCTTTCTTGGTTATTCGTTGATTAGAGTTGAGTCTTTACCTAACCGTCTTTTCTTTAATTGATTTTCTCGACAAATTTTTCTTGCAACTTCACCGCTTACTCTTGGCGTTATGTATCGGATTGGGGTAACTTCTTGTATGTCCTAGCTACAGAATTATTTGTCTTCTCTGTGGACATCGATTAACATGATGGCCTTTCGGTGACGATTCTGACCAAAAATCTTTGCGCTTCTGTGATTTATTACTTTTTGACTCACAGCACATCCCTAGCAAAACGATCTTCTTTATCATACTAGGGACCTCTGTGGGTGATGGCGCTTCTTGTTTTTTTTGTTTAAGGTCGATAGGTTTTAAGAGGGTGCATTTTAACTCTCAAGCGGCGTATTGATTGCAACAAATTTTCCCCTTCTTATTGATAATTCTTGAGTAACTAGGGTTCGTAGATTCTGTTGATGCTAGATTACGGCAGTAGCTATTGGATCCAAAGGACACTGAGGTGGACAATGGTCTTGTCTTTTACAAAGGTGATAGGTGATGTTACTCATAGGACCTTTTCTAATTGTATGATTTCCCTTGCAACTAGAGCAATTGATCGCATGCTTATTTAAGGTATGCCTAATTTCCCCACAGCGAATGCACGCTCGATCCTCTAACTTGTTTGGTTGACCGTGTTTCATAGAGCAATATCTAGGTTTCGAGCAAGATGCAGGGGTAGCGTCCTTCTCTGAATTCACTATGACCATACTATTCCATGAAGTTTCCATTGGGTTGATTTTCATTTCCTTTGGCTCTATTGCTATCACTATTACGAACTATCTGCGTGATTACCTTAAAGGGGTAGGGAAGAGGGAAGTAGCATAGGTAAGGAGCAAGAATCCTAACACAGGGGAGATAGGTTTAACCCAAAAACTTAAACAATCAATATTAATAACTTGGTATGGTTGCTTATATAAGCCTAAAAGCTTTGCAACGCATACTGCACTCTCAGCAATCAATGAAGAACAAATTCAACCTATCCACACAATAACTACCGTCTACATGGGTGACTCTCCTTTTTTAGGAAACGCGACTCCCACACATGAGTCTCGACGGGCTACTTGAAGCACTGATCTTCTAGCTCTTGATACACTTCATTGATCCGCTCCTCCATGAGCTTGATGATTCTTTCCTTCATGGTCGGTATGGTAGCAACAGGCACTCGATGTCTCTCCTAAAGTGTGGTATATCGTTTTCTTACTCAAGATAACTCAGGTAAGATTTTTAATTCAATTTTTAAAGGTAAGAGAAAGAGACTTCAGCAAGGGAAAGGAAAGAATTTCTGGTAAGAACAGAAATAGAAGAATGAGACAAGTCAAGAACACATTATTCTTCTGAGTTAGGTCTTCTTAATTTAGAAAATAATTTTTAAGGACCTATAGAGATGACCGACTATCTAGGGCCAAGACCTCTGATCGATATGGCTCGATACCACCTTTGTCGGGACGAATATGCAAATCCGGACCCTCTGTGTATATTGCACTAGTCGAGGATCACGCTAGTGCACTGAGCTCAACATTAGTGAATATCATAATCATACACAAGCGTAGATAAGATAAAGACATAATATACTAAATATTAGCATTTGTATGACCTTATGGTCAACTTACTTAGCAATGCCTCACAAGAATGAACAACAAATTGAGCTACTTGCGGAATGAAGGCGTAGATAACCCCTCGGTATACCACGAACAATGACAAGGCTCGCACCCTAAACATTCGTCTCTTCATGGTACTCCTTCTTGACCGATGATTTTTTTGTAGGCAAGGGTGAGTACACCAACACGTACTCAACAAGTTGTGCCTGAGAATGCAATGCTATCATAGCTATATGCGAGGCTTATTCCAAAGGAAGAGGCTAAGTGGTTCATAGCGATGGCGGCATTTTCAAACATAAGCAATATGTAGATTGAAAAGACGATAAAACAAATAATAACAAGTAAATAGATTCCATTGTTTCTCAAATCAAACCCAAGTTCTCCATCCTAAATCAAGTTCCATTATCCACATGGCATCCCGCCATCCCATCCGATTGACAAGTTTTAATTAACTACCCCTTGATTTGTAATTCGAGCATTGCTCAATCTGAGTAAACACGGCTATCCGAATAGATTGTACACTCTGCGAGAGGTTATGCACTTTACCCCACGATATAACCATGCACCACACGGTGACGATTACAACAAAGCCTTTACAATGCATCCTCTTAACCGGTGCTACCGCTAAGGTTTCAACAACGAAGAGCTCGCCGCCTGACAGGGCCCCCTCTTGCGCCATGTGAGTTTCCCGTATGCAGGACTCACACCACCAAGATAGCACTTAAGTTAAGCATTTGCAAATTAGTCACTAAATTTGCCCATATGAACATGTGGTTGCATGATAGACTCGGTCAAAGGCTCGCAAGGTTAAGTCCTTAGTTTTGGCCGAGGCAAGACTAACCAAAGATAATCTCAAATATCAAAACCAAATAAAAACCAAATCGACCGCCCGATTGCCACTCTGGCCCACCATAAACAATCTTGCCACTTGCGGTCTAAATGAATTGCCCATCGGTTGGTTACCAAACACCACGTGTTCTTCACAAATCAACATCGTTCGTGACTCATTGTCACAACAACTCAATCTCTTTATGCGACCACACATGGCCCACAAATTATCTTCATAGTTCCATTTTCCATTAGTCAAGATTAATAATCAACATTCCATGTACATGTGATGACGTGGCATGGCTAAGCAATTCTATTCCGTTCTAACCATCCATGTTGATTTCATTATTAACCAACTATAATTAACCAACCTAGGGTGACAAGTGGATCATGGCATACAACTAGCAAGGTAGGTATAATTCAAAGGGTATGGTAGCTAATCCCAAACTTATGTTGAAATCATTTATACACATAAAATAACAAGTGATAATGTAAATCAAAATAGCATGCAATCTAGTTTATGGGTGCAACATGATCAAAGCACAACTTGCCTTGCTTAAGCTCCTGGTATTGCTCCGAAGATTGCTCTTGAAATAATAATCCTTCTTCCGACACCTCGCTCAACTCAACGTCTACGCGAATCGAGAGAAATAGCAAATAAACACCAAGAACAAATAGCAAATGAACTCGAAAATTCAAATAAAATCCACCATCGGAAAGATCTCAGTTTTACAAATGTTTCGGAATTTGAATCACCCAAATCGGATTTCATATGCAAAAGCTATAGCATTTAGAAGTTTATAAACTAAACTCTGGAATTAGAAATTCTAAATCTTTCCGAATTATTTTTATAAAGAAGATCCGAATTTTCCCGCCCCGGCTTGTACAGACAAAACGTGGCGAAATCGAGTGATGAACTCAATCTAACGATTCACGGGTAAATCTACTCGTGGCCTAATATCAATCGTCGATTTAAATCAGCGGTCGATATTTAATCTATCGCTTACCGATTCGAAGTAGCGTGGGCGAATTCCGCGCTCGATTAAGATCCGACGGTGACGAAACTCCCGATTGGCGGCGAGGCGGCGACTTGAATTCACGAAGGCGAAGCGGCGGCGGCGACAACTTCGGCGACACGTGCTTCGAAATCTCCGGCTTTGTTCTCGCGAAATCCTAGCGCTAAGCGCAACTCCTCGATTTGCTCGCGAATTCTGCTACTCGCTCGGTTACGGGAGAGCGCTGGCGCTTCGGTTAAATAATCGTGCTCGGCGCCTTTTCTCCGCCGAAAACTCTTCACGGATTCTCGATGGCGCTCGGCGTACTCCGACGAAGAAGTGGCGCCGAGGTTCGGGCGCATAGCATAGCGGCCTCAATCCGCTTCCCTCGGCGAAAAGATACTCGGCGGCGTGAATGCGGCGCAATCGCCGAGAACTCCGGCGGTGGCGGCTACTACGGCGACTATCCGGCGAAAGCGCGTGAGGAAAAACGCGGTGGCTCAAGGTGAGTTTGGGGAGGGTCGGGGCCTCTATTTATACCCGGTCGTGGCGCTAAACTTCGGAAGGTAAAGCGATAGAATCTGGCTGGATCGTGTTGCACTCCCGCCTGGAAAGACTTCCGATTCCTTGCCAAATTTGGTGCTATTGCTAACTCGGAGATTTGGATCGCCACGTTTACGAAGGAAGTCCCTGCGCTAATTTTGGATACGCACGCTTGAATCGGCAACCCGTCCTTTTTCCGCGCGCCTGGAAAGATCTCGATCCGAGTCCCTTCCGAATTTGGCGCCAACGTCTAGAGTTTGGATCGGCTCCGTTTGTTTCTCCCGCGTGGGAAGGCTTGGCGTTGCGCTGGCGAGTTGAATCATCCACGCGTTGCTCTCCCGCCCGATGGACTCCATGTCCCTGCCGAATTTTGGCGCCCGCTCGGACTGTCTCCGAGACCTTGCCAAATTCAGCGCCAGCTCCCAAGTTCGACTACGTGCCGGTAGGACGGAAGCCTCTCGATCGTTTTCTTTGGCGCCAAGTGCGAATCGTTGGACTCAATCGCTCGGCTTCCACAGGACAAAGCGTCCTTCTGCGCGCGTGGACTCGAAGCGAGCCCTTCGATCCAACGCCCGAATTCCCAGCCACCCATGCAGCAAAACGGACAGCCCAGATGCAACACGCGAAGACTTGATCCGAACCGCAATGAAAATCAATCGGCCTATTCCTAATCCGGTTCAATCCCAGAGAAAGAAAAACTTTCCAAAAATACTTTGAGACCTTCTATACTTAAATAAAATATTTTTGGGCAGACTTTATTTTAATTTCCTTTTTATAAATATTTCTTTAACAAAAGCCATATATAATAATTCAAAAAAAATAATTCAAACAAATCTCAGAAAATCCAATAACTCCAGAAAAATTCACAACATTTATAAATAGCATTAGAATAATATTAATTAATTGAGAAGTCAAAAATTGGGATGTTACAGGTTGGTAGCATCAAGTAGCGTTAGCGTCGAGGTGTTCTGATTAGTATCGGGCGGGCTTGAGTCCGTGGTGTTTGAATGTAGTGAGTAATTCTAGAATGAATTAAAAAGTTTCTTTGAGTGAAGGTAGAAACATGGTTTAGGTTGAACCTTTAAAATGTGGCCCTAGGGCAATAACCTTAAAATCTGGAATAGCGTGGTTCATTAATTTAAAACTTGACATACTCTGGTGCACAGTAGGAAGGATGGGTATCATTGCATTACGCTTAAATGTTGTATTTAAGCTTTGATGTTGAATGTTAAATTATGGTTGCATATTGTTTTCATTGGAAATGGGTTGTTTGAATCATTATGTTTTCGTCCTCGTACCTTTGGTATGTTAAGGGTCTTGGATGTTGGTGTGGCGGTTAAAGCCCCCTTTGAAGTATGAGGACCTCTCGAGGTGAGGGTAAATGCGTTTGTTGTGGTATAGTTTAGTGTGTGAGTGGAGAAGGTGTTTGCTTTTGGCTTCATTCCTTTGGAGGCAAAGAAAAGTTTAGTGATGAATCATTTGGATTGCTTTTACCGATTCGGAGTTCGGTTTCGTTGGTTTCTTTGGTTTTGTTGGTTATTGTGGGTTGCCCTGTAGAAAACTATTGTAGTTGTTATTCTCTCCATTTAAGAAAGTTATTGAAGTTATTTGGTGCAAAACTTAAGCTGTGTGGATCTTTGGTGTTAAGGTTTTATCGGGAAGGACGTGGTTGGTCATTTAGTTTTCCCCTTGTATCTATCCTCCTTGGAAGTTGTAAATCTTGAGATTTGTTTAAGGAATTGTTTCCGCGAGTTTGGTAATTAGAGTTGAATTCTCTTGAGATGTATGATTGAGTTTTTCTTTTTGGAAGGAAAGATGGTTTCTCTGTTACCCATTCTTAATAATCGTGGTTTTCTTTAATGGTTAAGTTAAGTGACCTTTGGGGCGTTTAAGGCGTTAAGTGTATGATGAGTTGTTAGAGATTTTAAATGATGTGGAGTTCTTGATTACATTAACGTGAGTTGTTGGTTACATAAAGGCACCCAAATTTATTGTGTAGTGCAGAATGATCTACTCGATGTGAAATTAAAGAATGAATGTATGTATATATATATGGAATGGTTGTATGAATGATGGGTTTTTTTCTTTGTCTTTGACAAATGTCTATCTAGGAGCTTATTTATGGAATATGGTTGGTGGGTATCACATCGAGTTGTTAAAAAGTATTTATTGGTTGAATGGACTGGGGATATTAAGCTGTGGACTTTGGAGTTGCATGAAAGGTGTAGTGATTAAGCTGAAATCAATGTTGAAAAGATGTGTTTTAAGCTGAGATTAGACAATTGTATAAATAACGGTTCGACATGGTTAGTAAACCGAAGTAAAGGACGGCTCGCGTCCTATGTTGAATTAATTGATAAGTTGTTGTCTTTGAAGCGGGGGCGTGGTTCTCCTTATTGATTGTCATGAGATAGATTTGGTTAGGGTTTGATGATGCTATGACCCGATGATGGTTATACAAATAGTAGAAAGTAATTAAAGGAAGTTTGGGTTTTGTAACTCTATGTTGACTAGAGCGAATTTGATTAGAGTTGTGTGATGTGTTGGCGAGTATTTCAAAGTGTGAATCTGGTGAATGTTTAAGTAAGTGATTACGTGGGTGAAGTGGTTTTGTTGGGAGCGAGTTTCCTTTTCTCTTGAGGAAGAATGTGATGGTTATGGGTACATATGCTTAATTTGAGAATCGGTTTCCTCTGCCAAATGTTTGTTTTGGTTTAATCTGAGAGATTTTGCTTTGGTTAAAGTAAGCGGAGTTGTTTCTTGGTTTAATAAGAGCTTTTGTCGATGATTTGTGTGGGGTTTCTCTTTTAATTGGAGTTCTCCCGAGGTGAATTTTATTGCATTTATTGAGAGTGTTAAAGGCAATTTATATGATGTTAGAGAATCGGGTCTTCTCTTGCAAATTTGGTTTTGAAAGAAGAAAATGAGTGATGATTGGGCTCTATCAAGATCCTCTCTCGGTAGATTTTAATGCTTTGGGTTTAAGATGATGTCGTGGTTCATTTGGTCAAAAAATTGTATTTTCCTTTGTATTTTAAATTGGAGTTAAAGGATATGGAGGCTTATGGTATAGTGTTGAGTATAATAATGAGAATTGAGTTTTTTTGTCATTGGGATTGCAGCTGTAAAAGTTCAATGAAGTGTTTTTCTTGAAAGTTGAGTTTTCCTTGGTGTGTATTTTATCACATTATTTGAAGAGGATGAAGGTGGTTAGGTTTGCTAATGTGAATCGACGGATTTTGGGTGGATAATAATTGAGGATTATACTTTTGATTTGGTTCCTTGGTGGTGCTTGTTTAACCTTTATTAGTGAACTCCTTAGAAGTTGATGGTAATTATGTCACCATTTCTGGCATGCGACTGAACCTTTGGGTTAAGATGGTTGTAGCGAAGGAATTCATAATTGAATGTGTAATGTTACGTAGTGAGCATTTACCTTGGGCGAGTGGTCCTTTGGGATTTTTACCTATTGATTGACCTTGGTGAGTTCTTGCATGAAAGTTGCATAATTGAGCTAAAACCGTCGTTTTGTTAATCGTTGGATTTGAGGTTTTGGCTTATTGTTTGTAGCCGTTCTCGTTGGAGTTTTGCGTGGGTGTTTTGAGTTGGTAAAAGTTTAAGACCTTTGTGTCTTTGTTTTGTAGTTGGCATTCTTCAAATTGAGTCGAATTCGTTAAGGGGGTAAATGTGCTATCGAGTTGAACTTTGGGGTTTCTATTTTCTCTTCGGGTGCGTTTGTTCCATCGTGGGTCATCCTTAGGTTTCGGGAGGACCCGGGTGAGGGTTTGGACCGTTGGGAGCTGGTTTGGGCCTTAGGAAGGGTTCTTGGGCCTTTGAGGGAGTAAACCCCTAACCCTAAAAGCCCTCAACATCCAAGGGAGCCAGCCATTTCTTTTTCCCCAACTCCCAGCCGCCTCCCTCCTCCCTGTCGACTCCCCCATGCTCCTCCCTGCCGACTCCCCCTGGCCTCTCCCCAATGTCCCTCCCTTACTGCCGAGCATCCAGCCAGCGCCTCCTCCTGCGCCCCTCGCTTTAGCCGGCGTCGCCTCGGTGCCCGTGGCGGCTCCTCCCTTCTGGCTCGGCTGACAGCAGGCCAGCTCCTCCCCTTCTGGCTCGGCCTGGGAGCCAGCAGCAGGAAGCGATGGCGGCCGGCTCCTCCCCTTCCTGGCTCGGCAGCAGCAAGGGTAGTAGTAGCAGGAGCAGCAGCAGCACCAACAACACCCTTTGCCTTCTTGTGGTGAGAACTCAAACTATTAAGTTGAGGGCTTGGTTCCTTGCGCATGCCAGGTGTTCGATGAAATGGTTGTGAGGTGAATGCATGTGTAGTGACTCTTGTTTGGGCGATTCGAGGCGGTGGTTTGATTGATATTAATCGATAATGAGATGTGACTTTAGGAGTGTTCATTCTTGATTGTACTATATCTTGGATTGATCAATATTTATTTTAAAGCGATGCTATCTTGATGTCGATTGCTATGATTTTTACACTTGCACTTATGTAAAGAATCCCTTATGAATCTGGAGGCGTATATGGTTTGGAATGATACATGAATAACTTTGTAGGTGATGAAATGCTGAAGTATTTGTCCCTAATGATTAATCTTGCTTGCTTCAATGTGTTAAATCTCTCTGTGTTGTGATTAGTAGAGATATGTATATACGAAGTTGGGAAGTTTTATGTGCATTGGCATGACCAACTTCTTGGTGAAGTTTTGATTGTCTAGCAAATGGGATTAATCTAAACCCCATGTGTATTTGTGTTTTGTGCCTTCATTGTTAAGCGTACAAGATTTAGTGCCGAGCTCTTGTGTAAATATTCCATTTGTGTGTTACGCATTATGGCCAATGGATTACGTGGCAGCCCGACAATCCATATTTCTATGTTTTATACATATGTTCTTACCCATGGCACTTAAATGATTTCATAGGATTAATATCTTAGAGTATCTCATATGTAAAGAATCTATTTGACTCGCAACCCTTAACCTTGAGTTTACATTTTCTCCATTTCATGAATTGGAGTTTGAACCCATATTCGGATTTGAAGTGTTTTCTCTTGAGCCCAATGATATGCATGCATGCTCTTTTATTCTTGAATTCTTTTGTGCTGCATGGTTGAAATAACTTGATTTAGTTATGTTGTTTGAGTTCATTTCTTGCTCGATTTATAGATGAGGCATAGATTATTTGTCACATCTTGGCATCGAGGATCCATGAATTTGTGGATTTTGCTTGTTCTGCTCCCCGAATGAGTTTGGGGTTGAAGCACTATACCTATGACATGCAAAGAGTTGATTCTTTTGTCGCTTGTATCAGTATGCATAAAATTAAGTTGAATGAATATTGTTTATTTGCGGGGAAGGTTACGTGGGAGTGGTCTCAAGCATGCCACTCCATTCTCCGTCGGTAAGGCAAGTGCATTCCCTAGATCGCGGCTAGGAGGATTATTCAATTGTTGTTTTAGAATTGCCCGTGAATCGCAAAGATAAGCCTTGCTTGGATGTAACTAGAAAATGGTTCATCTCATGAAAATGCTTATGATGATTAAAAGTTAAGGGAATGGATGCAAGTACATCGTGTTATTGGCGTGGTTGTGTACATAGGTGATGCTCCTTAATTTAATTGTTGCTCGCTAATTAGATGAACTCTTGTTGAAAATGGGCTTTTAGTAAGGTTGATTATAGTAAGTATATTATTCGGTATTTGGGGTTGACATGAGTTTGGTTTAAATGGTTAAGTCATTTCTAGAGATAGTATATGTGAGTATTTAATTGCAAGTGTATTGCGGTGAGCGTGGCTCGGTGGGCTGTATGATTTAATTGCATAGCCGTAAATCTTTGTAATGGGTTCTAGTGTCTTATTGTTGAATCTGGTTAGACTAGTATCGTTGGCAACTTATGAATGTGATAATTTGGCTATATTTATATACGTGGTTATAGCTATGTTAGTGTTGGCAATGAATGAAGGGTTGCATTTCATTCATGTAAATTGCATTGTGCATTCATTAAAGGAAAGGCGACCCATTACGATGCGGGCCTCTGTGTTCACACGCGATGAACACGAAAGTCCTACCTCGTAGTCCCATTCATCGAGGTGAATGGGAGCAAAACGATGAAAGTAGGCACCTTCCACGGGATGGAAGGGGCGTGAGGTGCACCGATGGGTGTGCACTCGGCGATCGTGCGTGCATCAAAAGAGCATTCATGTCGCATTGCATTCTAACGATAGTTTTGAGTTAAATGGAAAGGTGTCGAGTTGGGATCGAGTTGTGGACTCTTCAAAAGGAGGCATGTGTAAGAATTTAGTAATGAAGTGGAGCAGTAAGCATGCATAATGCATTACATGATTGTAGAAGTATGGTGGGTTATTTAGATTACGTATTTTCGTGTTTGGTTGCAAGATATGATTTATGTTTTCAGGTTATATGTTATGCCTCATTGTCGTGGAGTTGCGAACTCCATCAAAGACGAGCATGGGGTTGGTTTTGGAGAGTTAGTTGTGATACTTACATTTTATCGCTTCTTTGTACTTATGTAAGAAGGGTTGTTATGCTTTTAAGTAGGAAAATGCGATTGATTATGAATTTATTCTTTGATGTACTTCGCTGAGTCATCGACTCACGCTTGTGGTTTGTGTTGTTGCAGGTACCTTGAAACCGTCATGCATGGATGGGGGTAGTAGCACAATCACGTTTTGCATCATCACCCTTACCTCACGTTGAATTATAGTTCTGATCTAAATAGCTTGTGAAAATTCTTGTAAGAGGTTGTTTGCAGTTATGTTAAATGAGTTCCTGTCCTGTAATAATTATGTGGTGGAGTTTTTTAATTTCTATTGGATGTGTGATTGGTTAAGTAAGGACACGCTAGAATGATATCATATAGCGCAAATATTTTTACATGCTGAGTGGATGTCCTACTTTCTAGAAAGGTCATGCGAAATTTTATAAATTTAAGCGGCTTAGTTTTAAGCCGGTTTTAAGTTTAGAGGTTGGTAGCATCCGTGGCGCGTTTGGCGTCGGTGTTACACCCTCCACTAGTTTGATCTTCTTCCTTCGTCCTATTTTCTTTGTAAACAAGGCCTTGCTTACTTCTCTTTGTCTTGGAAAGGGGCATTTCGTTTAAACCAAGCACATCACATTTTGGAGTTTTATTTGAACTAAGAACATTGTCTTTTAGGACATGTTTGAAACTGAAATTTTTTAAAATTCTAAGAAAATCAACGATTCCATGAAATTACTTTGGGTCTATTTGGTTGCCCGCATGACACCTATGTCATGAGTGGATCAGCATAAATAGTTATCTTTGCTGTTTGGTTTCTGTTCACGCGAGGCATTAGGCCCATCCGGTGCAGCCTTGGATCTGCTGTCTTTGCAGAAAAGCAGCCCATGACCTTCCCTCGCGTCGGGCCGTGTGTTGTGCCACGCCTCCCTCTGCGCTAGGGTTCCTCGCTCGTCTCGCCCGCCTCCCTTGCGCGTCTCGCCGATCGCCTCCTCGCTTGCATCCTCCCGGTCGCCTCTCCACTCGCTTCCCGGATCGCCTCCCTCCGCTCGCATCCTCCCCGTCGCCTCTCTCGCTCGCTTCCCCGTGCGCCTCCTTCCTCTCAACTCGTCCACTCGAGCTCTCCCGACCACCGCAGTGAGTATTGCGTGTACCCTCCTTCTTCCCTTCTCCCCCCTCCTGATACCTCTAGATCTTATTCTTGGTTTGGTTAGGGTTCGCCTCCCTCCTGATACCTCTAGAAGCTAGAGAGGGTAAACATTCTAGCTCCGAGATGAATGACATGGGAATCTTTGAATGATACTTTGCTTCTTGTACAAATGAATGTTTGCACCGAGAGGGTAAACAATCTGCCCAGAGCTCATAGGAGGTCGAATGAATGAATGTTTGTACAAATGTTTGAATAATTTTACAACATATTTGCTATTTTTTTCCTTGATAAACAATGCTTTTGGTTTCTTTAAGTCCAAACTCATATGTTCATCACAGTCAAATGTACTTTTCAATTTAATTGTGTGAACAATGGCTGGGCTATCCTTTGATGTAAAAGGTGATAGCATCTAGGCCCCCTCAATTTTTATCATGTTTTGTTAAAGCATTTTTGGTGTTGATGAGCAAGTTAATAATTTCCCTCATATGAAAGAGCTTATCTTTGAAATCATGGATGGAGCAAAATGGGCAAACAAGATTAAGGTATTTCATTTTAGTTTATGACTTGGGAGTTGATTCAAGTCAAATAGCTAGGATTATTCTTTTTCGGCTGTACTATAAAGAGGGATTTTGCACAAGTTGGTAGCTTGGTTCATAAGGCTAAAAGACATATCTAGAATGCTTGGAGTTAAAATCTTAGATGTTCTAAAACCTTGAATCAAAATCCATAGCTCACTTTGTGCTAAATTTTGCTCACGGACTGATATTCAGTTTCATTCATCTAAGTCTGTCACTCTCTAGCCTAAGCTTTGATCTCAACCAGTAATTCAATCTGTCCAACACCTGAGCTTTACATTTTCTATCCTTCATCCAAATCCATTGGTTTCCATTAGATCAAATCTCTTATTATTTTTAATCTTAGTGAAAACCTCTTCTCAAATTCAGTGAACCTAGTTTGCACATCTATGACGAACAAAACTTTCCATCCACCATACTCTTACGTTCATCGATGAGAACTCATCGGTTGCCCATCTATAGCCGGACAAAACTTTTTCATCAGGTACTCGTGCATTCTCCTACTCGAAGTTTTGTCGCATACACTCTTGTCACTAAACAAATCTGCTGGACCAAACTTAAGTGTTCTTTCTTTGAAATCATAAGCAAGAAATACTCCATTTTTGGGAATTTTGTTTTTATATTAAATCTAATGTGTCTTTTTCAAGGTTTAGTTCGATCAAAACTAAAATCCTTTGATCTAAACCTTATTGTGCTTAAGCGATCATGAGCTCTATTTGCTCTGCGACCCATCTATGACGGACAAGAATCTTTGTCCGCCATACATATAGGTCCTCCTTTGCTCGACGGACCAAAATTCTGCTGGCGTCCATGTATGATGGTGATCTTTTACGTCCTTCATAAACATCTAATTTTGTCCGTCATATACATGATCGATTATCGCTAACTTAAAATTACATCATAGTAATTGTGTGTTTAAGCTCAAAATTGACATTCTGACACGTGCAATGGTCCTCTGGTAGGTACAACAGCTATTTTTCTTCAGAGCTGCTATATAAGCATTGCCTGAGCTATCTATCACATACTTTATGAACTCCTTGTCATTTTTGCATTCAAAGAGCTCTCATTCATAAAAGGAGTATGTGCTTCATCTTTGAATACAAAATTCTCATCATTTTTTCAAGTGTTTATCTCCAAGCAAGTGTCTAGCAGTGAGTTCTTAGCTAGTGAACCAAGAGACAGAACTTGTGGAAAGTTTATTACTCTTGGATCTCGGTGATCCTAGACAGCTTGGAGGTGGTATAAGTGAGACCTGTCCAAAGAAGAGTGTGGAAGGCCACTTTGTACTGTGAAGGGTTTGTTGCTCACCTCACAGGGGTTGTGAAAGAGCTTCTTGAGTGGATACCATAGCTACTACGACTAGCTGCGGTGAAGCTATACTTCGTGAGAAGTGCTTCAACGTGGAGTAGGAGTGGATCTCTGAACCACGGGATAAAATAACCTGTCTCATTCTATTTTACTTTCTGTTGTATTGTTGTTGCTCTTATTCTCGATCACTATATCTATTGCAGTAGTCTATTATTGATTGTCATATTGTTTTTGTATTAGAATAAGTTAATTGTAATTACTAATTTAAAATTGAAGAATTGCCTATTCACCCCCCCTAGGCCAATTCGTTCCACAAGTGGTATCGGGCGGGGTTTACCTTTGTTAGCTTAACTAGCTTTGGTAAATGGTGAGAAATGGTTCTTACCATTAGTATAGGTCGAGTACCAGTTTTTGATGGTACTAATTATGCTTACTGGAAGATTAGAATGAGGTGTTATTTAGAAGCTGTAGGGTATGATGTTTGGAGGGTTACAGAGAAGCCTCTGCCTCCACGTGTCATGCCGAAGGTCAAACAATATATGGTGAACCCTCTCTGTGAAATTCAGAATATATGCGTATGATGCTCAAGCTAGAAATGCCATCTTCTCTTGTCTTAGCTTAGAAGTTTTGATAGAGTTAGTAATTTAACATCTGCATATGATATATGGATAACCCTTCAAGAAATTCATGAAGGAACTTCGATGTTAAAGAAGAAAAATATTATGTTATTAGGGAGAAATTTGATCAATTTAAAATGCTTCCTCAAGAAAATGCTAATGATATGTTCACTAGGCTTAATCCTATTGTCAATGAGCTCAAAGGCCTAGGAACTAAAATTTCTGATGTTGAAGTTTGCAGGAAGATGATAAGAGTTCTTCCTCGAGCCTATCACAGTTTGATCACCTACCTATCAAATAGTGGTGATCTCAAGAGGCTCACTCCTACTGAGTTACTTGGAAAGATTTCAGCCCATGAGCTTACCTTAGCTGAAGAAGATGCACCAAAGAAAAGGTCCATCGCGAAGGCCAAGGAAGTCCTACAAGACTCATCGATGAAAGTGGTGATGAATCAAGTGACAATGAAGATAAAGATGTCAAGCAATTAGCTCTCTTGATGAGAAGAGCAAATAAAATTATGAGAAGAGTAAACTTCAAAGACAAAGGAAGGTCAACTCTTTCTCAAAGAAAAATCCTTTCACTAATGTTATTTGTTTTGAATGTAATGAAAAGGACACATTGCTGCTTTCGGTGCCCCAACAAAAGCAAAAAAAGATCAAGTATAAGGGCAAGGAAGATGAGGATGATGAGAAAATTCATGACAAATCAAAGAAGAAATACTACAAGAAAAGCTACCCCAAGAAATTTTCAAAGAAAGGAAAAGGAGAGGCTCACATAGGAGAATGGATCACCGATGAGGAGAGCTCAAGTGAAGAATCATCTTCGGATGATGAAAACACAAAGTCAAAAGGGTTAGCTGGGCTTGCCTTGGATGAGTCAACTCCTCCACCACCCTCATTTCCTCTATGTCTGATGGCCAGAACAGATGAGGAAAAGGTCAGTGACTCTCCTACATATGATGAGTTAGTTGAGATAGTTGAAGAACTAAACAATGCGTTGCATGCTAAAACAACTTCAACTAGAGCTCTCAAAAGACTATTACTAGATTGATTAATGATCAAGATTTGTTAAAAGATAAACATGATCGACTTACTCATGAACATGCTAAGATTGTGCAAATGTATGATGATCTTGTCTCAAGTCATGCTTTACTTGTTAAAAATCATGAAGACTTGAAGAGTAAGTATTGTGAGTTAGAATTTGAAAATGAAATAATAGCCAACAAGTCTGAACATATCTCTCATCAATAATGTATCTATTTCATGTGACTTGTTAGTAAATGAAAACATGGTCTCTAGCTCTTCTAGTTCTTGTGATGAAAATTGCAAATTTGCCTCTGTGCTAAAGAACTTAAGATTGAAAATGAAGAGTTAAAAGTCAAAATTGCGATTTGATAAAGGTTTAGAAAAATATTTTACGGGTAGTACTACTCTTGACAAAATCTGGTTGAGCAGAGACCTAACTTGGGCAAAAGGGCCTAGGATATAAACCTAATGGCACCTTTCAAGAAGAATGGGTCAGCGAAGCAAAAGCGGTTTTGTCAAGAAAAGTACTCATTGTTATTCTTGTCATAAATCAAATCATGAATCGAGAAATTGTCTTCTTGCAAATGCTCCTCATCTTTGAAGTCAACAGAAATTGTATGGTAGATGCCCATTACATCTTTGTTTAAAAATTTTAGGGCAAAATGAATGTTAAATATGTTGGTCCCTCTAATCTGGATAAGAAACTTAAAAGTCGTATGGGTACCCAAGACTATGCTACTAAATCCTTTTATGCCTAAGATTATTGAGACTAACATTAAAGGACCCAAAAGTACTTGGGTACCTAAAGTCAAGAAATGATTCTACTGGTAAATTACAAAAGTGGAGGCCGGCACTAGGTGATTGACAGTGGATGCACCCAGCACATGACCGGAACCTCAAAAATGTTCACCACAATTGAAGGAGAGAGTGATCCCAGTCACAAGATCACATTTGGTGATAACAGCAAAAGAAAGGTAAAAGGGCTTGGTAAGATTACTATTTCAAATGATAACTCTATTAACAATGTACTTCTTGTTGATTCTTTAAATTTCAACTTATTATCTGTAGCTCAATTATGTGACCTCGGATTTCTCTGTAATTTCTCTTCAGATGGGGTAACAGTATTTGACAAAAATGAAAAGCTTATTTTCAAAGGTTTTAGGTTTCAAAATCTTTATTTAGTAGATTTCAAATCTAACTCCTCATGCATCTCAATTTGTTTGTTGGCCAAGGTCTCTCTTGGGTGGCTTTGGCACAGACGTCTTGGGCATGTAGGCATGTCTAATCTTAAAAAGCTCTTTAAAAATGAGTTAGTGGTTGGACTGAATAATGTAAAATTTGAAAAGAATAGGCTTTGTAGTGCTTGTCAAGCAAGCAAGCAAGTAGCCAATTCACATCCATCCAAAAGTATCATGTCCACCTCTAGACCACTTGAGCTGTTGCATATGGATGTTTTTGGCCCTACTTCATATGCTAGCATTGGTGGTAACTCATACTGTTTAGTCATTGTTGATGATTTCTCCAGATTCACTTGGGTGTTCTTTTTGCCTAATAAAAGTGAAGTTGGAAAAATCTTCAAAACTTTTGCAAAAAGGGCCCAAAATGAATTTGATTGTCCCATTAAGAAAATCAGGAGTGACAATGGTTCTGAGTTTGTTAATACTAACATTATTGAATACTGTGATGAATTAGGAATTAAACATGAACTTTCTGCCACTTATACCCCTCAACAAAATGGTGTAGTTGAAAGAAAGAATAGAACTTTGATTGAAATGGCTAGGTCTATGCTAGATGAATATAATACTTCTGATGCATTTTGGGCTGAAGCCATCAATACTGCTTGCCATGCTATCAATAGACTTTATCTTCATAGATTACTTAAGAAAACTCCTTATGAATTGTTGGTTGGTAGAAAACCTAATACTTACATGGAATTTATCACTAATCCTTTATTTTACAAGTAGGGTTACAACATTGCACTAAGTAAATTCATAGCTCTGATTTCCTTGAATTAGCATTGACTCGAGGATTTGGTAAGGCCGGGTTAGGATTGATTTAAACTAACGCGATTGATTTCCTTTGTGACATTTCTTTGGCAAGCTAGGTTTGCGATTATAAGTCTAGGGTAACCTTTCTTTCTTGGTTATTCGTTGATTAGAGTTGAGTCTTTACCTAACCGTCTTTTCTTTAATTGATTTTCTCGACAAATTTTTCTTGCAACTTCACAACTCTTGGCGTTATGTATCGGATTAGAACTTCTTGTATGTCCCTAGCTACGAATTATTTGTCTTCTCTGTGGACATCGATTAACATGATGGCCTTCGGTGTGATTCTGACCAAAATCTTCTTTGTGATTTATTACTTTTGACTCACAGCATCTAAAGCGATCTTCTTTATCATACTAGGGACCTCTGTGGGTGATGGCAGCTTCTTTTTTTGTTTAAGGTCGATAGGTTTTAAGAGGGTGCATTTTAACTCTCAAGCGGCGTATTGATTGCAACAAATTTTCCCCTTCTTATTGATAATTCTTGAGTAACTAGGGTTCGTAGATTACATTGATGCTAGATTTCTGGATCAAGGACGAGGTGGACAATGGTCTTGTCTTTTACAAAGGTGATAGGTGATGTTACTCATAGGACCTTTTCTAATTGTATGATTTCCTTGCAACTAGAGCAATTGATGCATGCTTATTTAAGGTATGCCTAATTTCCCCCAATACGCTCGATCCTCTAACTTGTTTGGTTGGCAAGAATATGGTTTCCGCAGAAGTTTCCATTGGGTTGATTTTTCATTTTCCTTTGGCTCTATTGCTATCACTATTAGAACTATCTGCGTGATTACCTTAAAGGGGTAGGGAAGAGTAGCATAGGTAAGGAGCAAGAATCTAACAGGAGATAGGTTTAACCCAAAACTTAAACAATCAATATTAATAACTTGGTATGGTTGCTTATATAAGCCTAAAAGCTTTGCAGCATCTTGCACTCTCAACAATCAATGAAGAACAAATTCAACCTATCCACACAATAACTAGTCTACATGGGTGACTCTCCTTTTTTTTAGGGCGACTCCCACACATGAGTCTCGGCGGGCTACTTGAAGCGATCTTCTAGCTCTTGATACACTTCATGATGGCTCCTCCATGAGCTTGATGATTCTTTCCTTCATGGGTATATGGTAACGAACACTCGATGTCTCTCCTAAAGTGTGGTATATCGTTTTCTTACTCAAGATAACTCGGTAAGATTTTTAATTCAATTTTTAAAGGTAAGAAAGACTTCACGAAGGAAAGAATTTCGGTAAACGAAATAGAAGAATGAGACAAGTCAAGAACACATTATTCTTGAGTTAGGTCTTCTTAATTTAGAAAATAATTTTTAAGGACCTATAGAGATGACCCGACTATCTAGGGCCAAGACCTCTGATCGATATGGCTCGATACCACCTTTGCCGGGACGAATATGCAAATCCGGACCCTCTGTGTATATTGCACTAGTCGAGGATCACGCTAGTGCACACGAGCTCAACATTAGTGAATATCATAATCATACTAGCGTAGATAAGATAAAGACATAATATACTAAATATTAGCATTTGTATGACCTTATGGTCAACTTACTTAGCAATGCCTCACAAAGAACAACAAATTGAGTACTGGAATGAAAGGTAGATAACCTCGATATACCCTAAACATTCGTCTCTTCATGGTACTCCTTCTTGACCTTGATGATTTTTGTAGGCAAGGGTGAGTACACCAACACGTACTCAACAAGTTGTGCAATGCTATCATAGCTATATGGGCTTATTCCAAAGGAAGAGGCTAAGTGGTTCATAGCGATCATGACATTTTCAAACATAAGCAATATGTAGATTGAAAAGACGATAAAACAAATAATAACAAGTAAATAGATTCCATTGTTTCTCAAATCAAACCCAAGTTCTCCATCCTCAAGTTCCATGGCATCCGCCATCCCATCCGATTGACAAGTTTTAATTAACTACCCCTTATTTGTAATTCGAGCATTGCTCATCTGGTAAGCACTTTATCCGAATAGATTGTACACTCTGCGAGGTTATGCACTTTACCCTACGATACACCACACATGACGATTACAACAAAGCCTTTACAATGCATCCTCTTAACCGGTGCTAGCTAAGGTTTCAACAACGAAGGCTACCTTGGCCAGGCCCCTCTTGCGCCATGTGAGTTTCCCATGCAGGACTCACACCACCAAGATAGCACTTAAGTTAAGCATTTGCAAATTAGTCATGGTGCCCTATGAACATGTGGTTGCATGATAGACTCGGTCAAAGGCTGCGCAAGTTAAGTCCTTAGTTTTGGCCAGGCAAGACTAACCAATAATCTCAAATATCCAAAACCAAATAAAAACCAAATCGACCTGGATTGCCACTCTGGCCCATAAACAATCTTGCCACTTGATCTAAATGAATTGCCCATCGGTTGGTTACCAAACACCACGTGTTCTTCACAAATCAACATCGTTCATGTCTACAACAACTCAATCTCTTTATGCGACCACATGGCCTAAATTATCTTCATAGTTCCATTTTCCATTAGTCAAGATTAATAATCAACATTCCATGTACATGTGATGGCGTGGCATGGCTAAGCAATTCTATTCGTTCTAACCATCCATGTTGATTTCATTATTAACCAACTATAATTAACCAACCTAGGGTGACAAGTGGATCATGGCATACAACTAGCAAGGTAGGTATAATTCAAAGGGTATGGTAGCTAATCCCAAACTTATGTTGAAATCATTTATACATAAAATAACAAGTGATAATGTAAATCAAAATAGCATGCAATCTAGTTTATGGGTGCAACATGATCAAAGCACAACTTGCCTTGTTAAGCTCTGGTATTGCTCAAAGATTGCTCTTGAAATAATAATCCTTCTTGAACACCTCGCTCAACTCCGTCTCTGGTCGAGAGAAATAGCAAATAAACACCAGAACAAATAGCAAATGAACTCGAAAATTCAAATAAAATCCACCATCGGAAAGATCTCGGTTTACAAATGTTTGAATTTGAATCACCCTCGGTTTCATATGCAAAGCTATAGCATTTAGAAGTTTATAAACTAAACTCGGAATTAGAAATTCTAAATCTTCCGAATTATTTTTATAAAGAAGATCCGATTTTCCTTGACATGCAGACAAAAGCGTGGCGAAATCGAGCGATGAACTCAATCTAACAGTTCTGGGTAAATCTACTCGTGGCCTAATATCAATCGTCCGATTTAAATCAGCGGTCGATATTTAATCTATCGCTTCTGATTCGAGTAGCGTGGGCCAATTCGCCTTTCGATTAAGATCCGACGGTACGAAACTCCCGATTGGCGGCGGCGACACTTGATTCACCGACGAGCAGCGACCCGGCGACAACTGTGCGTGTAATCTCCGGCTTTGTTCCTCGCGAAATCCCTAGCCTTCGCAACTCCTCGATTTGCCGTAATTCTGCTACTCGCTCGGTTAGAGCGCTGGCGCTTCGGTTAAATAGTCGGCTGGCCCTTTCTCCGAAAAAACTCTTCACGGATTCTCGATGGCGCTCGTACTCCGACGAAAAGTGGCGCCGAGTTGGCGCATAGCGGCCTCCAATCCGCTTCCCTCGGCGAAAAGATACTCGGCGGCAGCGTGAATGCGGCGCAATCCTTGAACTCGTGGTATGGCTACTGACTATCCGTGGCGTGAGGAAAACCGCGGTGGCTCAAGGTGAGTTTGGGGAGGTCGGGCCTCTATTTATACCGGTCGGCGCTAAACTTCGGAAGGTAAGCGATAGAATCTGGCTGGATCGTGTTGCACTCCCTTTGGAAAGACTTCCGATTCCTTGCCAAATTTGGTGCTATTGCTAACTCGGAGATTTGGATCGCCACGTTTACGAAGGAAGTCCCTGCGCTAATTTTGGATACGCACGCTTGAATCAACCCGTCCTTTTCGCGCGCCTGGAAAGATCTCGATCCGAGTCCTTCGAATTTGGCGCCAACGTCTAGAGTTTGGATCGGCTCCGTTTGTTTCTCCCGCGTGGGAAGGCTTGGCGTTGCGCTGGCAGTTGAATCATCCACGCGTTGCTCTCCGCCCGATGGACTCCATGTCCCTGCCGAATTTGGCGCCCGCTCGGACTGTCTCCGAGACCTTGCCAAATTCAGCGCCAGCTCCCAAGTTCGACTACGTGCCGGTAGGACGGAAGCCTCTCGATCGTTTTCTTTGGCGCCAAGTGCGAATCGTTGGACTCAATCGCTCGGCTTCCACAGGACAAAGCGTCCTTCTGCGCGCGTGGACTCGAAGCGAGCCCTTCGATCCAACGCCCGAATTCCAGCCACCCATGCAGCAAAACGGACAGCCCAGATGCAACACGAAGACTTGATCCGAACCGCAGAAAATCAATCGGCTATTCAATCGGTTCAATCAGGAAAAAACTTTCCAAAATACTTTGAGACCTTCTATACTTAAATAAAATATTTTTGGGCAGACTTTATTTTAATTTCCTTTTTATAAATATTTCTTTAACAAAAGCCATATATAATAATTCAAAAAAATAATTCAAACAAATCTCAGAAAATCAATAACTCGAGAAAAATTCACAACATTTATAAATAGCATTAGAATAATATTAATTAATTGAGAAGTCAAAAATTGGGATGTTCAGATTGGTAGCATCAAGTAGCGTTAGCGTCGAGGTGTTCTGATTAGTATCGGGCGGGCTTGGTCCGTGGTGTTTGAATGTAGTGAGTAATTCTAGAATGAATTAAAAAGTTCTTTGAGTGAAGGTAGAAACATGGTTTAGGTTGAACCTTTAAAATGTTAGGGCAATAACCTTAAAATCTGGAATAGCGTGGTTCATTAATTTAAAACTTGACATACTCGGTGCCTGATAGGAAGGATGGGTATCATTGCATTACGCAAATGTTGTATTTAAGCTTTGATGTTGAATGTTAAATTATGGTTGCATATTGTTTTCATTGGAAATGGGTTGTTTGAATCATTATGTTTTCGTCCTCGTACCTTTGTTAGGGTCTTGGATGTTGGTGTGGCGGTTAAAGCCCTTTGAAGTATGAGGACCTCGAGGTGAGGTAAATGCGTTTGTTGTGGTATAGTTTAGTGTGTGTGGAAGGTGTTTTGCTGGCTTCATTCCTTTGGAGGCAAAGAAAAGTTTGAGTGATGAATCATTTGGATTGCTTTTCCGATTACGGAGTTCGGTTTAGTTGGTTTCTTTGGTTTTGTTGGTTATTGTGGGTTGCCTGTAGAAAACTATTGTAGTTGTTATTCTCTCCATTTAAGAAAGTTATTGAAGTTATTTGGTGCAAAACTTAATTTGTGGATCTTTGGTGTTAAGGTTTTATCGGGAAGGGCGTGGTTGGTCATTTAGTTTTCCTTGTATCTATCCTCCTTGGAAGTTGTAAATCTTGAGATTTGTTTAAGGAATTGTTTCAAGAGTTTGGTAATTGAGTTGAATTCTCTTGAGATGTATGATTGAGTTTTTCTTTTTGGAAGGAAAGATGGTTTCTCTGTTACCCATTCTTAATAATCGTGGTTTTCTTTAATGGTTAAGTTAAGTGACCTTTGGGGCGTTTAAGGCGTTAAGTGTATGATGAGTTGTTAGAGATTTTAAATGATGTGGAGTTCTTGATTCGTTAGCGTGAGTTGTTGGTTACATAAAGGCACCCAAATTTATTGTGTAGTGCGAATGATCTACTCGATGTGAAATTAAAAATGAATGTATGTATATATATGAATGATGGGTTTTTTCTTTGTCTTTGACAAATGTCTATCTAAGGCTTATTTATGGAATATGGTTGGTGGGTATCACATCGAGTTGTTAAAAAGTATTTATTGGTTGAATGGATGGGGATATTAAGTCATGGACTTTGGAGTTGCATGAAAGGTGTAGTGATTAAGCTGAAATCAATGTTGAAAAGATGTGTTTTAAGATTAGACAATTGTATAAATAACGGTTTGACATGGTTAGTGTACCAAAGTAAGGGCGGCTCGCGTCCTATGTTGAATAATTGATAAGTTGTTGTCTTTGAAGCGGGGGCGTGGTTCTCCTTATTGATTGTCATGAGATAGATTTGGTTAGGGTTTGATGATGCTATGACCCGATGATGGTTATACAAATAGTAAATAATTAAAGGAAGTTTGGGTTTTGTAACTCTATGTTGACTAGATTTGATTAGAGTTGTGTGATGTGTTGGCGAGTATTTCAAAGTGTGAATCTGGTGAATGTTTAAGTAAGTGATTACGTGGGTGAAGTGGTTTTGTTGGGAGCGAGTTTCCTTTTCTCTTGAGGAAGAATGTGATGGTTATGGGTACATATGCTTAATTTGAGAATCGGTTTCCTCTCCAAATGTTTGTTTTGGTTTAATAGAGATTTTGCTTTGGTTAAAGTAAGCGGAGTTGTTTCTTGGTTTAATAAGAGCTTTTGTCGTGATTTGTGTGGGGTTCTCTTTTAATTGGAGTTCTCCCAGAGGTGAATTTTATTGCATTTATTGAGAGTGTTAAAGGCAATTTATATGATGTTAGAAATCGGGTCTTCTCTTGCAAATTTGGTTTTGAAAGAAGAAAATGAGTGATGATTGGGCTCTATCAAGATCCTCTCTCGGTAGATTTTAATGCTTTGGGTTTAAGATGATGTCGTGGTTCATTTGGTCAAAAATTGTATTTTCCTTTGTATTTGGAGTTAAAGGATATGGAGGCTTATGGTATAGTGTTGAGTATAATAATGAGAATTGAGTTTTTTTGTCATTGGGATTGCGGTTTAAAGTTCAATGAAGTGTTTTTCTTGAAAGTTGAGTTTTCCTTGGTGTGTATTTTATCACATTATTTGAAGAGGATGAAGGTGGTTAGGTTTGCTAATGTGAATCGTGGATTTTGGGTGGATAATAATTGAGGATTATACTTTTGATTTGGTTCCTTGGTGGTGCTTGTTTAACCTTTATTAGTGAACTCCTTAGAAGTTGATGGTAATTATGTCACCATTTACGGCATCTGTTGAACCTTTGGGTTAAGATGGTTGTGGCGAAGAATTCATAATTGAATGTGTAATGTTGTAGTGAGCATTTACCTTGGGCGATGGTCCTTTGGGATTTTTACCTATTGATTGACCTTGGTGAGTTCTTGCATGAAAGTTGCATAATTGAGCTAAAACCGTCGTTTTGTTAATCGTTGGATTTGAGGTTTTGGCTTATTGTTTGTGGCGTTCTTGTTGGAGTTTTGCGTGGGTGTTTTGAGTTGGTAAAAGTTTAAGACCTTTGTGTCTTTGTTTTGTAGTTGGCATTCTTCAAATTGAGTCGAATTAGTTAAGGGGTAAAATGTGCTATCGAGTTGAACTTTGGGGTTTCTATTTTCTCTTGGTGCGTTTGTTCCATCGTGGGTCATCCTTAGGTTTGGGAGGACGGGTGAGATTTGGACCGTTGGGGCTGGTTTGGGCCTTAGGAAGGGTTCTTGGGCCTTTGAGGAGTAAACCCCTAACCTAAAAGCCCTCAACATCCAAGGGACCAGCCATTTCTTTTCCCCAACTCGGCCGCCTCCCTCCTCTGTCGACTCCCCATGCTCCTCCTGAGCTCCAGCCTCTCCCAATGTCCCTCCCTTTGGCCGAGCATCCCAGGCGCCTCCTCCTGCCTCCCCTTAGCCGTCGCCTCGTTGCCGTGGCGGCTCCTCCCTTCTGGCTCGGCCAGTGACCAGCTCCTCCCTTCTGGCTCGGCCTTGGGGCAGGAAGCGATGGCGGCCGTGGCTCCTCCCCTTCTGTCATGACAGGGTAATGGCAGCCAGTGGCACCAACAACACCCTTTGCCTTCTTGTGGTGAGAACTCAAACTATTAAGTTGAGGGCTTGGTTCCTTCTTGCATGCGGTGTTCGATGAAATGGTTGTGAGGTGAATGCATGTGTAGTGACTCTTGTTTGGGCGATTCGGGCGCGGTTTGATTGATATTAATCGATAATGAGATGTGACTTTAGGAGTGTTCATTCTGATTGCCTATATCTGGATTGATCAATATTTATTTTAAGCGATGCTATCTTGATGTCGATTGCTATGATTTTTACACTTGCACTTATGTAAAGAATCCCTTATGAATCTGGAGGCGTATATGGTTTGGAATGATACATGAATAACTTTGTAGGTGATGAAATCTTTGATGTTGTCCCTAATGATTAATCTTGCTTGCTTCAATGTGTTAAATCTCTCGTGTTGTGATTAGTAGAGATATGTATGTCGAAGTTGGGAAGTTTTATGTGCATTGGCATGACCAACTTCTTGGTGAAGTTTTGATTGTCTAGCAAATGGGATTAATCTAAACCCCATGTGTATTTGTGTTTTGTGCCTTCATTGTTAAGCGTACAAGATTTAGTCCGAGAGCTCTTGTGTAAATATTCCATTTGTGTGTTGCATTATGGCCAATGGATTACGTGGCAGCCCGACAATCCATATTTCTATGTTTTATACATATGTTCTTACCCATGGCATAAATGATTTCATAGGATTAATATCTTAGAGTATCTCATATGTAAAGAATCTATTTGACTCTGCAACCCTTAACCTTGAGTTTACATTTTCTCCATTTCATGAATTGGAGTTTGAACCCATATTCGGTTTGAAGTGTTTTCTCTTGAGCCCAAGCGATATGCATGCATGCTCTTTTATTCTTGAATTCTTTTTGTGCGCATTTGAAATAACCGGTTTAGTTATGTTGTTTGAGTTCATTCTTGCTCGATTTATAGATGAGGCATAGATTATTTGTCACATCTTGGCATGCGAGGATCCATGAATTTGTGGATTTTGCTTTTGCTCCCCGAATGAGTTTGGGGTTGAAGCACTATACCTATGACATGCAAAAGAGTTGATTCTTTTTAACTTGTATCAGTATGCATAAAATTAAGTTGAATGAATATTGTTTATTTGCGGGGAAGGTTAATAGGGTGGTCTCAGTGCCACTCTCATTCTCGGTAAAAGGGTGCATTCCCTAGATCGCTAGGAGGATTATTCAATTGTTGTTTTAGAATTGCCGTGAATCATAAGAGATAAGCCTTGCTTGGATGTAACTAGAAAATGGTTCATCTCATGAAAATGCTTATGATGATTAAAAGTTAAGGGAATGGATGCAAGTACATCGTGTTATTGGCGTGGTTGTGTACATAGGTGATGCTCCTTAATTTAATTGTTGCTCGCTAATTAGATGAACTCTTGTTGAAAATGGGCTTTTAGTAAGGTTGATTATAGTAAGTATATTATTCGGTGGTAGGGGTTGACATGAGTTTGGTTTAAATGGTTAAGTCATTTCTAGAGATAGTATATGTAGTATTTAATTGCAAGTGTATTGCGGTGAGTGGCTCGGTGGGTGTATGATTTAATTGCATAGCGAATCTTTGTAATGGTTCTAGTGTCTTATTGTTGAATCTGGTTAGACTAGTATCGTTGGCAACTTATGAATGTGATAATTTGGCTATATTTATACGTGGTTATAGCTATGTTAGTGTTGGCAATGAATGAAGGGTTGCATTTCATTCATGTAAATTGCATTGTGCATTCATTAAAGGAAGAAGCCCATTACGTCCTCTTGAACACGAAGTCCTACCTCGTAGTCCCATTCATCGAGGTGAATGGGAGATGAAGTAGGCACCTTCCACGGGATGGAAGGGGCGTGAGGTGCTGCCGATGGGTGTGCACTCGGCGTCGTCGTGCATCAAAGAGAGCATTCATGTCGCATTGCATTCTAGTTTTTGGTTAAATGGAAAGGTGTCGAGTTGGGATCGAGTTGTGGACTCTAAAATTTAGTAATGAAGTGGAGCAGTAAGCATGCATAATGCATTACATGATTGTAGAAGTATGGTGGGTTATTTAGATTACGTATTTTCATGTTTGGTTGCAAGATATGATTTATGTTTTCAGGTTATATGTTATGCCTCATTGTCGTGGAGTTCGAACTCCATCAAAGCGAGCATGGGGTTGGTTTTGGAGAGTTAGTTGTGATACTACTTTTATCGCTTTTGTACTTATGTAAGAAGGGTTGTTATGCTTTTAAGTAGGAAAATCGATTGATTATGAATTTATTCTTTGATGTATTATTTGAGTCATCGACTCACGCTTGTGGTTTGTGTTGTTGCGGTTGAAAGTCATGCATGGATGGGGTAGTAGCACAATCACGTTTTGCATCATCACCCTTACCTCACGTTGAATTATAGTTACGATCTAAATAGCTGAAAATTCTTGTAAGAGGTTGTTTGCGTTATGTTAAATGAGTTCTGTCTGTAATAATTATGTGGTGGAGTTTTTAATTTCTATTGGATGTGTGATTGGTTAACTAAGGACACGCTAGAATGATATCATATAGCGCAAATATTTTTGTCTGCTGAGTGGATGTCCTACTTTCTAGAAAGGTCATGCTTAGAAATTTTATAAATTTAAGCGGCTTAGTTTTAAGCCGGTTTAAGTTTAGAGGTTGGTAGCATCAGGTGGCGTTTGGCGTCGGTGTTACACCCTCAACTAGTTTGATCTTCTTCCCGTCCTATTTTCTTTGTAAACAAGGCCTTGCGTACTTCTCTTTGTCTTGGAAAGGGCATTTCGTTTAAACCAAGCACATCACATTTTGGAGTTTTATTTGAACTAAGAACATTGTCTTTTAGGACATGTTTGAAACGAAATTTTTAAAATTCTAAGAAAATCAACGATTCTAGTAAATTACTTTGGGTCTTTGGTTGCCCGCATGATATCGCATGAGTGGATCAGCATAAATAGTTATCTTTCTTTGTTTGGTTTCATTGATTACGGTGCACCTTGGATCTGCGTCTTTGCAAAGCAAGCCCATGACCTTCCCTGCGTCGGGCCGAGTGTCGTGCCACGCCTCCCTCTGCGCTAGGGTTCCTCACTCGTCTCGCGCCTCCCTTGCGCGTCTCGCGATCGCCTCCTCGCTTGCATCCTCCCGGTCGCCTCCCTCCGCTCGCCCGGATCGCCTCCCTCCGCTCGCATCCTCCCCGATCGCCTCTCTCGCTCGCTTCCCAGTCGCCTCCTTCCTCTCAACTCGTCCCTCGAGCTCTCCACCACCCAGGTAGTGTGCGTGTACCCTCCTTCTTCCCTTCTCCCCCTCCTGATACCTCTAGATCTTATTCTTGGTTTGGTTAGGGTTACCTCCCTCGATACCTCTAGAAGAGAGGGTAAACATTCTAGCTCGAGATGAATGACATGGGAATCTTTGAATGATACTTTGCTTCTTGTACAAATGAATGTTTGCAGGAGATAAACAATCGCCCTGAGCTCATAGGAGGTCGAATGAATGAATGTTTGTACAAATGTTTGAATAATTTTACAACATATTTGCTATTTTTTCCTTGATAAACAATGCTTTTGGTTTCTTTAAGTCCAAACTCATATGTTCATCACATCAAATGTACTTTTCAATTTAATTGTGTGCAATGGTGGGCTATCCTTTGATGTAAAGGTGATAGCATCTAGGCCCCTCAATTTTATCATGTTTTGTTAAAGCTGTTTGGTGTTGATGAGCAAGTTAATAATTTCCCTCATATGAAAGAGCTTATCTTTGAAATCATGGATGGAGCAAAATGGGCAAACAAGATTAAGGTATTTCATTTTAGTTTATGACTTGGGAGTTGATTCAAGTCAAATAGCTAGGATTATTCTTTTAATTTGTACTATAAAGAGGATTTTGCACAAGTTGGTAGCTTGGTTCATAAGGCTAAAAGACATATCTAGAATGCTTGGAGTTAAAATCTTAGATGTTCTAAAACCTTGAATCAAAATCCATAGCTCACTTTGTGCTAAATTTTGCTCAATTTGATCGATTTCATTCATCTAAGTCTGTCACTCTCTAGCCTAAGCTTTGATCTCAACCGATAATTCAATCATCCAACTTTGAGCTTTACATTTTCTATCATCCAAATCCATTGGTTTCCATTAGATCAAATCTCTTATTTTTTTAATCTTAGTGAAAACCTCTTCTCAAATTCATTGAACCTAGTTTGCATCTATGATGACAAAACTCTGTCCACCATACTCTTACGTTCATCGATGAGAACTCATCAGTTGCCCATCTATGATGGACAAAACTTTTCAGGTACTCATCTTCTCCTACGAAGTTTTGTCGCATACACTCTTGTCACTAAACAAATCTGTCGGACCAAACTTAAGTGTTCTTTCTTTGAAATCATAAGCAAGAAATACTCCATTTTTGGGAATTTTGTTTTTTATATTAAATCTAATGTGTCTTTTTCAAGGTTTAGTTGATCAAAACTAAAATCCTTTGATCTAAACCTTATTGTGCTTAAAAGCGATCATGAGCTCTATTTGCTCTGCGACCCATCTATATTGGACAAGAATCTTTGTCGCCATACATATAGTCCTCCTTTGCTCTGACGGACCAAAATTCTGCTGGCGTCCATGTATGTGGTGATCTTTTACGTCCTTCATAAACAATTTTTGTCCAGTCATATACATGATCGATGCTCCTAACTTAAAATTATCATAGTAATTGTGTGTTTAAGCTCAAAATTGACATTCGACCGTGCAATGGTCCTCTGGTAGGTACAACTATTTTTCTTGAGCTGCTATATAAGCATTGCTCTATCTATACTTTATGAACTCCTTGTCATTTTGCATTCAAGAGCTCTCATTCATAAAAAGGGTATGTGCTTCATCTTTGAATACAAAATTCTCATCATTTTTCAAGTGTTTATCTCCAAGCAAGTGTCTAGCAGTGAGTTCTTAGCTAGTGAACCAAGAGCGAACTTGTGGAAAGTTTATTACTCTTGGATCTCGGTGATCCTAGAGCGGAGGTGGTATAAGTGAGACTGTCCAAAGAGAGTGTGGAAGGCCACTTTGTCTTGTGAAGGGTTTGTTGCTCACCTCACGGGGGTTGAAAGCTTCTTGAGTGGATACCATAGCTACTGACTAAATTTGGGTGAAGCTATACTTCGTGAGAAGTGCTTCAGCGTGGAGTAGGAGTGGATCTCTGAACCCGGGATAAAATAACTTTGTCTCATTCTATTTTACTTTCTGTTGTATTGTTGTTGCTCTTATTCTCGATCACTATATCTATTGCAGTAGTCTATTATTGATTGTCATATTGTTTTTGTATTAGAATAAGTTAATTGTAATTACTAATTTAAAATTGAAGAATTGCCTATTCACCCCCCTCTAGGCCAATTCGTTCCTACAAGTGGTATCAGAGCAGGGTTTACCTTTGTTAGCTTAACTAGCTTTGGTAAATGGTGAGAAATGGTTAGTATAGGTGATACCGATTTTGATGGTACTAATTATGCTTCTTGGAAGATTAGAATGAGGTGTTATTTAGAAGTGTGGGGTATGATGTTTGGAGGTTCTGAGCCTCTCCGTATGCAGAAGGAAACAATATATGGTGAACCCTCTGGTGAAATTCGAATATCGATATGATGCTCAAGCTAGAAATGCCATCTTCTCTTGTCTTAGCTTAGAAGTTTTGATAGAGTTAGTAATTTAACATGCATATGATATATGGATAACCCTTCAAGAAATTCATGAAGGAACGATGTTAAAGAAGAAAAATATTATGTTATTAGGGAGAAATTTGATCAATTTAAAATGCTTCCTCAAGAAAATGCTAATGATATGTTCACTAGGCTTAATCCTATTGTCAATGCTCAAAGGCCTAGGAACTAAAATTTCGATGTTGAAGTTTGCGGGAAGATGATAAGAGTTCTTCCTCGAGCCTATCACGGTTTGATCACCTACATCAAATAGTGGTGATCTCAAGACTCACTCTCTTGAAGATTTCATTGTGAGCTTACCTTAGTGAAGAAGATGCACCAAAGGTCCATCGCTCACGAAGGCCAAGGAAGTCCTACAAGACTCATCGATGAAAGTGGTGATGAATCAAGTGACAATGAAGATAAAGATGTCAAGCAATTAGCTCTCTTGATGAGAAGAGCAAATAAAATTATGAGAAGAGTAAACTTCAAAGACAAAGGAAGGTCAACTCTTTCTCAAAGAAAATCCTTTCACTAATGTTATTTGTTTTGAATGTAATGAAAAGGACACATTCTTTGCTTTCGGTGCTAACAAAAGCAAAAAAGATCAAGTATAAGGGCAAGGAAGATGAGGATGATGAGAAAATTCATGACAAATCAAAGAAGAAATACTACAAGAAAAGCTACCCCAAGAAATTTTCAAAAAAGAAAAGGCTCACATAGGAGAATGGATCACCAGATGAGGAGAGCTCAAGTGAAGAATCATCTTGGATGATGAAAACACAAAGTCAAAAGGGTTAGGGCTTGCCTTGGATGAGTCAACTCCTCCACCACCCTCATTTCCTCTATGTCGATGGCGAGCAGATGAGGAAAAGGTCGATGACTCTCCTACATATGATGAGTTAGTTGAGATAGTTGAAGAACTAAACAATGCGTTGCATGCTAAAACAACTTCAACTAGAGCTCTCAAAAGACTATTACTAGATTGATTAATGATCAAGATTTGTTAAAAGATAAACATGATCGACTTACTCATGAACATGCTAAGATTGTGCAAATGTATGATGATCTTGTCTCAAGTCATGCTTTACTTGTTAAAAATCATGAAGACTTGAAGAGTAAGTATTGTGAGTTAGAATTTGAAAATGAAATAATAGCCAGTCTGAACATATCTCTTCAATAATGTATCTATTTCATGTGACTTGTTAGTAAATGAAAACATGGTCTCTAGCTCTTCTAGTTCTTGTGATGAAAATTGCAAATTTGCCTCTGTGCTAAAGAACTTAAGATTGAAAATGAAGAGTTAAAAGTCAAAATTGCGGTTTGATAAAGGTTTAGAAAAATATTTTACGGGTAGTACTACTCTTGACAAAATCTGGTTGAGCAGACCTAACTTGGGCAAAAGGGCCTAGGATATAAACCTAATGGCACCTTTCGAAAAGAATGGGTCAGCGAAGCAAAAGCGGTTTTGTCAGAAAAGTACTCATTGTTATTCTGTCATAAATCAAATCATGAATCGAAATTGTCTTCTTGCAAATGCTCCTCATCTTTGAAGTCAATTGTATGGTAGATGCCCATTACATCTTGTTTAAAAATTTTAGGGCAAAATGAATGTTAAATATGTTGGTCCCTCTAATCTGGATAAGAAACTTAAAACATTATGGGTACCCAAGACTATGCTACTAAATCCTTTTATGCCTAAGATTATTGAGACTAACATTAAAGGACCCAAAAGTACTTGGGTACCTAAAGTCAAAATGATTCTGAGTAAATTACAAAAGTGGAGGCCGGCACTAGGTGATTGACGGTGGATGCACCCGACACATGACCAGGACCTCAAAATGTTCACCACAATTGAAGGAGAGAGTGATCCCAGTCACAAGATCACATTTGGTGATAACAACAAAAGGTAAAGGGCTTGGTAAGATTACTATTTCAAATGATAACTCTATTAACAATGTACTTCTTGTTGATTCTTTAAATTTCAACTTATTATCTGTAGCTCAATTATGTGACCTCGGTTTCTCTGTAATTTCTCTTGGATGGGAGTATGATGTTGACAAAATGAAAAGCTTATTTTCAAAGGTTTTAGGTTTCAAAATCTTTATTTAGTAGATTTCAAATCTAACTCCTCATGCATCTCAATTTGTTTGTTGGCCAAGGTCTCTCTTGGGTGGCTTTGCCTGAGCGTCTTGGGCATGTAGGCATGTCTAATCTTAAAAGCTCTTTAAAAATGAGTTAGTGGTTGGGTGAATAATGTAAAAAGATGTTTGTAACATCCCAAAATTTTAATTAATTATTATTTAATATTATTTTATTTCAATTATTGATTTTTGTGAATTTTCTGGATTTAATGGATTTTCTGAGAATTATTTGAATTATTTTGAATTTAAATAGATTGTCTTTTGTTGAGAACTAATTATAAAAGAAGAGTTTAAAATAAAGTTTTGCCAAAAATATTTTATTTAAGTCCAGAATATCTCACAATATTTTTGAGATTTTCTTGGAATTTTAGAAGTATTTTACTACCTTAAATAAATCAAATGAATTTCTCAGATTATTTTTAATCGAAAAACACGGAAATTCCTTCAGAACAGTACTAGGCTCGGCCCATTATCTTGGCTTGACTGTGAAACAGGAGGTAACGCCGGCCGTCGGATCGAAATCAACGGCCTTCATCAAGCCCGTCATCGAGGAAACCCTTAGCGCTTAGGATCCGTTGGATCGTAATCCGATGGACTTCAAGAGCGCGTAAGTTATAAACCCTAAACGGTCCGCACCGTCGGATTCTAATCGCATGGCCATCATCAGACGATACCGATTTGGAAAGCCGTTATATCCAAACCGTCGGATGAAGATCCTACGGTCACTAGTTGTCGTCTCCGATTCGAATTGCGTCGCCGCCGTATTCGAGTCAAACACCGCCGCCGCCGCCGCCATCAACACGGAATCCTGTGCCCGTACGCGCCTCTTGAGGGGGTATTTAAAGGCCGGGGTATCTCCCTGAGACTCATCTCAGTCCACCGCGCCTTTTCCTTGTTGCGTCATCGCCGGGAGGCGGCCAGAGGTGGTTCTGCAGAGCTTCCGAGTCGAGAGAGTCGCCGAGGTGTTTGCGCCGCGGTTTCGTTGTCGTCGGAGATTCTTCCGCCAATCCGAGGCCAGCCTCGAGTCCCTCTCGACGAGACGCATCGGATTCGTCACCTCATTCTCGCCGAAAACCAACGGAGCGCCGTCGACTGCGTCATCGTTCCCAAGTCCGGCGGGTTTGCACAACCGCGTCTCCATCGCCGTTCATGAAGCATCTTGACCGTTGGATCGCCATCGCACGCCCAGAATTCATCCATGTCACCCAGTGAATAGTAAACGATACGGGTAAGTTTCCACCGTTCGATTCAGATCGAAGGGTCACGGTTGAACTCGTCGTTTAAGTGCACGATAAAGTTCACGGGTAAATGTGGGGCGTTCGATCAAGATCGAGGTTGATAATTATTACGTCACCAATTTACCGATAGCCGTTAGATTAATAATCAAATGTCGAGATCTTGCCACGTCTCGTCCGTACAGCCGGGGCGGGAAAATTCAGAATTTCTTTTATAAAAATAATTCGGTTAAATCTGGAAATTCAATTAAATGTATTTTTAAACTTCTAAATGCTATAACTTTTGCATTTTAACTCGGATTTGGGTGATTCAAATTCCTAAAAATTTGTAAAATTGAGATCTATCCAATGGTGATGTTTATTTGAATTTTTGAGTTCATTTGTTCTTTGGTTTTGGTGTTTATTTGCTATTTCTTCTCGATTCGCGTAGACGTTGAGTTAAGCGAGGTTCGGAGGAGGAATTAACAACTCAAGAGCAATCTTCAGAGCAATATCAGGAGCTTAAGCAAGGCAAGTTGTGCTTTGATCATGTTGCACCCATATTAGGAAAAACTGCTATTTTGTTTTTACATTATTGCATATTATTTCATGTGTATAAATGATTTTAACTTAGTTTGGGATTTAGCTAACGTACCTATTGGATTATACCCTACCTTGTTATTTGTATGCCATAATCCACTTGTCACCTTAGGTTGGTTCACTATAGTTGGTTAATAATGAAATCAACATGGATGGTTAGAACGGAATAGAATTGCTTAGCCATGTCACGTCATCACATGTTCATGAAATGTTGATTATTAATCTTGATTAATGGAATATGGAACAATGATGAGAACTTGTGTGTCATGTGTGGTCACACGATGAGATTGAGTTGTTGTGGCGAGGAGGTCACGCGATGTTGATTTGTGAGTAGCACGTGGTGCTTGGTAACCAGCAGGGGTTAATCATTTTAGATTGAAGCAAGTGGTAAGAGGCAAGTGTGCGAGGTGGGCTCGGTGGAGTGAGGGTATGTGCAAGTCTTGCTTTAATCAATCCTAAGGACTTAACCTTGCGAGCCTTTGACTGAGTCAATCGTGCAACCACATATTCATTATGGGCTGACCTAGTGACTAATTTGCAAATTCTTAGCTTGAGTGCTATCGTGGTGGTGTGAGTCGGGTTGCGGATTAAACTCACATGGCGCAAGAGGAGCCTGTTGTGGTGGTGTAACCCTTGGTGTTGAAACCTCGGCAGGAAGCCTTTGGGTTAAGAGGATGCATTGTAAAGGCTTTGTTATAATCATTACGCTTTGTGTGGTGCATGGTTGTATCATGTGGGTAAAGTGCATAACCTCTGCAGAGTGTACAAACTATTCGGATAGCCGTGCTCACGGTATTGAGAAATGCTCGGGAATTACAGTCAAGGGGTAGTTAATTAAAATTGACAACTATTTGGGATGGCAGGATGCCATGTGGATAATGGAACTGGATTTAGGATGGAAACTTGGTTTATTTGAGAAACACGGAATCTATTTACTTGTTACTATTTGTTTTACTGTCTTTTCAATCTATGAAATGTATGTGTTTATAAATGCTGCTTAGCTGCAAAATGAACCTTAGCAATACCTTTGGAATAAGCCTTGCATATAGCTTTGGTAGAACTGCATTCTGTGCACAACTTGTTGAGTACGTGTTGGTGTACTCACCCTTGCTTAAACAACCAACAAACAGAGGAGGAATCATCGCCAGTAATGGAGGACTTTCAGGTGGACACGGGTCGCTAGGCCAATCCTTGTCAGTCGCCTGTGGTGTGCTGATGGGACATCTACGTCTTTTTGCTACTTTCCGCTGCATTTGTCTAAAGTCTAGCCCATGTGGCTAAATAATGTAAGATCATACACTAGTTATATTAAATAAATGAAGTCTTGTTATTCTTATCGTTGTGTATGATATGATGCTTACGATGTTAAGGCGTGTGCACTAGCATTGATCCCAGGACTAGTGCGGTAAAACACAATGGATTCGAATTGGTGGTCGGGTCCTTCTGAGGTGGTATCGAGCTATCTTGTTGTGAGGACTTGGCCCTAGCTTGGTAGAGTGTCCAAAACTATTTTCTAAAGAAGAAGCTAAAAATGGATTAAAATAACACTCTTGACTTATCTCATTCTCTGATCCTTACCTTTACTGAAATCTATCTCAAATTTCGCGGAGTGGCCGTTTGGAGTTGAAGACTTATCTATTTCTCTTTTAAAAATAGATGAAGAGGAGACAATCGTACATAGAATGCGAAGGTGGCTATGCGACAGAACTCTAGAGGGTACTCTAAGTTTTGGGAGGTTTCGCCAAACCTACATATCAAGGCCGAAGTTGGATCGTCAACAGAGTCACAAGAGGAGTGAGAAACTTAGAGTTAAGTTGATACTTGAGTATCGAGTCGCGTCATTAGAATAGTCTTACCCCAAAATGTAATAGACATTAAGATTGAGTGTTTAGTTTGGATTTTAATGCTTGCTGAGTGTGCAGTATGTGTTGCAAAGCTTTTAGGCTTTTGTAAGCAACCATACCAAGTTAATTAATAAAAGTATAAAATTTGGGTTAAACCTATTTCCCCCGCTTAGGAATCCTTGCATCTTATCTGTGCTATCTCTACCTTACCTAGCCTAAGAAACAATCAGCAGATGGTGAACACGAAACAATGGAGCTTCAGGAAGTGGTCTTCGCAGGAATGACAACCCTAATGAGGGAACACCAACCCGGCCAAGACCGCTGATGAGAGATATCTGAGAACTTAGGGGCTTTCCTAGCGGCACAGACCCAACTTATGCAAACAATGATGCAACAAATGCAAAATATGACCAATTAAACTGTAGGCAATCACAATGTGCAACAAGGCAACAATGGGCAGCGTTCTCAATCTAAGCTATCAGATTTCATGAGGACACACCCGCCAACATTCTCAGGCAATGCTAATCCCTTAGAGGCCGATGATTGGTTAAGGACCATGCATTGAGAGAAAGTTACACATTACACGGTGTGCAGGCAATGAAAAGGTGTTGTACGCTTCACACCAATTAGAAGGAACTGCCACAGAATGGTGGGAGAACTATTGCGCAGCACACGAGGCACCGCAAGAAATCACTTGGGAAGAATTTACGGTTGCTTTCCGTCAGTATCATGTACCAGAAGGAATGATGGATCTCAAGAAGGAAGAGTTCAGGGCTTTAAAGCAAGGAGGCCAGTCAGTGGCAGAGTACCTGAATAAGTTTACTCAGTTGGCACGTTATGCACCGGAAGATGTGGCCACGGATAAGGCTAGACAGTCCCATTTCTTGAAGGGTTTAAACTCTGGACTGCAGGTAGGATTGATTACCCACAATTTCCCTGATTTCCAGGAGTTAGTCAATCAAGCTTTGATCCTTGAGGATAAGCGTAAGGAATTGGGCGAGGATCGCAAGCGCAGGATGGCTAGTCAAGCTGGACGACCTACTCAGTTCAGGTTAAGGATGTCACCCCAGCAGTTCACTAGGATTCAGCCTCAATTGTCAGGCAAGACATCAACTTCATCATCTCGCCCGACTAATCAGAATTTTCAAACACCAGCACCAGGAGGCAATGCACAAGCAGGAAGTCAGCAGTCTGCTGTCAAGAAATGTTTCTCTTGCAATGAGCCAGGACATTTCACCAACAAGTGTCCGAAGAAGGGAAATGTTACTCCGGTTCGCTTCAATTTGAGCACTACTCCATCCACAGCACCAGTGACAGGAAGTAATCGAGTACTAGTATCATCAGGAGCATCACCGCAGACAGCAACGCGTGGAAGGATCAATCACGTTACGGCAGATGAAGTCCAGGACGCCATAGAAGTTGTACTGGAAATACCCGACGTCGACACCACCGTTGATCCGCAAGAAAACGACTCTCTCTTCGCTAACCAAGATCAAGAAGACGGAGATAACTATTCACGAGCTTGCAATCCACCGTTTGACATATGTGGTGAGGGCGGTGAAGAGGAGGATCATCCAAGCGTCTAGGATTGTGGTTACCCAGCCTCTGCCTGAGATATTTCGAACTTACTTTGTTAAAGTTTAGTTACCAGCTTAGTGTCTTTGTTACTATATGACCTACGGGTCGACCATTTGTAATAATGTAACATGTCAGGCAGTACTCGAAATAAAACCATTCCCCAATTAGAGATCATACTGATAAGATTTGAGACTTGATTCAGTTTATTTCATGAATATGATGAATAAAGTGTTCATGAAATACTTGGATAAATTTGTGGTTGTCTTTATAGACGATATCCTTATATATTCCAAAACAGAAGAAGAGTATGCAGAACATTTGCGATTAGTTTTGGAGAAATTGCGAGAGCAACAGTTGTATGCCAAATTCAATAAATGTGATTTTTGGAAAGAAAAAGTAGAATTCCTTGGTCATGTGATGACAGCTAAAGGAGTTGCTGTGGACCCAAGTAAAGTGGAGGCTGTGTTACATTGGGAACAGCCAAAGACGGTTACCCAGATCCGTAGTTTCCTGGGAATGGCCGGATATTACCGTCGGTTCATAGAAGGATTTTCAACGATTGCAAGACCTCTTACGCAATTGTTGAAGAAAGAAAAGAAATTTGCATGGACGCCAGAGTGCGAGCAAAGTTTTCAAGAGTTAAAGAAACGATTAACATCTGCACCTGTGTTGGTATTGCTAGATGTACAGTGCAGTTTTGATATCTATTGTGATGCATCAAGACAGGGTCTTGGTTGTGTGTTAATGCAAAATGGCAAGGTTGTAGCCTATGCATCAAGGCAGTTAAGACCGCATGAAGGAAATTATCCGACGCATGATTTGGAGTTAGCAGCCGTAGTGCATGCTTTAAAGATATGGCGTCATTATCTCATTGGAAATAGATATGAGATATATATGAATCATAAGAGTTTGAAGTACATATTCACGCAGTCAGATCTTAACATGAGACAGCGAAGATGGCTAGAATTGATTAAGGATTATAATGTGGGGATCCATTATCATCCTAGAAAAGCTAATGTGGTAGCAGATACTTTAAGTCGCAAAAGTCACAGTTTAAATGCAATAGAAGCTAGCAATCAACCGAAGTTGTGTGAAGAATTTCAGAAGTTGAGGCTAGAGGTTGTGCCGCAAGGATTTTTAGCTGCCTTGGAAGTAAAAACAACTTTAGAAGATCAAATCAGGGAGAAGCAAAGTAAAGATGAGAAAATCAGCAGGAACAAATCTAAGAAAGACGAAGGGTTAGCCGAGGATTTCTCTGTAGATGAACAAGGAACTCTATGGTTTAAAGGTCGAATTTGTGTGCCAAACGAGAAGGAACTTAAGCAATTGATTCTTGAGGAAGCACACGATTCTAAGTATTCTATTCATCCAGGGAGTGCTAAGATATATCAAGATCTTAAAAAGAGATTCTGGTGGCCAAGTATGAAGCGTGAAGTAGCAGAACATGTTGCGTTATGCGACGTGTGTCAAAGGGTAAAAGCAATGCATCAAAAGCCTGCAGGACTATTGCAGCCATTAAAGGTTCCAGAATGGAAATGGGAGGAGATTGGTATGGATTTTATCATGGGATTACCCAAGACTCAGCGAGGTTATGATTCGATATGGGTTATCATTGATCAGTTGACTAAAGTTGTTCACTTCATCCCGGTAAAGACAACCTATTCAGGAGATCAATTGACGAAGTTATGCATGTCAAGAATCGTATGTTTACATGGTGTGCCTAGGAAAATTGTATCGGATCGAGGTACCCAATTTACCTCAAGATTTTGGGATAAATTGCATGAAGCAATGGGAACTCGTCTGAATTTCAGTACTGCTTATTATCCATAGATAGATGGTCAAACGGAAAGAGTTAATCAGATTTTAGAGGATATGTTGAGAGCTTGTGCGATATCTTATAGTACATCTTGGGATAAATGTTTGCCGTATGCAGAGTTTAGTTATAACAATAGCTACCAGGCTAGTTTGCAAATGTCACCATTTGAGGCATTATATGGTCGTGCCTATCGTACCCCATTGAATTGGAATGAAACGGGAGAGTGTTCGGTATTTGGACCTGAGATGCTCAGAGAGGCTGAAGAATAAGTGGCCATGACCAGGGAAAGACTGAAAACAGCATAATCTAGGCAGAAGAGTTATGCTGATAATCACCGTCGTGATTTAAGCTTTGAACCTAATGATTTCGTGTATCTTAGGGTTACTCCCCTTAAAAGTGTGAAAAGGTTTCAAGTCAAGGGAAAACTCGCACCTAGGTATGTTGGACCATTTAAGATCTTAAGTCGCCGAGGAGAGGTTGCGTATCAGTTGGAGTTGCCACAGTCATTAGCAGGAGTTCATGATGTGTTCCATATGTCTCAGCTTAAGAAATGTCTCCGGGTACTAGCGGAACAAACACCTTTAGAAGCTATCAAGTTGCAGAAGGATCTGACTTACAAGGAACAGCCAACTAAGATTCTGGACGTAATGGAGCGTAGGACCAGAAATAAGTCTACTCACTTCTGTAGAGTTTAATGGAGTAATCATTCAGAAAATAAAGCAACCTGGGAGCGTGAGGAAGATCTGAAGGTAGAATTCCCAAACCTATTCTCTAGTTAGCCCTAAATCTAAAATTCGAGATTCCGTTAAGGGAGGTTTGTAACATCCCAAAAATTTAATTAATTATTATTTAATATTATTTTATTTCAATTACTGATTTTTGTGAATTTTTTGGATTTAATTGGATTTTCTGAGAATTATTTGAATTATTTTGAATTTAAATAGATTGTCTTTTGTTGAGAACTAATTATAAAATGAAGAGTTTAAAATAAAGTTTTGCCAAAAATATTTTATTTAAGTCCAGAATATCTCACAATATTTTTGAGATTTTTCGTGGAATTTTTAGAAGTATTTTACTACCTTAAATAAATCAAATGAATTTCTTAGATTATTTTTAATCAAAAAACCCGGAAATTCCTTTGGAACAGTACTGGGCTCGGCCCATTACTGTGCTGACCGTGAAACGGGAGGGGTAACGCCGACCGTCGGATCGAAATCCAACGGCCTTCACCAAGCCACGTCACTGAGGGAAACCTTAGCGCTTAGGATCCGTTGGATCGTAATCCGATGGACTTCAGCAACGCGCGAAAGTTATAAACCCTAAACGCTCCGCACCGTCGGATTCTAATCGCATGGCCATCATTAGACGATACCGATTCGGAAAGCCGTTATATCCGGACCGTCGGATGAAGATCCTACGGTCACTAGTTGTCGTCTCCGATTCGAATTGCGTCGCCGCCGTATCCGAGTCAAACACCGCCGCCGCCGCCATCAACACGGAATCCCGTGCCCGTACGTGCAGCTCGAGGGGGTATTTAAAGGCCGGGGTATCTCCCCGAGACTCATCTCAGTCCACCGCGCCTTTTCCTTGTTGCGTCGTTGCCGGAGGAACGCTGAGGTGGTTGCGAGAGCTCGCCGGAGTCCGAGAGAGTCGCCGATGTGTTTGCGCTGCGGTTTCATCGTCGTCGGAGATTCCTCCGCCAATCCGAGGCCAGCCTCGAGCCCCTCTCGACGAGATGCGTCAGATTCGTCACCTCATTCTCGCCGGGAACCAACGGAGCGCCGTCGACTGCGTCATCGTTCCCAAGTCTGGCGGGTTTGCACAGCCGCGTCTCCATCGCCGTTCGCGAAGCATCTTGACCGTTGGATCGCCATCGCACGCCCGGAATTCGTCCACGTCGCTCGGTGAATAGTAAACAATACGGGTAAGTTTCCACCGTTTGATTCAGATCGAAGGGCCACGGTTGGGCCACGTCGTTTAAGTGCACAGTAAAGTTCACGGGTAAATGTGGGACGTTCGATCAAGATCTGAGGGTTGATAATTAGCCACGTCACCAATTTTCCGATAGCCGTTAGATTAATAATCAAAGGTCCAGATCTTGCCACGTCTCGTCCGTACAGTCGGGGCGGAAAATTCGGAATTTCTTTTATAAAAATAATTCGGTTAAATCTGGAAATTCAATTAAATGTATTTTCAAACTTTTAAATGCTATAACTTTTGCATTTTAACTCGGATTTGGGTGATTCAAATTCCCAAAAATTTGTAAAATTGAGATCTATCCAATGGTGATGTTTATTTGAATTTTTGAGTTCATTTGTTCTTTAGTTTTGGTGTTTATTTGCTATTTCTTCTCGATTCGCGTAGACGTTGAGTTAAGCGAGGTTTCGGAGGAGGAATTAACAACTCAAGAGCAATCTTCAGAGCAATATCAGGAGCTTAAGTAAGGCAAGTTGTGCTTTGATCATGTTGCACCCATATTAGGAAAAACTGCTATTTTGTTTTTACATTATTGCATATTATTTCATGTGTATAAATGATTTCAACTTAGTTTGGGTTTTAGCTAACGTACCTGTTGGATTATACCCTACTGTCGACGTTTGTTACCGACAATATTGAAAAGGGGGCTACGCGCTGGACCCAAACTCGATGGTAGCACAAGAACACCGGAATTATACAGGTTCGGGCTCTCGCGGAGGAGATAATACCCTAGTCCTGTGCTCTGGAATTATATGTGGCTAGCTATTGCTAATGAGATCGTCTTCTGGTCCTCTCTCCTTCTCCCCCACCCCCCTTTATATAGCAGAGGAGGGCGGTTGCCAAGAAGAGTCCTAATCGGTTACAAGGTGGAGATTATATCTCTTTCCTTATCCGTTTAATATGATAACGGTTAGGATTACAATTGTATCCTCCTAAGCGAGGTTGGTTTCCATCTTCGGTTTCCTTGTTGCGCATGGCTTTGCCTCTGGCGAGTACCCATCTTCATGTAGTCGGGTTGGCTCATCCCTCTGGGTGGTCCTCACGGCACCTGCCATCTGAATACCCGGTCCATATACTCCACAAGAGCTCCCGAGTGCTTTTCGATCGAGTTACCGCCTTCTGGTCATGCCCAACTGAAGTCATGCTTCACGCCGAGTGCTTCCATTCTTGATGCACTTCATTGGTTTTCCTTTTTCGCCGAAAGTGCCCTGTTGTTGGCAAAGAGATCGTGAAGGACTCAATAGAGCTCCATGCATTGAACTATTCCCCACTGTCACGGCGTACAGCTGGTGGCCCATCATGGGGCATACCGCATCCTCAACGATATGCAGAAGTCAAAACGCTTTTTCCGCTCAAGGCGAAATTCAGCGACGCGCCTTTTAAATTCATTCGAGGCTGATGTCGTCGTTGAAACGTTGGCCCACACGCGTCGCATCCAAATTTAGTAGCCCTGAAATCATGTATATGCAAAACTTAGGCAATGTAAAAACCATTCACTCGGATGTGGTGTCCGACTGGTTTGTATATAATTTTAGAGTTTTTTTACTCCTTTTCCTTGTTGATTTTGAATTCATCCAAGTGGTTTGACTCTTTTTGTTTAAGCACTCTGCCCGACTAGTCTAGCCCCCGAACGTCGGGAGTCGGCTCATGGCTCTTTTTCCCAGGCACGCGTTTTGGGTGACTAAAGTTCGCCGTTCATGGGGTCAGAGTTTCACAACTCGGCATTAACGCACTCGGATTCATTTGCAATCGTTAAGGAAAAGAAGAAAAATACAACTCAGAAAAAGATGTGCGCATGCGCACACTATAAGGTGTAGCCCCCGACTTACTGCTTAGTTGGGGATCAACTAAGTAGCAAGTCAAAAAGAAAGTTGCAAACGAATAGTATTTCTTAATGTAGTAAACAATAAATGACCCAAAGAGTGTAAAAATGTCTTTGGGTAACCTGTGCATAACTGCCCATCACACCTGCACACAAATATATAAATTTGTTCAGGAAGAAAAAGGAAGAATTGAGTGATCTAATCAGCTAGAAAACATACTCATCACGATTTTCCTTTCTTGAGAATATCCCAATTTTGTATGTTGAAGATGGCAAGAGTGCTATCACATCTTCTGGCAACCCTTTGCTTTCAGTACCAATTGTTTCCCTTAATTGTTGCAGTTCCTGAGTGAAAAAACAGAAGGGATTCAACATACGAAATGCGAAGTAGCATCTATCATCCGAGTTAACACTGTATATATTCCTGAATGACAATCAACCATCTGAAAGGCCATCACACAATCTCACCATCAAATTTACCAACCATCCCAAAGGCCATCATACAATCCCCTCATCCTCGAAGAAAATAGTCACAACCACCAAATACATAAAGCAACAAACCTAGCACTCAATTTCCATCCCGTAATAATCAAAATCAACTAATGCATGTCGGGACCCGAATATGAAAATCCGGACCCTCTGTGTATACTGCACTAGTCCAGGATCACGCTAGTGCACACAGGCTCAACATTAGTGAATATCACAATCATACACAACGTAAATAGATAAAAGACATAATATATTAAATATTACCGGTTGAGCGACCTTATGGTCAAGCTGCCTCATAAAGTGAACAACGAATTGAGCTGCGGCGGAATTGAAGGCGTAGATAAACCCTCGGTATACCACGAACTGGCCCGACAAGGCTCGCACCTAAACATTCGTCTCTTCATGGTACTCCTTCTTGATACTAATGATTTTTGTAGGCAAGGGTGAGTACACCAACACGTACTCAACAAGTTGTGCACAGAATGCAATTCTATCATAGCTATATGCAAGGCTTATTCCAAAGGAATGGCTAAATGGTTCATTTGCAATTAAGCAGCATTTAAAAACAAGTACAGTATATAGATTGAAATGACAGTAAAACAAATAACAGTAATAGATAGATTCAATATTTCTCAAATAAACCAAGTTTCTCATCCTAAGTCAAGATTCAACTTTCCATGACAACCTGCCATCCATCCCAAGTTTTATTTCGAAAACATCTAAACCCTTGACTGTAATCCCCGAGCATTGCTCAATACCGTGAGCACGGCTATCCGAATAGTTTGTACACTCTGCAGAGGTCATGCACTTTACCCACATGACATGATATCCCTTTTGTGCCTGGCCATTAGCACTTCCTTTGGTGTCTTAGGAGAGAATCATGACAAAGCCTTTACAATGCATCCTCTTAACCCGGTGCTACCCGCTAAGGTTTCAACATGAAGGGCTATACCACCACAACAGGGCCCCCTCTTGCGCCATGTGAGTTTCCCCGTACACGGACTCACACCACCAAGATAGCACTTAAGTTAAGCATTTGCAAATTAGTCGCCTAAGTTGTCCCATTCGGACATGTGGTTGCAAGTTAGACTCAGTCAAAGGCTCTGTAAGGTGTCCTTATGGTTTGATCAAAGCAAGACATACACACACCGCGCCCATCGGGCCCACCACGCATCCTGCCCTTGCCACTTCTCCGACCCAAAATCATAACCATCGATTGATTACCAAGCACCACGTGCCATCAACAATTCAATCTCGTTATGTGACATCCACGCCACCACAACTCAATCTCATCGTGTGACCACACATGACACACAAATTCGTAACATTGTTCCATATTCCATTAGTCAAGATTATTTATCAAAAATTCAAGTACATGTGATGACGTGGCATGGCTAAGCATTCTAGTCCGATCTAACCATCCATGTTGATTTCATTATCAACCAACTATAGTAACCAACCTAAGGTGACAATAGATCATAGCATACAACATGACAAGGTAGGGTATAATTCAAAGGGTACGATAGCTAAATCCAAACTTATGTTGAAATCATTTATACACATAAAATAACAAGTGATAAGGTAAATCAAATTAGCATGCAATCTAGTTTATGGGTGCAACATGATCAAAGCACAACTTGCCTTGCTTAAGCTCCTGGTATTGCTCCGGAGATTGTACTTGAGATGATAATTCCTTCTCCGAAACCTCGCTCAACTCAACGTCTACGCGAATCGAGAAGAAATAGCAAATAAACACCAAATCCAAAGAACAATTGAACTCAAAAATTCAAATAAAAATCCCCATTAGATAGATCTTAATTTTATAAATTGTAGGAATTTGAATCACCCAAATTAGAGTTCATACGAAAAAGTTATAACATTCGGAAGTTTAGTTAATTAAAATTAGAAATTCTGATTCTCCGAATTATTTTTGTAAAGGAAAATCGAATTTTCTCGTCCCCTACTGCATGCAGGCGAGACATGGCGAAATCTAGACCGATGAACTAAATCTAACGATTCGGGTAAATCTACTCGTAGCCTAGTATCAATCGTCCGACTTAAATTCAGCGATGCGATATTTAATCTAAAGCGCCACGATTCAAGTATCGTGGATGAATTCGTGTGCTTGATTACGATCCGACGGTGGTGAAGCTCGATCAATGATGAAGCGGCGGTGACTTGAATTCACGGAGGCGAAGATGACGACCTCGGCGGCACCTTCGGCGCTGCGTGCCGGAATTCTCCGCGGCGGCTGCGATTTTTGCGATTTTTCCTCGACGACGCGACTCGCTCGGCGCTTGGAAATTCTTCTGCCGCTTGATTCCTTCCGACGACGCCTGCGCTTCTTCGATCGTCAACACGCCCGCGACTCGATTCCTGGCGACGTGCTACGATTCGACGAGGAAGACTCGCACCGAGGGATGCGTTTTGGATGAAGAGTCCTCGGTTACGGACAGGGCTTTTATAGCCTCTAGAGGCACGCAAGGACGGAAGGCGTAGCGATCCTTGGTGGGAACGGCGTGCGCAACAATTTGGAAACCGAGTCGCGTACAGTGGATGGAGACCGATCGATCAACAACGAGCGGCCCCGGTTGGATTCGAATCGATAACTCCAATCCGCCCTTTCCAAAAACCGAGGGACACAATCTAGCCTTTCCCAAGAATAACTCGACAAGGGCTTGACGGCCACACAGCGCAGGCCATACGCTTCCAAGGTTTTCTCAATTTAATTAATTTGAGGAAATAAATTAATTTATTTAAAATAATAAAAATATCTGTTCTGAACTTACATAGATTATTTATGACAAAACTTTATTTTAACTTTATATACTTATAATTAATCTTTGTGAGAAAGTACTATTCTTTAATCCACAAGAATTCCAATAACTTCCAAAAAATGAATAAATCCGTAAATTTCACAAAAGTTATAAATGCAATAAAATAACATTCAGTAAATAGAAAGCCAAAAATTTGGGATGTTACAAACCTCCCCCCCTTAACGGAATCTCGACCCCGAGATTCAAGGCTGACTAGAGAATAGGTTTGGGAATTCTTGCTGCAAATCTTCTTCACGCTCCTAAGTTGCTTCATCTTCCAAATGATTACTCCATTGGACTCTACAAAAGCGACTAGACTTATTTCTGGTCCTACGCTCCATTACATCCAAAATCTTAATAGGTTGCTCTTTATAAGTCGAGATCTTCTTACAACTCGATAGCTTCTAACGAACTGCCTGCTTCTCTTTGGGACTCTAAGACATTTCTTAAGCTGAGACACATGAAACACATCATGAACTCCTGCTAACGACTGGGGCAACTTCAACTGATACGCAACCTTTCCTTGGCGGCTCAAGATTTTAAATGATCCAATGAATCTAGGCGAAATTTTCCCTTTGGCATGGAATCTTTTTACACTCGTGAGGGAAGTGATTCTAAGGTACACGAAATCATTGGACTCAAAACTCAAATCATAACGGCGATCGTCGATCTGACTCTTACGCCTAAGACGCACCTTTCGGTCTTTCCTTGATCATAGCAATTTGCTCCTCGGCCTTCACGAGAATCTTAGGCCAGTCTTGAACACTCTCTCGTTTCATTCCAAATTTAACGGGGTACGGCGGACACGATCATATAAGGCTTCAATTGGTGACATTTGCTAACTAGCCTAATAACTATGGTTATAACCGATCTCTGCATATGGCAGATATTTACCCTAATGTATAGCGTAAGATATCACACAAGCTCTCAACGTATCCTCTAAAATCCGATTAACTCTTTTTGCTTGGTCATCAACCTGTGGATGATATGCGATGCTAAAATTTCCAAGCGAGTTCTCCTTTGCTTGAGGTAACTTGTTCTAAAACCTCGAGATAAAGTGGATACTTCTATCGGACACAACCTTCTTGAGCACCTTATGGAGTCACTCAATCCTTGGCCTTCTGAGATCTTCGAGGCGATCTCTTGAATCGTAGTCCTTAGTGGTATAAACGAGCAACTTTTGGTCAATCAATTAATGCTTCCCCCGAACTTGTATCCTTTATGGTCTATTAACACTCGGGATCCTTTTAATGATTCGCCTCTTATTTCTACTCAGGGATCTACAAATGATTTGCAATGAACCATTAGGTTTTTAATGCATTGCCTTCCTTCTCTAACACATATCATATCGAGTATCATATCCAACAGCTTTGTTCTTCAGTTTAGACCACCAATACTTTTTCTTTATATCTCATTACATCTTGGCACTTTTCGGATGAATCGAATACCTAGAATCATGGGTTTTCTCAATTATCAATTGTTTAGGATCTTCCTATCCAGCACACTGGTTCAACCTTAAATCCTCATGGTATCCTGATCACTTAAAATTCTGATTCTTGGTTAAGCATTCTTCTTTCCTTGACTTGATTTCGTATTTCTTTTCTCTTCGAACTTCTTATGATCCGATCTTCTAATGTTGGTTTTATTTCCAAGGCAACTATGAAACCTTGTGGTGCAACCTTTAATTTTCACCGCTTAAATTCTTTGCATAACCCTGGTTAACTGCTTATTATCAACATATTCGTACTGCGGCCTTATAACTCAACGTTAACTACCACATTGGCTTTACTAGAATGTCTATGGATTCTGACACTATAATCTTTGATCCTTTCCACCCATTATCTTCGTTCCATATTAAGGCTTGACTGGGTAAATATATGATTTAGACTCTTAAGATTCTCATCTATTTTCATTGAGATAGTGATACCATATTTTCAAATCGTGCACTACGATAGCTAACTCCAAATCATGCATAGTGTAATTCTCCTCATGTTGTCTCAATTGCATTATTGCCTACGCATCAATCTCGCCATTTTAGAGCTTCAACTCTAAGTAACGAACTTTGGTGGCTTCCAATATAACACAACTTCTACCTTTCTTGGCTCAACAACAACTCCTTTAGCAATCTTTTTATGACTAGGGAATTTCGACATTTCACTTCCGGAAATCACTCTAGTTGAACGTAGCATATGACTACTACTCTTGCAATCTTTCTATATCAATCTAACATGTTTTGCATAATCTTCTCTTGTCTTAGGGTATACTAGATTGTCATCAACCATGAATTTATCAATTAATCCATAAATATCTTACTTATCATGTTTTTTAGGTATGCGGGGCATCAGTCAATTTAGGAGATTTAGCCAAACTTATATTGTCCATATAGCGTGGAGAACGCAATCCTAGAAACATTTTTCACATGACCTCTCAATTGATGATATTCTAGGCGAGGTTTTATCCTAGAGAAATTCCAACTTTCTTCTCGATTGTCCCTACACGTCACCGATCCCATTATTGGATACTTTTTTTGATCTTTCGTTTATTTAAAGCATGATTCGGTGCATCCTCCCGATCTTCTATATTTTTTTTCCACAATTCCTTGTTGTATATATATAACATGGTCTTTCCACCATTGGTGCTCTACCAGGCACTAATTCGCTCCCAAACTTAATTATTTGATATGATGGCATATTAAGCAATTTCTTGGAAAATATAGCAATGTATTCTCTGACAACTGACGCATCCTTTAATTGGCAAATTTCTACACCACTATCCTTCAGCTGGCTAAAACGAACTACCATTACTTGAAACTCCTTGTTTTTCCTATCTAGGTTTTTTAAATCGACATACCTTTTACCTAAATAGCCTTAGGTCTAATCCTCAAAAGTTTGGATATTCAACACAATATGATTTGCTTGGAACTTTACTCTCTCACTAAGCATGGGATTCTCAACATCCTGGAATAATCTAGTACAACTAAGCACTTTCTGATAATGACAAATCCTCTGATTAACAAGCTCAGGTTGGGTTCCACTAAAACTAGCCACCACAGCACATGTATCGTTTTCAGGTGATCCATAGACGCAAGCATGCTTTTAGAGGAACCTCTAATCATCGTTTTACATTATTGCTTTCTATTTCGATACTTTCATATACCAATGTATCAACCATTTTTGCTTTATTTCCCTTGACAAGAAAAACCCTTACATGGGACTTATGGCCATTCTTGTTACTTTACAAGTAGGGATACGACATTGCACTAAATAAACTCATGGCTCCTGACTTTCTTGATTTAGCATTGCTTTGGGGCTTCGGCAGACAGGCGGACTTAGAATTGACTTGAATTAGCGTGATCGCTTTCCTTTGAGGGCACTTATTAGCAAAATGCTCGGGTTTCGGCAATTATAGCGAGTCTGGGTGAACTTCCTTTCTTGAGCATTCGTTGATTGGAATAGTGTCATTACCTAGACTTCTTTTCTTTAATTGGTCCTCTCGGCAAATTTCTCTTGTAACTTTACTGCTTACTGTTGGCGTTATATACTGGACGGAAGTAACTTCTGGTATTTCCATGGCTGCAGGAAATACTTGTTCTCTCCGTGGGCATTGCTTAATGAAATGGCCTTCTTCTTGACAGTGGTAGCACAATCGTTTGTATCGTTTCGCCTTGATGGGTGCAACTGTGTGCTCATCATCGTTACTCTTATGATCTAGGGTTGGTTGCTTCAGAGGGCACTCTCTAGACCAATGACCTTCTTGATCACACAAGAAACACGCTATTGGTGATTGCTACTCACTGCGTTCCTGATTAAGGTTGACAGGTTTAGGAGGCTGGGTTTTTAATTCCCCAAGCGGCGTATCTGGGCGACTAACTTTCCTCCTCTTATTGATAATTCTCGAGCAACTAGGGTCTGTAAATTCTTCCGTTGATGTTGTATCCGGCGGTCACTACTCGGGTCTAGGGACATTGAGGTGGATAGTGATCTCGACCTTCACAAAGGTAACATGTGATGTTGCTCATAGGACATTCTCGGGAGAATGGCTTCCTTCTAGCTGGAGCAATTGATTGCATGCTCATCTGCGGTATGTCCTATTTCCCCAAATGAATGCACATACGATCTTTTAACTTGTCTAGTTGATAGTACTTCAAAGAACATCATCTAGATCTCGAGCGAGTACATTGGTGGTATTCTTCTTTGAATTTATTACGGCCATATCTTTCTCAGTGATATTCTGTATTTGTTTCGTCATTGCTTGCATTAACTGAGTCTGAGCGGCCAAAAACTCTTTGAAGCTCTGCATATCTATCGGTATTGATGGTCGAGGAACTAATCCGTCATTAGAGTTTCCACTGAGTTGATTCCCACTTTCACTAGCTCCATGGCTATCACTATTCTGATCGATCTGCTTGATTACCTCAAGGGTTAGGGAAAAGGAAATCAGCATAGTTAAGGGGCAAGAATCTTAATACAGGGAAGATAGGTCTAACCCAATAATTTTGAGCAATCAATATTAATAACTTGGTATGGTGCTTATATAAGCCTAAAAGCTTTGCAAGCATATCTTGTACACTCGACAATCAAGAAGAACCAATTCAACCTAAACACACAAAACTACGGTTTACATGGGCGACACTCCTATCTTAGGGAACGCGACTCTCACGCATGAGTCTCAACTGGCTATTTGAAGCACTTGAGTCTTGATATACTTCATTAATCTGCACTTCCATGAGCTCGATGATTCCTTTGTGATCTTTATGGTAGCAGCAGCACTCGATGTCTCTCCTAAAGTGTGGTATTTCATTTTCTACTCAAGATCACTCAGGTAAAATTTTTAATTCAATTTAGTAAAAGGTAAGAGAAAGAGACTTCAGCAAGGGAAAGGAAGGAATTTTTGGTAAAGACAGAAATAGAAGAATGAGATAAGTCAAGAACACATTATTCTTCTGGGTTAGGACTTTTAAGTTAGAAAATAATTTTGAAGGACCTATAGAGGCGACTAACTATCTAGGGTCAAGGCCTCACGGTCGGATATGGCTCGATACCACTTTTAGCCGGGACCGAATATGCAAATCCGGACCCTCTGTGTATCTTGCACTAGTCGAGGATCACGCTAGTGCACACAGGCTCAACATTAGTGAATATCACAATCATACACAACGTAAATAGATAAAAGACATAATATATTAAATATTACGGTTGAGCGACCTTATGGTCAATCGCCTCATAAATTTGAACAACAATTGAGCTGCGGCGGAATTGAAGGCGTAGATAAACCCCTCGGTATACCACGAACAAGCGACAAGGCTCGCACCCTAAACATTCGTCTCTTCATGGTACTCCTTCTTGATCTTGATGATTTTTGTAGGCAAGGGTGAGTACACCAACACGTACTCAACAAGTTGTGCCTGAATGCAATTCATCATAGCTATATGCAAGGCTTATTCCAAAGGAATAGCTAAATGGTTCATTGCAACTAAGACATTTAAAAACAAGTACAGTATATAGATTGAAATACGATAAAACAAATAACGATAATAGATAGATTCAATATTTCTCAAATAAACCAAGTTTCTCATCCTAAGTCAAGATTCAACTTTCCATGACAACTCGCCATCCATCCCAAGTTTTATTTGAAAACATCTAAACCCTTATTTGTAATCCCGAGCATTGCTCAATACTGGTGAAACACGGCTATCCGAATAGTTTGTACACTCTGCAGAGGTCATGCACTTTACCCACATGACATGATATCCCTTTTGTGCTCGCCATTAGCACACTTCCTTTGGTGTGCCTGCGTGAGAATCATGACAAAGCCTTTACAATGCATCCTCTTAACCGGTGCTACCGCTAAGGTTTCAACAACGAAGGGCTATACCACCTACAACAGGCCCCCTCTTGCGCCATGTGAGTTTCCCGTGCACGGGACTCACACCACCAAGATAGCACTTAAGTTAAGCATTTGCAAATTAGTCGACTAAAATTTGTCCCATTCAGACATGTGGTTGCAAGTTAGACTCGAGTCAAAGGCTGCTTAAAGGTGTCCTTATGGTTTGATCAAAGCAAGACATACACATACCACGCTGCCCGCCAGACCCACAACATCCTGCCCTTGCCACTTGCTCAGGCCAAAATCATAACCATCGGTTGATTACCAAGCACCACGTGCCATCAACAATTCAATCTCGTTCGCGTGACATCACGCCACCACAACTCAATCTCATCGTGTGACCACACATGACACACAAATTCGAACATTGTTCCATATTCCATTAGTCAAGATTATTTATCAAAAATTCAAGTACATGTGATGGCGTGGCATGGCTAAGCATTCTAGTCGATCTAACCATCCATGTTGATTTCATTATCAACCAACTATAGTAACCAACCTAAGGTGACAATAGATCATAGCATACAACATGACAAGGTAGGGTATAATTCAAAGATGCGATAGCTAAATCCAAACTTATGTTGAAATCATTTATACACATAAAATAACAAGTGATAAGGTAAATCAAATTAGCATGCAATCTAGTTTATGGGTGCAACATGATCAAAGCACAACTTGCCTTGCTTAAGCTCCTGGTATTGCTCCGGAGATTGTACTTGAGATGATAATTCCTTCTCCGAAACCTCGCTCAACTCAACGTCTACGCGAATCGAGAAGAAATAGCAAATAAACACCAAATCCAAAGAAGAATTGAACTCAAAAATTCAAATAAAAATCCCCATTAGATAGATCTTAATTTTATAAATTCGTAGGAATTTGAATCACCCAAATTAGAGTTCATATGAAAAAGTTATAACATTCGGAAGTTTAGTTAATTCTGAAATTAGAAATTCTGATTCTCCCGAATTATTTTTGTAAAGGAAAATACGAATTTTTCTCGTCCCGGCTGTACAGACGAGACATGGCGAAATCTAGACCGATGAACTAAATCTAACAGTTACGGGTAAATCTACTACGTAGCCTAGTATCAATCGTCCGACTTAAATTCAACGGTCGATATTTAATCTAAAACGCTTACTCGATTCGAAGTATCGTGGATGAATTCCGTGTGCTTGATTACGATCCGGCCAATTTGGTGAAGCTCGATCGGCGATGAAGCGGCGGTGACTTGAATTCACGGAGGCGAAGATGGCGACCTCGGCGGCAACTTCGGCGTGGCGTGCGGAATTCTCCACGCGCATTGCTGCGATTTTTGCGATTTTTCCTCGGCAATGGCGACTCGCTCGGCTCGGAAATTCTTCTCGCCGCTTGATTCCTTCCGGCGGCGCTGCGCTTCTTCGATCGTCAACACGCCACGACTCGATTCTGGCGGCGTGCTCACGATTCGACGAGGAAGACTTCGCCGAGGATGCGTGCGGATGAAGAGTCCTCGATTCAGACGTGGCTTTATAGCCTCTACAGCACGCAAGAGCGGAAGGCGTAGCGATCCTTGGTGGGAAGCGGCGTGAGCAGCAATTTGGAAACCGAGTCGCGTACAGTGGATGGAGACCGATCGATCAACAACGGCGGCCCGGTTGGATTCGAATCGATAAATCCAATCCGCCCTTTCCAAAAATCGAGGACACAATCTAGCCTTTCCCAAGAATAACTCGACAAGGGCTTGGCGGCCACAGCAACGCAGCCATACGCTTCCAAGGTTTTCTCAATTTAATTAATTCGAGAAAATAAATTAATTTATTTAAAATAATAAAATATATCATTACGAACTTACATAGATTATTTACGACAAAACTTTATTTTAACTTTATATACTTATAATTAATCTTTGACAGAAAGTACTATTCTTTAATCCACAAGAATTCCAATAACTTCGGTAAAGTCCGAATAAATCCGAAATTTCATAAAAGTTATAAATGCAATAAAATAACATTGATAAATAGAAAGCCAAAATTTGGAATGTTACAATGCACGTGAGAGGGGCAACCAACAAATGCTTAAATTACTAACAAGCGATGCCGGTAAAAATAGGTCAAAGCCAAAATCTAGCCAATAATATAACATACTGGTAGCTAGCAACCTAACTTTTTCTAAAGGATATCTCTACGACACGAAAATTTACAGGAATAACACGAATAGAACCTTGCGTCTTTTAGGTGTGCCACTGTTGATAACTATATCAAATGCCTTCATTAGGCTCAATCATACAAAAAGAAATCGAATATAGTCATCTATTGATAACTACTAGGTAGATATGCTCGCTTCTATTTGCGGTTATGTGTAATACGGAAAATAGCGAAACCGAGTTACGGGGAAAAAATAGAGATAGAGTTGTAGAAATATCTCTTCGATGAATTATTTGGAAAATATTGAAGGCCGAAATTTGGAAAACCGAGGTGGGAAAATAGTCTAGAGGAAAAAGGCGAAAAATTATTAGAGATGACAACCTTCTTTTGTCGAGTCTAACACTCTACGCGTTCACCGAGTAATAATACACGCTCTAAAAAATATCAGAGATCGAGATGGGAAAAAAGTCTAGAGATAGAGCTGCACATATATTTCTGGTGACGAAAACATTTTTTGTAGAAATATCTCTTTTGACGAATTGTTTGGAAAATATTGAAGACCGAGCTGGAAAACCGAGGTGGAAAAATAGTCTAGAAGAAAAAGGGCGAAAAATTATTAGAAATGACAACCTATTACGCCGAGTCTAACACTCTCGTGTTCACCGAAGTAATAATACATGCTCTAAAAAATATCGAGAGATCGAGATGGGAAAAAAGTCTAGAGATAGATTTGCACATATATTTACGGTAGCGAAATCATTTTTTGGGAAAAACGGAGAAAGGACCTAGACGTAAGGAGTAAGGGCTTGTTTGTTACGTTTTTGGACACTGTCGCTATCTGAAAAAAATTAGAAAAGGGCTTGTTCGCGTTTTGGATTTAACGGGAGCTTTTTTTCGTAAAACAATGCTCGAGGGACCCAAACGCGATGAAGGAAAAAATATCTTCCCCTCACAAAAAAATTGCGAAGGACCTATCCATAATTCGAAGAAACGGAGGGGCTTTTTCGTGAATGTCTTGAGGCGACATCGCGCTTCTAACTATCGGTTATGTATGTCTGACCTCTTTGAAAAAATAAAGTTGGAGGATCCGTACACGAATATATGAAACTATAGGGCTCTGTTTTGAAAAATTACCCGTGGAAGGGCTTGGATGTATTTTTTTTTACAAAACTACCCACCAGAGGACCCAACTGTGAATATACAGACTACAGGACTTTTTTTCACAAATGAAAAAATAAAGTTGGAGGACCCGTACGCGAATATACGAAACCACAGGGCCCTTTTTGCAAAATTACCGATAGAAGGACCTGGATGTATTTTTTTGTTTTTGCAAAACTACCCACCGAGGACACATTCGCGAATATCTGAGACTACGAGGCTTTTTACGAAAAATAACCGGCGAAGGACCTAAACGTAATTAAAAAATTTATGGAGGCCTTTTAAGCCAAAAAAGCAATGACATGTACCGATCGAAGGACCTGGATATATTTTTTGTTTTTGCAAAACTACCCACCGAGGACACATTCGCGAATATCTGAGACTCTGAGTGTTTTTCGCAAAATAACCGATGGGATGACCTAAACGTAATTAAAAAAATTTACGGAGCGCTTTTCGCAAAAAAACGGCGACACGCGGCATGGCTGGGTGAGCTCCATTTCTCCCGGTTTTTATAGATAAGCTATACATATATTTCTCACTCCGAAAAATAGCAGAAACCGAGTTACGGGGGAAAAATAGAGAGATAGAGTTGTAGAAATATCTCTTTTGACGAATTACTTGGAAAATATTGAAGACCGAGCTGGAAAACTGAGGTGGGAAAATAGTCTAGAGGAAAAAGGGCGAAAAATTATTAGAGATGACAACTTTCTTTTATCGAGCCTAACACTCTACGCGTTCACCGAGTAATAATACATGCTCTAAAAAATATCAGAGATCGAGATGGGAAAAAAGTCTAGAGATAGAGCTGCACATATATTTCTGGTGACGAAAACATTTTTTGTAGAAATATCTCTTTCGACGAATTATTTGGAAAATATTGAAGACCGAGCTGGAAAACCGATGTGGGAAAATAGTCTAGAGGAAAAAGGGCAAAAAATTATTAGAAATGACAACCTTCTTCTGTCGAGCCTAACACTCTACGCGTTCACCAAGGAATAATACATGTTGCCTGTTGTCTGCTATCCTGAAAAATTAGAAAAGGGCTTGTTCACGAATTGGATTTAACGGGAGGTTTTTTCCATAAAATAGCGCGCGAGGGACCCAAATGCGAAGAAGGAGAAAATTTCTTCCCCTCACAAAAAATCGCGAAGGACCTATTCGCAATCTATAGGGACCTATCCGTAATTCGAAAAAAATGGAGGGGCTTTTTCGCGAATGTGTGCAGGGCGACACGTGGACGGGCTCTCTGCTCTCCAATTCTTCCGCTTATAATAGGGTTATTATTATTATTATTATTATTATTTATGCAACTACTACTTTATAAAATTGCAGATGCTTAAAACAGCATGAACAAATTACTATAAAGAAATGAACTTTATTAACTATATGCCAACAATCTCTTCAACAAACTTGTTAGTGTAATGACTAACTATGACTAAACTAATGTTTTCTCGGCGGAGCAATTGGCGTCGTCCCTTGCCAAGCGGCGGCCAGGCGACATGAACTCCTTTATGGATGGGTCCGGTTCTCGAACCAAGAACTCAAATACAAACCACCGCAAAAAAACCTTTAAAATTTACCCACGAAAAGACCAAACACTGTCGTCCGGATGATCTGCGCTTCCTCGAATCTTTCATTTGAAAGCAAGCTGGGCAACCTCTTGACCTATCTTACGGAAAGAAAAAGGAAGAACTCAAAAATGCTAACCAAATCCGGCGGGGAAAAAGGACCGTTCCAAGCCACGGTTCCTCGAGTCACGAATTCATCCTTGGTCGATCCCAATTCCATCGATTGGGATCGTGGTGGCGAAGGCAAGCGGCCGGACCTCACGAGGAAGAAATTTGAGCCACGCGTCATGGAACAAAAAGCCTCGGCATGAGGTGTGGGGAGTCGAGCGCGACCGATGAAGCGAAAAACAACGCGTCTTACCGCCGCACCGCGCGTTCGTTTCTGCCAAATAATGCCGGTAAATTATATAAGCTTTATAAGCAAATTAGCCACGCGGTGGCTCAGCGATTTACAAGTCGTCGACAATGAGCGGTTTTCACTTGAGACGCGACGCGAGATGGCACCCGACAAGCGTCCACGTCTCGCGCGGCGGCATTAATAACGCCTCGCCTAGAAAACTCCCAAGTTTAATACTGGTATGATATGATATGATATGATATTATTGGTACAAATGCCCAGTGTAAGTGAAAGTATCTTTAGAAATCCATGGTTTCGTGTTACATGTAACAAAATACATGGGATTAATTTTGTGAACTTGAAATTAAATGTCTGCACAAGCAATCTATCGGCATATTCAAAAATCACAACAGTGTGTTAACAGAATTTAACGGTGAACACAAGACAAACAAGCACATTAAGAATAGTTAAAATTTCTTCAAAAATGAGACAAGTCAGAATGAAACCTGCAAATGGCTGTCTACATTTTGCCTCGATAAACCTTGCACATTCATCAGCTTCATAATATTAAGGGCATCGTCATCTGCATAATTAAAATAATGTTAGTAAAAAAATTTCCAGAAAACAGTTTAAAGTTTACTCTTCAAAAAAGTTTGAACTTCAACAATAATATCTGACAACTGAGCGAATCTATATTCCTATCACAGTGGCGATCTAGAATTTTAAGTTAGGATATGCCGAGCTAATACTATAATATACAATTAGGTAAAATCCAATGAACAATTAGGTAAACAACTACAAATATTGTTGAGAAATTCGGTATCTGAGTATAAAATAACTAGAAACATGACAATACAAGTATAAATTACAATATAAATAGTTCAAACATTTTAAGTACGAAATATGCATAAAAGAAACTACGCACCTACAATAGTTCAAAGAATACAATATTACTTCTTGTCCTTCTTGTCGACCTCCGTCTTCTAATAGCCATGAAACTCTTGATTATATCATTTTATCAACTTGGAAAAAATATCTCGCTCAATAAGCGCTTTCGGAAAAGAGATGTAATGTTTAGGAAAAGAGATGAAATAACAACGACCTTCTTTGCTTCTCGTTTTGCAATGTTTAGGACAAGAGATGAAGCAAAGACGAGCTTCTTTCTTTGCATGTTTCCGGAAAAGAGATGCAATGTCTCCGTTCCTCTTCATGATTCAACAACTCTACAAACAAAAAAAACAATGCATCAACAAGCAACTCTCTAGTCTCTAGCAAAATAGTAATTATATTTGTTTCTACTATATAAATCAACTAGCAGTCTTGCACTCAAATCACATGTAGAATCGATATACACTAATATAGCAATCAGAGGGGGTGAATGATTGCACGAAGCTAAAACAATTTTTATTGATTCTCAAATCACTCCTAAACAAATTATAAAAATCGCCGGTTTCAAAAAAAGGCATGACACATATTAACTAAAACAGTAATTTTGAAGATCCAACCCTTTGGATTGATGTGAAATTTTAAGCTGTAAAAACTAGATTCAATTTTGAAACTAAACCCAATAAAAATTAGCTCAATCAGATCTACGGATCTAAAGTTATGACCTTCAAAAGCTGACTATATAAGATAATAACATCATTATGGACTGTATTGGGCCGAATCTACAGGGTATGCCGTGGCCCACACCCTGTAGATCCGCCCCTGTTCCTATAGAAGACTCACTAGATCAGCGATATCGAAAATATATAGCAGAAACGAATAGATAAATGTGAGGAAAAAAGCCCGTGGATTTACCAAATCAACTATTGTAAAGTCCACTTTTTTATCCTAAGCTACGAGTCTACAACGATATAACACTAAGGCCCTATTTGTTTACGCTAGGCTTTTTAATTTATAGCTTAAAGTCAGCTTTTGAACTTCAACTTAAAATCAATCGGCTTTTATACATAGTTGAGGAAGGTAATTTTATCTTAACTTCAGTGGTATTAGTCTAAAACCAACCCTTAATAAGTCAAAAAAGCACATCTCTAGTGGCTTTTAGTTATATAGAAGCTTATGGCTTTCAAAAAAATCTTAGATAAAAAATCACTTATTTATTTAGGCTTTGACTTTTTAGCTTTTAAGTTAGTTAAAAAGTTCAAATAAACAGGACTTAACTATCACAACCAGCGTAAAATACCCTCTGACCATATACCTCCAATGTTTCAGGCTGCCATGGTATCCTAGCCATCACACACATGCATACTCAAGCTAGGTTACCCCCAAATAATCCTTAGCTACTGCCCTTATTATTGCCAACTAATGTGCGCTCCGACAAGCATCTCTACCATCGAGTCCCATTTCATTGTTGTGTTGGTGGACACATGTGGAGATAGAGGCTATATATGAATCATTGATGCTTTATAAAATTGACCTTTCGGTATTGGATACGTACCTGATGTAGAGATCATCTGTAATCCTTCACGATATGGTATCGAAAAGGATTGATAAAATTTAGTATTTAAATTTAATAAAAATAACCTTGATCCTTCTACGATACTCCGTAATACTTCTAGACCCAAAACACAAAGCCAAAAAAAAGCCTAATCCAAACCATCTCTCTTATCACTAAAATCTCTTCATCACTCTCTCATTTCACCTAGCCATCATTCCTACCGTCGACTCCCCTAAAATCCTAAGACCCAACAGCCACCACCCTCCACCCAGTAGACCGACGATTGCTACTAGCCTCCACCGCCCCTCCATCCTCTACTGAACCAACAGGCCACTGCTGCCGTCTCTCCCTGCAAGCTCAACGCTGCCACCGCTCCTCCCTTCTCTCTTTGCAATCTCGTCACCCTAGCCTGCCGGCTGCTGCCATCTTCTCCCTCTACAATCTCGTCACCGTCTTCTCCTGCAAGCCACCATCGCTTTCTCCCTCTACAAACCGTTGTCGTCTCCCCTCCCTTCTCCCTTAGCTGCTAGCCTGCCACCCAACCTATCAACCATCATCGCCGTCTTCTCCCTTTGCAATCTTGTCTCCACCTTCTCTACCTCTATAAGCCGTCATCCCCTTCTCCCTATTACATTTTTTATTTTTTTAAATACATATATACTCGTCATATCTCCTGACCCATATTTTTAGAAAATTACGTATCACAGTACCGTATCACATATCATTGATAACGTAGTACGTACATGTCCTCTTTTTGTTATTTTTTCGGCTTTTTCAAAAGGCATGTTATGCACTCGTGCTGAATTTGTATATGGGAGGGAGAAAAGGTGAGGTGGAGGTTAGCAACATCACCTTACTTTAGTAGTATCGGTTGCTCGGAAGCAAGCAAGTAAATTTGTAAGTCTAGGGCCGCGATCCCGCTCCTGAATGGTTAGACCAAAGGGGTCCAAGATATATCTTGGTTAATTTGAAAGTCCCTACTCGATTAGTGAGATGGTCATATATTCTTTGTTGATCTGGGGGTTTCACCGTATTACAAATGAGGGTCGAGGTCTGGCCCCAAGCGCCTCGTGTGTAGAGGTTGGCTGAGACGATCGTGAGTGCGAGGGACTCGGGGTTGTGGGTGCGTCTGAGCTCCTAAGGGCTGCTATTGATTGATTCGTCCCTGCTCCAGAGGGTCCAGCTTCCCCTTATATAGCCTGGGGAAGCAGGTTACACGGGAGTATGAAAAAAAGAAGGATGGGGTGCCCGATGTCTGGGAGTCTGGTCTTCAGCCTTGGCGTCTGGTCCTCGGATTTGATGTCTGACGGGTGGTTGCACGCCCCATACCGGGTCGGTGGAGGCGCAGAGCGACGGAGCGTTCCACTTCACCGGAAGCAGCGTGCACGCCCTCTGCCCGGTCATGTCTTGGCGTTAGGCGCTGGCCAAGAGTCGCCTCGGGAGGTCTGGCGTCCCTCCCTGTTCATGGCCAAGGCGATGGGTTCGGCTTGTCTTCGCCACTGCCACCTCGAAAGGACCTCCGCCGTGTGGTCATCTTTGAGTGTCGTACCCGGTGGGCGGTGACCAGGGCGAGGGCCGACTTTCGATGATCCGATGTCTGTTTTCCGGTGGAGACGGCCCGAGCTTGACCGGAGCCTTCCAGCGATCCGACCCGTTGGTCGGACTGTCCTTTGGTCGTCCTAGCCGTGGCTCAGAGGGCACCTGTCGGCGTATTCCACCTGACAGGCCCGAAATCTACAGACCGGGTTTGGTTCGATACGAGGGCATCTTCGCGGCTGGCTAACCTAGAGGGTGAAAACCCTAGAAAACTCCCACATGGAGGGCTCCGACGTCTATGAACTAGGAAGAACACGAGGAGTTTTACCCAGGTTCAGGCCCCCTCGAGCGAAGGGTAACAGCCTTACGTCCTGTTAAATTTCTTATGGAATGTCTCGAACCAGTACATAGTTCTTGGGTTACAAGTTCTCTCGCTAGTGCTCTGATGTTGATTGTATCATGGACCGATTCCCGCCTCTTCCCATGCACCTAAGGACCCTTATATAGGCCAAAGCTAACGGGGGTAGGTAAAGAGGTCATCATCTTTGATCTTCACATTTAATGCTCCTTCCGTCTTTGTCCCGTTCCTCCGGCCTCATTAAATGCCTATCGTGCCTTTGTTCGATCCCGGATGGGACCCTTTATGAATGTAGGTGAGGCGTCGAGAGGAATGGGCTTGTTGAAACCCTTGCGACCAATGAGGCACAGCACAGCGAACTCTTTACTGACATGGTACGGTAGCGGAAGGAGACTTAGATGGCTTCCGCTTCACCTTTTTGCCTTCTTGGCGGCGAGCACGGCGCCTCGCCCACTAGCCTTCAAGCTCGCCCGGGCGCCACGCGGACCGACACCGGCCGGGGCGTGATCGCCGCGCGTCGCCGAGCCGCCACGTGGGCGCTCTGGCGGCGGCGTGCTTCATGGCCTCGCCGCCGGACGCCACGCGATCCGGCACAGGTGGCGGGGCGTGATCGCCGCCGTCGCGGGCGCCACGTGGACCGCTTTTATGTTTCAGAGAGGGTACCCTAGCGTAAAGTACGCTGACAGCACCCTTTTGAGGTCAGCTTGGTCAGAAGCCGAGCATCCTCGAGCGGGGCCTCCAGTTCAAAGCTTGGACTTCGAGGCAGCCCATTCGTTTTTCCTGGGCCGCTGGGGATACCCATGCCCCTGTTATCCGTCAATAGCCCCCGAGCCCCCGGTCGGGTCAGAGAACCGGTTGGGGGCTTACCTTGGTCGTCGGATTTCGACCAAACGTGTCGTACCGATGCGGCTGGACTTTTGTATTTGGGGTAGGTCGGCCGGTTGCCCTGGTTGTCGGTGCCCGACTGACCTGGTTGGTCGGCCTTGCCCTGGTGCGCACGAGCGCATCCGGTGGATGGAGCCCCTGAGCCTCCGAGCGGGTCGGAGACCTGCTTGGGGGATTATCCTCGTGTAAGGAGGTAGCCTCGATTGGCGGGTGCGCGCGAGCGTATCCGGTGGAAGGAGCCCCTGAGCGGGTCGGAGACCTGGTCGGGGGGTTATCCTCGTGTAAGGAGGTAGCCTCGATTGGCGGGTGCGCGCGAGCGCATCCGGTGGATGGAGCCCCCGAGCCCTCGAGCGGGTCGGAGACCTGGTCGGGGGGTTATCCTTTGGTCGGCCGAATCCGATTGAATACGGCATGCTTGATGCGGTCGGCTTCATGCGTTTCGAGTGATTTGAGCGGCGCCTCGGTATCCGTCCGGTCTTGTGGCGAAGATCCGGATGGATAAACCGAGGTCGGAGACTGGTCGGGGTTATTCCGACGATGTAAGGCGGCCTTTGATAGTGAGCCCGACCGACCCTTAGCGCGGGCGCGGGCGGAGTTCGTCCGGATGCTCGTCGTAAGCTTGCGTGCACACACGCCGAGCGGGCGAGTGGCGTTATCTATCCCGTGTACGCCCGTCGCAGGTGTGGGACACGGAGGGTGAGCTAACGCGCGTTTGCCATACGTTGGCTTGAACGCCGTGCTCGCGCGAGCTAATAACGGGTTGTCCGAGTAGGCCCTGGTGATCTCCCAAAGGGGGATCGTTCCGAGCGAGCGTTATCCCGGCGCGGGCGCTCGGCCGACTGGGGGCGACCTATGAGAACCTTTCTTTACTCGATCCCGTATCGGACCCTAGGTCGTCCGTCAACCTAGGGCGCAGCTGGGTGCCTCCCATCGATGGGTTCCACGGGAGGGCGTGAAGTATGGTCTCGGATACGATTCAAGGTGATTGGGTCGTCCGTCGTCCCAACTAGAGGCCCACCGGGGGCTCACTCTATCCTCGTCCCTCGCTCGATTTTTCGCTTGGGGCAGCACTGAATCCACTTGGTGGATCAGGCCTTCGTAACCCGTAGCGCTTAGCTGGGCCTCGGTTGCGGACCGTCAAGCCCTTGCGCGGTTCTCGAGACCGCGTTGATCTGTCGAACCCTTTACCTGTCGTGAGTCAGTGCGCCCGGTCCGTAAACGGAGACCGAGGGGTCACGTGTAATTAGGACTAAATATGTAATAATAGACGATATACCTAATTATGTTTTGTAAATGTTCTGTGTTTTAATTAATACATATCCCGCAAATTACAAATTTCGTAAATATTCTGTGCGAGATAAATTACAAATTTTTAATATGTTCTGCTTTTTAACTAATTATGTTTCTTATGTTACGTATCAAGCTAATAATGGGGAACGATAATATAACCGGTTCTATAGTAAAAGCTGGCGGTGAAAATAGTCTTATCCTTTGCCGGTTTGTAGAAGCGAGCGGCAATGATAAATCACTACGGTTTTACATATAAACCGGCGATGATATCTTCTTATCACTGCCGGTTCTCTATTAAACGAACAATGATATTGCCTCCATTCTGCGGAAATTTATACTATTCTTATCTTTGCCCGATTGAAGCTAGAACCAAGCGTGATAATATTATCTTCTTTGGTTGAATTTAGAACCGGCGTTGATAATATATCCTTCCCGACTCGGACCTACCCTGGCAAATGATGGGAAATCATGGATGACCTATTACGTAGTAGTGAACTATTTAGTTGAGTGTGACAAAAGGACTTTTTGTGATAGATAAGAAGGTAATATGAAAATCTTCCAAAAAGGAATTATGTTAAAAGCATGCAACAAAAAACTTACTATGCATTCCCAAAAGTAATGCAGCATCTACAAAACTCTCATGGAGCGTGGGTGTCCAAACAAGTCTTAGTCTCTTTGATGCAGAATTTTCTTCTTCCATTTGGACATTCTGTCTCCTTGTATTACTTGCTTGCCAGCTCTGATCAGAATAATACTCCCTCCGTTTGCATTTGTAGGGCGTATAGATTTTTTAGAGTTGTTCTCCTTTAGGGCAGTCCCAACCCTCCACCTCAGTTGGTGTCTATAGAATTAATTACGCTGCCAACTAAGTAAAAATCTGATGTGGCATAGGAATTAAGGAAGAGAGAGAAGGAAAAACAAAGAAACCGTGTCTCATACAAGAAACTAGGTCGGCGCGGGTACCATGACGCAAGAAACAAGCAAAATCGGGGTTGGACGTTTCTGCGCGCTAACCAAGCTGTGTTTGTGGTGCATGTATTGGTTTATTGCTCTCTCTCTCCTCTAGACACTGCTCATGGAAACCATAGGTTGGGAAACTATGCATTAGTTTATTGCTCTCTCTCTCCTCTAGACACTGCTCATGGAAACCATGGGTTGGGATTGCCCTTAGGGCATTCCTAATAGGTAGTTTCTTAGGTGGTATCTACAGATAAGTAAATGCATTAAGTATGTGGTGTCTTTAGTGAGATATCACAATGGGTGGTGTCTACTAGTAATCTAAGGGCATTAATTATCTAGATGTTTTGATCCAATGCAAACCTCAATTGTGTTGTGCATTTTATTTTGTACGCATATGGAAAGAGATATATAGGATATTGGTTGATCTAGCAAGCCACAATGACAAACATTTGATCACACAATTAAGCATGTCATGGGATTAATAAACATTTGATCTAGCAAGCCACAATGACAAACATTTTGTGTGCAGGACGATCCAAATGCCACAACAAATCAATGTGGGGCCCACAAAATATGTAGGGGAGACATCCAGGCCATCCCAATGCTGTTTTCAGTGGTTTCTAACTGCGTTGATTCTCTACAAGAATAGTTTCTTATATAAGACATCACTTCAATCTCTTTCATCAATAAATAACTTGCCAACTCAACATAGTGCCTGTGTGGCATAGTAATTAATGTCTAAGACATCATTTAAGAAACTCCATTGGGAATACCCTTATAGGGCGTACCAAGGTAATTTGCTTTTATACCCTGACTATAACTGTATGTCTCTTCGTTTTCTTCGCATGCATGGAGCCATGCAATTAATGCTAACGCATGCATGCATTGCAAGAAATGGAGCAACGTCATGCATGGGCGCCAGAAACGTCGTCCATCCGCGCATGCATGAGTATTAGCGGCATTAGTTAGGGACAAACAGGATAAACTAATGTATTAATGATGTTTTATTGGTCTTTGCGAAAAAATCCATACTCCCTACAAATGCAAACGGAGGGAGTATATGCTAGCTGACTTCCCATGCTTACTGTAATTGTAAACCCGAAACAAGGTTTTCAATTGCTCTGTAGCAACTGGCTTTACTAGATAATAAAGCGCTCCACACTTTAGTGCCTTGAGCATGGAACTCGCGCTTGAATCAGCGGACATCACTGCCATTTAATTTATTGACGTTATCACTGATGTCTTCGACGATAAGGGTATGTACAATAAAGAGTCAAGAGTATCTCTTAACATATTTTTCTAAGCAAAAAAAATAAGTATATATAAAGAACATGTATAAGAGCTAACATACTATTTATCTGCTCCCACTACAGAATCCGCATTATTTTACATTGGGCGAAAGTCGCGAAAATAGAGAAAAACCGGCGAAAATAGCTATTTTAAATGGGTTTTCAACTATTTTCGTCGACTTTCGACCCGTGAAAAAAACGCAATCAGTGAATTTAAATTGCGACGGCAACCGAAAAATAAATTTATTTTCGACGAACTACGTGTTTATTTAAAATACTAGTCGATCTTAACCATGCCCGGTAGCGGCGTGGCATATGTATTTTCATCGGCTTAGACGAGCGAAATTAACTTATTTTCATTTACTAACCGCCAAAAAAATGCAGAAAATTCATCGGCAAAAAATGTTATTTTAAATGGCAGATTGTTATTTTAAATCGGCCAAATTTTTTTTTTAAATCGTTAATTAGTTTTTTCGTCGGCGGTAAAGCGAAAATAATATTTTAATATCAAAAAATTAAAAAACATATAAAATCCCAGAAAATTCACCAAAAATCCTAGAAAATAATGGAAGATTCATCTATATTTTTAGCAATGATATCATCACATGCAAAGCGAACGATCATGTTAACGATCATTTTGGATAGTGACGTGATGAATAGGAAAATCCACCAATGACATACTTAAAATCTCCAAAAACTTTCTCTGTCAATGGTCGGCGGGAGATGACTACATATCACTGGCGATAATGGCTTGGCAATCTAAAAAGGCAATCTAAAAGACCGCCACCAATACCTCTGGCGATGAGATGTATTCTTGCATTATGTACCAAAGTTGTGCGTTTGTCTCCATCATTTGGTTAATTAGAAAAGAATGAGAACCAAGGTGGAAGTCTGTCGATAATCAGATCAACCAATTGCCAAGCACACACGAAACTTGAAGCCATTCTCGTTAACTTTGGAGCTTCACCATCCCCGCAAAATATATTAAAAAGGAACTCATGATGTTGAAATTATTGCTTGTAGATCCAATGAAGTGAACATATCTGGATAAAGCTAGACAATATAAAGCAAAACGAAAATATCGGGTTTTATAAATTCCACATGGGTATCAAGACATCAAACATGATTTACAAATATATAAATTCAAAAATCTCAAATTTGCTAAACTAAAAGAGATATATGTTAGAATCACCATTAACCCCATTTTACAACCGAAAAATTTGAACACAACCAAACTAACGTAAACAACAACAATTTGTCATCGACTGTCGCCCACAACATCTTGAATTTACTAGTCACTAATTTCTGTTAGTGTATTGCTATTTAGATGCCCACGGGATATATTATATCTAATTGTACTAGCGAGAGAGAGAGAGAGAGCTGCAGCAATATGTCCATTCTTTGTTATTGAAATGAAATTTGGTGTCACTAGTTTATATGTAGTTATTTGTCAAAGCAAAGGAAGTAATTAGATGTAGTGACACTTTCGATGGTATTGGTTCCTTAGTAAACTTCACTGCAGCCAAAAAAAAAAGCGGAATTTGACCAACTAGTTCATATGCCCTACAAGTATAACTTACATCAAAAAAGGTAAAGCATAAAAGCTTAAGCAAGCATCATTAACTTGAGGGTATATCATTTTCAAACAACCATGTAGCATACAGCAATTCCTTTTCATACAGAGTGCTAGATTTAACACTTTTCAATGCAATCATCCGTAAGTTTTGTGAATTATTTTCCACCATAAAAAAACTCTTGGATCCTTTCAAATTTTCCCCGATGATGTCGGTAGAGGGCATGGATGCATGGTAATTCTGTAATATAGTAATTACTTCACAATCTTAAGTGGTGCATACTCTATAAGATGAAGAAACCACATGCCAATACCATCATAACAATTTTGAGAAAAAAAGCAATTAGCTCAAAATCGAGAAAGGATCATCCATGTCATTTTCAACAAAAGTAGTTGATAAATACTTACCCATCAACCAAATACTTTTGCATGTTACCTGGAACTTGATTCATCTTGTAGCTCACCTCCTTTTTACATTTTACACAGCAAAACCAAGTGAGCTAGAAAATACATAGTTCACTTTGCACCATAGAAAGAATAGAGAAGCGGTGAAATAGAAAATTCATAATTTAATTTGCTTCATGCGAGATAATGCAAAACAGACTAAACAACAAAATTCATGTCAACTATGCCTATGCACATGCAAGAAATACTAACGATAATAAAGAGACTTCAAAGTTCAAATATCCAGGAAAAACCATTGCCTTTGAAAAAATAAGGAGACACAACATTTCTTTGAATTTGGATTTTAGTTTCAGTTGGTGAGGCGGATGTAGAATTGATATTACGATAGTACAAGAAGTATGTAAACAATTAAATACTAACAGATGACCATGAATGCACACATGGTTAGTATGCTAATGAGACTCTGAGACACAATAATAGATTCGTTGTAGCACACACACACAGTACTTGCAAAGTTTTGAAAAGCATACTTGAATTGATCCATTAGTTTGTCTGTCATGGTGGCATGTATCACGATAGCAGTGTTAAGCACACATTGCAGTGCAACAAATAAGCTAATAATAAGCAAGCGGTTTTCCGAACAAGGTTAAGTGATTGAAGTATTAGTTGCTATGACTCATCACAAATCCTCGTTTCTCCACCTTATAAACTGAGATCATATGCATTTCTTCAAAAACAAAGTAAAGATGCCAAGCCATTACTGCAGGTATAAGACAGAAAAGAGTGAGACATAATAGCAATTTTACATATAAAATTAAAGTTAATAAAATAAAAGGCATGCATGTTGCAGCAAGATAAACAATCCAAGATTTCATATGGTTCACCCTGAGAAGTACCATGGACAAGCAACCTTATTGGTGCCCACAAAGTTCAAGGAAATAGAGAAGGAAGATGACATTTTTCAATATGCTAGACATCAGTGAGAAGTCATCCTCGATGACAGACTAGGTGTCTTGGAAGGAGGAAATTCGTTTGAGAAACAAAAACTGAAGTTAATTAGACAAGCACAATGTCGATTGAGGGGAGTTTGGACAAAAGTGGCATTCAACCGGTTGTTCCTGAACCGAAGGATTTCACTATGGTCAGCTTATTCCTGAACTATTAAATTCACTGAAACACCAATGCTTATTTTCGAAATTACAAACAATCGGAAGATACCTGACTCCATTCTGAAGGCAATAAATCTTCCCAGGGCTTATCCACACTCCAAGGACTGCTATCGAGAATCAAAATACAACGCCCGGACTCGAGAAGCTCAACAGACGCAAAACCGTTCACAAATAAGCTACCAAATACAAGAATCATATGGCAAGGAAGTTATAACAACACTATCAGAAGGAATAGGAAAAGGTAAAATATATGAATCTGCAAGAAGAATATGCCAAATTTTCCTAATCAAAATGATGTTAATTGTAACTATTTGTCCTTACACCTAATATTGTTCACAATAACATTCTATTCTGTAATCCAAAAGGTGTAAAAAACGACATATTTTTGGATATGAATTATAGTTTCATCTGTCACATTTTTGCAAAAGAATAATAGATGGGTTGTAGAGATATCTGGATCCCCAGATTGAGTAGATGTATAGCTTAGTGAAGTATTTATCAAATTAACATGGAACCAAAATGTGGAAGTTGAACAATATACCTTCTTCACTCTGTCCAAATCTCCACGGTGGCAAAAGTCTCCTTTCCATGGTCATCCACGAAGAATAGCGATAGCTTTGAAAGTAGCAAGCCCGCCTGAAAGGTGGCTGGATTGCTCTGAAACAAGTCATGGTATTGTTATGTGCATTCGAAGAGAGATCCACTACACGAAACTTAAGTACCTCTCTCGTCCTCATATCGATATGAATATTAGCCGATGGATAACTTGATGTTTCCTATTATAGTGCTTATGAAAGATCCAAGCCATGAAGAGTTCTTGAGGATGAAAGTTCGATCAAAAGTAAATGAAGTATGTTAAGATGCCTTCTTGAATGACAATGAAGGATAAGATTGCAATTAGAAAGTGTCTTCATTTTACACAAGTACTTCTATTTTAATACACAGAGACTTACATCACGGTGTAGCAGTCAAAGCTAAAATCCTTAATGGCACACTTAGTACGCCACCAACCGCCAACATAGCGAAAATAAAGATTGAATAAGCATAAGTGAAAAGCACTCATACAACTAGTTTCTCGATATTGTCATCAATTAAATGAAGTTGATAATGAAGGAAGCCCATGATGATAACAAAATAAAAGGAAGGGGTATTTTAAAGTGCGGATAAACAAGATGAATAAAATACTTGAGCATGAAACATGCCTCACGAACAGACAACATAGTAAGATCGATTTCCGAAGCTCGATGAGCTTCATCTATGACTAAGCAAACTAGTTGTTTCACCATGCATATACTGTTAAAAGCAACTTCACAATGTCGATCGGAGAAAATTTGGGGATATAATAACACAACATGAAACTTGACAAACTCCTAAAGAGCCTCTTGTAGAATGTAGATAGTCTCAGTTCGAAGTGTTCGATCCAAACATAAATTCAGGCAAACAATAGTGCAACACTAAATGAAAAGGTGGCGGAGAATGAATAGGGACAGTGTGGAATGAGAAAGTAAAGTATCTAGTTATGAGTTAATGTCATGGTTTCTGAACCAAGGTAAGATTTAGTATTTGGACATATTTTGATTCTATGTGTGGACAATTACATGCATTCATTATGCACAAAATACTACCATCTTTGGTGCATGACTCCATTCAATGGGCTCTAATTCAAGCAAGCATTTTGTTTATGACACGGATCGTCAACCGAGAAATGAGGCGGGGGTTTAAGTGATCAGGGACCCGAATCGAGCTCGGCTCAAACGAGGGGAGGAAACCGTGATCGTCTAGGTCGAGGCTAGACGGCAACGAACACGAGACAGGGATTTATACTGGTTCGAGCCCCCGGCGAGGGTAATAGCTCTACTCCAGTCGCCTTGCGGCGGTGCTCCTTACTATTACTTGAGTACAATGGGGAGTTTACAGCTTAAGCTCTGCAATGGCTATGGCTAATGCTCAAGCTCTTGTGTGTGTGGTGAGTTCGTTATCTTCATGTGCTCTGAAAGACTGCGCTTCCTTGTCTTTTATACCTCCTCTGCACGCAACGGACGGGAGATATTCCCGGGAAGTGGCCTTCATGCACGTTGAAGGCTGGCGGCAACCGCCCGACTTCTTTGCATGTTCCTCGCTTTGCGACCCGTTCCTTGAGCAACCGCCGGTCAAATGCTTGATCCAAATCAAGGGTGGATAGGCGCTGGGCGATGAGCCGCCCGAGCTCGAGTCGGCGGGACGCGCTTCGAGACTACGCGTGCTCTAGGTCGGCGCCGGCGTGCACCGGTCGTGGTCGAAAGGCATGCCCAGCTCGGATCCGATTGACCGTGACGGACCGGTCAAGGATGCCCGACCCTCGTCGGCTAGCCCCAAGGCTTAAGGTAAATGGCGAGAGCAGGCGACCTTGAAACTCCATAAGCGGGGCGGGCTCCGGAATTCACGAGGTCGAGTCGGGCGGAAATGTAACGCCAGCCATGGATGAAACGACACAGGCGCCTCTTGATCTCCGGAATCCCTAATGCGGATCACGAGCAGTTAGCGACACACTTGTCTTCTTGGAACCGCCGCCCAGGCCTTAATTGTGCCTGTCAAATCGGGGCCAGCACGCCCTTCGAAGCGCCGCGGTCTGAACTTGGTGCCAGCGCGACCCATAAAGTGGAGACCTCGGCGCCTATTGAAGAGTCCGCCCGATTGGCTTCCTTCGTCTTCCCAAGCCTCCGAGCTCAAGCAAGAAGACTTCCTCTCCCCCCTCGACCGAGATCGCGCGATTGCCATGGCCAAGCTTGGGAGGAGCACCTGCTGTCGCCCGCAAGGATGAAGGAGCTCAAGCCACAGAAGTGCTCGATCCTTTCACATGGGCGGGGTGTGAACAACAGACGAGCCATGCCCCGAGGCAGACGAGATCGTCTTGCACTGAGCATTACATCCTCTTGACCTGCGGACCCGGAGAAGCGAGTTCCTCTCCCAAGTCCTCACCAAGCTGCGAGATAGAACTCATAAACACGGTGCCCAACTCAATTCTCCTCTCGCCATCTTTTCCCATACATGCGAGGGTTCACAGGAATCCTTCCCAACCCCTCGCTTTTCTTCCTTCTTCCAGCCTCTTCCGGTCAGGGAAGGACCGGTGGTCGGTGTCTCTACTTCCGCCCGTGGGCAGGGGCTCAAGTGGTCCTTCCCAAGATCCAAGCTCGGAACTCCTGCAGGGCCATGGTCCGGCGGTGGTTCCCCTGAAGAAGGGAGCTCGGCAGCTGTCCTCTGAGGAAGCCCGTCGGCGGGAAGAAGGAGACCCGGACATGGGCGACCACGAGGCGAGCGAAGAAGCCATTACCGCCATCCACCTTTGCGCCGGCGCGGCCTCACCGGACGAGTAATCGCCGTCGACTTCTCTTGAGCCGGTGTCTCCTCTGCGGGCGGGAGCACCCGTTCTACAAGATCGAGACACGGCGGCTACGTCCGCGAGTACGTCTGTCGCCCCCCCTCCTCGCCCGAGGTCTTGCTCGGGTCCCGTCACGCTCCTCGAGGATGGTTCCTTTTGCGGCAGTTGGAATCTTGGGTGGCACGCCCGGGATGGCTGAGATGTTAAAGGAAGCAGGCGCACAACTATTCCATAGGCGACTCCGTGCCGAAAAAGAACATGCTCCGCCGCCAAAGGCGAGTAAGCCATCGATCAGCAGATCAGCCGGCGATCCGTGGCTGTAATGACACCTTCCACACGCGAGGACCACGGGGGCTGCTTTCGACAACGGCGGATGCTCCCATTGCACTGGATGGGCAAGAGCGGAAAGGGAAAAGGCCGCCCCCCTCAAGGCGGATCACCGAAGCGAAAAACCCCCGTCGAGTGCGGGGACCGTCTGCCACGGTAAGAGACTCTTATGGTGAGCCCGAGTCCATGCTCGGGTCTTTAGTCGTCGACATGTTTTCCCCCTCCACAACTAGAGCGCGGCAACCGCCGCCAGTCTCGGGCCCCCACCGGCTCGGGGTGCGGGTTGAACTGAGGGATCTTCTTTCGCGGACATCTCAGGGCCATCGGGCGGCAGGGCCGAGCAGGGCTTCAGCAGCAGTGCCCTCCGGAGTCGAGCAACAAGACCGCGGCGACCCTCGGCGAGGTGAGGCTGGTGATCCATGTAAGTTTTCAACTCTCGACCGCTCAGCCCACTGCGTTTTTCTTAGCTTAAGCGCTGTCGTTGTCGCGGGCCCGAGCACCTACGCTCGAGACTTGCCCGTCTTGCGATGGCATGTTGTCGAGTCAGTCGAGTCGAGAGAGGACACCTTCCGGTGGTCGGCGCGGTCTTCACGCCGACCGGACCCCTCGGGCGCCAAGCCGCCCGGAATGGGTTCTACGATGGGTCGCGGACACTGGGCGAGAGAGTCGAGCCCAGCGTCCAGCCGGACTTGGCACCGGCGCATGGCGCAGAGCGTAACCGCGGCGCTGACCTTCACAGGGCCACAGCGGAGGAGGACACCCAAAGCCCATGAGTCGCTCGCTTCGGCGGCAGCTCGAGGCCCCGACCACGGCCGCTCTGGGTGCCGAACCGTCCTCCGGTGCCGAAGATGGTCGGGCGGGGGCCTTGCAGCCTCGCTTCCGGACAGCTCTCGCCGGGAACCGCTGAGCCGCATCTCCCTAGGCCAGGAAGGCCGAGGACGCCACGGCGGATCCGGCCACCGACCTCGGCGCCGGAACGGGGGGCCCGGCCCACGGAGGTCGGGACCAATCTGCCGCCGCGCCTTCCCGTCGGCTGGAACCACCGGAGAGGCAATGAGCGAGACAGGCCGCCCGCCGGCGCGAGCCAAGGTCTGGCCCAAGCGCTCCAGCGATGGCGGGTCGACCTCGACTGCCGTGGCAATGATCGGCGAGGAGGAGATCCCCGCGACCGTGTCGGCGACGCGAGTCCACCAGCGCCGCGCTGGAGGTCATCTCGCGAGTAAGGGTCGCCAGTACCCCTCGTGGTTGAAGTCCGGTTTCTTCATTTCTTATACGAGCCACCCTCTTTGTTGTGAAGGTGATCGTCCATGCCTCTCAAGGGCTTGAGGTCTCAAGAAACACGCCCGGCGTGCTAAGGGGGCTCTGAATCTGGTAAGCCTTGAGGTCAGCGGGCCCAGACTCATCCAGAGACCATCGAGTCGACTAGGGGAGCTCGGCGAGGCCAGAGCTCGGCGACCTGCGCCTTGAGCGAGGAGGTAGCCTGACGAGCTCGAGACCAGAACCTCTGGCTAAGCCGCCAGACTAAAAGCCCGTGGAGCAAGCCTTCGCTTGCCAAAAGCGCTTCGAGGAGGCGCGGGCTAAGGTCGAGGCCTGGAGAAGGCCACCCTGTGGGCTGACGTCGCTCCGCCCGAAGGCGTCCCCGAGCTCGAGTCAAGTTCTGGAGCTCGAGAGCTTGGCGTGCGGCAAAGCGATCGAGACCCAGCCGGGCCAAGGTCGGCCTGGAGAAGGCCCGCCCTGAGGCGGTCGTCTTCCTCGGCGAGGGTGCCTACGGGCTCGAGACCAAGGTCCTCGAGCTCGAAGAAGCTTCGGCCCAGCGCCAGAAAGGCGGCGACAAGTGCCATGGCCCGCTCAAAGCGAACACCGCCCGAGCCGTGGGCGCCTCCAAGGAAGCCCGCCATTGCGGGCGAGCTCTCGACCTGCGTGCCATCGCCGAGCTCGGCGAGGAGAAGCTTGGCCGCGAGATGGCCGCCTGTAAAAAGTGCCCAACATAGAATTCTAGTAGGGTAAAATGTACATAGGAAGGACAAACCCTTTTTGTGTTAATCCATATAGCCGAAGATTACGTGGCGTGTATCCGTTCTGCCTTTGGTGGCGCTCCTTCGTGCGTTTGCGGCTACTGCCCTTATCCGGCCCCGTTGGGTCAAGGTCGACAACATCGACTTGGACACAAGACTTAAACGTGAGCAAGCGATCGCGACCTGCGAGTGATGAAAATGTCGAGGAGAGAATAGCGCGGCAAGCAAAAACTAGCTGGGTGACATTTACATTCGACCTCAAGCAAGTGTCTGCCCATGGTTACAACCCGCGACTTACGGCTCGGCTCGAGTGCGGGAGAAATTTGGATTCGAAGTGTGGGCTTCGGTTAGCGACCCGAGGGAAGCGGCGTGGATCTCGCGATGTTAAGACCAAAGAAGTCGTAAGCGTCTGAAGGTCGTGTTCGGCGTCGGGCAACAATGGCGATATTCATAAACAAGAGAAGCGAAATAGCCTTTATTGAAATTCAGGAAATTAAAGGGTTACACATAAAACTTTGAAGTTGATCTATGTTCCACGAGCTAGAAGCTCTGCCATCGGGCATCGCTGGCAGTAAGCCCGTAGAATCTGTTGAAGCGACTCTATAGGGGCCCTCCACCGTGGGGATAACTTGTTGGTGTTGAATTTGTGCACGAATCAGTCTGGGTCTAAGTCCCCCAACAAAGAACTTCTAGAGTACCTGCCAGCCAAGGCATGTCTGCTGAAAAGCTTTGAGGTTAGTCCGTTGATCGTAGTAGTGCGGCATCTTACTTCTTCTTCCTAAGGAAAGGTCGAGACCTCTCATGCTGAAATCGACACAGTCGACCAAGCAAAACCCTTAGAGCCAGGCGTGACCTCTCGGGAGGCGGGGCGGACCACGTGCGAACCACAGTGGAAAGGTGTGGACCACCTGGCTCGACTTACTAACGTAATGCGAATAGACCATAAAAGCGATTGGGAAGTTCGTCCACCCGAGTCTTGCCGAAGCAGATTCGAAGCTCATCACGCAGCATTGTTTCTTGGCATACTGGGCGATTTGCCGGTTGTACGTTCCATTGCTCAATTGCTCTCTGGGGTGAGCCACGGCGAAGCATATTTTGATGCGAGTTCCTCGCCAAAACTCACTGAACAACTCCTTTGGTAAAGCGTATGACCGTTGTCGGTGATAATTTTGCGGAACCCCATACTGGTGACCACGCTCCAGCGGAAAAAAGCGGCCCGCTCGCTCGCCGTTATGGTGAGGAACCGGTTGACTTCTATCCACTTGGTGAGGTATTAATGGCGACGAACAGGGAACCTCTTCCCCCTGTTGCTTGAGAAAAGGCCGAGGATGTCAAGTCCCCATGTCGAGAAAGGGCGAGGCGGCGGGATGGTGCGGAAGCGCGTGAAGCGGGTTGATCGACTTAGGGCATGGGCGGCATGCTTTCGGAAATCTGCGACGATGTCACGGGCATCTGAAGCGCCGAAGGCGGTAATAGCCATCGAGAAAGCCTTGGCGACCATCGTCTGTCTGAAGAGTGTGCCCCGCAGAGCTGAATGGATGTCATTTAGCGGTGCTTACCCTCCTCCGTAGAGAGCGCGAGTGTGAGAATGCGGAGACATTCCGCTGTAGAGTGTCCGTCGGGTAGCGTACAAACTAGCCGCGTGATCCTACTTCTCTCGTGAGTCGGTGCGGTAGGTCACCCTTAGCGAGAAATTATAGATGGGCTCAGCCCATGAAGAGGTACCTTCCACCGAGGCGGCAGGACCTCTTGGTGGGAGATCGAGGGCGCCAATGTCTCGAGGATAGCGTCGGGCGGGGAGCTTGTCGTCGGGAGGAACCGAGCTTGGAGAGGAGATCCGGCTGGGGTGTCCTTCTGGGGATGTGCTTGAGCTCAGTTACTGGAACCATTTTCCATCTTGCGTACCTCGGTAGGTATTTTGACATAGAGTCTTGAGCAGGTACTCCTTGTTATCTTGGTTGGCAGAGTGAGAGTCGCCCGCCAATGACCAACCTTTGTCGCATGCGCCTTGCAAGCCCGCTTGACCCGCCAGAGGGCCCGTACTCTGCCACATTGTTGGTCGCGGAAACCCGAAGCGAATAACATACCTCAAGTGGTGCGCCCTTGTGGCGAGATGATTCCGGCCCGGCGCTTGAAGGACCTTGGCCGTCGAAGAACATGGTCGAGGCGTTTCTTCCTCGACCTCGGGTTGGTGCGGCTGGGTAGTCTGCTTTCGACCACGAAGTCGGCGGCCTTTGTGATTGATAAGCGTTCGCGCCCGACACGGGCGTCGAGCGCCGCCCAGTTCCATAGCCCTTAGCGATCGTCGCCATATACGGATTCCATAAGATGTCCCGGCGGAAAGTTGCTCGGGACCACCACCAGTGCGCTGGAAGTAGTGGCGAAGCTTCTTGCGAGCCATGAGAAAGAGCATCTGGCGGTTTACGTACTGCGGGTGGCGCTCCTTTGGAGCCGTGCAAGAACTTCGCTGATGTAAGTAGATTGGGTCTTCTTTGGGACCACCTTCGGCCACGAGCAATGGACCCGGCACGAGAGGTGGCCATAAGGTAGAAACAACAGACTTTTAATGCGGTGAGAATTAAATGGCGAGGGTGGGGTGGACAAATATATACCTTGGTCGTCGAAAGACATGTATATTCAGGGGTCCCTCAAAGTTCCCTGCTTCGCGATACTCGAAAGAACAGGCCGCTCACTCACGAGCCTCGAGATGAACTTCTTGGGTGGCCATGCGGCGGTGAGGCTCTGCACTTGCTTGATCGAGTCAGGCGCCATCTTCTCGATCGCCTCGATCTTCTCTGGGTTCAGGCCAACTCCGAGCCCGATCATGTGTAGAGCACTTTTCGGCCTTGACTCCGAACCGCACTTCTCGGGGTTGAGTTTAATATTGTGCACAGGCCAAGTTAGCGAAGGTCTCCTCGAGGTCTCGAGCGTGGAGTGCGCCTTTAGAAGGCTTTTGGCGATGATGTAGTCCCGTAGAGCCTCAAGGTTTCTCCCGATCTGGGGTTGAGCGTCTTGGTCATCGAGGCGTTGAAAAAGTGGCTGACATTGTGCGAACCAAGCGACATGGTCGTGTATGCAATAGAGTCTTTGAGCGGCGTGATGAGCGTCGTCTTGCTCTCGTCGTCGTTGCTAGCTTGATCTGGTGATATCTGGTAGGCATCGAGCTTAGCATCTTGGCGTTCACGGTGGGTCGGCGATCACAGTGCGATCGTGGGGCGGGGAAGTTGTCGCCGGGCGAGGCGAGTTCAAGCCGTGTGGTCCGCACATCCTCCACTTCGCCCTTCTTACGGGCGATGGCCGGATTAGCCAACCATTGGAGTGAGTCGACCTCACGAATGAAACGACCTTCAAGAGCTTGTCAGGTTCTCCTTGATGATTGCCACCTTCTCCGGGAGAAAGCGGTGCAACCACGCGTCGCAGGCGGCGGCGATCTGGCTGACACTGCGGTTTGTGCTCGATCACCTCCCTCGGGACACCGAGCATGTCCCACGGGTTCCCGAGCAAAAGATGCCCTTGTTGGCGCGGAGGAAAGCGGCGAGCTCGAGTTTCTATTTGGGACTCGGCCGGCGAGATGTGGGCGCTTTTGGTCGAGTCATCCTCCTCGGCGACCACGGCTTTCGTTGGCCGCGAGGCTGGATTGCCTCCTTCGGCGGGCGCTCTTTCCCTCGCCTCTGGGCCTCGTGGGGTAACTGCGCCCGGCAAGGCGGGGCCAGTCTCGCACCCGTGAGCCGCTGTGGAGTCGCCCGTCAGTTATGACACCGTTGGGTCGGGAACAACTTCATGCCCGATGGCGTAGTGATTGGCCGCCATGACTTGACCAAGGCTGGCCTCAGAGATGGCGTTATGCGGAAGGTCCCCTCGACCACCTGAAGGTGATTAGCTCCGTCACGGAAGTTGGCGAGTCGCCAAAAGTGGCGGGCAAGATCACTGCCTAGAGGTGTGGTCGAGCTCCGGAGATCGACGAAAGGGGCAGCCACGTTCTTGACAACCGGCCAGAATCTCGCATCCGTTCGGCGCTCGACACTGCAGCAAATTGAGGAGCTACCGTCGACCATGACCGACCGACCGTGGTGTTGGCTGATGGTCGAAGTCCGCGACTAAAGCGGTTTCAGATCTCGGGCCATACCTTGGAGTCGTCCTCTGGTGAGAAGGTGATGGTGGACCCGCCCGCACTTGTCTTTGCTGTCATTGCCTTCGGTGGCGACTTGGTAGATGGTTCGTGTGCCAGCGGCCTTGAGCTCGCGCCGTGGTGATAAGTCGGCGAGCACGCCCGAAGATAGCGTCGTCTGGCGCTTCGCCTGCTTGAAAACTCCAAGTCGAGGTCGGCGCATCCTCCTCGGCGTTCACCTGTCCGTAGGGCGTCGTCCTTTAGTAGCCGGGCATCTCCCGGCCATCATAGAGGCCTCGGCTTGTTTGCCAAGCCACGCAAGCCAGCGGTCGTGGCCCGCCCGCCACAATGGAGCAGGCAAAATCCTGACTCATCGTAACCGGGCACCCCTCGGCCTCCTGCGGCCGGCGTTGGCCGCCCGCGTTCAGTCGTTGATCTGCTGCTGGGGTTAGCCTTGTGTTTGGCGCGATCGAGAATTCGCCTTGGCGCGGCCAAGGGCCTTCGAGCGATCTCGGACCTCAAGGACCTCTCGCCCGGCCGTCGCCGACCACCGTCACCGTGGCGGACCGCCGTTCGTGCAGTCGCGCAACCTCGCTTTGGGAGGCGGCGCCATGGTCGGCGCCGCTTGAGTCGGATGGGCGGCCTCTGCGGGTTAGGACCAAAGCTTACCTTAGTCGTGGTCGTGCTTCCGCGGTGACAGGCGTCGTCGCGTCGCGCCGTTCGCCATGCGGAAAAAGTTTTGATAACGGAGAGCCGCGAGGCGATCTCGAGATCTCGGTGAGTCGCCCGGTCGCGGGCGCCCGAATTGGTGAAGGCCTTTATAGCGGCCTCGTCGGAGATGCTTTCGTGATCAGATTCCTCGTGTGGATAATCGCGCCGCCTGAAGTCGCGGAAGTGGCTCGTTCACTGCTGGATGGCGCGATCGAGTCTTTCTCCCCCAAGACGCTCGTAGTAACTCACGGAAGTTGGAAGCGGAGCGTTACAGACTTGGCGCCCACGACTGAAGGAACCGAGCTTTTGATTGAAGAGCCGAGGTTAGCGCTGCTCCGTCGATCTGATCGGGAGATAGTTAGCCATGACGAGGCTTGTCACCTCCGACGCCCGGATGGCGGTCGAATAAATGAGACGAGAACTTCGTCCGGGTTCTTGAGTCCCGTCGAAGCGTTCTATCGGCTGACGGCGAGCAAAGCGGCCAGCGCCTGCTGATGACGAGGTCGTCGAAATAAATACGCCTGGCCGTGGCGGGCCGAGCGCGGCCGGTCGTGGTCGCCGCCGACCAAATCCCTGCTGCTACGGATCGGAGTCGAGGCTCCTCAGGCGATCCATACTGCCCACGACACAGGGCGGCGTGCTAAGAGTCACTGGCGAATGCTTAGCGATCGATCTGGACCTGCGGCGCTGGCGCAACATCCGATGAGGACGCGATCCATCAGCTGGCGGCGGGCTTGCGTGGAGCCCGATCCGTGCGGCCCTTGCGGGCGGAGCCTTCCGAGCGGCGAGAACAAGTCAAGGCCTGGCAGGATTGCGGCGAGCGCGCCACTGCGGCGGCGTCCTGGCGGCGTCGATGAGCGTCGCGACGAGCTGCCATCACTTCTCAGTGTGGCTCCCGGCTGGCCTGGTGCTGCGATGGCACGGCCTCGGCGCGGCCCGATCAAGCTCTTGACCGCGCCCGACCAAAGTTCGACCTAACCCTATCGGTGTCGGCCATGACGGGCGATAAGCGAAGAGTGCTCCCTGAAGGAGGGCCGGGGTTCAGACGATGTCTTGGCCTTCTCTCTGGTGCTCCAGGGAAGGCGATGTCGCTGGTTGATGGCAACCTGCACCATCCGGCGGCGTCTTACAGAGTCTGCGGATCACGGTCATCAGCGGCAACACTGCGCATACTGGCCGTCCGCCATCAAGGCGTCTTTGCTTTCGAAAAGCGGCGGCGAGGCGAAACGAGGGCGTGGAGTCGAGTCGCGTCGTGTCGTGCCGTTGAGCGTGTGGCGATGAAGCGCGCCATTCTCCAAAGACCTAGTGGTTTCCACGCAAAGAAAGCAAAAGCAATCGGGCCCCACGGTGGCGCCATTGTCGGCAGCAGGGATCATCAACGCGAAGCGAGGCGGGGGTTTTAAGTGATCGAGGACTGAATCGACTCGGCTCAAAGCGAGGGAGAAGCCGTGATCATCTAGAGTCGAGGCTGAGACGACAGCGAACACGAGGCGAGTTTATCTTTGGTTCGAGCCCTCGGCGAATAGCCGCTCTACTCGATCGCCTTGCGGCGGTGCTCATAATATTACTTGAGTACAATGGGAGTTTACGGCTTAAGCTACTGCAATGGCTATAATGTCTCAAGCTCTTGTGTGTGTGGTGAGTTCGATTATCTTCATGTGCTCTGAAACGAGCTGCGCTTCCTTGTCTTTTATACCTCCTCTGCATAGCAGGACGGAGATATTCTTAGAAGTGGCCTTCATGCTGCGTTGAAGGCTGGCGGCTATACTGGACTTCTTGCGTTCCTGCGCTGCCCACGACCCGTTCAGCTGAGCAACCGCCCGGTCAAATGTGATCCGAAATCAAGGGTGGATAACGGCGCTGGGCGAGAGCCGCCCGAGCTTTCGAGTCGGCGGGACCGCCTCGAAGACTAAGCGTGCTTTCGGTCGGCGCCCAGCATGCACCAGTGTCGTGAGTCGAAGGCGCCCGAGCTCGGGAGATCCGTTGGCCGTGACAGACGGTCAAAGGATGCCCAGCCCTCGTCAATTTTCATTATACAAGAAGAAAATTCGTGTAGTTGCTTTCAAAATTATGTCCATGTTTGGTTTATCATTCTAAATCAACAAATGAGTCTTCAATTGACAAAGTAAAAGTATAATAAAAAAGATACAACAAAAGATTCGAGGATACTATCAATAGTCTTGAGCTGCTCCATTTCCTCTAAACCGGCAATTCCGGGATACATATGCACAATAAAAACATGAAAGCCATATCGGGCGTGTTGCAAAAATGTACCAAATGTGAAAACATAGAAAGCCCTAAGGCCAAGTATTCACATTCTTGCTTACCATCCTCTCGGTGGTCTCTGGAAAGAAATAAGGAGATGGTATCGAGAATGGCACATTGCTTACTTAATTCTATGAATCAAATTCATTGAGTTTTCCTAAAAATAAGAGTGCAATTATAATTGAAAATACCATGATTCACACAGCTTTTTGTTTAAGATAAACCTTCAAATCAACTTAATGTAAAGTTCTTGCGGTGAAGCTATGTAGTAGCATTACGGTTTAGTTAAGCTTAGCTATAGACTTCCATTTCTGTCAAGCTTCTAGACAATCTCTTATTGATTCCTTGTTCAATTTCCGCTCTCTTTTCACGATCGGCATATGAGCAATCGATGTAAAGATGACAACACAAGTCACCAATCAATTTTAGAGACATGCTACTATTGAGGCGAGGGAAGCGGGGAAGTGGAAAAAAGAATAATATGTTAACAAATTCCTACTCTGAAAATTCTAGAGTATTTTCTCCTAAGGCCACATTAGAGATCCAATTTCCAAGGCACGGATTACTCTGCTGCTAATTTTTGTTCTAGGTTCTCCTCGTCCGAGAGATGAAGGTTTGAAGCGGTGATGAGCATAATTCCAACAGCTTATCATGGGTCCCATGAAAAACACCATATATATAAGCTGTCCATATATTAGTTCTCATCTGAAAATTATGTTTATCGACATTCTCATATTACGACTTGCTAAATCCTCGTATATGCATTTGGATGTCCTCGAAAAGAAGGTTCTATATCCACTAGAATCCAGCAAGCAATACTTGCTTTTGGACATACAAATATTAGCATTTGACATATCCATGAAACCAACAAATTGCAAGCGCACTAGCCGAAATGGTATCGAGTCGATGCTCGATCGACAATCAATTCATTTTAAACTCATGAGCATTTAAGCATATAGTACAATCCAATGGAAAATGGTGTTAACCAAGCGTATCAAGCAAACCATATGACTAAAAAGATTAAAAAAATCTTCACAATTCACCATTTTTAGCCAAAAAAAAGAAAGATTTTCCCCAAATCTAAATGAAATACCGCATAGAATCAACAACTTCATAACAAATTTCAGATAGTTAGTTAATGTCGAGGAATGAGGTATATACCCTCTCTTGCGCATCTGGCGAACTCACTTGACTTGAACTCTGGCGTGTGGAAGATTGGGCGGAAGGAAAAGCTCCCCCTTGAGTCCACCACCTCCTCCTCGGTTGCTCCATCGTCATGGTCCGTATCTCCTCCAGTATAAAACCGTCGGATCGGGCCTTGCCCGTCAACGATGGGTAAGGGTGAAGGGTGGCGAAGCTGACTAAGGTTTGGCCGGAAGTGAAGATTGGTGGTGGAAGCGGCGTGCAATGGCCGATGGCGTCATGCGAAGCGGCAGCGGCGTTAGGCCGTGTGTGCCTGTCGGCGGCAAGCGAGGAGGCGTGGTCGGAGAAGTCTCTGAGAGGCGAGGAGATTTTTTGGGCGCGCAGTATTAGGTCTCCAACTATTTTCGAGCGGCCCTACTTTAGTAAAGCGAAATTAAATCGCATTTCGGCGGCCTTGCAATTAGCCGAGCGAAATTAAATGTGTATTTTAAGCGGCTTAGCGGACGGCGAACTTGGCTTATTTTAAGCGGCTATTCTATGGCCGACAAAATTATAAGGACATTTTCGGCGGCTTAAGTTTGAAGCGGCAATTTACAAACTTATTTTCGTGGCTTCATTTAGGCGGCCGAAAATAGTGTTAACGACGAATCAACCACGTTTTCTGTAGTGTCCTCTCTAATTCTGCCTAGAAGTTTGTGAAAAGTCGTCTCTTCACAAGCAAGTTCGAGGCATGTCCATTGGATCATACGCACATCGCCCAATACAAGTTCGAGGCATGCAATCTGCATATTCTTTTTACACATCAACACTATGGCCTAATGTCAACGAGAAAAAAAAACACTTTATCATATACATTACCATATATATACACTAACACATGTATCGCATCTGCATCTTCATCACATGTATCCACACTAACACCATACACACCTACACTCGCTCCATAAAAAAACACTCGAGTGTCACATTATTTAATGAGAATGAAATCATCATGAAACCTCCACTGGGAATGGCCTTAGACAAATCCATTTCATCAATTAAAGTGCTCAAAATATGAATGCTACTAGAGACACGTTGGCCTTGGCCTGTGCTTCGCCTGCCCGCCCATATCGTTGTTGCAAGAAAAAAAGCACATAAGTTTTGAGGAACTAATAGGGAAAAATGGATAAATATATAATTTTAAAAGTTTAGAGCAAATGTCTAAAAACAACATACAAAAAATAAATCTAAATGTAAGTTCCGAAGGGTCCATGTAAAAGCTGAAGTGTCTCTATACGTAACGACATGCTAAAATAAATCCAAAGCTCACGAAGGGTCGTGAAAAAAAGCTGGAGTGTCTCCTGTAGCATGAAATGATGTGCTAAAATAATCATCGAGAAAATTAGGAGGGGTATCGGTAGAAAAGCGAATTTTCAGATTTTTAGGACTTTTCTGTAAAAAAAATGGACCTAAATCGATCTTTGAAATTTTGGAGGCTTATCTAGGGGCACTTGGCAAGAAAAGCGAATTTCCGGATTTTTCGGGGTCTTTCGGTAAAAAAGGACCTAAAAGCAATTTCGAAACTTTCGAGGGCTTTTCTGCAAAAAACCCGCGCGTCTAAGGCATCACCGTGTCGCGCCCGCGCTATCGCCAGCGGCCAAGGCCGCGTCGCCGCGAAAAAAAAACCACAGGCTTCGCGGCTCAGGATTGAGCAGGGGACCAAAGGTGCAGCAGCGAGCGTAACCAGCGCCCGTCTGGCGGTTTTGTAAGATAACGACATTTAAATTTATAAACCGGGTAAAAGTTTGAGCACCGAACAGCGTGGCTCAACGTCTGCGCCTGCCGTCTGAGCAATGAGGCGTTTTCTTGCGAGAAAAAAAGTGGCGTGGAGCAGCGGAGGCGGCAAGAACTCTGCGAACTTTAATCTGGGGTATGATTTTAACAAGAAAACACTCAAGTGCCACTTAGCAATTCCTAAGAAATATAGGGGGTGTTTGGGATAGCTCCAGCTCCACCAAAATCTGTGGAGTTGGTGGAACAGGATATTTCTAGCTCCAGAAATTTGTGGAGTTAGAGCTGTGGGTACATTAAAAGTGTTTAAGTAGATCATCTTGTTTACATTTTAGACTAAAAATATAAACTTAATTCACTTTATTTTAGCCTATAAATTTCAGATCTAAACTAAAGCTAGGATCTAAAGCTCTCCTAAATAGGGTCATAGAGGTGGCCAAGTTAGCCATGCCAGCCAGGCTCGGCCTGACGTGACCTCGGTGGTCCAGCCGGCCAGCCCGTCAAGGCACGTTACCGTGTCTAGCATGGCACGGTTGAGGTGTCTACGGCACGAAATTTTTGCCCATGGGCCTCTACAAATGGTTCAAATGAATGGCCAGAGGTGTGTAGAAGAGCTCTTTTACAATACACAGAAATGAATATAGACTGTCTATATTTCTTTAGATCTAAAAGTTGAGATTAGATTAGATTTGACTATACTACACTACTACACAAATGATCTTTAGTCGGTTGGTAACTGGCTTTAGTCCCGATTGCCAAATCGGGACAACCCATCTAGGACTAAAGCCCTCTCGCGATGTAGAAAATATCTAAAAATTATAGCCGAACTCAAGACTCGAACACGGAATCTCCTGCATGCCACCACAGGACCTCCCAACCCACCAATCCGCAGCGTATTGAATAGACTAGGATATACATTCCTTTTAAAATATCTTTGGAGCAGGCCTTTAATCTGGTTAGTAACGAACGGGACTAAAAACACTGCTAATCGGGTTAAATAACCCGAACGATCTTAACCTACTTGATCTGTAGCCAATGAACGTCTGAAGCCCTCATCGATCACGGGTTCAAATCAAGCAGGGTGATGGGCGGTATGGAAGATGCGATCTGTAGTAGTGCTACCATGTGTAGTATGGGTAGTATAACGTGAGAGGCTATAATGGTAAATAATTTTTAAGCAGACACCCAATCACGTGTCTCGTGGAGGGTATAATGGTAATTGAGCAAAATGGCATTCCACGCGCTCGACCCCAAGCAAAATACCAGAATGCCCTCGACAAATCAACGGTCAAATTTAATTTCTACTACCGCTATATACTACTATGTTAGTGCACAATAAAAATTCTCTTGTAGAAAGGACGACACCCCGAGTTGCTCGTCGATTTTCCCTCTGAATGTGTGTATACTCATATTTACATCGTGTCGATTCTAACAATCAAATTCAGACAGGTAGAATCTAACACTCTCACTCCTACCAATAGACCAGTACCGATCCTTTTCTAGCTGATTTTTATTCAAGTTGTTACACGATTTCTCTTGCCTTGCTTTTCATTAATGTGGCGATGCAATGGGATGATGTCCACAGGTCGACATGGAGCCATGCACTTGTGCAGTGCAAGTTCCATCTTAGTACTTTATTGCAGTTACTTACATGTTTTGATGTATTTCTGTTCCGTTTTTCTTGGAATTTTTTCTGGTATGCTTCAAATTGGGCAGCATGGATGCGGTACCATGCATATTGCACTACTCTGAGAACCGGCTACTAGTAGCGGTTCGTAACCCCATTAAAGCGGTTTATAACGCTTCTAAGCAACGCGTGTGATACCGTCGGGTATCTGGCGATTCTTTCAACTGTCTTTGTGGCACGAAGCGGTTGGGAAGGTGTTCGGGAGGGCGATTGGAGCATACGTGGGGAACTCCTGGCGGTTCGTTTACAAACGCTTGTGGAGAAGATATCGAAGCGGTTACGTCTTACAAACCGCTTGTGGAGAAGGATATCGAAGCGGTTAGTCTTACCAACGCTTGTGGAAGCAGACACTCTGGCGGTTGGAGTCACCAACCTCTTGTGGAGAGAGTTTTCGATTATATGTATTTTAGAATATGTTCTTCGGTGTTTTTGTATATCGTTTTTGACCATAAAATTAAATATGAGGGAGGAGTTTTTTTGCAATTAAATATATATTGCATATGCATACTCATACACATGTTCACAAGCTAGCTAGCTCATTACAAAAAACGAACTTAATAGTGTAAAAATGGACAAGTACATAGGCGCAACCAACATTTACAATTTTGAATGATGAAAAAAATGATTATCGAACTCATTTCTTGCATCGTCACTCTTTTTGTCCTTGGTCGGCGTGGATGTAAATCATCGGTTCATCGGTGTTCAACTCTAGAAAGCCTACATGGAACTTCGCCATTTGAGATACAACCTCGTCGACAATGAAGCCGATGAGTTGTTCTTGGAGTCTGGCGCATCCGATGTGGCGGGATCACGTTAACGTGCTCATCGATGTTGGGTGACAATTAATTAAGCGGGAAGTATATAAATATCCGATCGCATGCAATTAATTAAAATGTAAGTTGTAGCTAACAAATTGACATGCATATCTGAACCTCGGCATAATGTTCGACTCATCGCCATGGATAAAACTTTGAATATAGTGGAACACGTAGTAGCCACATAAGTTGTTTCAGTAGTCGGCGTTTAACCTTCAGCGAGGAGAAATTTGAGAATATCGGATGAAGAAGCGATATGGCGCATGTATATTAATAATAGTTTTTGTAATGCGTGCACGAGTGCTTACTATGACCTCGAATTCTTTCGGAATTCTCCTTTTGCTTCTTCTTGAACTTTGCAAATGTCTGTTAGGGCGTCAATGAACCATTGGTATTTTTGGATTTGGATTCCTTCTTGAGTCATGAACTATAATCTGCTTTGTTGTCAAGCTCGATGACTAGAAGGATCGATGAAACCTATTAAGTATATTGCAACATATGCGTAAGTAGCTACTCGTACTATCAATGGCTTAAGAAATACAAGAACAAGAGGTTTGTGAGAACACGTACTTGAAGTTGAAGGCGAAGTATATGCGGTTTGTAGTCTTTGTTTCAGCAGTGCATGCAAAAGGTATGCCTCAATGGATGATTTTTGCTTGTCGTATGACCGAGACTTTCTCGTTGACAATCTACGGGTCGATGAAGCCAGCGTTCTGTTTGCCCGATCTTACGCATCGTTGTATCTCCATTCTACATAAGAAGGATAACTAAGTTAATTAGATTTTCAATTTTGTGGTGCGGGAGGAAGCAAGCGGTAAACTTAGTAGATCGACACTTACGAGACACCGGCGAGGACATGAAAGACACGTTGACCTCGTCTCCTTGGTACACATGGTACAAGTCATCAATTCGACCATAGTTCTATGTTGTTCCTTGGAAGAAATACTCATCTTGGAAACGGAGGAGGAACATTTTATATCCTTTAGATGCCCTTTCCATGTACCATTCATGCATTTGACGCATCTTGGTTGGGAGATCTTTTATATCCTTTGGATCAATTAGCGCTTTGCCGAACTCATACTTCCATTTGGTTGGTGCCATTATTGGAAGATCCTGGTCTAATGATTTGAGTCCCGCCTCCTTCAGGAATGCCATTTTCCTCAAGTCCTCAGCACTCTGCTGATCTTCCACTTTCTTCTTCTTTCCCTTGAAGAGCCCGTTTATTTTACCTTGTAGCCTTTCTTATTGTCCTTTTGTAGTACGCTCATCACGGTAGTGGCGCCGTTCCGCATGTTGAAAGTGCTTCACAGTTTTTCATCTATTTTAAGCTTGGGCTCGGCTTCTTTGGCATAAATTGCACAGCCCACATCCGTCTTCTGGATCTGACTAGCTCCTCATGATCGAGATCATATGGCCTCTTTGGCGGTTGCTTTGACATTCTCTGGCTGCCGGATGCGATTTCGTGGGAGGAGGTGCTAGTCTGGGATCCCTTTTGACATCGAGCTTCTTCCTCGGGGAGATCTTTGGGCGTGGTATTGGAGATGTTGGGTGCTTCTTACTTTCGAGGCGGTGGCGGTGGCGGAGTCGGGCTTCTTTGTGGGGCGGGAGGTGAAGGCGTGCTGGACCATCGAGGAAGCATTGCGTCTGGCGGCATTTGGAGGAGTCGTGGGTTGTCGATGTGGAGGCGTGCTTGCTCTGGAGGTGGCTCAAGTGCGGGGCCTCTCTTGTTGGAGATATAACCTCCACCATCTGGAAATATGATGTACTTTTTGCGCCATAGGATGAATGTGCCATGGAGGGCTGTCAAGGTTGGTCACCTCGTCGCCCCGGGAATATCGAGCGAGATCTTGAAGCCCCCACCACCTCTTCCCGTGACCTTGGAGTATCAGGAGGTATCTGGTTGCGATGGAATGTCGCCCGCCTCCACGGATAAGCCATGCCGTAAGCCACCTTGAAGGAGAGGTTCGCATATCAATGTGTGCTTCTTTGGCGGCGAACCTTGATCTTTGTCCCGGGATAGCGAGGCGTCGCGGGTCGTCTGCTTTCTGAGGGCCCGCAGCGGACCGCATAGCTGCTCTTTAAGCGCGGTCGGAGTGATCACGGTTCGGCGCCGCTGAACATTGGTCGAGCGTAGTGCTCCTGAAGCGGCTCATTGCCGGACACTTTTTGCGTGACGGGACATCGATGGAAGCCTTCGTAGCTCTAAGCTCTTCCTCAATCGGCTCACTCTACCTGATCTCTCCTCTTGCTACATCCCGACTCTGTAAGTGCTTGAGTCTTTGGCAAGCCGTGCCTCCATGGCACCTTCCGAAACCTCGTGTCCGTCCGGGTGCTCGGGGTTTTGAAGGGCATATGTTAGCTCGTCATTCTCCTGTCCGTCACCAAGGATCTGACCGAGTCTGCTCGATAACCACGTAATCCTTTCGCCAACTTCTTGGGTATCGGTGCCATCACCAAGCTACCGTCATCGATAAATGCTGCCCGTGAGCCAATAACCAATTGCGCATGCGGGCTCCCAATTCTCGATTCGGTATAATATCGTCTTTGCGAAGTTCATCTTCCGCTTGTCCCATTTCTTTGCAGCCTTGATGTAACCACGGTCCGAGATGGTGGTGGTATTTCTTCTTCGTGCATTCACCTTGTTTTTCTCTCTTGCGGCTGTCACGCATCCAAGCGACTTATACTCCTCGAAAGCATCCCAATGATCGGCCGGCTTAGGAAATTTATTGAAGTCTGGTCTTTCTCCTTTGTCGATGTACTTGCGGGTGAGGGCGACTTCCTTCTTTGAAAGGAAGTTGCCATCTTCTTCAAAGCCCATCCCTTGGCCTACATTGCGTACCCATACGGAAAGGTGAAATTTTCCTTTATATCATTCGAGCGGTTCCTTGGTAGGCTGCGGGGACTTGACCCATTTACGGATCTTGATTGGGGCGTGATCCCTCACGTGGTAGCATAGCGTTGTTGAAAGGCCCAATTGCTGATTCGGGGCTAGCAGACTCCGTCGTTCTTGACCGGTTATCACGTGCTTTGTCGAAGGCTTTTGTTAGGTCCTCGGTTCATTCGGTTGGGTGGCGATGAAGTCTGCATTTGGATACACAAACACATATAATATGAATGATTTTAGAATAATGGGTGAAACCTATTAAGTAATGGGTGAGTATACCTCGGTACTAGTGTTAACGGCCTCATCGGCAGCGTCAATGACACCATCGTGATGTTCGCGCATCGGTGTTAACGACCTCATTGGCTAAGATGCTACCAGCGCAATGGTCTCGAATATCAGATTTTCCGCCTCGCCGGCGGGTCACTGCGTCTTGGTGTCGCCATCTAGAGTAGAGCACATCTCGAGGCTTAGATTATATATGAAGACAAGGTTGTTGAGAACAATTGAGTTTGAAAGCATAGTTTAAGATCGGCGGAACAGGTTTGTGCGTGATGAGATCACATTTCACATGATACATATACAATTGACAATTCACATATACTTGTACATTTCACATAGACTTACACATTTCACATGGTACATATACAATTGACAATTCACATATACTTATTTGCTAAATAAAAAAATAATGATTCATTCTTATTCCACACTAATATGATTTTCAAAAAATGAAGTAAGGTTATAAATCCATGACTAGAATGTTAATAGTCTATTACACCAAAAGCGAGCGTCGGTTCCTTGTCAACCAAGCACGTCACCTCGTGGCCTTCTCCACGGAGTGTATCGTATGCTCTGCTGGCAACCATGCTTTTGGAACTTGCAGGTGCTGATCAAAATCTAGACAGGACCTTCTCAACGGCCGGCACCTAATGTCCCGATGGGCTCGCCACGGCCGGCATAGCGTTGCGTTGCCCCGTTGCGCCCATCGCAACGACTGTCTCGTGCCTGAAGTTGCAAGACAGAGAATCTCTGTCAGGAGACCACTTAGACACTGCAAAGTCAAAACGCATTCTTGTAATGACGGAACTGACATCTTGCCGTAACATTAATGATAGAATTTCTTGAGTCATATCTTCATCGACCCGGCATAGCGATGATCGCATTATGTCTACATGAAATCAAGGGACCAAGCATGACATGAGACCGCAACCCGTGAAGGCGTATGGCGACACCGACCGTGAGAAGCAAAGAAATTTTGTTTCAATCGGGCCAAAATCATCTAGAACCGTGAGAAGCAAATCACATATTGTATGTAACAACAAAAAATTACAATGCTAATCACGATATCAAAGGCCTACAAATTGACATGTGCAATCTTCGCATACAACATTCAAAGATCCACGACATAAGTGTGTTAAAAGCATTCATACAATGGATGATTTCTTTTTCCAAGCAATAATCCGTATCCAAGTAACAATCCCATCATATTGATTCGAGTTAAACTACAACCATCATATTGATTCTGAGCTGAGAGTTAACCAAGCGCATCAATCCATACCAATTGAATAGCAACCACATATAGCTACAAAGGATCTCGGGGTGGAAGCGGCGGGCAGCGTCGGGTCTCGGCGGAGGTCTCGGCAAGGCTGAAAAATTTGGGGTGTGAGAAGCGCGGGGACTTAGAAAATTTGGGGTGTGAGGAAAAGCGGGAAGTATCAACTTTATATAGGGCAACCTTGCCAAGCGGTTGGTAATAACAACGCTTGTAGTAGTGATCTCTAGCGGTTGGTATTATCAACCGCTTGTAAAGACTTCTGGCGGTTGTTATTACTAACCGCTTGTAACTTATGGGCAGGCGGTGTGGGAAAGGCCCTATGCAAGCGGTTGGTATTACGAACGCTTGTAGAGCACCCTTCTACAAGCGGTTCAATAATAACAACGCTTGTAATAGTCTTGACAGTCTCATGTTAAAAACAATCGGTGCCCACATAGTTCGATAAGATCTCTTCCTCCCCACTGGCTAGCGTGGCGCTTGAGTGTCTGGGCTCGACCACCCGGTTCGAACCCGCTCGCGCCCCTGCCATTCTTTTTTTTTGTGGCCTTCTACAAGCGGTTCATAATACCAACGCTTGTAGTTGGTACTTCTAGCGGTTCTTACTACGAACCGCTTGTAGAAGATGAGTAAACTTTAAATTCTCTAATTCCGCATGCACTCTCCCACACCTTCAAATTTTCTAAGTCCCAGCGCCTCCTCTCTGTCGCACACGCTCCTTTCACTGCTCTCTGTTTTCATGCCCACAAGGTGTTCGGTGAAATGCCCACAAGGAGTTTTGTTGATATATTCATGTTGGAGTAAAGAAAAATATTGTTGATGGTAATTTGTTTCACTCTTTGAAGCAATTAATTCATGTCGGCGGCTTCATCAAATGGCGAGAGCGAAGAGACAACTAGAGGCATTGCGGATGAAGCTATCGTGTCCTCGATCACGGAGATCCTGTAAATGTGTTCACCTCCCATACATCCAAGAATCCATCCAGTGTTCATGAAGTGTTGAATATGTCGGTAAGTTTTGAAGTTATTCATTTGTTCATATTCCTTGACTTTCACCTTCCGTTCCATTCTTTCTGTTTGAAGGGCACATCATGTCCGTATTAGCGTTAAGTGATAAAGCCGACCATAGTCTTGAAAATCTTGCAATGCAAATTGCTACATTACAAGAAAATTTCTTTGCCAAGGAGAGTTCACAGATCCAACTGACTAGTGTCTAAAGAGGAGAGATGCACATCCGTACGCTACGATGACAACAAGAGTATTAAAAAGCTAGAAGAAAGGATGGAAAGAGTAGAGGACATGCTAAAGAAATTAGTTAATATAGCTATCATTGTAATGTTGCTCCTTTTAGTTAATATAGCTATCATTGTAATGTTGTAAATTTCACCTTTGCTTTTGGGGTTTTTGTATGGGAATTTATGAGCTAACTATGCTAAGCTGAATTTCTCTTTGTATGGTAAAATTTATGCAGTCCTTTCACAGAGTGGATATAAATTTTCAGGCTTTGTTCTCATTTTAAAATTTGTACAAATGGTTTCGAGGCTTTGTTTTCATTTTAAAATTTGTAGAAATAATTATGTACAAGCAATGCTAAACATCAACATATCAACATGATCATATGGAATAATTTGTATACAAGTAGTACATCTTAAGTCTTCGTCTTTACAATTGTTCCTTCGTTATGATCGTGGCGTATGTAAGAACATCGACATCAACATCACTTGAGGCGTTTATGTCGACATCAAGCTATAAAAGGAGGAGCTCGTCGAACCGACCATACTCTTCCTCGTCGGTGGCGTTCTCAACTCCTACAATCCTTCGTTTGCCTTGGAGAACCACATGTCGCTTTGGCATTACCTTTTGCTTGTCATACGCTTTTTAGGTTTGCTTGACATGTCCATTACATAGAAGACTGGATCACATCGTTCGCGAGAACAAGCGGTTCGCGCCTATAGCCGACTTCTGTGAGATCCACGGTTGTCATGCCGTGTTGTCGACCTTCACACCATTTGGAGTCGGCTTGACCCATTGGCATAAATAGAGGACCTTGAGAGGTCCATAGTCGAAACTCCATATTTCTTCTATGAAACCAAAATATGTGTCCAACTTCCGCATTTGTTGTCTTGGCGTCTATCTGGACACATTGTTACAGTTGGTGCTCCTATTATCACGGGATCGGTGTAGAATGTGTAACCATTGATCTCATACCCTTGAATATCACGATTTCTTGTGATGGTCCCCGAGCCAAAGCGTTGCAATAGTTCATCGTTTGACCCTTCCTCAAGGATGTATACGTAGCAGTATTGCGAAAGAATCCATGTGCTTGGGGTTATCAACTCTCTGTCTTCCTGTGAAATCACGGCGTAGGACACTCTTGTCTTTGAAGGACATAGGGGCGACTATAGTTGATTGCTTGAGCGATGAAATGTGCTTGCTTGAATGCAACAAGATCATTGCATGCTGGCGATTGCCTTCCTATTGTCCCTTTGCCCGTAGCCTCCCCTCGTAATCGTGATATGGGGGCGCCGATAGGATTTAGATCATTCATGTAATCAACACAAAACTCTATCACCTCCTCCGTCACGTAGCCCTCGGCAATGCTGACCTTCGGGGCCTTGACAGTTCTGGGCGTACTTCTTGAGGACACTCATGTACCTCTCGAAAGGAACATGTTGTGCGAGATACTGGTCGAGGATACCTATCTCCTTCACAAGGTGAGCGGTGAGATGAACCATGATATCAAAGAATCAGGAGGAAAGATCATCTCGAGGCTAACCAAACTTTGTACCACATCGGCCTCCAACTTAGGCGGTTTATTTGGTTCGACAACCTTCTGCGAAATGGCGTTGAGGAAGGAACATAGCTTTGTGATTGTCCCCGCACCCACTCGGGCGATATACCTCGTGACTACAAGAACAAGCTGTGTCATCAACACAAAGCGGTCATGGGATTTTAGGCCTTGGAGTTTGTTCTCTTCGTGTTCTGAGTCTCTTTACATTTGAGGAGTATCGGAAGGACCTTCACCTTGTTCAAACACTCAATCATGCTTTTTCTCTTCTTTGCTTGGAGTGTAGCTCGCGGGATGTAGAAAAAGTTGTTTTGTCCCTTCTTTGTTTTTTGGATGTAGGTCACTCCTCACCTCCATGTCTTCAAGGTCCTTCCGAGCTTGCGGTGTATCTTCGATTTGCCATACATATCTATGTAGCCTAGTAGGTTCAAGCAAACATTCTTCGTGATGTGCATGAAGTCAAGCGAGTGACGAACCTCCAAAACTTCCCAATCTGGCGAGGTCCCAAAATATTGATTTCTTCTTCCATGTGGGTGCATGACCATCCTCGTTAAACGCGGTATGCTTCCAAGACCCTTCCCAAATACTACTTTCAGATCCTTTACCATAGCAAACACAAATCGCCCATTACGATCTTTGAGGCTTAACACAATTCTGTTCCCAGATTAAATTCTTGCCTTTCCACCTCAAAGCATGATTGCGAGGAAGAAACTGCGGTGGCCCATGTACACACTTCCGAGAGTTTTTAGGTACGTGCGATCCGTTTCATCTATGCTTTGGGTGCGAGCTTTAAACCCTTTGACAGATTTGGCGGACGAGATTCTGAGAAGCGGGCCAATCGTTGATTATTACAAACAACAATGCCGCGAGTTGAAATACTCTCTTTTGTACTCATCCCAAACCCGTACACCATCCTCCCACAACTTCACAAGGTCTTCAACCAATGGCTTGGTACACATCGATGTCATTTCGAGGTTGCCGGACCCGATCAACAATGGCATCATGATGTACTTTCGCTTCATGCTGACCATGGAGGAATGTTATAGATGCAAAGCGTCACGGGCAGTGCTATGGATCTGCTCAAGCGACCGAAAGGATTCATCCCATCGATGCTCAACCCAAACCTTATATTTCGACCTCATTTGCAAAGTTCGGATAAGCCGATCTACTTTCCTCCACTGCGAGCCATCTGCGGGGTGTCTAAGCATCCGTCTTCCTTCGCTCTTCTACATGCCAGCGCATCATCTTGGCATTACCTTCGTTAACAAGCAGACACTTCAGCAGGGATCACAGGAAATACCACAATACTTTGGTGGAGTTCTCTTCTTCGTCGATTCCCATCTAATTCACGGATAAATCACGTTGTACCTTATCTGGGGATTCTTCGCTGCTTGGACAAACCTCCAAATCGACATACTCATTGCGATATAGGATACAATCGTTAGGACATGCGTGTATCTTCGTACTTGCAATCCTAAAGGGCGGAGGACTCGCCGCTTCATCGTGAATCACGGTAGAGTGTTACCTTCGGAAGCAACTTCTTTCTGAGTGATAACAAACCATTGAATGCCTTATCGACACACCGTTTGTGGCCTTCCATTGCATGAGTTCTAGTGTAGTACGCAGCTTTTTGTGGCCCTGTCCACAGTTTGGGTACAAAGCAGTTCTATGGTCCTCTACCATGCTCTGAAACTTCTTGTATTGTCTTTCCTCTGTGAACTCTCCCTCTCCATCACGGAGCATCTGATCTAAGTCATCATCGCCAAACTCGTCGACTGTATCTTCCACGGACCCGTATTGAGTGGTATCCGGCATACTGTTGGCTCTATCTTCCTCTTCTTCGTCTTCTTCATCGTCTTCCTGTCGAATCGCCTCTGTTTCTCCATGGTGGGTCCAGCATGTATAGTTTGCAATGAAACCTCTCGTGATCACATGGCTCATAACCATCCATCGTTCGGAGTGCTCCTTCTCATTCTTGCAATCTCATACGGACAACGTATGAAGCTTCTGGAGGCAAAAATGCAGCGGCGCGTCGAGAAACTCCTTCATGCCATCTCTGAACTCTCTTGACCGAGCGGTCGCATTGTACATCCATTGCGGTTCATCTACACCAATAAAAATAATAACAACATCTATCACTATATTTAATTAAAGCTAACTATGTCTAATAGTTTTGTATTTTTAATCATTACGCATTCTTTCAACTAAATCTAACTAATTATTTCTAATCCTGCTGCATTTTTTAAAATATAACTAACTAATTGTTACATGTTCATGCAAACCTTTTCTATCATTACGCATTTTAATTTTACTAAATAAAATTATTATTTACCTTGTCCCCACCTTTCTAATTTTTCATCGTTTCACATTTATTGCAATTCATTCCATACACCAAACAATATATCACCTTAAGAACAAAAAAATAAGCCAACAACAGAAACATGTACACTAACAATTCCCACAAGAACAAAACATGATTTCTCAACATCCAATGCACAAAAACATCAATATATAGGTGAGAAGGATGTCAGCAACATGTTACTCACCTTAGGACCAATTAATTCGGAGCTAATTGCCTCCATTGAAAATTTTGGCAGCACCTCCCCCCATGAACTGCTCTCGGCCCACCACTCTGCTGTCCGGCGGTCTGAGCTCGGGAGGAAGATGCATGGGGCATTTAAATCTTATTTGGCGGGAAGGGAGTCACTACAAGCGGTTCTAACCACGAACAGCTTTTGGATCCCCACCTATAGAAGCGGTTCGTGTCTCGAACAGCTTCTAGATCTCTAAGCGGTTCTAGACACGAACGCTTCTAGAGATGAGACTCGAAAGGGTTCGTCTCGAAACCGCTTCTAGACCCCCCTCCGCCCGTTGCCCACAGAACCGCTTGTGGCACGTAGAGCACAAGCGGTGCGCTCTAACGCTTGTGATAGACCGGTTGTGAAGGCGGTTACGTAGTAGTGTTGGCGCATCTCGCGCTCTCACAGCGGCTATGTGAAATCACGGGTTCTTTTTCATTTAGATTTTCTAATCTATACCTTGAACTCCGGTGCTATAGCTCGATTCGACTTAAGGTGTCTTTGGGCACAGGAGCTTAATACTAGAAAATGAAGGCGAATGAACACAGAGCGAACATGCCGATTCTTGAATGATTTCAAAGCGTTTTATGTTGTTTGGTTAAAATCATCAGCAGAATTACTATTTGGTGTTTTTGCAACAATTAAAATTAAGTCCAATGAGATTAATGTGTACAAAGTCAACGCCAAAAATTGTTACTTACGGCTTATTACGAGGTTTTGTTTGCAATTTACGCAATTAGGAAATGTCTGTCTAGTTGCTAGTTGCATGTTTCACCGAGTAATTCGGTCTAGTTGCTCGTTGCATCTTTCTCAGAGTAATTCGGTCAAAGTTTACCCCATTGGATGAAACACATGGCGAGGCAGTTGCGCTAATGTGGGAACATGCGATCGAAACAACAGAAAGAGAAAAAAAGAAAATCAATGGAATCATTATCTACACATGGTGGAACTTGTGGATGAAAAAAAATCAGAAGAATATTTGAGAATAACAAAAAAAACAGATAATGGCTCGAAAACGTTGCACCTAGAGGTGGGCGTCGTGCCGTGTCGTGCTTAGAGGTGGGCGTCGTGCAGTGCCAGGCTGGTTCGGCATGGGCTCATCGTGTTTCGTGCTTGAACCGTTCCAGGCCACGACGGCCCGTTGTGCCCAACGTGTCGTGCTGGTCCGACTCGCCTTCGGCGAGCCCAGGCACAACCCATTTGCGTTTTGTACCGTGTCGGTCCAACCTCGGTCCATTTGCACTATTCTGATAAGAGGAAGGGAGCATCGGTCAATGGGGTCACCGGAGTTGAATTGAAAAGGTGGGGCATCTATGGTGGTTGACAGGGTTGATGGGGAGGGAGGATGAGAGGATGGTGGGGAGCGTGGTGTCGAGGGAGGCAAAGGGCGGTGGCGTAGTGAGAAAGACAAAAGAGAGGCTACCATAACATGTGTGATAATGTGGCACAACTAGCGAGAAAGACAAAGGAGAGGCTACCACGACATGGGTGATAGTGCAGCACAACTAGCAAGAAAGATAAAGAAGAGACTACCACGATGAGAGAGAGAGCAATGAGTGAGCGAGTGAGCAGTGATAAAAGTGGAGAGAGCTAGGCGTGGTGCCACTAGCGGATCCAGAGGGTGGGCCGGGTGGGCCCCGGCCCACCCAAAAATTCCAAATCGGTTCAATTCCCATTATTACTGAGACAGTCATATTGCGAAGATAATATCTTTAGATCTGTTGATCCGATCGGATTGATTCTTATTGTGTTAATTTCGAAATTGCATCTAGTTTCTACAGTTAAAATTTCACAACAATCCAACGGTAGGATCTTTGGAAATTATTATTTTGGTGAACGTGAGTCAATCTGTTTTTATTTGGTCTGGCGTTTGATTTAGTAAAATTACGAAGAAAATAACTTTAGATCCGTAGATCTGATCGAGTTAATTTTTATTGTGTTAGCTTTAAAATTGAGTCTAGTTTCAGTAGTTAAAATTTCACATCGATCTAACGGTGGGATCATCAGAAATTACTGTTTTAGTGAACGTAGGTTAATCTATTTTTGTCGAATCCGAATCTGGGGTGTTTTAAAAATAATCAAAAATTTGATTTTAGCTTTCGCGCAATCATTCACCCCCCTCTGATTGCTAGTTTAATATATATCGATTCTACATATTGTATTGCAGAATTGTTGAAACATGAAGAGGGATGGAGATATTGCATCTCTTTTTCGAAAACATGCATCAAAGAAGATTGCTTCTCCATCGTCTCCTTCCCCAATTGTGGCAGAAGAGCACACTCAAGAACAAGATCTAGGAGGAAGATGTCTCGCCACCACCACCGCCACCGCCACAACCACAGCCACCAGTTTATGATATTGATCGTCTTCCACATGATTTCAAATTTCATACTTAGTTGTTGATTTTAAGATGTTAAGTAAGACACCTTATTAATATATCATGATGCACTTTTGGTAAATTCTATACTTGTGTTATATATTGGCATGTTAGATTTACGGTATTTAAAAAATTTATGCCAAGTTGGACCACCCATACCCAAAATCCTGGATACTCCACTGCGTGGTGCCGATCGAGGGGAGAGAGAGAGGGACTGAGGGAGTGAGAGTGAGCCAAAAAGAGTGACATATAGAGTCGTTGTGGTAGAGAGGGACTAAGAGAGTGAGAGTGAGCTAGAGAGAGTGACATATAGAGTTGGAGGGGGAGAGAGAGACTGAGAGAGTGAGAGTGAGCCAGAAAGAGTGAGCTAGAGAGTGTGATATAGAGAGTCAGAGGGAGAGAGAATGACAAAGAGTTGGTGGTGCAACATTCATCTTCCCCTTCATGGCAGAAGCAAGTATGCCCTTAAACGCCCCAACTAGTTCTCATCCTGAGTATCCTAGATATTTAAGCATCCATAATTTTACTTAATTACTTGAATTTTATGATTTTATTTTATTTTCTAATTTTCCATTTCACCATAAAATGGTTGTCGAACCAGGATCTTAGAGAGAATATAAATAACCACCTTTGAATAACAAATTGCAAAATTGGTACCTACATTTGTCAGTATAACAGATTTTGCCCAATTCTTGATAAAACTCAATTAATGGGTTTAATTTTCCTAAGAAAAAAGAAAAAAAAATATTTACTCAAATTGAATTTTTTAAACTTTTCTTTTTTCTTCTTTTTTCCTTTTTCCTCCTCTTCTTTTTCTCTTTTTCTTTTCTCCCCTCCTTTATTTTTCTTCCTCCCCTTCTTTTCTTTTCTTCCTTTGGCCATCCTTATCTGGTTGTCCCCCCAAGTGGCACGCCCCCGCCCAATTGTCCCCACTAGGCAGTGTGCCTACCACCCTATTCTCCCACAAAAAGCGGGAGGGGAGCGGCCGCGAGAGGCGAAGTGGCGTGGGAGGCCAGCAGGTGCTGGAGGCGAAGCAGCCGTAGGAGGAGGGAGGCAGAGCTGCGTAGGAGGTGAGTGAGCATGGGATGCGGAGTGGCCACGAGAGGCAGAGCGGTGTGGAAGGCGAGTGGGTGTGGGAGGCAAAGCGGCGACGAGAGGAGGGAGGCAGAGCGGCTGCGAGACGGCAAGCGATGGAAGAAGGGAGGCTAGCGGCTACGGGAGGAGTGTGTCGGCCTGTCACCTGTGAGTCCACGGCCACTTAGCATGACGAGCGAGGCGAGGTGGCCACGACCACTCGGCATGACAGGCGAGGCGGCCACAGTGAGTTCTGCGCCGTGGGGGAGACATGGCGAGGCCATGGCGTGGTGACACGGCCACGACACGTAAACAGGTACCCTCCCTCCCCTCTCCCCCACACTCCACACCCCACCTCACTGCCCACCATGCCCCTGTCGCGGGCACGCAGCAGAGCTGCCGTGCCATGCGTGCTTTTGTGCTGGCATGCTCCCTCCGTGCCGAGCTAGCACAGACCTAGCCCAAATGGCCGTGCCGCCCACCGTGCCCAATTCTCAAGCCTGGCATAGCCCAAGGAACAGTAACGTGCCGGTCTAGCATGACCCACTTTGTGTTAGACCGGGCTTCAGATTGGATCATGGTGTCGTGTCTCGGGCTGGCTGTTGGCACCAAAAATTTGAAGTAGGGTTTATCGGCAACAATACACCAGACGAACACCGGGTTCAAGACATGCCAACCAATTTGATTATGTAATCGGTAAGAAAAAACTGGAATATGCTCAAAGCTGAACTGATAAAACAATCGGTCTAGATCTAATCAGCTAAAAGCCAATCAAATCAAGGGTAACAGTAAATCTAATTAACTGATTAGGGCTAATAAGAGAATAAGGTAGATCTTCTCCAAAAAAGGTGATGCACAACAAGATTGGACAAAAATCAAACCTAATTGGCGTAATCAAAGATGATTAACAATCGATTATGCGCAACTTTATTATCAAATCGAGTTACAAGAGAACCTAAATTGCAGAAGCTACTCCTAGTTGACAAAAATAAAAATAAAAGTAGTGTAGTTGCTGATTGGATTGTGTCGTTTCTGCTTGCCCTTGACCATCTTTTATAGTTATCAACCAATCGTGTCCTATTCCAACACGCTGCGAAAATATGATCCGTATCGGCCTTGAATTGGATGGTTTCTTCCTAAAATATCAGTTATAACCAAAAATTCAGATCCTCTTGCATATCTGATATGAGCCATAACATCTCAATCCTTAGGCTGACAATTTTAACTACTCCTGCCACATCTTGGTGAAAACATATGCCCCCTATTTTTGGGAGACAACTTGTTATCTTCTAAAAATCTTGGCCATTGGCTTATGCGATATTGGCTTGACTTAATATTTTCTCCAGTGACCGTCACTTTAATGGTGTCGTAAAAATCTTGATATGCGTATCGTGCGTTTTAACTGTTCGCACCCCCTCGAAATTATCTCTTGCCATTTCACCTTTTTCACCTCGCTATAAATATGCAGCCCCATACTGTCATTCTCATGCACTCAAGCTTTTAGAACTCTTGCTATCGGCTTTGAGCTCACCTCCTGTTGACAAGTCTCTAGCATTCCAAGCACTTAATCAGTCAATCATCCCTTTCATCAGATCAGCTGAATGGATCCTGACCTAGTACTCATCCCGATTCCCAATAGTGACGACCAGTACCACCTAGGTCTGGTAGGAAACTTTGATTCTGGTACGATCATAAATCAATAAATTTCGTGTCTCCCACTATTGGCTGCTAGACATAACATAGAGGGGTGGAGAAAGAGCTTTAGGGCTTGGCTGACATCGCTCAAAGAATGGTGGAACTGGTATATTCGAGTGGCTACTCAGAAAGAGAGGTGTGGGAGAGGATGGGGATAGCCGAGTGCCTCCCTCTTTCTTTAGCAGATCTAGAGGCCAATGAGCCCTTAGTGGTCACAGCTTGTTATTTCTGGTTAGACACCTTCAATGCTTTCATGTTCGAACCGGTCCGGTCAAGCTAACTCTCTTGGACATAACTCAATTTTGCTGCTTGAGGCCTAATGGGGAGCAAATATTAGCTTATAGTGCCAAACCAAAACTCAAGCTCACAGATCTAAGGGGGAAGGATGGAGCAATATACAAATAATAATAACCAAGCTAGTGGGCCAGTATCAGATGAAGAGCATGTTGCTTTCTTCAACCTCTAGCTAGACAGATTTCTTTTTTGTGGGGCTTCTCTTGGGCTAACCCAGTTTTACCAAACTATATTAGAGCAGCTGGTAGAGGGTTGTCGGCTAGCACTATGAAAAACATTGCTAGGGGCGGTCTACCAAATGATGTATATTATAAGAAGTCAGCTATTTATAGGCTTTGCCAACTTCACTATCGACAATGTAGGAAGCCCGCTTTGGTTTATACAGATCTGGCTATACTGCTTATTCAACCGATCTTTCGCTCTGAATCCAATCGAGAACACTCCATTTCCATGAGAGGACACCCCAAAGGAAGTAGTGCCCCAATTTAGAGCAAGCCGATCATTTGGCAAAAAAATTCATAATGTGCTCTGCGAATGAGAAAATAATCATGCCTATTGGCTCAAGGAAATACATGTCATTCTTCCTACAACTTGACAGCGAAGATTTTAAGCAACGTGACTTCTTCAGCTACACATACGTAGCTGACTTCTTATGGCCTTCTTTTCTGCATTTGGATGCTGACCGCGCTTTGATGCCTTAGGAAACTTTGGAACTATATAAGCTTTTTATATCGCCAAGTATATTTCTTGTTGGCCTTCACACAAGAAATCATACTTTTTAGCCTTCATACGAATTCTATCACCCATCTGTTTATGCTAGGCAATTGGGCTTTGGACAAGTCGTTCCAAGCCTTCCACTTCTTGATCGATTCCAAACAAGAGCGCGGGTCCATAATGCAGCTGCAACCAGAAACATTTTAGAAATAGCTGACAAACTCCAAATTGAAGACTTGCCACATTTTGTGTTGAATACATGTCGGGCAGGGCACTTCACCTCTTGGTGTTGAGCAATTGCAGAAGCGCTTTATCTTGAGAAGACACCGTTGGCTATATTAATAAATTCTTTGCAAATTTGCCTGAGCCGATAGTAGTTACTAATAGTGACTCAAGCAATGAAACTAGCTCTTCAGGGTATACTAACACAAGCCTTGTAGACATTATTGGCGAGGTATCGGCTAAATGAATTTTCCATTTTTAATTCTGCTAAAGTAACTTTGCTAATCGACTTTACTTCTTTTTCGCAGACCAAGGCTGCTAGTAAGAAACCAATTTCTGGCCCATCGGGTAGTAGCTATCAGACCAAAAGGCCGCACCAAGCGATCGGCCTTACAGGATACACTTCTAGTACCTTGGGCATCCAGATCCCATCTCTATCGAATATCGAGAAACAACAACAACCCAGTAAGTATACTTTGATCGGCTTCAACTTCCTTTTATATTAAATATCTCTTTAGAGACTCACTCTTAGCCGATCAATCTTCAGAGAAGAAGTAGGCCAAATCAACCAAGGCCCTCGCCAAAAGAGGCTCCAAGCCTCAAGAACAAAGTGGGGAAAATTCGCCACATGCGTCGGCTACTGGCGAGGTGAGTTCAGTTTCTACAAATTATTGACATGTTACTTCATCGGCCTTACTCACCTTAATCTTTCTTTACTTCAGCCGACCCCGTCAACTCAAGTGGCCAACATCTTGGTAGATTTGAAGACTACCTCAATCAAGCCTCCTCTGCCATCTTCTTAGCAACCGCCTCTGGCCCCCAATGTTGCCGCTGTCCCAACATCATTCAATCTAGCAGACCTACTAGGTTTCACTATGTCCGATCTTGAAGATCCAGAGATAGTGGCTATTGATGACAACCCTGCAGACATCTGCAAGATCGTTGAGGTGTCAATTGAAGCATCGACTGTAGTAACAAAGCTCCAAGCGTGAAAGAGCGATTGGACAAGCTCTTCCTCCTGGTGAACCAGCCGTAGGTAAAAATCCTCCACGTCAACTAGCCGGTTCGGATGCAATGGCCGCTGTTGAAGCCAATTTGCCCCTAGAAACAATGGCCGCGTTGCTTGACGTCTCCACCTAGATGAGAAGAAGGCAGCAGTGGAGGCGGCCCAAGCTCGAATCGCCTAGAGGAAAGCTCAAGAAGCCAACTAGAAGATTTTGGACAAGCTGGTGGCCGACGCTAAGGCCAAAAAGAAGAAGTTTGACATAGACAACCAATCCCTCAAGATGAACAAGGAGGTAGTCCAGAAGCTTGAAGCGACCAAGAAGCTTCTCGAAGAGGAATTGACTAAGTTGAACAAGCAGATCTCTGATGGCCAACAAATCATAGAGAAGTCCAAGTCGGCTATCAAGGACCAAAAACTTAGAATCACTTTAGCTATTGTTGGCATCAAAAAGCAATCAGCTAAGATTGTCCCTATGCTCGAAAACACCAAAGACGACAAAAGAATCCTCAACGAAGTGTAGGAGACAATAGCTAAGGCTGCAGGAGCTTTGTCTGCTTTGGGTGCTAGAATTCTCGGCTCTGGTCTGTAATCGACTTTTAATGTAATGAGCCAAATTATCTCATGTATCTTGGGCTGTTAACAAACAATATTTTGTAATCGACTGTTTAACTGTTTTTATCAATGTCTCCCGAATTTGCAATTGGCTTGTATTTCTACTTAGCTAGAATTAACCGGTTAATTCTGGCTTTTCAAGCAACGAACTCTTATAGCTGATTAAGAGCCAATCCAAACACTAGGATAATATTTCTTCAAGTATTTTCCATTGATTGCATTAGGGAGCATAATCCCTCAACATTTCCAATATGTAGGAGTTTCCATTGACAAGTTCGACTTATCTTATCGGCCCTTCCCATGTAGGAGACCACTTACCAAGCGGCTATCCCTAGAGTGATAGGGCAATATAGTCTTCAGACTAAATTGGCTTCATGAAAAGACTTAGGCATTACTTTCTTGTCATAAGATTTGGCAACTCTCTCCTTATTTCTTTTAAGCTGGTCTAAGATACGCAACTGCAATTCTGCCAAGTCATCTAAGTTATCGACTATCAAATCCTTGTATTCTTGAATCGACAAACTATTTTGTCTGTCTACCCTTATAGAGTTGATATTAATCTCAACGGGTTAAACAACTTCTTGACCATAAACCATCTGATAAGGTGAAAGCTTCGTTGCTGCATGATATGCTAACCGATATATCCACATAGATTCTGACAGTGTTGCATGCCAATTCTATAGCATCCCAAAATGTGAGTTTTGAAATGTTTGAATTTGAAAATGAACCATTTGTGTTTTTCCTAAATTAGTCCAAGCTTAATTTGAATTTTTCTATCAATGAAAAGATTTAATTTGATTAATCTATGCATCAACAAAAGATTTCCATTCGTATTTGGGTTCATTATGCTTTAAGGAATTTTTCTATATTGGTTGAGATTTTTTTGAATTTATTTGCTATTTATTTGCTTTTATTCTAATTTCTAGAAATTTCTTAAATCGGAAAATGTTTTTATTTTCTAAAATCATCTCGGGCCTAATCCTTTCGTCTCATTCCTATTTTCCTTGCGGCCCACTTCCACCAGCCCGTTTGTTTTCCGCTTCGACCCTGTCGGGACTCGAATATGCAAATCCGAAACCCTCTGTGTATTTTGCACTAGTCTAGAATCACGCTAGTGCACACAGTAGAAACATAGATGATATATCATTCCATACATCGAATAATAACTAAGAAGAAGCAAATTATTATTGAATAAAGCAAACAACCTTATGGTCAAGATTCATAAATCCATGCCTTATGGCTTAAGAAACAAATGAAACTGTTGTAGTGGAAATAAGATAACTTGGGCCATTCGACATGCCACAGGCAATCGTTTGGGAAAATGCCTTCCTAGTCGACGTAGTATTCATAGTACTCCTCTTCTTGATATTCATTATTCCCAGGTCCTTCCTCAGCAACTAATCAACAATGGCATAAAGCCGTGAGTACAAAAAGTACTCAGCAAGCCGTAGGAAAATAATGCAATATATTCATGCACGGCTTGACAAGGATAGTCATATGGTTCATTTGCAGAAAGCAATAACTTGAATTTAAATATAGTAAATAGATTGCAGGCATATTGATGAAACAATAATAAATAACTGGTAAATCAATGTAGACAACATGAACAGAATGGTGAGATATCACCTTTCATCATTCAAAACAAGTATCAACCACTAAATTCAACAGCGTAACTTTAGACAACAAAACAATAGTGAACTCCCCGTTCCCAACCCAACAATTCCACATTTCATGAAACACTCTACACCCCGTATGAAATCCCCGGGCTTGTCCATGACCGCAGACACGGCTATTCGAATAGTTTTACACTCTGCAAAGGTTGTACAGCTTTACCCACAAGACATGAACATCTCTTGGTGCAATCGATATTAACACACTTCCTTTGGTGTGTCGTAGAGATATCATGACAAAGCCTTTACAATACACGTCTAAACTCAGTACTGCCCTATAAGGTTTCACCCCTCGGGGCCCCCTCTTAAGCCATGTGAATCTACCTGTCCATCCCGGAACCCACACCAACAATTGACGGTACTCAAGACTAGATATTGCAAATTAATCAGTTAGGTCTGTCCCATACCAGACTTGTGGTTGCACGGTTAGGCCCGATTCAATGCCGCACAAGATTAAGTCCTTAAGTTGTCTCAGGCAAGACAGCCACATCCCGATGTGCTAGAAAGCACCCCCTTTACTGTACGATCACTTTCTTGAGGGAAAACATTTGGTTTAACCAAGACCAACGGCATCCCTTGCCATGGTACAACAAGTTTTACAACAGTGGCTGATGGCCACGATTCAATATCTCATTAAGTCAAGATTAACATTTATTCACATGTGATATGAATCCCAATATACGCTAAGCAGGTCTAAGCATAGCTACGTAACCCCCTGTTGGTATTATGATTATGTCCAACTAGTAATGTCCCAACCTAAGGTTAACAATGGATACATGGCATTCCAATAGTCAAGGTGGCATAATGGCAATCAAGTGAAAAGCTACTCCCACAAACTAGCATTGATACACAAATAGTATGCAATTGTACAAAATAAAATAATTTTGCAAACATAGGTTCAACATGATCAAAGGTTATAATTTGCCTTTTTGATCAAGCACTGAATCTTGGTCTTCGAAGTCTCCGTTCGCTCCTTCAGATTCACGTCTACTGGAAAAGAAAACAATGAAACCAAATAAATACAAAATAGAGACTCAAACAAGCTCAAAACTAAAATAAATGGCTCTAGAAGGTAGGCTTAATTTTACAAAAATTTAGAAATTTGAATCGCTTCAATCGGAGTTCGTACGAGCGAGAACAAGCTTCTGGAAGTTCCTCGGGACAGAAAATCAGAGAAAAATTAGGGGTGACATGTGGCAGAACCTAATTGGTTGGAATTTTGGGATTTTCAGGAAAATCAGAAAAAGAAAATGAAATGCCGCTGACACATGGGGCCCACATGCTAGTGAGACTATCCATAGTAGACCGGGTTTACCGAGGGCTCACGGAGCGACGTGGCGGGCCACGCTGACGCGGACGCCACGCAAGAGCTAGGGCTGACGCGATAGCAAACGTGGTAATCGACCGTAAGGCCGGTTGGGCACCTGATGCGAGATGGCCACGCGGTGTTCATCCGACAGTGCCTCGGAATCGAACGGATGAGAAACGAGGCGCGGGATGGGAAGACGTGGCACGATCAGAAGCCTTGATGGACGATCGGACGGCTGGGGTTCACGACGAAGAGCAACAGTGAGGCGGCAGTGCACTCACCAGCAGTGGAGAAGATGATGCACGATTCGATGAAAATGTGATGGATCGGACGAGAGACAAAGTGGATCTAGAAGAAGGCATCACGGGCAACCCGATGAAACAAGCGGCAGCGGCGGAGGTGCACCGGAGAGGGCGAACCACGGCGGAGAAGATGCTCGGGCGGCGACGAACTTCGGCGAGCTCGATCTCGGTGACGACTGCGTCTCGGGTGACGAAACCTAGGGCAAACAAGGTAGTGCAAAGCAGGGAACCTCGAGCTGGGGGCGGCGGCAGCTTAAATAGCCTCGAGAGGCGGGCTTGACGCAGAAACCGAAAACAGTGGCAATTAGGGTTTTACACGATGGCGGCGATGCACAGGTGGCACGGCTACATCTTAGTCGTCCACGCGGTGCGGATCCAACGGTGGAGCACGCGTGGGCTGACAGGCCGTCGAAGCGGGCTGCGAAGGTGATGCAGGCTGGGCCGAGCTAAGGAATAGGAACAGGCTCGAGGGAAATTCGTCCCGAGAGGAGATTTTGAAATAAAAGCATTTTTCAAATTAATTTAATCCCAAAAATTCAAATAAATCCAAATAAATTCAAATAAATAGTGAATAGACTCAGAAAAATCTCAAAAAATACAGAAAAATTCCTTGAAGCATAGATTAATCAAATTAAATCTTTTCATTATTAGAAAATTCTAATTAAGCTTCGATTAATTCAAGAAAAAGCAGATGGTTCATTTTCTACTTAAACATCCCAAAACTCAAATTTTGGGATGTTACATACCCGCTCCGCCTCCGCTCGACGTAGTCGGCCCAACCGCGCACCCGCCACCAATGAAACCCTAGACGCGTCCGAGCTGCATATGCTGTCGCCTTGGAGTCCGGGTAGGACACACCTCCCGGTGGCTATAAAAGCACCACCATACCCCCTTTGAGATTCTCCGTTCTCCAACACACCCGCCGCCCCATCTCTTGTTGCCCGAGGCACCGTCGTTTTCACGCACAACCTCACTAAAGTTCCACCGCTGCCCGAAGCCTTCTCCACCATCATTTGGCTACTCTAGTGTGTCTCCGCCATAGCCATGTGTCTCATCGTGTTACTTGTGACTCCTTCCAGATCAGTGTCAACCTGCTCCTGATCCGTTGCCTCTTCGCTGTTTGCCGCGTCATCTTCTCCACTTCTGGTGAGTCTCCACCGTCGCCTCTCTTCGGAACTTTGTCATGAACTCTAGCCGTTCGATCGATGGCGAGTGCTTCAGATCTCGCCATGTCACCGCAACTGTAGCCATGGTTTCTCCGCTATCCGATCCTGCCATGCCGTTGGATGCGTGATACGTGCCCTGCCACGTCAGCACCCACTTGTGTAGTCGCCAGTGCCCCATCAGTAGTCTGAGCCAGTGCTGACATCATCTCGTGCCATATTAGCCCTAGCTCTGATTCGTAGACCCGGTCCACCGTGGACCAGTGCAAAACCATGGACTTGGTCTATGGACCGAGGGCCCCACATGTTAGCCAAATTAGATTTTCTAATTTAATTTTTATTTTAGAAAATTAAATGCTGACATCAGCAATGCGTCATTAATTGATTTTTTAGTAGAAAAATAAATTAGAAAATTATATTTTTCTCTTTTCAGCCTTTTCTCTGAATTTAATCTTTCGGAGACCCATTCTCTCTCATACGAACTCCAATTGAGATGATTCAAGTTTCTGAATTTTTCTAAAATCAAGCTTTACCTTTCAAAGCTATTTATCTTCAATTTTAAGCTTGTTTAAGTCTCTTTTTGGTATTTATTTGGATTCATTGTTTTTTCCTGGTAGACACTAATCCTAAGGGAGAGAACAAAGAATTTCAAGATCAAGACTCAACAATGGATCAGCAAGGTGTCGGGACCCGGGTTTGCAAATCCGGACCCTCTGTGTATTCAGCACTAGTCCAGGATCACGCTAGTGCACACAGTCTCAACATTGGTACATATCACAGTCATAACCAACGAAATAATAAGTACTTTAATTAAATACTCAAACTAGATGATTGACCTTATGGTCAAGTTACAAAGATATGCCTCGCAGGGTGAAGAATTATTAAGTATTCTAATGCAGCGGAAATAAAATAAACTCGTGGCGCCAACCAATTTGCCACAAGCAACTGACTGGGCTCGCTCCCTAGTTCGTCGGCTCCTCTTGGATCTCCTCCTCCTGGGCAGGGATTGCTTCTTCTTCAACTGAAGTTGTGTTGTTGTGGGGTGAGTACTTTGAGCACTCAGCAAGTCATGCACAGAATGCAATTCTAATATTCTACATGCATGGCTTAGTACAAAGGATAGGCTATGGTTCATGTGCAGTACAGCATTCAAGATAAATAGTAATAATTTGTAAAGCAGTAAAACAGTAGTAGGAATAGTAACTTTCACAAACACTTCAATCGTAAATCATTCTTTAGTCCTAAGTCCAGTTCATCATTACCAACCCAAGCATTTTCCATCAACAAATCATTTTCATGAAAATCTAACCCTTATTTGTAATCACCGAAAGCAATGCTCAATCTAGTGAACACGGCTATTGAATAGGTTGTACACTCTGCAGAGGTTATACACTTTACCCACAAGATACGGTCAAATACCACCAAGGCAAATAACCGTAATGTGAAGCCTTTCCAAAGTTCCATCTAAACCCGATCTTGCTCGCTAAGGTTTCAACCTTTGGAGGGATGGTTACCACACCTGTGGCCCCCTCTTGCGCCATGTGAGTTCTCATTCCGCTACTCGGGCCTCACACCACCACGACAAAGTACCAAAGAATAGACTTCCCGGTTTACTCACCTAAGCCCGTCCCATTCACGGAGCTTGTGGTTGTATGAAAGACTCAGTTCAAATGCTTGCAAGGTTAGGTCCTTAGTTGACCGAGGCAAGGCTAACCAAGTGTAACTCAAATATCCAAAACCAATAAAAACCAAATCGACCGCCCGATTGCCACTCTTGGCCCACGTAAACAATCTTGCCATTTGCCCCAGTCTAAATCATTTTCCCACCCCGGTTCTTTACCATTGCACCACGTGCCATCATCAACTCAATAACACATGTCTCATTCACAAAACATGTTCCATATCTCATTAAATCAATATTTACTTTGGTATTTCCAAAATCATGAATTGTCCACGTGGTAGGGCTAAGCATACTACTTCGGTCTACTCAACCCATGTTGGCAATTAATTAATGTCCAACTATTAATCCACAACCTAGGGTGATAAATGATTCACGGCCTACAATTATTTACGACAAGGTGGCATACAACAACTAGGCATTTAGCTAATCCCAAAATTCATTCAATCCAATTTTTACTAAATTAGCATGCAATAAATTAAATCAAAATAATTTTCTCTAATAGGTTCAACATGATCAAACACAACTTGCCTTCAAAAGTACTGATTCGGCTCCCTGAGCTTGCTCTCGGTCAGAACCTCTCCTCGAAACCTTCGGGCACTTCAACGTCTACGCGTAACGTAAATAAACAATAATAAATAAATAAACAGTAGATAAATAGTACTCAAAAATTCAAATAAAATTCATAAACAGAAATATCACAATTTTACAAATTTATAGAAATTGGAATCACTCAAATCGGAGTTAAAACGCAAAAGTTATAAGCGTTTGAAGTTTGAAAATCCTGAAAATAAACCCTAATTCATATATTCCGAATTTCCCGAATTATTTTTATATAGAAAATTCCGATTTTTCCCCAGTCAAATGTACGGATGAGACGTGGCTCAATCTGGACCAACTAAAACCAATCCGACGGCTATGGTTAAATCGATGCGTGGCTAATCGTGACCATCGGATTTGCATCTAACGGCGGAGATTAGAAGATGGAGTTCTTTGTTTATGGGGCGGCGTGGCGAATCGAGGTCGTTGATGCACGATCGGACGGTATGGGAGCTTTGTGGCGGCGATGGCGTGGCGGCGAGGTTTCACCGGCGGAGGAAGAAGGCGTGGCGGCGCGCTCCGTGCTCTTCGGCGTGAAGAGGTAACGCTCGACGCGGCTTGCGTGAGGACTCCAAGGACCAACGGCGGCGGCGGAGGATCACCGGCAGCGGCAAGCGACGCGAAGAACTTCGGCGGTTGGCCGGAAACTTGGCGAGCTCGTCGCGGCGGCGGCGGCGTCTCGGCGGCGTCGCGGTGTCTGCAATTGGGTCGGCGCGAGTGGGGATCACAACGGGTGGCGGCGCAATAAATAGCCCCTCGGCGTCCGTGAAAAGCGCGGAGACCGAGGCCCCACGCAATGGCGGCATGAGTCGCCATGATTCGGATTGGGTGGCGTGGCGCTTGAGAGCCGTCGGATGAAGATCGAGCGGCTGGCGCGCTAGGGTTTTTCGGCGGCACGCGATGCTCGGCCCGATCTTGTTCATCCGGATTTTCAATTCTTTTTCGATTAAAAATAATTCCGAAAATAAAATAATTCATCTGGGGCTCTAAAAATACTAGAAAAATTTGGAAAAATTCCCAAAAATATTTTAGGACATTTGTGACTCAAATAAAATATTTCCAGCAAAATTTTATTTTAACTTTCCTATTATTTAATTGATTTGATAAATGGTTTAATTCAAAATAAATCCAAATAATTCCAAATAAATTCCAGAAATTCCCAAAAATTCAAAATACCATCTAAATACAAGAGAAGCAAAAATTGGGGTGTTACAAACCTCCCCCCCTTAACGGAATCTCGACCCCGAGATTCAGGGCTGACTAAGGAATAGGTTGGGGAATTCCTTCTTCAAGTCCTCTTCGCGCTCCCAAGTTGCTTCGCTCTCGGAATGATTACTCCACTGAACTCTGCAGAAGCGGGTCGATTTATTTCTCGTTTCTCGATCTCTGGTGTCCAAGATTTTCACCGGGTACTCCTTATAAGTCAAATCCTCCTGTAGCTCAACCGACTCTAATGGCATCTGCTCTTCTGGCACTCGGAGACATTTCTTTAATTGTGACACATGGAACACATCATGCACACCTGCTAGAGACTGCGGTAACTCCAGCTGATACGCTACTTCACCTCTTCGATTTAGGATCTTGAATGGCCCAACATATCTCGGTGCTAACTTCCCTTTGGTGTGGAACCTCTTAACTCCTTTGAGTGGGGTAACTCTGAGATACACAAAATCTTCGGGCTCAAAGCTCAAATCCCTGCGGCGATTATCAGCGTAACTCTTTTGTCTTGATTAGCAATTTTCAACCTTTCCTCGATCATGGCTATCGCTCTTCACTTCTCGAAGAATATCCGGTCCAAACATATGACGTTCCCCGGTCTCATTCCAATTCAGCGGCGTTCGACAGGGTCTTCCATATAGCGCTTCGAACGGTGACATCTGCAAACTTGCCTGGTAACTATTATTATAGCTAAACTCGGCATATGGCAAACACTTATCCCACGAAGTTGTATAAGCCAATGCACATGCCCTCAACATGTCTTCCAGTATCTGGTTAACTCTTTCCGTTTGCCCATCATGCATGGGTGATATGCGATCTTGAAGTTGAGGCGGGTTCCTAGGGCCTCATGCGACTTATCCCAAAATCTTGAGGTAAACCGAGTACCTCGTCAGACACAATTTTCTTGAACTCCATGTAGACATACAATTCTTGACATATACAATTCGCTAAGCGGTCCCGAGTACGTAGTCTTCTTGGTATGAAGTGGGCAACCTTTGTCAAGCGGTCCACTATAACCCATATGGAGTCATACCGTGCGGGTCCTCGGTAAACCGATAATGAAGTCCATTCCGATTTCCTCCCATTTCCACTCGGTATCTTGATGGTGTAGCAACCCCGCGGCCTTTGATGCATTGCTTTGACTCTTTGGCATATGTCGCTGCAACGCAACATGCTTTGCAACTTCACGCTTCATGCTTGCCACCAAAATCTTTCCTTGTGTCTTGATACATCTTAGCGCTTCCGGATGGATAGAGTACTTGAGTCATGAGCTTCCTCGAATTAGTTGTTTGATTCCTTCTTGTGCGGGGACGCAAATGCGATTCTTGATCCATAATGTACCTGCTCATCCGGCTTGAAGTCCTTCGCCTTGCCTTCCTCCATTTTAGACTTAATCCTCACGAATCTTGACATCGCCCTTCCATCCTTCACGAATATGATCTTCCAGGGTAGGCTTCACTTCTAGAGCGGCTATAAATCCTTTAGGCACAACTTCCAACTTTAGCTTCTGAAATTCCTTGCATAACTCAACCTGGTTTTCTCCCACCAACATGTTCACAGAATGACTCTTTCGGCTTAAAGCATCCGCCACCACATTGGCTTTCCCAGGGTGATAATGAATCCCCAGATTGTAATCCTTAATTAGTTCCAACCACCTCCTCTGCCTCATGTTCAGGTCCGATTGAGTAAATATATATTTAAGACTCTTATGGTCCGTGTACACCTCACATCTATTCCCAATTAGATAGTGCCGCCATAACTTCAAGGCATGCACCACGGCTGCTAATTCTAGATCATGCGTCGGATAGTTCTCTTCATGCGGCCTCAACTGCCTTGATGCGTATGCAACGACCTTTCTGTTTTGCATTAACACGCATCCTAGTCCTTGACGCGATGCATCACAGTATATATCAAAGCTCTGGCTTAAATCCGGTAGAACTAACACTAGTGCCGATGTCAATCGTTTCTTCAACTCCTGAAAACTCCGCTCACATTCCGGCGTCCATGTAAACTTCTTCTCCTTTTTCAACAATTGCGTAAGAGGTCTCGCAATCGTTGAGAATCCTTCAATGAATCGGCGGTAATAACCGGCCATTCCAAGGAAACTACAATTTGAGTCACCGTCTTGGGTGGCTCCCAATGCTGCTCGCTTCCACCTTACTTGGATCAAGCTGCGACTCCTTGGCGGTCACCACATGTCCAAGGAATTCCACCTTGTTCTTCCGAACTCACACTTGCTAAACTTAGCGAAAAGTTCTTCGCTCTCTTAACTTCTCCAGAACTAGCTTTAGGTGTTCGGCATGCTCTTCCCTTGTCTTGGAGTAGACTAAAATGTCATCTATGAACACAACAACAAACTTGTCCAGGTATTCCATGAAAACCTTGTTCATCATGTTCATGAAATATGCAGGTGCATTTGTCAAACCGAAAGACATAATTGTAAACTCGTAGTGCCCATATCTTGACGAAAATGCGGTCTTCGGCACATCCTCCGACCTAATCTTCAGCTGGTGATATCCTGATCGTAGATCAATTTTGGAGAAAACTCCGGCTCCTCTCAACTGATCAAATAGGTCATCGATCCTGGGTAGCGGATACTTATTTTTATAGTGACTTCATTTAACGCTCGATAATCCACACACATCCGGTAACTTCCATCTTTCTTCTTGTGAAGCAGTAACCGGTGCTCCCCATGGCGCGAACTAGGTCTAATAAATCCCTTATCCATTAACTCCTCAATCTGCTTCTTCATTTCGACCAGCTCATCGGTTGACATCCGATAAGGTCTCTTAGCTATCGGTCTTTGTTCGGTACTAACTCAATTACAAACTCTATGTCCTGCTCGGTGGCATCGGGTAAATCCTCTGGAAATACATCCGGATATTCTCGACAACTGGTACACCTTCTATCTTGACGGCCTTCTGCTGTTGACCATCAAGCGTCCATCCCGAACGGCAGCTGTTACTGAAACTCTATTTTTCTCCCACAAGGGCTCTTGGTGATATGACATTTCAGTCCAGGTCTAGTACAACCTTGTGTTTAGATAACCATCCATTCCCAAAATAACATCTAGGTGCGGGTATCTAACACCACTAAGTTTGCTAAGAACTTCGGTTCCATCTATAATCAATTTTACCCCGAACATCCTACATCGGATCGGAGTTACGATCCCGAGATTGTACTAGCAATACATGTCTAAGGTTCACCATTTTCAACCCATTGTTCACGGCAAAAATCCGAGATATAAGCGAATCTGAAGCTCCGAATCAAATAAAAGCATTGCAGTCTTGAGTTGACAAGTAACTTACCCGATCGACGTCCGATGTATTACGCTTTGATCGGCGGTGACATGATTGACTCGCCTCTTACCCGATCTGCGTGGCAGCTCAGTTAATGTAACTCCACGACTTGCTCTGGCGCGAGTGTCTTTGTTGGAGTAGTTCCGAGGTTGAAGCGAACTGGTGTCACTCCTCCTCCCTTCTTAGGGCAATAATTGGCAAAGTGCGGCTCGTTCTTGATTATAACAACGTCTAGCGCCATTCTTTGGCTCCTATGACCGCATTCCTAACCGGTGTTGGTGTCTGGAAATTTTGTCCGCGAGTCTTGGTATTGGCGGTGGCGTCGTCACCACATTCCTTGGCTGAAATCTGAAGAAGCGGTTTGGCGCAACCCTCAAGCAGCGTGCTCCTGGCGTGCTCCTCGTGTGCCATCCGGCGCTCCGGTTGTCCTCCGGCTCCTTGCGCTTATCCTCCAATATCGGCGCCTTGTTCACCACTCTGAAAGTCCGGAAGGTGTGGGTTATGAGTCCCACCGCAACCCGAAATTCAGTCCTTTCATGAAGCGGGATTGCTGGCCTTGTCCGTTATTACGTCCTCAGTGCGTAGGCGTGCCGGTGCGTGAACTTGTTCAGATATTCGGACCTTGGTGATTGCCTGCTTGATGCCTCGAACTCTTCCTTTTTCAACTCCATTATGCCTTGGGCACATGATCTTCTTAGGAAAGCAATCGTGAACTCCTCGGTGATGTCCTGTGGGTGCTCATAGGCAACACAATAGTTTTCCACCATTCATTGCGGTTCCTTCAAGGCGATGGAGGCGTAGAGTACCTCTCGTTTCCTTCACCTTTGGGTAATGTGCAACTTCCTCTCTATCGTCCTCGGCCAATCATCGCCTCCAATGGATTGGCATTCCCGAGAAAATGTGGTGGTCGTGTCCTCATGAATTCGCAAACCTCGAGTGTGGCCTCTGCCTTTGGGTTGGCTGGTTAACTTGGGCGGCGGCGGCGGCTTGGTGACTCTTTGCATCTGCTGCATCATGGCATTCATTAAGCTGGGTCTGTGACAAGGAAAGCTCAAGGTTACGCATGTCAATCTGGCGGTCTTTGGTTGGGGTCCTCGTCCTTCATCTCCAATGTTCCCGGTGGCGTGAACCACTCCCATTTCCTCCACGGTTTCCACAGTGTTCACCATCATCGATTGTTCCATGGTTTAGAGACGAGAGGGAAAATAAGAATAGACAAGTAATAGAATACTTATGCGGGTCAAAGTGTAACACAAAATCTAACTTTATTACTTTATTACTTTATTAATACCGAGGTATGGTTGCTCACAATGCCTATGGGCCATGCAACACATACCCATCACACACAAGCATGAAAGAAGCAAATCAAACTAATATTCAGAGTCAAGCGCCTCTAAGGGTGACTCTTATTCCAAGACGCGACTCACGCAGAGTCTCAAGCGCTAATCCTAGCGCTCACTCCTCTAGCCATCCCCAGAAACTTCTGGTGGATACACCGTGGTGTCTTGGTGCGGTACAAACCTATCCCAACGATCCTCGGTGGATCGCCTCCTGCCGGCTCGACCTCCAGCAGCTCGGCTTGACCTCCACAGCTCGCTTCACTTCCACCGCTCGGCTCTGGCTCGCTGCGGCTCTGCTGTGGCTCCTCGGGTCGGTGGTGTAGCTCAAAGCACTAGCTCGGCTCTGGTCCGTCTGGCGTTGTCTCCGGCTCCCAATCCTCTGGATAGAATGGGCCAAGTACTCACAGTGCGCAACAAATGAGCCCTCACTGCGTGAATCGCCACGAGACCTCTGCGGCTCTGAACCGTCTCATCGATAGCATCCTCTTGAGCGATGACATATCTAGTCAGATGGGTGATCGTGGCATCCTCCTCCTCTACGGGATCTCGATTGTAGCGAGTGTCTCTGCGTGGGTGGTGGCGGAACACAGTGCCATCAAGTCCACGGGTAAATGCGAGCAATCGCCTCATCGCCAGACGCGATGTCTCTGGATCCCAGCATCAAATGACGACCTCCTGGCAGTGATACGGATGGGACGACTCGCCCTCGCCATATTCGGCGTAAGCGTGATGGTGACATCGTGCAATATCAAGTCTGCACACTCTGATAGTCCCCGGTAGAGATCGGCTGTCATAACCTCCAAGCAGTTGCATCATACGCCAAAGCTCCGTGGCGTACCCTCCAGTGCGCTCACCAAAAGAGTGGATCATCCTCATCTGTCAAGGGTCACTCACGTGAAACTCAGATATTTTAAACAAAGCGAATATGTGTTGAATTCAGCAAGGGTATGAAAAGAAAGAAGGGATAAGTCGAGATTGCATTAACATCTTGGCGCATTTTAACTTTTAGAAAATAGTTTTATCCTCACTCGACCATTCTAACTAAGGGCGATCCTACGATCGGTATGGCTCGATACCACCTCTGTCGGGACCGGGTTTGCAAATCCGGACCCTCGTGTATTCAGCACTAGCCGAGATCACGCTAGTGCACAGATCTCAACATTGGTACATATCACGGTCATAACCAGCGAAATAATAAGTACTTTAATTAAATACTCAAACTAGTTGATTGACCTTATGGTCAAGTTACAAAGATCGCCTCATGAGCGAAGAATTATTAAGTATTCAAATGCAATGAAATAAAATAAACTCGTGGCGCCAACCAATTTGCCACAGTAACCGATCAGGCTCGCTCCCTAGTTAAATCGGCTCCTCTTGGATCTCCTCCTCCAGGCGGGGATTGCTTCTTCTTCAACTGAAGTTGTGTTGTTGTGGGGTGAGTACTTTGAGCACTCGGCAAGTCATGCCTGAATGCAATTCTAATATTCTACATGCATAGCTTAGTACAAAGGATAGGCTATGGTTCATGTGCGTCTGACATTCAAGATAAGCAGTAATAATTTGTAAAGCGATAAAAGCAGTAGTAGGAATAGTAACTTTCACAAACACTTCAATAAATAAATCATTCTTTAGTCCTAAGTCCGGTTCATCATTACCAACCCAAGCATTTTCCATCAACAAATCATTTTCATGAAAATCTAACCCTTATTTGTAATCACCGAGCGATGCTCAATACCGTGAACACGGCTATTCGAATAGGTTGTACACTCTGCAGAGGTTATACACTTTACCCACAAGATCTGGTCAAATACCACCAAGGCAAATAACCGTGAAGCCTTTCCAAAGTTCCATCTAAACCCATCTTTGCCGCTAAGGTTTCAACCTTTGGAGGGTGGTTACACACAGGGCCCCCTCTTGCGCCATGTGAGTTCTCATTCCGCTACTCAGGGCCTCACACCACCACGACAGTACCAAAGAATAGACTTCCGGTTTACTCAGCTAAGCCCGTCCCATTCACGGAGCTTGTGGTTGTATGAAAGACTTCAGTTCAAATGCTTGCAAGGTTAGGTCCTTAGTTGGCCGAGGCAAGGCTAACCAAGTGTAAATCAAATATCCAAAACCAATAAAAACTAAATCGACCGCCCGATTGCCACTCTTGGCCCACGAAACAATCTTGCCATTTGCCCCGGTCTAAATCATTTTCCCACCCGGTTCTTTACCATTGCACCACGTGCCATCATCAACTCAATAACACATGTCTCATTCACAAAACATGTTCCATATCTCATTAAATCAATATTTACTTTGGTATTTCCAAAATCATGAATTGTCCACGTGGCGGGGCTAAGCATACTACTTGGTCTACTCAACCCATGTTGGCATTTAATTAATGTCCAACTATTAATCCACAACCTAGGGTGATAAATGATTCATGGCCTACAATTATTTACGACAAGGTGGCATCAACAACTAGGCATTTAGCTAATCCCAAAATTCATTCAATCCAATTTTTACTAAATTAGCATGCAATAAATTAAATCAAAATAATTTTCTCTAATAGGTTCAACATGATCAAACACAACTTGCCTTCAAAAGTACTGATTCGGCTCTGAGCTTGCTCTCGGTCAGAACCTCTCCTCGAAACCTTCGGGCACTTCAACGTCTACGCGTAACGTAAATAAACAATAATAAATAAATAAACAGTAGATAAACAGTACTCAAAAATTCAAATAAAATTCATAAACAGAAATATCACAATTTTACAAATTTATAGAAATTGGAATCACTCAAATCGGAGTTAAAAGCATAAAAGTTATAAGCGTTTGAAGTTTGAAAATCTGAAAATAAACCCTAATTCATATATTCCGAATTTTCTGAATTATTTTTATATAAAAATTCCGATTTTTCCCATCAAATGTCTGGATGAGGCGTGGCTCAATCTGGACCAACTAAAACCAATCCGGCGGCTATGGTTAAATCGAAGAACGTGGCTAATCGTGACCATCGGATTTGCATCTAACGGCGGAGATTAGAAGATGGAGTTATTGTTTATGGGGCGGCGTGGCGAATCGTGGTCGTTGATGCACGATCGGACGGTGTGGGAGCTCGGCCTGGCGCGATGGCGTGGCGGCGAGGTTTCACCGGGCGGAGAAGAAGGCGTGGCAGCGGCGCTCCGTGCTCGCGGGCGTGAAGAGGTAACGCTCGACGCGGCAGCGTGAGGACTCAAGGACCAACGGCGGCGGCGGAGGATCACCGGCGGCGGATTTAAACGACGCGAAGAACTTCGGCGGTTGGCCGGAACTTCGGCGAGCTCGTGCGGCGGCGGCGGCGTCTCGGCGGCGCGGTGTCTGGTGGGTCTTGGCGAGTGGGGATCTAACCGGGTGGCGGCGCAATAAATAGCCCTCGGCGTCCAAAAAGCGCGGAGACCGAGGCCCACACTGGCGGCATGCGTGAGTCCCGCGGCGGTCGGATTGGTGGCGTGGCGCGAGAGCCGTCGGATGAAGATCGAGCGGCGGCGCTAGGGTTTTTCCGAAGCGGGCCGCACAGTACTCGGCCCAGTACTGTTCATCCGGATTTTCAATTCTTTTTCGATTAAAAAATAATTCCCGAAAATAAAATAATTCATCTGGGGCTCTAAAAATACTAGAAAAATTCTGGAAAAATTCCCAAAAATATTTTAGGACATTTGTGACTCAAATAAAATATTTCCAGCAAAATTTTATTTTAACTTTCCTATTATTTAATTGATTTGATAAATGGTTTAATTCAAAATAAATCCAAATAATTCCAAATAAATTCCAGAAATTCCCAAAAATTCAAAATACCATCTAAATGCAAGAGAAGCAAAAATTGGGGTGTTACACAAGGCAAGTTGTAACCTTTGATCATATTGAACCTATGTTTGCTAAAGTACTTTGTTTTATACAATTGCATGCTATTTGTATATCAATACTTATTAATTCATCGGAATAGCTATTTACCTAGTTGACATTATGCCACCTTGATTATTAGCATTCCATGTATCCATTGTTAACTCTAGGTTGGGATATTATTAGTTGGACATGATCATATTACGAACATTGGGTTATCGTAGCTATGCTTAGACATGCTTAGATGTACATTAGGATCCATATCACATGTAAAATAATGTTAATCTTAACTTAATGAGATATTGAATCATAGTCGTTAGCCGCTGTTGTAAAATTTATTGTACCATGGGTGGGTGTGCTATTGGTCTTGGTTGAATGAAATTATTTTTCCTCGGGCAAGTGATCATTCAGTAAAGGGGTGCTTTTAGCACATTTAGGATGTGAAAGTCTTGCCTGAGATAAATTAAGAACTTAATCTTGTGCGCTATTAAACTAGGCCTAATTGTACAACCACATGTGTGGTAGGGGACATACCTAGCTGATTAATTTGAAATGTCTAGCCTTGAGTACTACTAATTGGTGGTGTGGGTTCTGAGATGGATGGGTAGATTCGTATGGCGCAAGAGGGGACCATAAGGGGTGAAACCTTAGTGGGAAATACCGAATTTAGACAGTGCATTGTAAAGACTTTTTCATGATCTCTTTGCCAACACACCAAAGGAAGTGTGTTAATCCGGAGGCAAAAGGAGATGATCTTGTCTTGCAGGGAAAGTTGTACAACCTCTGCAAAGTGTAAAACTATTCGAATAGCCGTGTTCGCGGTTATGGACATGTCTAGAGAGTTCACTGTTGTTTTGTTGTCTAAAGTTAATACCGTTGAATTTAGTAATTTGATAATTGTTTTGGATAGTGTAGGGTGATGCCTCGCCATTCTGTTCATGTTGTCTACCATTGATTTACTAGTTATTTATTTATCTTTTCATAAATCTGCTTTCAATCTATTTACTGTATTTCAATTCAAGTTATTGCTTTATGAAAAAGAACCATATGCCTATCCGTTGTCAAGCCTTGCATGAATATATTGCATCATTTCCCTACGGCATGCTTAGTACTTTTTGTACTCACGGCTTTATGTCTTTGTTGATCAGTTGCTAAAAGAGAACCAGGAAATATCGAATCTTATGTGAGGAATATTATGAAGACTACGTGGATTAGAAAGGCGTTCCCCAAACGATTGCTTGTGGCATGTCAAATGGCACAAGTTATCTCTTTTCCACTGTAATAGTTTATTTGTTTCTTGAAGCTCTTAAGGCACATTTGTATAAACTTTGACCATAAGGTCTATTACTTTATTTAATAATAATTTGATAATTTGCTTCTTTCTTAGTTAATTTGTTGTATGGAATGATATTTCATCTATGTTGTTACTGTGTACACTAGCGTGATCCTGGACTAGTGTAGTATACACAGAGAGTTTCATATTTGTAAATCTAGATCCATACAAATTCCTTGGTTTTTCATTAATTTTCCTCTTAATCAACTTAATCAACACCTTGTTAGACAATTTGGCTTGCCCATTAGCTTGCGCATAATAGGGTAATGAATTCAATATCTTGATGCCCAAACTCTTGGCAAAATTTTGAAACACATCAGACATGAACACTGTTTCTTGATCGGTCGTGATGGTTTGAGGAATTCCAAACCAATGTATAATATGCTCATTAACAAATCTGATAGGTTCAACACTAGAAACCTTTTTGAGCGGTATAGCTTCAACCTATTTAGAAAAATAATCGGTTGCAGCCAAAATAAATTTATGGCCCCTACTCGAAGCAAGAAATATTTGTCTGATTATATCTATACCCCATCATTTAAATGGCCAAGGCTTAATAATAAGGTGTAAAGCCGATGCTAGGGCTAATTGTACATTGCCGAATTTTTAACAAGCCTGGCACCCTTTATAATATTGAAAGCAATCCTCCAACATTGTCAACCAAAAATACCCTGTACACCTAAGCATCCACTTTATTTTGTAAGCCAATTGATAGGACCCAAAGATACCTTCGTTCACTTCAAGACATCTAAACAGCAAATCTTCTATGGTTCGATAGTATAACACGTTGTCAAGAATTACATACTTCAAGGCTTGCTGCCTAATCTTTCTTTCTGTCAGCTTAGAAGGATAAATAAAATATTCTATTATTTTTGTCCTCCAATTAGTAGTGTTACACACATTATTGTTTTCTCAATCAGCTCACATTCCTCAATTTGGCCAAAAACTTTATAGCCCAATACTTGTTGAGCTAATAAATTGGCCCTATCGTTCAACTCTCGAGGAATATGATTAATAGAGAATGAGGTAAATGAGCCAATTATATCAAGACATTAATCTAAGTATTTGATTAAAATTTCATCATAACAATTATACTCTCTCTTAACGTGCTACACAACTAACAAAGAATCACCATAGGCCTCAACAGTGTCTACTCCGATATTTTCCAGCAGCTTTAGGCCTCTAAGTAATGCTTCATACTCTGCCTGATTATTAGAGCATCAGCAATTCAGCCGAAATGCAAATTCAAAACTATGTTCCTTGGGTGACACCAACACTATTCCAATACCATCACCCTCTCGACATACTAATCTATAAAAATATAACTGCCAAGGGGCTATGGACACAATTGGCAGAAGTCTCATAACATGTTATGAAATCAGCTATGACTTATCCATTAACCGCTTTAGCCGATTCATACATCAAGTCGAACTCAATGATTGCATAGGCCCATTTACCAAGTCTACCGTGCAAAATTGGTGCTGACAACATATACTTTATAATATCGGTTTTACAGATGACCTTGCAAGCCGATGCTAAAATATATTGCCTTAATTTTGTACAAGCAAAATATAAAGATAAGCAAAGTTTCTCCACTAAGGGTACCGGTCTCGGCATCAAGTAGTAAATCGGCTTAAGTGAAAATTACCTACTCTTTTCCATCAAGCTGGCTTGGCTAGAACGGCTCAATGGTCTCCTTCTCGATCGATATATCTAACTTGAATGGTATACCCTTTTGTGGGGCAGTTAGAATTGGAGGGTTGGTCAAATATTCCTTGATATCATTAAAAGCCTTCTGTTGATCGGCTCCCCACACAAACTCTTGATTATCTTTCAACTTTAATAATGGGGTAAATGCACGAATATGAATGGAGAGATTTGAAATAAACCACCACAAATAATTAATTTTGCCGATCAACTTCTGCAACTCACTTTTACACGCTGGCAGCTTTGTTTTGGCTATAGCTCTTACTCTTTTTTGATTGACCTCAATCCCCCTCTCATGAACCATGAAACCTAAAAATTGACCAGCTGACACACCAAAAGCACATTTGTAGGTATTCATCTTTAAACCATACATTCGTGTATTCTTGAAGACTATTTCTAAATCGGCTAAATGTTATAAATCTTGTTTAGATTTTACAACGACATTGTCAATGTAAATCTCTACAATATGGCTAATTAGATCATAAAAAATCATATTCATGGCCCGCTAATATATTTGCACCGCGCGTTTTTAAGCGAAAGTCATTCTTGTCCTCAAAAAACCTAAGGCACTAGGGCATCTGAAGGCGGTCTTTGATATATCGGTTTACGCCATGAATATCGATTATCTTTGGCATTGTCATCAAGAAAACTAATGATTTTATTTTACGATGCGATGTCGATAAATATATCGACTATTGGCATTGGGTACTCATCTTTTGGCATGGCTTTATTTAAATCCCTAAAATCGACGCACACTTTGAGTTTGCTATTTTTCTTCATAATAGGAATACTATTGAAAACCCATTCAACATATCAACAAGGCCTGATAAATTTGGCCTCCAGTAATCGTTCAATCTCTTCTGTTATAACATTATACAAGGCGAGTTAAATCTCACGAGGAAATTGTTTAAACTGCCGATAGCCTGGTTTTATAGGTAGCCGATGTTCAACAAGCTATCGGCTTAAACCAAGTATCTCATGGTATTCTCAAGCAAAATAATCTTTACAATTTCTAAGGATTTTGATCAACTTTTCCTTGTACTCTACATCTAACTTTGCACTAGATAAAAGTTAGTCTCTTTCTGTCACCATCACTTATGTCGACTTCTTTGAGCAAGTTAGTCGATGTAAATCCCTGGCCTAGTTTTTCAATGTCTCAAAAGTCTTCTATGGCCATATAGCTATCTGTTATTTGCCGATAGCTTTGCATTTTGTCCTGTAAGGTCTTTAATGCCTGCTTGGACTCCATCGGTGTAAAACTTCGCTCGAAAAAATCCGATTAAAAGTGCTTGGCCTTTCATTTATCAAAATCAATCATGTCTTATTTATGTAGATAAAATCACAATCATCCAATGTTCCTCCTGATAGACACTTGGCCTTTTCATTCTGCCAGTTTGCATCTGAACTAGCCATGGCAATATGAGCTGATGTATCAGCTAGAACGACTTCAACCTCATCCCCGTTCCATTGAACGAGTAACTAGTGCATGGTCGATGGTATACATCAGTTGGCGTGAATCCAATCTCACCCAAGTAGGATACTGTAATTGCCTTTGGCGTCGACTACAAAGAAAGCAATCGGCAATGTTTTGCTACCGGCAATCAATTCTGTCACTATGATGCCCCTAGCCTTAGTAGGATCACCTATGAAATCGTTCAAAACCATGTTAGTTTTAATCAAGTCCTCATCTGACTTACCCAACTTTTTGGGGTGGTGTCTGACATTAGATTCACCATCACTCCACCATCTACTAGCATCCTTGAAATCGACTTGCGTTATTGTGCCCTTTCAAGTATAATGGCTTAAAATGCCGATGGCGTCTTGGGGTTTCTCAAAGATCGCATCTTGAGCCCCCAAACACAGTTGAGCGATGGTTTCTATAGCCGATTCAGACTTTATTTTGAATTCAGCTGACCACATGAATACCATGCTTATGTCCATCGGAGGAGTGTTGTCCCGAATCATGGGGGAATCTAGACCATCAGCTGAGTCCAATTCGTCTTCCATTGGCTCTTTTTCCTCTATTCCTTTTTAATAATTTTAATCGGTCGAAGCTCATTGAAAACCTCATCCCTCTGTTTTTCTTGTTCAGCCTCTCCGATTTCCTAAGTTCTCAGCCTTTGTAGTCATCTACGCTGAGACCGACTAAGACCTGCGGGCACCATCTCGGCTTAGGCTCAATCGGCTTATGTATTTTTCTAGCCATATTTTCTTGAGCCATAGAACTAGATTCTTCATTTTTAGGCTGACTTGGCACATAAACCCTCTCACTTATTGGCTTTCAATATCCCATATTATGATAATTTCGTATCGGCCTCGACAATCTGTCTTTAGACGATCACCTTTGCCAATCATCTTGGGGATAATGTTCCATTGGGCATGTGTACGCTGATGGTAGTGTTATCCCCCTCTCCCAACAGAATTGCTAGAAAGGGCACCATTGATGAGCGCTTTCCAAATTTTCCAACCAATACAAATTATCTGGCCAACACACAGGATAATGTGGTCTATTGCCTATCATTTCATATTTCTCTAGTAACTGAGAAAATGTCGGCTTAGGTCTGTTCATCGATCGTCGTGATGGCAATTTCTCCGCCTTGTACCACGTACCGACTTGTGGTTCCAACTCCAGCTTAACAATCTTGAAGTTTTTTCCTTCATAGTCGGTTTCTATCTGTAATGAACTAACTATAATTTTTAGGGTCTCCTTGCTTCTTGAAGTTGACTAGATATCAACTAGGCGAGCCATCTTTGGTTGCTCATCTTGCATCGGCTCTTTCTTTTTCCTGAGCACTACACCATATTTATTGGAATAGGGTTAACATCCACCTGCATTGTTGGCTCGCCTATGAATTTAAGCCGACCATCTTCTATAGCTGATTGTATCTGCCGTCGAAAAATATTGCAATAATTAGTATTGTGAGAAAATGAATGGTGCCATTTGCTGATGGCATAACATGTCTCTCGGGTAATCGTATGATCTTTTCTTGTAAGAATAAATCAAAAAAACGATTACACTTAGAGACATCGAATGCATATTTCACCTCCTACTTATTCTTCGTCGGCTTAAGCCAAAAACAAACCAAAGATTTTTTGGATCCTTTGACCCATTCAACTATATTGATTTCTACTTCATCATTTTTAGAGGACTCACTTGAATAGTATTCTGCCATATTTAGGCCTTTTCTTTATCCTTACTATTATTTGCCTTAAACTTATCCTTGGATCCTCTGTTGTCAGGAAATTGGCTTTCTTGAGCCGACACCCTATGAAGCAGATGGCTCAAATCTGTAAACTTTTGTCCGACAAACTTCTCTCTAAGTGGGGGAATTAATCCTTGGAAGGTTAGATCGGCTAGTTGATTATGCCGCAAAGTGACACTAAAACATCAATTTCTAACTTATCTAAATATTTTAATATAATCGATGGCGATTCTCCAAACCTTTGATGGACGGTGCTCAGATCAAAAATCCTGAGTTCTAGACTGCTAGAAAAAAAGTATTCATGGAATCGGCTTTCCAAATCATTCCAAAAGTGGAACGAATTCGCAGGTAAACTCGTGAACCAAGTGAAGGCAACCCCTAATAACGATAATGGGAATAACCTAATTTTGAGCCCATCGGATTGAGCGGCTTCTCCACATTGTGCGATAAAACGTCTAATGTGTTCTAATGTGGTTACAGAATCATCTCCAGAAATTTTGAAAAAATCAGGAACCTTAAAGTTATTCGGGTATGATATTCGATCAATGTAATCAGGACACAGCTTCTATAGCTGATAACCTTGCCTTTGGACTGTATGCCGAATTGGTCCCTCAACACGACAAAAATCTGGTCAGCCCAATTTATAGTATTAGCCAACATAACGTTGGGGTTTTGCCAATTATGATCGTGACTGGCATTCTGCCCCCCGAGCGTAAGTTCTAATTGTCTATTAGGTTGAGCCGACGTGTATTGAGGGAACTGCTCATATCCATTGTTCCTCCTAGCGGTCGGCTCTAGCAATGGGACAAAAGGTTTTGGAATTTTTTTAAATAATATATTTTTAAAAACAATTACAGAAATAATATGCCAAAAAATTACAGAGATACTAAATGCGTAAGCTATTTGGAATTGACAAGCGTCTTTATGCATAATTTGAATTTCTGACAGAGACTTAATCGCAATTTGAATTTCTTGACGGTGACTTATCGCAATTTCAAATTGCGGCGAAAACTCTGTCGCAAGTCCTCTGTCGCAAATTGGAATTGCGACAGAAGTTAGATGATTTATTTGTTTACTAATTCATTGATTTAGAATTTGCAAAAAAAATATGTCTAATCGTCGACAAATATTATAAGATATTGAACATTAGATGGAATTTTTTTTAAAATAATATATTTTTGTAAAAAGTTTACAGAAATAATATGTCAAAAAGAAATTACAGAAATACCCTATAGTCGCAATTCCAAATTGACGGCAAATTTGGAATACATTTCAAATTACGGTCCGTAATTACAAATCGATACAACATGTTTTCGTATTTAGAAAAAAAACCCAACCTTACCCGGAATCTGAAAATCCGTTTAACCATACTCGGAACCTCAAAATCCGGCTAATCCTTAACCGGAATTTCAAATTCCGGGTATGGGGCCCCCCCCTCCCGGGTAGAATCAGCAACCACGTATAAAAATAAAATAGGACTCTAACGACGTCGAAAATTTTTAATATAGGTCACTAATGTTCATTTATGTGAAAAACATCGCACATAAAAGTGAAATATCGCGCATGTAGTTTTAAAACACTTGAAGATCATCCTATGCTAATGCGGAAAAATGAATAAGTAATCATGTTCGATGTAATGCATAAACTTAAATTCAAATCGATTCAGATAATGTCAAATTTGTGATCATTGAAAGTCTTTTCGGCTATCCTTTAAACTTCTTGTCTAAATGCTATTATTACACAAACTAGTTCAGAAACACTCTCCACCAAATGTACTACCATAATATGGAAAAAAATTATATTTGTAACTAGCTCGTATATAAATATACTGCTTTGCAAAGCAGTCTTCATGAATTAGTCGCGTGAAAACTACACTCACTTAAGAATTTTGGACGGCTTGTAGAATAACTTCGTCTAAATGACATTATTAGGAAATTAGTTCATAAACACTCTCCATCATATGTACTACCATAATATGGAAAAATATTCTATTTACAACTTTCTTAGTGTATAAATATCATTTCTTTGCAAAGCAGCCTTCATGAATTAGTCGTGAAAACTACACTCGCTTAAGACTTTTAAACGGCTTGTAGAATAACTTCGTCTAAATGACATTATTACGGAAATTAGTTCATAAACACTCTCCATCATATGTACTACCATAATCTGGAAAAATATTCTATTCTGACTTCCTTAGTGTATAAATATCATTTCTTTAAAGCGACCTTCATGAATTAATCGGCGTGAAGACTACACTCAAGACTTTTAAATGACTTGTAGAATAACTCGTCTAAATGACATTATTAGGGAAATTAGTTCATAAACACTCTCCATCATATGTACTACCATAATCTAGAAAAATATTCTATTTACAACTTCCTTAGTGTATAAATATCGCTGCTACAAACAGCCTTCATGAATTACTCGTCTAAATGGAAAACTTATTTACAACCTAATTACGTTTACTCCTGAATTATCAAATCGACATTAAATATTTACTGCATAAATTTTTTGTTCATGGTTATGATGCATCACTAATGTTCCCATAAAATTTTCATATAATGATCAAGCTCTATGAATTTTTAAAAATTGAGGCGATTGCTAGTGTCCGATATGGCAAAATTCAAGCGAGTAATCGTATGCAATTTTTAAAATTTATAAAGCTTGATAAAAATTTTATGGGAACATTAGTGATGCATCATAACCATGGACAAAAATTTCAAAATTTTATAGTCGATAACAACTCATGTTATGAACACTTAAATTATTTATCGAACATATATAAGGGCACATACACCGAAAGTTCAGATGATAAAATAAACAATAGATTAGATTATATTACAAGGGCATTACAACAATGGCGAAATTGCTTGACGAACTAACTAACGAAAGCCTTTGTTTGTCATGGTGGAACAAATGATCATTCCGCCTATCTGAGTCTGACGAATGATGTCCCACATTTTACGCATATTACCTGACCCGTGTTTAATTTGCGATTTGTCGCCGGACACCGCTCAATCCCTACTATGAAAAGAACTCCATGGGGATCCGCATTTCTCCCGGTATGCCGAATGGGTGGCCTATGCCGTACTTCTCGGGTGTATAAGACATAATTTTTTGGTCTTTTTTATGTGGATTTCTGCCCTCCCATATGGGTATGTCATCCCGATTCGGCGTCCCCTATGTTAATACCACGGGTTCGGTTGGTTTCTTGCAAGCGTCAAGGATTTGTTGCGTGGTGCGGACCTCGGCATTTGCTTCCCTTGTCCCTTCTTCTTGAGAGGAGAACCCTCTTGCACCTCGGTGTATTGGTTGTTGGCGGAGACATGCGGGCGCTGCTTTGTTTCAGCTCGCACTCCACTATATGGTGCAGGAGGTGTGTGTTGGCCTTATCCTTGGACAGCGGAGCGTGCCTGCGATCAATGCGGTATGCCCCTTTGGTGGTTGAATAACACCATAGGCGTGCTAAAGTGCAGCTTTTACAGGCGGTAGTGGCACCACGGAGAGGGTTGCTCCCCAAGTTATCCCATCTGAGAAGTTTGAGATGTGGGTGGTGCGTCTCGGGTCCACCAGTTGAAATAGCCGCACCATTCATCCTCGGCCAAGGGCACCGGTAGAATCTCGATCCGCTAGACCATCGTGGCGGTATCAACCACGCTGCGAGCCATGTTCCCAAAAGTCGGGGCTTTGGGTGGCCACTGGAGGAGGTTTCTCCTTTGACTTGAGTGAATTATAAGTTTCCTTTTGAACTCTGTGTGCGATGGCTGGTTTAGAACTACTACTTTGTGAGTTTAACATGAGTATGTCGCATGAAACTCACCGATTAGTTGGCCCCTTGCCCACGGCCCTAAGCTCTGGTCAATCTAGAAAAGGACATATCTGGCGGCCTCTCCACGGTGAAGTTCTCGGCGAAGCGGGGTAGGCGTCGTGGCGGTTGGAGAGAAATTAAATGATCACGTCGTTCGACCGTCGATCCATTGGAAGAAGCAACACCGGTCCTTGTCTTTGAGAAAAGAAAGAACGATGCATGAAATGGTAGTGTTACCTGTATTGTGTGGACACGGTAGGTTTACCTCGTAGGTGCGGCCTATGATGAGTGAGCAGGCGGCCTCTCTCCATGGGTAAATTGCATAATCTTCGCGGAGGTTGCGATCGCATTTGGGTCGAGCAACTCGGCAGAACTTCAGCGTCGACACTCTGGCATCCGGATATTCGGGCGGGATGACTTCGCTTCTGAAGAGGTGTGATGAAACGACATTGTGCCCTAATTTGTGTAGATTCGGTGGCGTTTATTCTTTGGTTTGGTGTGTTGGATGTCTACCCTCGTACTGTTTTATAGTGTGGAGAGGGTTACTCCACTAATTACAGACACTTGTCCATTTTGATGGCGTGGCATCCTCTGTGAAAATTGCGACTTGTCACCCATCATCAAAGCCTGCACAACTGTCACCCTCTGTCAAAGGTCGCACGATGTGTCACCCTCTGTCAAAGGTTGCACGACTGTCACCCTCTATCAAAAGTGACGATGTGTCACCCTCTGCCAAAGCTTCTACGGCTGAGATGGGTAGTCTTTGTGTGGTCGCTTGGTGGTCTGCAGAGTATTGTCGAATCACTTTGAGAAAGTGAAAGTAAGCTCTTGTCACATCGCATTGCGAAAGGCGTGGTGTCGTCGTCTATTCGTTCACTCGAGAAAGCGTCGCGAGCGAACAAGAGATGGGTGATTTGACATTACTGCGAGCTAGTCGCGGGATATGGTTTCCAGGTTGGGCCTTCCATAATCGTTAACGCGAACAACGTACGTGATAATGTTGACGGGGTGCGAGAGGGAGTTTGCAGAAATGGGGAATTTAAGCTCAGAATAATAGAACATAACGTAAGGAAATAAAGTACCAAGCATAAGTTTGCTACATAATGTGACAAAGAAATTATGTACAGCACATCTAGTACGAAAGAAAAGACCTAACTACGACGCGGTGCTACTCCTCGGGTGGTCCCAGGCCTCCTACGGCGCTGCACATGCCCGGAGTCGTCGGTGGTCGAGGCACAATCCGGTACTCCTAGCAGGTCGTACTAGTCTTTGGAGGAGTAGCGAAGGCGTCGGGCGATGGGTGGCTCGGACCAGGCGCCTCGGCGGTGAGAGGCCAAGCACCGCACTCGTCATTCGCCGGGCGGATCTCTGAAGAAATCCAAGTCGGCGTCGCCGAGTAGAGAGTAGTCGGTGAGGTGCTCGCTCTGCTCTGGTGCTACATAGGCCCTGTTGATGAAGTTGTCTTGTTAGTACATTACATAACATTAAGATCATAAAGATGAAAAGAGACGGTAGCGGTATACTGCGGTCATAGGTGCGTCTTGTCGGATATGCGCCAACCGATCCCCCAGGACATGAGGAGGGGGCTGCTGCGTGTGGTGTGGCTGCGGCGCGTATCGACCCGTCTGGCGGAGGCACGCGCGTGAACTTTGTCTGGCGTCGTCGTCCTAGGCCTCTGCACGGCGTAAGCTGGACCATTAGGAGTAGATTATGGCGTACCGCCTACGCAGCGGCCCTCTGAACTCCGCTGTCGCAACCTCGACCTGTCCCCGGGCCTAGTCGTGCTAACGGTGCGTCCCACGTCGTGTATGGTCTCCCTAGCAAGGCCGCTCACATACGAATGAATTGAAATGCCACTTAGTTCGTACAATTACTGATAACAATACATTGCAATGATTGTAGAAGAAATCTTGACCGTTCGGTGAAAGCCGTGTCCATTTGGGTGGGGTAGGTGTCCATAGCGGAGGCTCGTGCCTCGGAGGCGAGTCAGCGACGCGACAACCTGAGCAGCGTGTGCGTGGTGCGTACCACCGGTGTACTCGTCGTACGTGCCGGGGTCGTACGGGGCATCCTCTTGGTGAACGTCCGCCAACGCCTGCGCCCACTGCTGAATGTGAGGGATCATTCGTGCCGCCCAGCTAGTGGCACCAATGAACCCCTTACGTGTGACCCTGCATGAGAACATGAGCAATGACGTTAGTTCTGCAAACATGAAAAAAATGCAACTGAAATAGACATAGAAGAGCACTTACATGTGCACGTGAGGTGGGACCACCTCACCGGTGGGGACGGGAAGACACGGTGGAGGCCGAAGCGCCTCATCACGCGGTGCGGCGTGCGTCTCAGCGTACGTCGTAAACAAGGTGGCGCCGTGTGAGCCAAAAGCGGCGTCACGGGTGCCTTTGCATGGAGAGGCCGTGAGGTGCTCGCGCCGCTACCAGCTCGGGGAGGTAAGGACGCCAGATGACGCGATCATCTGTCAGCTGGTCGAACATCGCTACGTACTCGGGGAACGAAGCGTGTGTCGTCACAAGCGCGTACATGGGCTACAAAAAAAAGTAATGGTAAAGTTAGAGAAAATAATTTGAAAATAATCGCATAGCTTATGGTAAAGATCATTTTACTAACCCGTCTGCGGCACCACAACGTCCCCATGGTAGGACGGTCGATGTCATCCCCGGGGGCGTGGTAGAACTCAGCTCCGTAGGGTGCCAAATCGATGTGCGGCCGGCCGATCTGGAACCTCTCAAAAGACCACGGTGAAGCGAGAGAGGACAGCCGTGAGAAGGACCCGGTCCCACGTGATGACAACCGTTGCAAAGGCCCCGGTACGTCGTAGCCAGCACAGCCGGTCCCCACGCTAGCTGCGGGATCTCCTCCATCTCGGCGTCTGCGATTGTCCTCGCGTACTGGATCAAGTGCTTGTCGACGGTGTCTCCGTGGGTGGAGGTGAAGCGAACCCGGCCGAGCACCACAACAGTGCGCCTCGAAGTGGCGATCGACAACGTAGTCCCTGCTCGGGTGCCATCCGCTCGGGCTATAAAAAAGTAATGGTCGGTTTCACAACTTTAAGACATAGTGAAATAAAATGTACATAAAGTTAATGTCACTTACGTAAAGCAGTATCGACCACTTGCGTCGAACCGTGCTTGTTCGCGAAGGTGTGTACTCACCTTTGTCGGTGGCGGCATGTCCACGAAAGCGGGCTAGGAGCTCCGTCGCCACTCGGTGGATGTCCTCGAGCACTACGTGCCCGGTGCAAAATAGGCCAGCGGGTAGAGTCACGTCCTCGGTGTAGGCGCCATCTCACCGCCACGGAGGTGAAAGGTGTGCGTCTCCGGCGCCAGCGATCTACCAAGGTGGTAAGCAGGCTCCTGTCATACGGGAACCTCCTAGAGGCACCGCGCCCGTCCTCTGCATCTGCCGCGGTCGCCTCCACCATCCGTGCTATGGGCAGTAGCCCTGCAGCTCTCAATCTGTAGGAAGACATTTTCACAACTATTAGTTCAAATGAACAAGATTTAGTAAGGGAAGTCTGCGAAAAGTGGACGAACCTGGGAACCCATCGGGGGTCGACCCGCCATGCCCTCATCGGGGTGTGCAAGTGAAGGGCACTCAGCTCGAGCGGTGCCTCCCCCTCTGCAGGCAGCGCGGTGGCCAAGCAACTCCGATGAGTCGCGTCGACCACTGGGTCCAGCAACTCTCCCTCCATCGCCATACCTGCAATTGAATAAAACAATATTAGTACAAAATTAAATGAACAATCAAAGCGATGCGGTGATTACAAGTATAATTTGAATAATAATACCACACTCTACAGGTCAAAAGCGCTAACAAGCGGAATGCGATAATGACACATCCAACGAACATACAAATTCAAACCAAATAGAATTCGGTAATAATACACCCGACAAATAGAATTTGGTACTAGTACACCCTACAAATAGAATTCAGAATAATCTACAGCATTACACATCATATGACCATACATGCATTACAAATAGGAATTCAACATATCACATTGACATGCGACCTAACAATTACATACTGCGGAGACCGTACAACAATTTCACGGCCTCGAGCTGTTGGGCAATACTTGAAAGAGTGTCCCATCTCTTTACAAATGGAGCATTTCTTTGTGCGATGCCGCTTCGCAGCGTCCATGTCGTTCCTTATCGTCTTGTTTGTCGTCGCCCTCGCCCTTGACCTTGCGATATCGAGGAACCCACGTGTATCCTCCCATCTTTGATGCTCCGTGAACAAACCCACCACTCGAAAGCCATATATTTCTCCGCTCCAAGTTGCCGCCACCGCTTCTTCTTGAAAAATTGCGATAAGAATATACAGGTCCATCTGAATTGTCGAGCACGCAGCCATTACGTGCGAGCATGGCTATCTTGGCAAGCGAGCTTATTGCGAGTGTATACACATGTTTGCCGATGTAGAATGCATTAAGTGAGCAACTTTCGCCGGTTAGTCCCACATCCTGCTTTCTCTTTGCATAGTACCTCAAAGCAAGCTCCCTCGTACCCATTTTCAATGATCTGTGCATCTCCCCTTCTTCCCTTTGTCCTCCATATGCGTCTGAGATCACCTCCTAGTATTTCACATCAGGATTACTCATGCGGGCAATCATACTGGCATGACGATCCTAAAGTGCCGCAACACCATGAAGAACACCCTCCACTATAGCAACAAGAGGAAGGGTCTCGGATCCTCGCATGACCCGATTGTAAACATCAGCCAAGTTAGTCGTCATAACCCCATACAGGGAACCATCGGTGTAAATAGCAAATGCCCATTTCGCCTAGGCTCATGCTCTATCCATTCGGAGAAGCATTTCGTCGATCTTCCATTCCTCCGGACCAAGTGCGGAGGGTCCATAAAGTAACACTTCCGGTACTCTTTGGGGCTTCCTCCGTGCTAGGAATTGGCCTCTTTATTTAGCCTGCGGTATGCCTCGATGTCGGCTCATCCAACTTCTTCCACAAATGCATCAAACTTTCTCTGTTGGGTCTGGTCGCACAACCTCTTAAAAAGCTTCGTAAGATCCTTGTTCCTAAACTGCTTGTAGAAGTTAGCACCCATGTGCCGTTTGCACCACCTACTTCGCATATCAGGCCATGGATGTGTTTCTTCTGCACCTTTCTGCAACTGCGACCGCCTTCAACAGCCCGGGGTGCCGATCGTGTATAACACAAACTCCAGAGCGCCGATCCACAACCCCAGCTTTCACGTTCCTCGAAGCGAGCCGACTTTACGTGTTCTCACCCTCCACGAATGCAAGCGCTCTTTGGAAGAACCTGATTGTTGCCATCAACTCCTATGGCAGTCAATATCTGACCTTTATACTTCCCAATCAAGAATGTGCCATCAACACATAACAACGGACGTCAATGCCTGAACGCGTTGACACATGCACCAAAAGCAAAGAATGTCTGCTGAAGTACCATCTTCCCAGCGAAGCGCTGCGAGGGCCGCTCACAAATATCGACATAAGTTCCAGGATTTCTTTCCTTGATCACCTGAAGCATACCTGGTAGGTTACGTCTGGCGTCTTGAATGTACCAAATCTAGTTTCCAAAGCCTACCTTCGCCCTCTAAGCTTTGGCATAGCTTATGGTGTACTGAAACCTCTGCTCTATTGCAAGTATGATGGCACATGGCTCTAAATCCAAGTTGCCCACAATCTCCCCATACATTGCATTTGCAACAAAACCTGAAGATATGTTTCTATGTGATTGGGCGGACTCAGTAAGCACGCGTGTGTGGGGCGACTATAGAACACTTCCAAGCGGTATCCCATTTAGGCGATGCGCATGCACACGCCATTGGCAGCCCTCCATCGGCATCTAACATCGTCGTCCGTGGTCGACTCGCAACCTTAAATATTCTCTGACGACCGCCCATCATCCTTTGCTTCTGAACCTCACTCTTATTCTTGTAAATGGCACCTTGCCTCACCTCATTCCTATCATTGCCACGGGAAGTGTTCACCCTCGTTGACTACCAATCTATCGGTGACATGCATCCCACTCCGTGAGAAATGCTCTTAAATAAATGCGTGTAGTTACTCAAATTGTCATACTCCTAGCTCTCTGCCTCCATTGCATCAACCAACGATTCAATGTTTTCTCCCTCGTGCTCGCCACGCCTGTGGTTCTGAACATCTGGATTTGGAACATCGGCTTCCTCATCTCGCACACCTTGGTTCGGCTACTCTCCCCAACTTCCTCTGCTTCATCACCACCGGCCTCCTCTGCATCGTATGGTCAATCTTGGTTTCGAAATGCTTGCGCCAACAACACTAATGGCCAACCATTTTGGGTTGCCAATCTTATGTCTGAGCTCCAAGACTTGGCCCCTTCAGTTCTACTAACTCCCGATCGTGTAATCCCGTCTCAAGAGACCCCACTCGTGCGACTTCAGATCATGCAATTCCTATCCAAGGAGAACATGTTGTACAACCATGTTAACTGTGTGCCCACTGACGCTCACCAACGCGTGACAAGCCAGCTATAACACTTGGGAAATGACTAAGTTCCACCCTTGTGCACCCATCTGCGGAACCCCTTCTCCGTAGTGTATTTTAAATTCTACTCGTTCGTCCATACCTGTCAAACATTTCATGATTGTTTATGATGGCACGACAAAACGCTACCACATTTCAACTCTTAATCTACTCATACGACGACATACTCTATACCCGGTATTACAACAGGTAATATCGTTTTGTTCTATGATGAATATTTTTGCTATTGCGCAGGTTGGCTGATGTCGCACCGATACTCTTCACCTACCACGTGCCGAGAGAGCTTGTGCGGGTTTTGGGAACACACGTCACAATCCCCGTATACTAGCTACTAAATAATTAAAACTATACACAATCCGGTCGCTAAATCGTGAGGTTGAATAAACTACTGCTAACCCTGCAAAATTCAAAATCACTAAATCGTTTTTCTATAAAACTAGTAATACAACCGAAATCCCGTAAACTACCTACTAAATAATTAAAATTCTACACAATCTGGTCGCTAAATCGTAATTTTAAATAAACTACTGCTAACTCTACTAAATTCATAATCACTAAATCATTTTTTTATAAAACTAGTAATACAACCGAACTAAACTATTGCTAACCCTAATTCATAATACATTTTTTCCTAATTTCTAATACAGTTCAACGCTATATTTCAACCCTAGTTTGATCACTACAATGAATATTAGAAAAAAATTAGTAATACAATTTTACTATTTCAATGCTAGTTTGATCACTCTGAGGCTAAACTAGTTTATTATTATTTCAACGCTATATTTAAACTAGTTTATTATTTCAACGTTATATTTCAACCCTAATTTAATCAATACCGAACTAAACTAGTTATGTATTTTTTGTTAATCTTAATTTGATCACTAGAATGAACATTACAAAAAATTGATGACAAATTTTACCTCAACGCGCATGACGAAATCCTCCTCTTCTTCTTCCTCTTCTCTTCCTCTCCTCCTCCTCCTCTCCTTCCTCTCCTCTTCCTCTCCTTCTCTTTTTCCCGAAGCGCGCCTCTCTCTTCTTTTCCTCGTGGCGAAATCGTCGGCGCTCAAGAAATGAGGCGAAGGCCTCGGTAGCGATGGGTAAAGGCGCTGTCGCAATTTGGATTTGTGACTAACGGTGCGATGCAGACCTCGATCGTAATTTGGATTTGCGACAAAGAAGCCGTCTGATCCGTCGCAATTCTAAATTGCGACTAACGACTATCGCAATTCAAAAGCTATGACAGACTGTTTGTATCTATTCAAATTGCGACAGACGGGTATTTCTGTAATTTTTTTCGGCATATTATTTCTGTAATTTTCTATAAAAAATATATTATTTAAAAAAAATCAAAGGTTTTGAGTAGGTCACTACCTTGTAAGGGGCCGGATTCTTGGGTAGAATCGGCTTGGTGTTGTGTGGGTACCTATAAGATTCAATTGGTAGTGGAATTGATTGTGAAACCCATAAAATGAAGGCGATGGCGGCAAATAAGTGGCGCATCTAACTTGGCATCGATATATGCTTGGTAATATACAATCCCACTTGGGTGTGGATCTCGTGGAAATATAACAGCGGGTTGGGTTGGCATCATTGGCTTAAGGGTTGTAACTAGAGGCAATGATTGATTAACTAAAGCGTCGTGTATAGATTAATTAATCATAGCCGATAGTTCAACCTGTGTAGTCATGTACTGACTTACTAGGCTATTTGTGATCCCTGCATCGTCGAGGGCATTGACCATTGGCAATGCGATCTTCGGAGTGACGTCGTGTTGGGTTTTCTAGTAGCATCATAGCATTATCTCCTCCAGAGCAGCTTTTCAATCTTTGATCTTCTTGCGCTGTTTTGGCGTTAAATCGTCCAATGTAGGGACGATTATGGCTTTAGTGTGATGGCGTAAAAAACTTGAAGTAGGGTTTATCGGCAACAACACACTGGACGAACATCGGGTTCGAGGCATGCCAACCGATTTGATCCTGCAATCGGTAAGAAAAAACCAGAATATGCTCAATGCCGAACTGATAAAACAATTGTCCTGGATCTAATCATCTAAAAGCTGATCAAATCAAGGGTATCAGTAAATCTTATTAACCGATTAGGACTAATCAAAGGATAAAGGTTGATTTTTTCCAAAAAAGGCGATACGCAACAATATCGGACAAAAATCAAATCTGATTGACATAATCGAAGATGATCAACAATCGGCAATGCGCAACTTTATTGATCAAATCCTAAATTATAGAAGCTTCTCCTAGTCGACAGGAAAATAAAAGTAGTGTGCTTGTTGATTGCATTGTGTCATTTCTGCTTACTCTTGATCATCTTTTATAGCTATTGGCGATCGTATCATATTCCAATACGTTGTGAAAACATGATCTGTATTGGCCATGAATTGGATGGTTTCTTTCTAAAATATCAGTTATAACCAAAAACTCAGATTCTCTTCCATATCCAATATCGGTCATAACATTTCAATCCATAGCCTAACAATTTTAACTACTCCTACCAAATCTTAATGCAAACACCGGTCTACAGACACACGGCCAAGTGGCCACCTCTAGTTGCACCATTTGATCCAAAACCAATCGGACAAGTTAACATCACACGATCTCTTCAATAGATATCCGTGATGTCTATACGTAGAAAAGACGACAGCCACGCAGCTCTTACCCAGAACTACAGAAGCTTTACCCAAAATCAAGCACCGGTGATTGGTCTCTCCAACAGAGTTCGCGACGTGCCCGAACGGGCGCAGTGGGTTCAACAGTGGCACTGGCAGACAAGCAGTACAGAATGCGACAGAAAGCGAGCAGAGGGCGTGCGCGGTGGCAACTTTTTCTTCAACTTGCAAGATTCGAAAATTCCCTGTATTGATTTGATGGATCGAGTGTGATGTTTTTGTCAGGAAAATTGGAAGATTAACCATGATGGTACATTCTTTTCTGAAGCGCTAAAGGACACAATATTGCTAAGGGCAAATATGTTAGGATGTTTGCTGTTGTTAGCTAGATTAGATTTTTCACCAAATTGTTGAACTAATTAAGGAGTACTTGTAATCTTGAATGCAAGTCATTCGACATGAGATAAATGAAGAAATCCTGATTCCTGAAACATATTATGCTTCCTTGTTTAATCAGTATAAAATGTTTCCAGCTTTCTTCTTCAAATTTTTATTATAATTATATTACATTTTTAGCTGACTGTCCGACTCTGTACCTCAGAACAATTTGATAAGCTTCACTAGCATTTTTTCTCCACTTCATTGTTGTTCCGGGTGTTCAGTAAAAAAGAGCTGTCAAGCAGCTGTATATACACATTGACATTGTTCCCAGCATCCTAACGCAAGGCTGTATATTTTATACGAATGGACTGCAAAACATATATCTTTATATCTTTGATGCTTACCTGGAAGTATTTTTGCAGGGGACAGCGGTGCAGTCGTGCAGGTGAGCATGACGGCGGCGGCGTGATGCAGGCCGAGTGTGGTGGTGAAGTTGGATCTACTCAACAACCATGCCGGGCCGGGCCTAAATAAGTCCAGCCCCACAAGGGCAAGCCCGAAGCTGAAATAATTCCTAAAATTCAATTTTTATTATTTTTTGAATAAAATATTATTATTTATCATTTTTAGTTGTGTCAAATAATTTTTTGTCTGCCTTGTCGGGATTGTGGGCCAAAAACTCGTATCATAGTAGAGACGACTGTTATCTATATACTCATTTATATCATCTAAAGACAAAACTAAAATTAGCTTCTACAATAAATGGTATCTTAAAGTTATCTCTATAAAATTCTACTATCTTTTAATTATTGTATGAAAAAGTATTTATTAATTATAAACAATAAACCCATGTAATGATGTTTTATGCTGTCTGTATAACAGCTATACTCTCTCTCTCCTCCTCTCTCTTGCATGTCAGTAAAAGTCTTACGTGACAAAATATATACATAGCTAACATCACACTATTATATATGTCTAAGCCTGAAAAATCAAGTCGTACCATGACGGGCCACCCATTAACAGGTGTAAGCAGATGTGCAATGCAGGTGGCAGTGGAGCTTAGCTAGATGTGATGGCAGAGCCAAGTGTAAAATCATGTGATGAAAAATTGGCTTAGTAATAAAATTGGCATTGCAAAGTGGTTGCGATCATGGCATGTGTTGTGCATGTGATGTTTGAGATGATTGTTTGATATGTTGTGATAGCATGTTAATGATTTTGCTTGATGCAATGCGCTCATGTGAGTGATTGCATGGATTGACTTTGAGAACCTAAATTACAGAAGCTTCTCCTAGTCGACAGGCAAATAAAAGTAGTGTGTTTGTTGATTGCATTGTGTCATTTCTGCTTACTCTTGATCATCTTTTATAGCTATTGGCCGATCGTATCATATTCCAATACGCTGTGAAAACATGATCTGTATTGGCCATGAATTGGATGGTTTCTTTCTAAAATATCAGTTATAACCAAAAACTCAAATTCTCTTCCATATCCAATATCGGTCATAACATCTCAGTCCATAGTCTAACAATTTTAACTACTCCTACCAAATCTTATTGCAAACACCGGTCTACAGACACACGGCCCAAGTGGCCACACTACAGGAATCGTGAAAATTTTCGTCGGCCAAAAGCCCACGAAAATAAGACCATTGCTCACGAAAATAGTTATTTTAATCGGTAAAAACCTTATTTTAAATCAGACCTCGACGTCGAGGAGATAAGGAAGCCGAAAGTTAGCTTAATTTTAGGTGGCGGTGACGAAAGTTAGTTATTTTAAATCGACCATGAGTGCGTGAAGACGAAAGTTCTTTTGATTAAGCCACAATTTTAAATCGGCCAAATCGGCCGACGAGAAATACTTAATTTTAAATCGGTTTTACTCGAACCCACGAAGTTAATGGTTTTATTTTAAATCGGTTTTTACCGCCCACGAAATTTAATGAGGTTAATTTTAGTCGGTTTACCTCTAGCCCACGAAAATTAATTAGGTTAATTTTAGGTAAACATTGGCCCATTAAAGTTAATTAGGTTAATTTTAGTAGGTTTTTCCGCCCGCGAAACTTATTCTCGAGTCGACAAAAAAACGACCCTTTAAACCCATTTTTCATCTGATTTAAACAAATATCATTCATTTATACATATATCATTCATTCATCCACATATCTCATTCATTCATCCACATATCTCATTCATACACAGATATATCATTCATTCATACAATTTGCAATCATTCATTCATACCCATTTTTAGCATGGAATATAAAGGCTCTTCCCTACTAAATAGACATACCATCCACCGCAATCATTCAACTTTGTTTATATGGGTCATTATACTAAAGGATAGAAGAATAAAGAGTGACATTAAAAATTGTTGGTCACTTTCCCAAACATAGAAAAGAAAGATGACGACAAATAGGTGCAAAGCTTGTTGGTACCACCACACCACCACAGAGATGCACTAAAGGCGGCCTTCCGGATGATATTCTCACTACATAACAAGTTCGAGTAAGAAAATTTGTCATAATAGATACTTCAACTAGTTAATGAATTACAATCAATTACCAGATATTAGTAGCAATGAACAGAGAAATGCCAGAACCAAGACCATATCCTTTCTGGAGAAGCTCATCCAGACAAATGACAATGATACCAGCAAAGAAGAGTTGGAGTATAATGAGAATAGCATTCCCAGTTCCAAGCTGGCTTACACTGCCATACATTCCAGACAGAACATATGCCACTGCTTCCCCAATAGCAATCAGGATGCCAAGCAACTTTTGGGCACCATTCCTGGGTTTAAAAAAAAAAGAACAGCATAAATCATAAGACCATTCTAGAATTAAAAAGTGTACAGTAAATCACAAGACAATTACTTAATAGAGAAAATACAAACCGGAAGCCTTGGAATTGTAACTAATCGATTTTCAATCTAGAAAAAATATGCTGTATACCTTTCTAGTTCAACTAACTAGGAAATTTTCCTGTGCACTTAATTAACATTGTTCATTCACTACCAAAACCGATATCTTGAAGTAGTGTCTTCTTTCATAAATAGATACAACATACTCGGTAAAAACATAGCATTTTTAACTTGCCCGGCCACAACCAACAACCAATAAAAGCGGTCCTTATACGCTAAGATAAGCAAGCGTTATGTTGTGTATGTTATAACTGGATTTTATTTTTGATATCCATGAAATTTAAATGCATAAGAGATCCAATTACTTACGGAAGAACATGTGAAGCCATGAACAATTAGGACTTTCCTCCCACACATGTGGTGCCCTAATCTGGGAGACATATGTATCGAAATCCCGTCAACAAACACGCAAAGTGGTGTGATGAAGAAATTTAACGATTCAAAATGTATTGATAATAACCATTGGTGGCTCAATTTAGACTTAGAAACGAGAAGAACAAACATCACAATAAGAAAGTGTATAAAGATATGAACTAACCATTAGGTCTCTTCCCGTCTCTTAACAAATTCATCGACCTTTCATAAAGTGATGAAGTTAAATAGGAGCTTGAGAGAAGAAAGTCAATAACACTAATAACCAATTACCCATAAGCATTCCAGACATACCAGTGCCCTTAATTCATCAGCTAGCTTTCTCTGAAGATCTTCATTCATCCACATATATCATTCATTCATCCACATATATCATTCATCCACATCATTCATTCACATATATCATTCATACACACATAAAGTATTATGGATCGATTCACATACTGATTAAACTTGTGTTCTAAATAGTCCACCAAGGAAAATACACATCTTGCTAGTCATACACATAATATCATTCATCCACATAATAATATCATTTCACAGATTATTACCAAACATCTCAAGATTACAAATCACGAGGTCACGAGGTCATTTGAGTTATGGCGCTTCTGCATGAGCCAAATAGGTTTTGCACAATTGAGATGGCCTCTCGGAATCCTAAAGATAAAAATTCACGATTAGTCAAAAATTGTGCGAAGTAACAAAACTAACCAAGAATATGACAAGTGACAAACGAACATGCTCTCCAGTCTTTCTTGGTCATGGTGGCGGCGTTTAGTAAACTTGGGCGTGTTGTCCCCGATCCCTACGATCTGATGAGACCAAATTTAGCTACATTAAAGTGTGGATAGAATATACTAAGTTTAGCTAGATTGACCATATATACTCTTGGGATTTTCTTTTCATATGTAGTATTGTATTTGATTTCTATGAATTGAAAATGTAGAATCATGTCATGTTGATAGTGCAATTCAAACATAAGTATTGTATTTAGATTTCTATGAATTGAAAACTTGAAGGAATCACTTGGACTTACAATTTTTAGGTGCCATGTAGAATATACTAAGTATATAGCTAGATTGACCATATATAAGCTAGAAAAGACCAAGTTTAGCTAACTTTGAGCTGCGAGGAGAAGGTCTTGGGAGGATACATCCCCATTGTGGCGGTGGTGGTGGCGGTTGCCATGGTGGAAAGACAATGGTGCAGCCTGCTTCTTTGGAACATTGCCTATAAATGCAATGTGTCGGTTTCATATATTGTTGCATGCTCGGAATGCTAAGCTGTTGAGGGCTCAGACTTACTTGAATAGCCTTTCTTCTTTGTGCCATGTCTTGAGCATAGTATGCCTCCTGCGACCTTTGATGTTCATCCATGACTTTAGCTCCTCATGACCTAGCAACCTCTACCTCCTGCTCTAAGAGGCGTGCTACTAACCCCGAGCTCTGCGAAGAAGACCCCCTCTGAGCTCGCACCTCCCTCGAGTCAATCACTCCGGTGAACATGGAGTACCTTCAAAATCTGAAACACAAAGGCTTTAGAACTTCAATTTATTGTTGGCATTAACAAAGTTTGAGAAACTATGACATTTTACCGTCCATGGCCCTTTCGCCTCCGGTAGCATGCAGCCACGCCATCAATAGGTTCCTTCCGCCAATCGTAGCCTTCACCATGGCGCTGACCATTTCACGCCTATAGCTCTCCTGCGGTGACGAACCATAAAACTTAGAGCTCGAAAGTTGATGAGAACTCAATGAAAAGTGTGGATAACTCACCGGTCGATCTGAGGCCACACGAGTGCCACGTTGCTCGGGGTGTGATGGGTCTCGTCCTTATGACCTCGCACATAAACTTGATGTCACTTGGTGAACACCATTTTGAGCCTCCTGTAGCTAGGGGTTAGTGGCATACATATACTTGTGAATATGTTCTTGCAAATATTTGAGTACGACCCGTCTTACCATGCGTTTAGCCATCTGGATGTGTCCATCACCGCCATACGTATGGCCTCCGCCTTCACCTCTGCGATCTCTGTGCTTCCTTGACTTCGCGATCCATTGGGGAGAAGCCCATCACGACAAAGAGCGGTAAGCATCTGGACGATCTTCCATCCATGGAAGTGTGACGCACACATGTGTTAATACATCAAAACAATATTAACATCACAACCTAATGACCATGAACCCTAATATGCTTTACACCCATCTTGTTCTTGGTCAAGTAAGTTTCGAAGTGGCCGAAACTTGCCGATTCGGCGCCCTATGCCCTTCAAGTACATATTTGTTGCTTGAATCCGGGCATGGAGAATGCATCCTGACTACCTTCTTTGCATTGGCATGGAACACATTAGTCGCGTGGCCCAATTCGGCGAGATCGATAAGCAGTAACGTTTTTGCAATGTCAAATTTAAGAATTGTTATTACAAAATTATAGAACTCAACAAAACCATCATACATCATGGAGCGATATCTGAGCGGCTTAACTAGAATACACACAACAAGATAATAATATTGGAGTAAAATCTTTGTTAGCTTTGAATGTTTTTAGCTTAATTGTAGTGCTATCTTTGGTGGTGAGATTTGGTTATTAGTTTTCATGTGAAAAAGGAATTTGGAGAAGTAAGCTATTGGAAAATAAATCTAGTAGCAAAATAATGTAGCAACAAGCATATTGTCATAAATAATCGTTCTTTCTATTATTTCAAGGGTCCAATATCAAACTAAAAGAACATACATAAGCACACAATCTTCTGCCATCACCAAAGTATCCCTCTCCTAACTTTTACGGATACGATTATCGCAATCTTGATACAAACAGATTTTTACGGGTTTGTGCAAGCAAGCAAAGCTTTGCATGCATGGACATGATAGTATGCCAAAATTGCCGGCCAGTCGAAAGCAAAGTGACAACCCGAAATACAAAATGTGATATTTTCTTTAGTTCAAGTGAAGTGGGTGCAGCATAAAGAAGTGCTCACACTTTTCACTTTAAAGATCCCACGATAATAAATACAAGAGGAAGGTTTGTTGTTCAAGCTGTACTTCTAACAATTTCAAGTGAATCATCTGAAAAATAGGATGAGATTTAAAACACTAGAACAACATCCTATGAGTATCGACTCCAAATGAGATAAAAATGTGTCATAGTTCATCTTTAAAATGCTTCTTTGCTACCATCAATTTGTCCTCTCTAAAAATGTGTCATAGTCTAGTCCTCTCTAAACCATCAACTATCAAGTTTAACGAATAGTTTTTCAAATTGATGCTTCACCACCGTAGATGGCATCCTTTAAATTTTTCTCAAGCTCGATATTAGGCCGGAAGAGGAAGACCAATTGACCAAGAGATAAATGGCAATTCTCTTTCGGTGTTCTCTTTTGTGAATGGTAGTTCAATAAACATAAATAACATACTCCTAGTCAATAGACAACTACTTGCGTTATCTAGTTGCAAAATGAAGAAACAAGTACTTGTTGCATTGCATGTAATAAAGCAATGGAAGCAACACAAACTAAATTTCATCATTAAAATTATAACTTACATCGTTGATCAAACTCCAAATCTACCAAATAGCAGCAAGCATACACAACAAAATAATCAATAATATCATTTACTGGAGGTACAAAAAACCATATGAGCTGCAAGAACCACAATATATATAAACTTCGATTAAGAGAATCTTACCCAGAAGTCATTCCACATTGCTCCTCGAGCATTTACATAGTTCACATCGGAGATAGCTTGTAATGCTTCCAACTTGTGGCGAGGAATCGCTCACTAGCCTGGTAATCACCATTCCGGGTAGTGCAAGCGACAGAGGTTACCCAATCTGGCGTTAACTCGCCTATGGTGTCCTCTGCCGTCGAAACCCGTGTCATCCCATGAGTGCAAGAAACACAAACTCTATAGATCTAGTTCTAAAGTAAACAACATAAAACAAACATAAATAAATGTTCTCACCTATCGCCAACCAGTGCGATCACAACCTTGTCCTCCTCGCATGGCACTTGCCTGAGGAGGCGGCAACATGGCTCCTCCTTGTCCGCCTCCGCACTACGCTACAACCTTCAGCCTCATCCTCCTGGTCCTCCTCATCCTCCTCATCCTCCTGGTGCTCCTCATCCACCTGGTGCTCCTCATCCTCCTGGTCCTCCTCATCCTCCTGGTCCTCCTCAACCACCTGGTGCTCCTCGTCCTCGCCGGCCGCATCTGCATCTACACCGGCCACTTCTTCCTCCGACGCTGTGTCATCCTGCGAAATTATATGAGATAAGTACATATGAAATGCTAGGTACATATAAGAGATTATTAGATATGAAATGCTAGGTACCTCGGTTCTTTGAAGTGCGATCGGTCGTCCCTGCAATTCCGGCCGCACGTGTCTCAACAAGTCCTGGCGTCTTTGGCTTCCTGAACTACTGCCCTGAAAAAGAGACTCCTCGCTGCGCCGACCAGGTAGCATCTTGCTCGCAACACTGAGGAAGCCCTTCGCCGTTTGCTTGACCTTGCGTGACATCCTGTTCAAGAAACAAGTACAAGGTAGTAATACATGAACATAATAATAAATGGACAAAATAATAGCTGAACAAAATAAGAACTATAAATTAATGTTTACTTGTCAAAATTCATCGACATCACGATCAAGTAGTCTCCTTTACATAAAAGGCGCCATGTAAATTTTTCTTCATCGGTACATCGTTTTGGTTTCTCGGGAACAATTACATCATCACGGTCTCCAACTAAGGAATCGAGTCCTAAACCGGGCTCGATAACAAAAAAGCTTAGCAATTCTTCATCTTGGTAAACCTCATCAACCTCCTCGGCCTCGGTGACTATCACGATAACCCGGCATCACCGGTGTATATAACCGTTCACGAGGATTAAGCTGTATACTACCCACCAAGCGGCCCGGCTTTGTGCGGATATGGCATATAATAGACACGCTCAACTTGGTGTGCAAGGATAAAATTATCGTAGCCCTTAAGCCTATCGTTGTGTTTCACTTCCACTATGCCATCTTGGTTTTGTCGAGTCCCTTTATTGTTATCGAACCATTCACAATCAAAGAAGACTACTTTAAGTTTCTTGTCCTGCAAAACTAAACTTGAGGATGTTTTGAATGATTCCATAATAATTAGTTTCCGCCCTTGTGCATCGATTGCCCTAGTCACAACTCGATATTAGTTGTGGATGCAAGAGGAAGACACCTTCACAGATTGGTGAGCAGGCGGAACCCATTGACATCGTATGGCCATAGCTTTTAATAGCCACCCTTAGTAAGATAGGTAGCGCAAGTCTGATGGGCGTTGCGTCTTTCACGCCTTGCATTATAAGGACATGACATTATAAGGACATATACTATTGAAGCGTAACATAATAGAATAACATATCACGAGAAGATTGTACATGATCTACGAACCAAGTGATGAAATTTGGCCCTCCATTTATTCCATCACATCGCATCGTATTTAGTTGCTTACTCGTGAGGTTTTGCCTAGAAGTCGATTTGCTTATCGAACTCAGCATGCGAGAAGCGTAAATGAATTAGATCTATAGCGGCATGAACAAAGAGATAATTACACGAGACAACACTTACGTGAAATCTTGTTCCATCTCATCCATATTGGTGTACATGTGAAACAAAAGCGACCTTCCGTTCTTCTGAGTATAATAGTAGGCCGTGCGACCACCGGCAGTTGTGCCCCTCCATTGAAAGCAGTTTGAGAGTCCTTTGCAAGGTGGTTTTTCATCGACATTGTACCGCATCGTAGGAGCATTGACATTGTGTTAAATGCGCAAAATATACACTCGAAAGTATGCTATCTCCTTAATTGAAAATGCTTCGCGATGCACCCTTCAACTCTTGCCTTGTTGCCAACCATAGCTCTAAGCTTCTTGAGGCCCTTTCAATGTGATACATCCACCTATATTGCAGGGCCACCTACCTTAGCTTCATATGGAAGATGAACAAGGAGATGTTGCATTGGATTGAAGAACCACGGAGGGAATATTTTTCCATCTTACATACAAGCTTTGGTATCTCTTTCTCCAACATCTCCATCATCTCCTTCGTGATTTCTTTAGCACTGAGTTGTCTATAGAAATAACTTAGCTCACCTAGCACCTTCCACACATCATCATTAAGGTACCCTTGAAACATTACAGTGGTGAGTCTTTCCATGATTATGTGGTAATCATAACTCTTCAACCCATTTAGCTTCCTGTCTTCACATTCACGACCCTTCTCAAGCCCTTGGCGTAACCATCGGGAATTTCAGTTTTCATCCACCTCGGCACTTCTTTCTTGTCTTTAGGTTTAAGACAAAATGGAAGTAGTGGCTTACTACCACTTCGGTGAGCTCAAGGGTTGGGCGATTTACAAATCTCTGCTAAGTCTCTTGGACCTTGAGGTTGTCTTTTGTTTTGTCCGTCATATCCATGCACATGCTTATGATGCTTTCGAAACATTCGTTCTGGTGCATAGCGTCAATGTTGTGCATCGAGAATCAACGCCTTGGCATAGGGAGCTCCCATATTCGAGATATGTGAGTCGGTTGTGCTCCACTCCAAAACCTTGAACCGTGCGCATACGCTTTTGGGACGGTTTACTCGGCTTATCGGCAATTTCTAGCCAGCTTAGGCGCTTGGCGGTCCCTTTGTGACAATGGTGTTCTTCCTAAAAGCGTTCTTTTTGCCGTCTAAAGATGTGTCTTTGGGGCAAGAAACATCTATGGCATGTCGAAGTAGCTGATCTTTCCACCAAAAGCTAGGCGGAAACAATCCGTGTTGAACCACGGATCAGACGAGTCAAATTTCCATGGCGGCTCCATCCGGCAAAAAATACCATAGGGGAAATCATGAGCGGACCATAAATAAGCAACTTCGAAGGTTGAATTTCTTCTTCTTGTAGAGTAAATGCGCTTCAACTCCGCCCACATTTGTTTCAACTCTTCGATTAAGGGTTTGACATCACGTTGGCGTGTCGAGGATGTTGCGGGCGGGTATGATAAGGCACAAGAACATAAACTCATATTTCATGCAAAGAGCAGGTGGAAGGTTATACGGAACAGCAAAAACAGGCCAACAAGAGTAGGAGGCCGCGGATTGGCCGAAAGGTGTGAAACCATCGATCGCCAACCCAATGCGAACATTTCTCGCATCATGGCGAAGTCTGCGTCAAAGCTGTCGAGCCCTCCATGCCTCACCATCGACGGGTGCACCATCACTCCGTCGTTCTCACGTCTACCTTCCTTGTGCCACCTCATGTGCCTAGCGGTTCTCTTTGAGAAAGCGGCCGTTTGACCAGCAGTGTAATCGGCATGTATGAAGTTGCTTATGTGCAACATCGGTCATCACATTTGCACCGTCTTCATTTACGATCTCGGCGTACCTCGGTTTGCCACACTTTAAGCACTTCTTCTCATTCTTATGCCCTTTCGAAAAGCATGCAATTGTCTTTGCACATCAATCTTCTCATATTTCATCACAGAGTAGAAACCAATCTCTTGGCATGGTACATGTCTTTGGGCATGTTATGAGGCTTGGAAGCACATCAGATCAAGTTGGAGCTCGTTGTAACAATTATTCGAGAAGGCAAACTTTGACTTAATGGCCATAAGCGTGTCACAAAAGCTAGGAGGGTCATACATTGGTTAGTTACAGCGGCTCTTAGAAGCTTTGAGGGCCTCGAAGAACCTTTCAACCTCGGTGTGGCGGATCCTCGGAATGTAGTTCGAACTCCGGTAGTATAGCTTCAAGCATCTCGTCCATCCTATCATCATCCGCCCTATCATCATCTACCTCTTCTACTTGACTTGAGAGAATGACTCGCCGTGGTGCACCTGACTCATAGCTTGGCATGAAACCGTGCCGACAAAGGTCTAGCGTCACCTTTGTCTTGTCATGTTTGGACAAATTTTGGCACTTGCCACATGGGCACCTCACCTTATCGGTACTAGACAAAGAGAAGCATACGGTTCACAAAAGCCGTAGTCTTGGCCACCCACTCATCCGAGTGAGCCCCACTCTTATCCCAACCATCATACATCCATCGCCGATCGTCATCCATACTTGAGGCTATAGATTAAAGCAAGTGTAATCATGAGTTTTTTCGTTCCTATATATATCATGGCCCTACATCTATAGGTAAGGATATGTCCTAAACCCACCCAAGAGTGGCCGACGAACGCAGTTTATAGCGACCACAGCAGGGTCGAAAGAAATTCGGCGGCATAACCTTGTTCTCCATCTGCACGCCCGGATATGGTGCAGTGGAGAACATCAGGGTTATGCCGTCGAAATCTCGTTCGGACCCCGTGGCTCGTCATAAATACCACGCTCTATCGGTCACTCCGAGGCTGTCCAAAAAAGGGACAATTCCGGACCAGCACATCTCACATGTGTGGCGCATGTGTGGCGTGCCGGTCCGGAACGGGTAACACATAGGTTTCGTGACACTAACAGCGTAATTTGGAAAGGAAAACAATTATTACAGTGATGACCAAACAGGTACTCAGATGTACAAAGAACAAAACAATTATTAGAGTGATGACCAAAAGCATATGCATATTAACCTACATGACCAGCCTCTTATTAGTGAGCTTAATTGTATAATGTGATGATCATGATAGGTAGAATAACAAAGGCACAAAGCAACTTAATAGTATACTGTTAAGGCTTGATGGCATACTGTTAAGGCTTGATGGCATACAAATAACTTACAAATGATTAAAACAGCAACATGTACTATCATTATCATAAATTTAGAAACACATGGTCCTATCACCTTATCCACATGATCGCATCAGAACAATAACTATCAAAGTATGCATTCTCACCGGTTTATAACATATGTTAGTAGTTTCTCATTTCCTTTTCTTTCAAGCTAAATTAAATTGACGCTTAAACACAACAATTAGCAAAATAAAGTATCACAGAGGTCTCTAGAAGGTGCAAAATAGGCGCCGCAGTGTTCAACACTACTACTATACAACCTTCTAGTGGAGTGTCCGGTAGTGGTATAAACATCAAAAAGATATTTCCTCATCTGAAGGTTTAATAGCTCAGTACACATCACCATGGCTAAACATACGTTTCTCCAGCGTCAATATCCACACAGACCATAAATCCGAATTGGCGGTGAGCACGTGTCCTAAATGACTATGAATCTCTCGTAGCGTAGTCAAAAGATTTGAACCCATTTCAAGCAGAAAAAGCTGCAGCAACGTTTGAATGTTGCAGTCTTTCATAAAAGCTCTACAAAAAACCCTTTTAATGACATGAAATGAAACAATATATTCAGTTGGTTACAGTAAAACTTGACATTTCCTGTTACACGATGACATATCTGCTACCGTATATCCAACCAACCTTAAATAAACCATCTCAACTACAAACCTGAACCAGGGTATGCTGCCAAAGCATTAGAAAAGCAACATGTACATCATTCAAATCTAGAGCATTTCAAGCCAGATAGAAAGCAAGCAATTCAATCTTAAGCAATATGGTTAACGACTTAACAATCTGCTAGTGTTTTTTGTTCTCCCAGCTCATCTATCTTAGAAGTGCACCTTGTCTTTTTTTGTTGTGTGATCTTTGCATCATATCATGGAGTGCTTGGTTACTCAATTGGATTTGAATGGTATTTTTGTTTGTGTCCACATGGGTGTGTGTCTGTCACATTTTTGTCTCCAAATTTTATAGAAAAAGAAGTGAAAAATGTTTTTCTTGTCACCTACTTGTCTAGTATTTTGTTACCGTATTACTAGTATTTTGACATGATATAAAATTTTCTTTTCTACATACATGCTTGTGGAAAATGGTAAATTCCTTCTATCGGCAAAAAAAACTGCCGTGCAACATATCTGAGAATATACAATATCTATGAATGCTGGCAATATATCTAGGTCTACCAGCCCATACATTGGAAAAGTGAGGTACTAACTTGAAGAAATTATATCCTTATTCCCAAACTTGACATTTTAATCGACACGTTGCTACTTGCTAATATGTTTGCCATTTTGAATTTTAGGTCAAATTTCCTTGCACGAAGTTCGTAATATATGACAGAGCCACCGTATAGCGCCACTAGTGTTTCACGGTCAGGGAAAACAAGCGAAGATTTTACTCCAAGGGGTCAGCGAAGTGTCCTTGCAAGCATGTCTGAGGATAGCATGGTCTCATATGAGTGAAGAGTAAATTATCAGAACAATTTCACCAGGCGGGCACTAAGCAGATCTTTTAGTTGCTACCCATGCAAGATTGCATCAACATCCAAAGAAAGATTGAAAGTGACCTCATATTTTAGATGCAGAGCAACAGATAACAATGAAAAGGATGTACCTCGGTGGGGCGGCGGCGGCGTCGGTGGTATGAGGACAACAGCGTCGAAGCGGCAGCGGCGTCCACGCCGAGCGAAGCGGCGGCGGGACGTGGAAGCGTTGGGCGGCGGCGGCAGCGGCTGAGGCAGGCGGGGCGGCGGGCGGGCAAAATAGGAAGCGAGGTGTCGGCGCGGCGGTATTGGCGAAGCGAAGCGTGCGTCGACGGAAGCGGCAGCGATGGCGTCGAAGCATGGGCTTGATGGAGATGAGCGGAGGAGAAAAGCAGCGACGCGTGGAAATTGCCGAGCCAAGCCGCGCGGAGTACAATAAGCTGCTATTTTCGTGGGTTTTGTTACCCGCGAAAGTTACTAATTTATTTTCGTGGGTTTTTAAGCGGCGAAAACTAATTAATTTAAATCGTTAACCCGGTAGGCGAAAATTATACGGTTCACGGAAACCCTAGCCCGGTGTTTACTTTCGTGGGTTTATCCTTGCCGACGAAAATTAATTAAATTCCGTGGGCTATAAGGCAGCCGACGAAAATTAAACCATAACTTTCGTCGGCTGATATGGGCCGTCGAAAATAAATTAGATTTCGTCGGTTTTATTAAAAGCCGACGAAGTTAAATTGGCCGACGAAAATTTTCACGATTCCTGTAGTGCCACCTCTAGTTGCACCATTTCATCCAAAACCAATCGGACAAGTTATCATCACACGATCTCCTCAATAGATATCCGTGATGTCTATACATAGAAAAGACGACAGCCACACAGCTCTTACCCAGAACTACAGAAGCTTTACCCAAAATCAAGCACCGGTGATTGGTATCTCCAACAGAGTTCGCGACGTGCCCGAACGGGCACAGTGGGTTCAACAGTGGCACTGGCAGACAAGCGGTACAGAATGCGACAGAAAGCGAGCAGGTCGTTCGCGGTGGCAACATCCTCTTTAACTCGCGAGATTGGAAACTTCCTGTGTTGATTTGATGGAAGTGTGATGTTTTCGTCAGGAAAATTGGAAGATTAACCACATCATGATGGTACGTTCTTTTCTGAAGCGCTAAAGGACACAATATTGCTAAGGGCAAATATGTTAGGATGTCTGCTGTTGTTAGCTACGTTAGCTTTTTCACCAAATTGTTGAACTAATTAAGGAGTACTTGTAATCTTGAATGCAAGTCATTCGACATGAGATAAATGAAGAAATCCTGATTCCTGAAACATATTATGCTTCCTTGCTTAATCAGTATAAAATGTTTCCAGCTTTCTTCTTCAAATTTTTTATTATAATTATATTACATTTTTTTAGCCGACTCTGTACCTCAGAACAATTTGATAAGCTTCACTAGCATTTTTTCTCCACTTCATTGTTTTTCCGGGTGTTCAGTAAAAACACTACTACAGAACCGACTACTAGTAGCAGTTCGTAACCCCCTTTAGAAGCGGTTTATAACGCTTCTAATAACAGCGTGTGATACCGTCGGGTATCTGGCGATTGTTTTCAACTGCTGTCTTTGTGGCACAGAAGCGGTTGGGAAGGTGTTCGGGAGGGCGGTGGAGCCGCCATGTGGGGAACTCCAAGCGGTTCGTTTACAAACGCTTGTGGAGAAGGATATCGAAGCGGTTAGTCGTACAAACCGCTTGTGGAGAAGGATATCCGGCGGTTAATGTTACCAACCGCTTGTGGAAGCGGCACTCTGAGCGGTTGGAGTCACCAACCTCTTGTGGAGAGTTTTTCGATTATATGTATTTTAGAATATGTTCTTCACGGTGTTTTTGTATATCGTTTTTGACCATAAAATTAAATATGAGGAGGAGTTTTTGCGCAATTAAATATATATTGCATATGCATACTCATACACATGTTCACAAGCTAGCTAGCTCACTACTAAAAAACGAACTTAATAGTGTAAAAATGGACAAGTACATAGAGCGCAACCAAGCGTTTACAATTTTGAATGATGAAAAAAATGATTATCGAACTCATTTCTTGCATCGTCGCTCTTTTTGTCCTTGGTCGGCGTGGATGTCGTCGGCAGTTCATCGGTGTTCAACTCTGGAAACCTTACGTGGAACTTCGCCATTTGAGATACAACCTCGTCGACAATAAAGCCGATGAGTTGTTCTTGGAGTCGCGCGCCCGGTGAGGCGAACACGTTAGCGTGCTCATTGATGTTGGTGACAATTAATAAAGCGGGAAGTATATAAATATCCGATCACATGCAATTAATTAAAATGTAAGTTGTAGCTAACAAATTGACATGCATATCTGAACCTCGGCATAATGTTCCAGCTAAATGCGCCATGGATAAAACTTTGAATATAGTGGAACACGTAGTAGCCACATAAGTTGTTTCGGTAGTCGGCGTTTAACCTTCGAGGAGAAATTTCAAAATATCGGATGAAGAAGCGATATGGCGCATGTATATTAATAATAGTTTTTGTAATGCGTGCACGAGTGCTTACTATGACTTGAATTCTTTCTCGAATTCTCCTTTTGCTTCTTCTTAAACTTTGCAAATGTCTTGTTAAGGATGTTAATGAACCATTGGTATTTTTGAATGGATTCCTTCTTGAGTCATAAGCGTAATCCTGCTTTGTTGTCAAGCTCGATGACTAGAAGGATCGATGAAACCTATTAAGTATATTGCAACATATGCGTAAGTAGCTACTCGTACTATCAATGGCTTAAGAAATACAAGAACAAGAGTTTTGTGAGAACACGTACTTGAAGTTGAAGGCGTAGTATATGCGGTTTGTAGTCTTGTTTCAGACATGCATGCAAAAGGTATGCCTCAACGTTCGATTTTTGCATGTCGTATGACCGGACTTTCTCGTTGACAATCTCGGGTCGATGAAGCCAGCGTTCATTTGCCCGATCTTGTACATCGTTGAATCTCCATTCTACATAAGAAGGATAACTAAGTTAATTAGATTTTCAATTTTGTGGTGCGAGAGGAAGCAAGCGGTAAACTTAGTAGATCGACACTTACAGACACCGGCCGGACATGAAAGACACGTTGACCTCGTCTCCTTGGTACACATGGTACAAGTCATCGAATTCGGCCATAGTTACGTGTTGTTCCCGGAAGAAATACTCATCTTGGAAGCGGAGGAGAACATTTGCTCTCCTTTAGATGCCCTTTCCATGTACCATTCATGCATTTGGCGCATCTTGGTTGGGAGATCTTTTATATCACTTGGATCAATTAGCGTTTTGCCCAACTCATACTTCCATCTGGTTGGTGCCCTTTGGAAGATCTGGTCTATTGATTGGAGTCCGCCTCCTTCAGAATGCCATTTTCCTCAACTCCTCGGCCTCTCTTGATCTTCCACTATCTTCTTCTTTCCGCCGACAGAGCCCGTGTATTTTGCCTTTGTAGCCTTTCTTATTGTCCTTTTGTAGTCGCTCATCACGGCGGCGTCATGTTCCGCATGGTTGAAAGTGCTTCACAGTTTTTTATCGATTTTAACCTTGGGCTCTAGCCTTTGGCGCAAAATTACACAGCCACATCCGTCTTTACGGATCAGACTAGCTCCTCATGATCATATCATATGGCCTCTTTCGCGGTTCATTTGACCTTCTCTGGCTCACGGATGCCGACTTCGTTGGAGGAGGTGCAGCAAAGAGATCCCCTTTGACATTGAGCTTCTTCCTCGGGAGATCTTTGGGCGTGGTATTGGAGATGTTGGGTGCTTCTTACTTTGGCGGTGGCGGTGGCGCGAGTCGGGCTTCTTTGTGGAGCGGGAGGTGGAGGCGTGGCACGGACCACCGGGAAGCATTGCGTGCGGCGGCTTGGAGGAGTCGTGGGTTGTCGATGTGGGCGTGCTTGCTCTGCGGTGGCTCAAGCTAGGTGCCTCTCTTGTTGGAGATATAACCTCCACACCATCCGGAAATCTGATGTACTTTTTGGCGCCAGAGGATGAATGTGCCATGGAGGGCTGCCAAGCTTGGTCGCCGTGCCAAAGCAATCTCGAGCATGAGATCTTGAAGCCCCCACCACCTCTTCCACCGTGACCTTGAGAATCCGAGGGTATCTCGGTTGCGATGGAATGTCCGCCCGCCTCACCGGATAAGCCATGCCGTAAGCCACCTTGAAGGAGAGGTTCGCATATCAATGTGTAGCTTCGCCTTGGCGGCGAACCTTGATCTTGTCCGCGGGATAGCAGGCGTGCGGGTAAATCGCTCACAGGGGCTACGGTGGGCCGCATAGCTGCTCTTTTCTTGGCGGTCGGATGATCACGGATTCGCGTTGCTGAACATTGGCGAACGTAGTGCTCCCTCAAGCTGGTGATTGCCGCACACTTTTTGCGTGACGGGACATCGATGGAAGCCCTCGTAGCTCTAAGCTCTTCCTCCAATCGACCCACTCGCCTCGATCTCTCCTCTTGCTTACCGCGGCTCTGTAAGTGCTTGAGTCTTTGGCAAAGCCGTGCCTCCATGGCACCTTCCGAATCCTCGTGTCCGTCCGGGTGCTCGGGGTTTTGAAGGGCATATGTTAGCTCGTCATTCTCCTGTCTGGTCCACAAGGATCTGACCGAGTTTGCTCGATGGCTTCTACAATCCTTCCACCAACTTCTTGGATTGCGGTGCCATCACCAAGCTAAAATCATCGACAAGTTTGCCCCGTGACCCAAGAACCAATTGCGCGGCGGGGCTCCCAATTCTCGATTTCAGGTATAACATCCTGCTGAAGTTCCTCTTCCGCTTGTCCCATTTCTTTGCGGCTTTGATGTAACCACGGTCCGAGATGGTGGTGGTATTTCTTCTTCTGTGCATTCACCTTGTTTTTCTCTCTCGCGGCACATCACGCATCCAAGCGGCTGTACTCCTCGAAAGCATCCCAATGATCGGCGGCTTAGGAAATTGATTGAAGTCGGCCTTTCTCCTTTGTCGATGTACTTGCGGGTGAGGGCGACTTCCATCTTCTGAAAGGAAGTTGCCATCTTCTTCAAAGCCCATCCCTTGGCCTTCGTTCGTACCTTTACGGAAAAGTGAAATTTTCCTTCATATCCTTCGAGCGGTTCCTTGGTAGCTGCGGGGACTTGACCCATTTACGGATCTTGATGGGGGCGTGATCCCTCACGTGGTAGCCGCAAGCATTGTTGAAAGGGCCAATTGCTGATTCGGGCTAGAGACTCCGTCGTTCTTGACTTCGGTTATCACGTACTTTGTCGAAGGCTTCTTGTTAGGTCCTCGGCTCATTCGGATGGGTGACCGATGAGGTGCCGGTGGAGACACAAACACATATAATATGAATGATTTTAGAATAATTAACATGTTTACTGGTGATTTTATAATGGGTAAGAGTATACCTCGGTACGCGTGTTAACGACCTCATCGGCGGCGTTGGCGGCACCACCCGTGTTGCGGCCTCATCAGCGGCGTTAGCGGCACCACCGTGTTGCGGCCTCGCCAGCGGCGTTGGCGGCACCATCCGTGTTAACGGCCTAATTAGCTAAGATGCTACCAGCGCAATGGTCTCGAGCAATGATTTTCCGCCTCATCGTAAGCGGGTCACCACGTCTTGGCGTCGCCATCTAGAGTAGAACATATTTAAGATAGTTGAGAACATTTGAGTTTGAAAGCATAGTTTAAGGCGGCTCTAGTGGAATCATTCAATTTCTTCTATAGTTCTCAGGGACATGGGATGTGGGGGAGCGCGGGGACTTAGAAAAAATGTTGACATGAATGTTGACATAAACAACTATATTACTGATTACAACACAAGCATATTGTAATAAATTCCTTTCCTCTGCACCACTTACACATTTCACATATACTTACATTTCACATGATACATATACAATTGACAATTCACATATACTTATACATTTCACATATACTTACACATTTCACATGATACATATACAATTGACAATTCACATATACTTATACATTTCACATATACTTACACATTTCACATGATACATATACAATTGACAATTCATATATACTTATACATTTCACATATACTTACACATTTCATGATACATATACAATTGACAATTCACATATACTTATTTGTAATAAAAATAATAAATCATTCTTATTCCACACTAATAAAAAAAGCAAAGCGATTATTCCATGTCAACGAGGATCTTCTCAGCTAGGCACCTAATGCGCCGATGGACTCATTACCACGGCTATACGGCGTATCGTTGCGTTGCGGCCGTTAAGAGCCCATCGACTATATTAAGTGCCGGCGGATTTAGAGAACATCCGATATCTTGAAGGCGTGCCATGAGGTGTAATAGACTACTAACATACTAGTAGTGGATTTATAACCTTTTTCATTTTTTGAAAATCATATTAGTGTGGAATAAGAATGATTCATTATTTTTTATTAAGCAAATTTTACTGAGTCCTTATCTTCAACTGATCAGCCTCTTGCACTCAGTAGTGCCATAATTTCAGGGGATATCAATCTGGAATAAAGGATAGATGATGATTACGTCCCAGGAGTAAGCAAACTACTGAAGTAAACTGAATCAAAGACATATTGTACATATAATAGCAGCACATCTTAGTAATTTTCTCACAGTGTCCAGTATCAGATATGATAAATATTCTCACAGTGTCAGATTTAGATATATTATGTATGATCAGCCCCATTGACAAGGGTGTGATACTTTTCCCACCAAACAGGAATGGTGATCTTTGAAGCTGTGTACATATGTGCTTGTGGTAATGTCTTCTTTGTTTGCTTGGCTTCTTGCAAAGACTTGGTAGGCCTTCCCATTGACATGGCCTTGCGGAAGCGATGGCGCTTTGTAGAACTCCTCCAACTCATCTAGCCCTAATGCCTTAACATCTGTGACCCATTGCATCACATGTCCCCCCTCTCCTCTCCATTGCCGCTTGCACCCTCTCCTTTCTCTGCTTCTCGGCTCGCATCAATTGTTGTAGATCCACCGCTTTGGTCATCCATATTGCTCTGAGCAAACCACCAGCACCCTACCTCCCAACGCCCGACCGGACATTTTGCGAACACCTTGCGGCGGTGGGATTAGAGAGGAGGAGGAGGCGTCGTGCTATACCTGTAGTTCTCCGGGGTGGAATGGCGGCGCGGCGGCGAGTGGCAGAGGAGGCGATGGCGAGGTGGCGGATCTGGCGAGTGGCGTCGGCCTTGTGGGTCTCGGCGAGGCGGCGACCTTGAGACTTAGGCGGAGGACTTAGAAAATTTGGGGTGTGAGGAAGGCGGGAGTGTCGACTTTATATAGGGCACCAACATCGACAAGCGGTTGGTAATCACAACCGCTTGTAGAAGTACTCTAGCGGTTGGTATTACCAACCGCTTGAAGAACTTCTACAAGCGGTTAATTTTACTAACGCTTGTAGAACGCTATAGAAGGGCGACAGTGTGAAAGGCCCTATGCAAGCGGTTAGTATTACGAACCGCTTGTAGAAGGGTCTGTACAAGCGGTTAGTAATACCAACCGCTTGTAGAGATATTTTTACAAGCGGTCGGTATTAGGAAACGCTTGTAGAAAGATGCTGCGAAAAAGAATGGCAAGAGGCGTAGCGGGTTGAGCAACGGGGTGGGCGAGCCAAGACACTCAAACGCCCGCGCGCTAGCTGGGGGAGGAAGAGATCTTATCGAGCGATATGTGCACCGTATTGCTTTGAATATTATCCGCAAGCACTTGTACAAGCGGTTGGTATTACGAACCGCTTGTGAGGCCGTTCTAGCGGTTAAATGTCTGAACGCTTGTAGATAATATTCTACAAGCGGTTTATATTACGAACCGCTTGTAGAAGTGGGTAAACTTTAAATAGATCCCCATGCACTCCTCCCATGACTTCAAATTTTCTAAGTCCCCGCGCCTCCTCTCTATCGCCCTCCCTCCACGCTCTCTGTTTTCATGCCCACAAGGTGTTGGTGAAATGCCCACAAGGAGTTTTATTGATATGTTGATGTTGGATTAATGAAAAAATATTGTTGATGCTAATTTGTTTCACTCTTTTAAGCTATTAATTCATGTCGGCGGCTTCATCAAATGGCGAGGCGAAGAGACAACTAGAGGCATTGCGGATGAAGCTATCGTGTCCTCGATCACGGAGATCCTGTAAATGTGTTCACCTCCCATACATCCAAGAATCCATCCAGTGTTCATGAAGTGTTGAATATGTCGGTAAGTTTTTGAAGTTATTCATTTGTTCATATTCCTTGACTTTCACCTTCCTTTCCATTCTTTACGTTTAAAGGGCCTGACATGTCCGTATTAGCGGTGGGTGATAAAGCCCGACCATGGTGTTGAAAATCTTGCAATGCAAATTGCTGCATTCAAGAAGATTTCTGCCAAGTGATGATGGCACTGGTTTGTAACATTTAATCTGTTGCAAGCGAGAGAGATGCACATCCGGCTATCTCGATGACAACAAGAGTATTAAAAAGCTAGAGGAAAGGATGGAAAGAGTAGAGGACATGCTAAAGAAATTAGTTAATATAGCTATCATTGTAATGTTGCTCCTTTTATATGATGTACTAGGTAAGTAGCAGTAGATAACCTGTGCTCAAATTGTTGAAAGCTTGTATGTCAGTTGTGTAAATTTCACTTTGCTTTTGGGTTTTTTGTACGGGAATTTATGAGCTAACTATGCTAAGCTGAATTTCTCTTTGTATGTCTGTAATTTCCTTTTTTAGGTATGCTAAAATTTATGCAGTCCTTTCATAGAGTGGAAACATCAACATATCAACATGATCATGTGGAATAATTTGTATACAAGTAGTACATCTTAAGTCTTCGTCTTTACAATTGTTCGCCGTTATGATCGTGGCGTATGTAAGGAGCATCGACATCATCATCACGCAGGCGTTTATGTCACATCAAGCTGTAAAAGGAGGGAGCTCGTCGAATCGACCATACTCTTCCTCGTCGGTGGCGTTCTCAACTCCTACAATCCTTCGTTTGCCTTGGAGAACCACATGTCGCTTTGGCATTACCTTTTGCTTGTCATTCTGCTTTTTAGGTTTGCTTGACATGTCCATTACATAGAAGACACGGATCACATCGTTCGCGAGAACAAGCGGTTCGCGCTATATAGCCGACTTTCGTGAGATCCACGGTTGTCATGCCGTATTTGTCGACCTTCACACCGTTTGGAGTCGGCTTGACCCATTGGCACTTAAATAGAGGACCTTGAGGTCCATAGTCGAGCTCCCATATTTCTTCTATGAAACCATAATATGTGTCCAACTTTGCATTTGTTGTCTTCGGCATCTATCGGACACCGCTGTTACGGTTGGTGCTCCTGTTATCCTTGGATCGATGTAGAATGTGTAACCATTGATCTCATACCCTTGAATGTCACGATTTCTTGTGATGATCCCGAGCCAAAGCGTTGCAATAGTTCATCGCTTGACCCTTCCTCAAGGATGTACTTCAGAGCCACCACCGAAAGAATCCATGTGCTTGAGGTTATCCAACTCTCTGTCTTCCCTGTGAACTCGCGCGTAGGACACTCTTGTCTTTGAAGGACATAGGGGCGACTATAGTTGATTGCTTGAGCGATTGAAATGTGCTTGCTTGAATGCAACAAGATCATTGCATGCAATGCTTGCCTTCCTATTGTCCCTTTGCCCGTAGCCTCCCCTCGTGTCGTCCGTGATATGGGGACGCCGATAGGATTTAGGTCATTCATGTAATCAACACAAAACTCTATCACCTCCTCGTCCACGTAGCCCTCGGCAATGCAGCCTTGGGACGTGAGCAGTTCTGGGACGTACTTCTTGAGACACTCATGTACCTCTCGAAAGGGAACATGTTGTGCGGATACTTGGTCCAAGGATACCTATCTCCTTGACAAGGTGAGCGGTGAGATGAACCATGATATCAAAGAATGCGAGGAGGAAAGATCATCTCGAGGCTAACCAAACTTTGTACCACATCGACCTCCAACTTAGGCGGTTTAGCTGGTTCGACAACCTTCGCGAAATGGCGTTCGAGGAAGGAACATAGCTTTGTGATTGTCCCCGCACCCACTCAGGCGATATACCTCGGCTGACTACAGGAACAAGCGTGTCATCAACACAAAGCGGTCATGGGATTTTAGGCCTTGGAGATTGTTCTCTTTTCGTGTTCTGAGTCTCTTTACATTTGAGGAGTATCGGAAGGGACCTTCACTTGTTCAAACACTCAATCATGCTTTTCTTCTCTTCCTTGCTTGGAGTGTAGCTCGCATGGGATGTAGATAAAGTTGTTTTGTCCCTTCTTTGTTTTTTAGGATGTAGGTCACTCCTCACCTCCATGTCTTCAAGGTCCTTAGGAGCTTGCGGTGTATCTTCGATTTGCGTCTTTGTAACATCTGAAAAATTGAATAAAGTAAAAATGAATATTTTGAATTTGAAAATATTTATTTCGAGTTTCTTGCCAATATTTGTTTTATTTGGATTTCCTCGGATTTATTCTTTGCATGAAGAATCTAACGAATGGGAATGAAGAATGAAAAAGAGGAAAAGGCAAAAAGATAAAAAGTAAGAATTTATAAAATTACCATGAGAACCCTGATCACTCAACTAAATCATCTCAGCCAGCAATTGAAATTCTATGCATAAGGAAATGAAAAGACAAAACGAAAAGATAACTTTTAAAATCCAAATAATGTATTGTCAGAATTCACATAAAATAATGGAATCACAAATGGAGCTGAAAACTTTATGAAAACATTCTGAGATCAAATACTTTTGAAAAACAAAATTTGAAAAATAATAGACTTCAATTGATCTCAATCGAAAATCAAAATCCGAAACGAATTCAGGATTAGTCGCTGCCATGTGGGCCATTCGTTGATTTCCCGTTCCGTTGGCGCATTGGAAAATTCTCGACCCTTGTCAATGGACCGAGGAGCCTCTTTGCTGAACTCATCGCTTTGCAACCCGTTCGCTCCTTTGCCGAATTCTCTCGAAGCCTTGAGTCTTAGAACTACCAGCGATTGCCGCCACGAATCCCACTCGATTCTTTGCACTTCTTGGCCATAAACCGCACCGCAAGGATCCCTCCTCACTCCCCTCGGTTCCCTTCCTTCTCCTCAAGCGGTAGCATGAACTTCCTCCCAAATCCTCCATGACCATGGCTTCTGGTAAAGGCGGGCGAAGCAAAATCACGGAATATTGAGTGGTCCTCCTTCAATTCCTCTGAGCGAAGCATCCTCATGCACTACTGATCAGAAGCCCTCAACATTACTTGAGCTCCTCCATGCGAAATGTGGTTGCCGCCAGTCGCCTTCTTCCCGTGACGGCCGTGGCGTGGGTGAACTCCCGATGAGTTTCCACCGTTCAGCCGGAAATAGGATCCTTGGCATCCATTGATGCTTAAATTTCTACCGATTCAAGCTCTCATGCCCTTGTTTGCCTTCTCCACCATCCGCCATTTCCGCCGCTTGAGTTAAGTGGGCGCCTGTTAAGATAATCCTTCCGAGCGAAACAACTCCGCCTCATTGCGCCTTGCCAAGACCGTCCTCTGTCGTGCGTCGCCGTCGCGGAGAACCGCAGTGGAGCCATCGCCGGTGAAGCCCTAGGCCATCCTCGCTCTGTGTCTCTGGCGGCGGGACCCTCGATCGACCACCGTGAAGCCTCCGGTCGTCGGTGAATGGCGCCTCTCCCGTGCAGCGCATTTCCATTCTTGAACATTTATCAATCAAATTTGAAGTTGCAATTACGAATATCTTTTGAGATATAGTTCCAATCCCGATGAAACAAAGTTGTATATTCATCTAAAATCAGAAAGAATCTAAATATGTAAAAGTATTTAATTTTTGGTCTGCAGAATAATTAATTGTGTTAAACTTTGATTAGGATGTTAATATGGATATTAATGAGAATTTGTGTATAATAAGCCATGAAGAGATGAAATCAGTATTCATGGGATTTTAGGACCAGGATGTATTCAAATATACAAATACATTTAATTTTTGATCTAAGTTTAATTCGTTTGTTTAAACAACCATTAGTAAAAGCTCAATAGGGCCATTAATAGAAATGAGTGTATAATAGTTCATAAAATCATATAAGAAGTGATTATGTGTACGGGATGGTAATAAACCTAATCATGCAAAAATATTTAATCTTAGAACCAAGTTTAATATAATTGCTTGTTAATCATCATTGAACCCTATTATGGCCATTAACAAAATAATAGTGTAAAGGCTCACAAAATGATAATGTAATTTGTATTAGATTCCTAAATCTGTAAGGATCCATGTATGTAAAATGGTTGAGACAAGATTTAAGTTACATCCTTTAATGAAAGGAAGCGTTAATTGTAACAATGATTAAATAGATAATCTATTGCAATTGAAGTTAAGATAATCCCAAACCAGCTTTGAAACATTCCTAGGATTGCTACCTGCTAATGCCAAAAAATGAATTAAAGATCTTGTATAATGTAGTACATAAACTTAATATGAAACTTGGCGATTTAAGGTTGCAAATGTGATCATTTAGACTATTTCCACAACAGATAAAATAACTCATCCAAATACTAAAATTAGTAAAATCAGTTTAGTAACACTCTACAAAGTTTATACTACCATGATCTGTAAAAGAACCTTATTCCATTAAGGTTTACATATTAATCTCATTAGATCAAAACCCTTAAGCGATAACCTTTTGATTCACTTTTGGCCGATTCCGAATAACGTTAGCTTTACAATGCCACTTAAGCCTTTTCAACAACGAATATAATGTATCAGCCAAAGCCAAAAATTTATGGAATCAGCTTAGGATTGTTATACAAAGTATAAATCATCGTGTTATGAAGAAATAACCATAATCCATCATGTTTTGCATATTAATCCTAATAGCTAAATAACCCTAAGTAATCACATTTCTCTAGGCCTTAAGGTGAATGAATACACTTTAGGTAATAATGAAGGAATCCGTAGTTAAGTTATTTTTATCACCAGAACCTTCTCAAATATCATGTAATCTAAGTCAGTAGCCTAAATCAATAGATTTAACATGCATGAAGCTAATTCTAAGCAAAATCAATTCAAGATAAAGAACAAATCAATCATACTCTAATATGATCATTTAAGCATTTTCATTAACTCGCAAAGTGGCTTATCTAAATCTGATTTTAGCAAAGAATAGTCTAGAATTGATCTTTAGGATATAATCTACCGTAATCTAAGAAAATATTCCTTTTTCGTCTTGCTTTGAACCTAAATCCTAATAAAGCAAAACCTGTAAGTTATAAGATTGGCAGAAGCTCATATTGTGAATAGTAAATTCAAATGAAATCGCAACTAATGCTTAATTCTATTAATCCAACCAATCTTTGCATCTTGAATTCCGTAAAATAAGATTAATAAATTCATAAAAGAGCAATCCTGGTTTCTTGTCGGAGTTTATATTGTTGTGTATCTATTTCTTTCGCTCTTATTGAAGTTAGTTTATTGCTTTCTTTGTATTTCCGTTGTTAAGCGAGTAGACCCGGCGTCTCTAGCTTCGTCTATCGCCGTTGCCGCCGCAATTCTCGCCTTAAATCGTATTAAATCAATTAAGCAAGGCAAGCATCCTTTGACCATATTGATCGATATTTTATATTCCTTTTGTGCATCAAATTGTTTTATGCATACGATTACTTTATGTAAATTGCTATATTGTGGTTTGGTAGTTATACATTTGTGACATGAATCTCCTTTGATGTTTATGAACATGTGAACCTTGATAACCATAGATTGAGGTTAGGCACTACTTAATGTCATCTTTGGGTATATCTGATCATATTAACACCTTAGCCATGCTTTAGAATAAATGATGTACATGATCAAACAAATATTTGTTTCTTGGAAACATTGAAAATATCACTTGTGGTTGTGGGTACTTTGATTTAAAACCCAAAATAAAACTATGCTTTGATGCGAGGCGATTATTGGCAATAGCGGAAGTGCAATAAGGGTCTTGCCGTAGTGTAAGGTGGAGTATCGCCCGTGTCAGTTTAAGGACCGAACATCGTGTTGTATGATCCAAGAAAAACCGTGCAACCACAAGGGTGAGGATGGGGTAGCCATAGCTTGTTATGTATTTAGACTTGGCTTTGATCATTGGTAGGCGGGAGCTTGCACAGGATTCCCGTTTGGTCTGCCTGACGGGGTTTCTACTTGCTAATGCAACGGTGTCCGCCCTGCCGTGTTTAGAAACGTTGTGTTGGTGTGTGAAAGTGGATCCACGGCTTGGGTGTGTGTTTCTAGTTCTACGGCGGGGGTTAACGGCCCGGGCTGGATCAAAGCCATGTCTAAGTATTGTAACGACTATGTATGATCGCCTGGCAGGCACACTGTTCTATTGGAGACGTGTGTCGAAATGTTCTCGCAAAAAGGTTGATCATTCCTTGTGGGTAAAGTTGTACACCTCTGCAGAGTTTAAATCTAATTAATTAGCCGCACAGCGGTCATGGGTGTCTTGGTGAACTTGCACGAGTTAAATGTTTATTGTTTCCAAAAGGGTTTATTTTACAAGTTAGCTTACCTGACAGATGACCCAATACTATACCATGTGTTGGCAAGTATTGGTATTAGCTGTTGTGCCATGTGTTGGCAAAGAACTGAATATATGCCATGCGATGGCGATGATCGTTTCGGACTCACGTCATGGGGGACGGTGAGTGTTTATTATGCTTTATTTACTTGCTATCAATTAAACTTGCTCTTTTAAATTCGTTTGCAAATAACTTGATTTACAAATGCAAATTCGCTTTATGCAAATGAACCTGTAGTAGCCTCATTTGAAATAGCCCTGATATATGATAGGTGTTGCTCAAGTCTTCTTTGAGTACGTAAAGTACTCACCCTTGCCTAATTATATTGTAGGTGGTTTAGTAGTTGAGCTTGAAGTTGTCCATCGTAAGTTGCGGATTTTTTCTTCGTCATATTCTATCGAAGTTTATGCTCGGTCGGTTACTGCGGGATCGGTTGGGCAAACTACGGGTTATTGCTTCTTTTGTTGCTAAAATCTCCGAGTTGTAATATTTGGTAATTATTCGCTTCGCTTAATTAATGTTTTGTATGGTTGTGATTTCCAATTATTTGTAAACATGTGAGTGCTAGCTCTTGATCCGAGGAATATACGAGTAATCACATGGAGGTTCTGTTCATCGAGCGGGTCTCCTGCGATACATATCTATGTAGCCTAGCGGTGTTCAAGCAAACATTCTTCGTGATGTGCATGAAGTCAAGTGAGTGTGAACCTCCAAAACTTCCCAATCTGGAAGGTCCCAAAATATTGATTTCTTCTTCCATGTGGGTGCATGACCATCCTCGCTTCAAGCAGGTATGCTTCGAGACCCTTCCCAAATACTACTTTTAGATCCTTTACCATAGCAAACACAAGTCGCCCATTACGATCTTTGAGGCTTAACACGCACTTCTCTGCAGTTAAATTCTCGCCTTTGCACCTTAAAGCATGACTCGACGGGGAAGAAACTGCGGTGGCCCATGTACACACACTTCCGAGAGTTTTTCGGTACATGCAGTCCGTTTCATCTATGCCTTTGGTGCAGCTTTAAACCCTTGTGATTTGGCGGACAGTTACCGAGAAGCGAGCCAATCGTTGATTGTTACAAACAACAATGCACGCAGGTTGAAATACTCTCTTTTGTACTCATCCCAAACCCGTACACCATCCTCCCACAACTTCACAAGGTCTTCAACCAATGGTTTCAGGTAGACATCGATGTCGTTTCCAGGTTGCTTCGGGCCTTCGATCAACAATGGCATCATGATGTACTTCCGCTTCATGCACAGCCATAGAGGAATGTTATAGATGCAAAGCGTCACAGGCCAGGTGCTATGGATGCTGCTCAAGCGGCGAAAGGATTCATCCCATCGATTGCTTAACCCAAACCTTATGTTTCGACCTCATTTGCAAAGTTCGGTAAGCCCGATCTACTTTCCTCCCTGCGAGCCATCTCGCGGGGTGTCTAAACATCCCGTCTTCCTTCACGCTCTTCTTCGTACAACACATCATCTTGGCATGACCTTCATTAAGCAAGCAGGCGCTTCAGTAGGGGATCACAGGAAATACCATAATACTTTGGCTGGAGTTCTCTTCTTCGTCGATTCCCATCTAATTCACGGATCGATCACAGCTGTAGCTTATCTACCGGATTCTTCGCTGTCGACAAACCTCCAAATCGGCATACTCATTGCGATACTGAGGATACAATCGTTAGGACATCGTGTATCTTCCGTACTTGCAATCCTAAAGGGCGGAGGACTCGCCGCTTCATCGTAGATTCGGTAGAGTGTTACCTTAGGGAAGCAACTTCTTACGAGTGATAACAAACCATTGAATGCCTTATCCGACACACCGCTTGTGGCCTTCCATTGCATGAGTTCTAGTGTAGTATGCACGCTTTTTGTGTCCTGTCTACGCTTTGGGTACAAATCAGTTCTGTGGTCCTCTACCATGCTCTGAAACTTCTTGTATTGTCTTTCCTCTGTGAACTCTCCCTCTCCGTCATGGAGCATCTGATCTAGCTCATCATCGCCAAACTCGTTGACTGTATCTTCCACGGACCCGTATTGAGTGGTGTCCAGACATCTTGTTAGCTCTATCTTTGTCTTCTTCATTGTCTTCCTGTCGAATCGCCTCTGTTTCGCCATGGTGGGTCCAGCAAGTATAGTTTGCCATGAAACCTCTCGTGATCACATGCCTCATAACCATCCATCGTTCGAGTGCTCCTTCTCATTCTTGCAATCTCACGACGGACAACGTATGAAGCTTCACGGAGGCAAGAATGCAACGTACGCCGAGAAACTCCTTCATGCCATCTCTGAACTCTCTTGACCGATGGTCCGCATTGTACATCCATTGCGGTTCATCGCACCAATAAAAATAATAACAACATCTATCACAATATTTAATTAAAGCTAACTATGTCTAATAGTTTTGTATTTTTTAATCATTTTGTATTCTTTTAACTAAAGCCAACTAATTATTTCTAATCTGCTGCATTTTTTAAAATAAAACTAACTAATTGTTACATGTTCATGCAAACCTTTTCTATCATTCCGCATTTTAATTTTACTAAATAAAAATTATTTATTACCATTTCCCCACCTTTGTAATTTTTCATCGTTTCACATTTATTGCATTTCATTCCATACACCAAACAATATATCACCTTAAGAACAAAAAAATAAGCCAAAGAATGTAAACACTAACAATTCCCACAAGAACAAAACATGATTTCTCAACATCCAATGCACCAAAAACATCAATATATAGGTGAGAAGAATGTCAACAACATGTTACTCACCTTAGGAACAATTAATTAGACTAATAGCCTCAATTGAAAATTTTGGCAGACTCTCCCCATGAACTGCTCTCGGCCCACCACTCTGCTCTGTCTGTGCTGAGCTCGGGAGGAAGATGGGGTTTAAATCTTGTTGGGCGGGATGGGGTCTCTACAAGCGGTTCTACACACGAACAGCCGGATCCCAATCTCTAGAAGCGGTTCGTGTCTCCAACGCTTCTAGATCTCTAGAAGCGGTTCTAAAACGAACCGCTTCTAGAGATGGGACTCGTAAGGGGTTAGTGTCAAGAACCGCTTCTAGAGACCCCTCTCGCCTGCTGCCCACGAACCGCTTAGGTACGTAGAGCACAAGCGGTGCGCACCTAACTGCCAGATAGAACCGGTTGTGAAGGCTTGCTCAGAGTAGTGGAGTGTCAAGCACTGTATATACACATTGACATTGTTCCTCAGCTGGTCCTAACGCAAGGTCAGATATTTTATAGGAATGGACTGCCAAACATATATCTTTATATCTTTCATGCTTACTGGAAGGATTTTGCGAGGACAAGCGGCAAAGTGCAGGTGAGCATGATACATGGCGGCGTGATGCAGCCGAGTTTGGTGGTGAAGTTGGATTTAGGACTTGTTTGGTAGAGTTTGATTCGACTTCTCCTAAAATCTGAAACTTGTAGGCTAAAATAAAGTGAATTAAGTTTATATTTTTGGTCTAAAATGTAAACAAGATGATCTATCTAAACACTCTTAATGTACTCACAAACTTGACCTTTTATGAATCTAGTGAAGCTAAAATTTTTAGCTTCAAATCATTGCCAAACAGGCCCTTACTGAACAACCATGCCAGGCTGGGCCTAAATAAGTCCAGCCCCACAAGGCCAAGCCCGAACTGAAATAATTCCCAAAATTCAATTTTTTTGTTATTTTTCTGAATAAAATATTATTATTTATCATTTTTAGTTGTGTCAAATAATTTTTTTGTCTGCCTTGTTGGGATTGTGGGCAAAAAACTCATATAATAGTAGAGACGACTGTTATCTATATACTCTTTATATTATCTAAAGACGAAACTAAAGTTAGCTTTTACAATATATGGTATCTTAAAGTTGTCTTTATCAAATTTTACTATCTTTTAATTATAGTATAAAAAAGTATTTATTATAAATAATAAACCCACATAATGGTGTTTTATCTTTGTCAATATAATGACTATACTCTCTCTCCTCCTCTCTCTTTCATGTCAAGAAAAGTCTTACTTGACAAAATATACACACACTAATATCACACTATGGTACATGTCTAAACCTCAAAAATCAAGTCGCATACCATGACGGGCCACCCATTAAGCGGTGTTCAATTAGGGTGAAAATGGAGCAGAATTTTTCCGATCGCCGTTCGGAAACGAAAGCGAAGCTCATTTTCGGAAGCGGAAACGGAATTTTTGATGCACGGAATCGGAAGCGGAATTTTTTCCCGAAGCGAAGCGGAACAGGAGAGTCGTTCCGCGGAACGGAAGCGAGCGGAAATTCCAGATAAACGGTGTCGAATTTCGAAATGACCAAAGGTCAAGCCCAATTCCTTGGCCGGCCCAATTCATCGCGCAAGCCCTAGCCGCTCCAACTCGCTCCAAGTGACCAAGCACGAGCGCCCACTCTCCGAGTCCAGCTCCACGTCTCCAACCAAAGTACCAAACCCTAGCCGCTTAGGCGATAGCGCCGCCCTTGCGCCCCGCGCCCCGCGCCCCGCTTGCCTCAAGCGCCCCGCGCCGAGTTCTCGAGCGAGGCGCCGCTTCCCAAGCAGCCGAGGAGGACTGCAGGCTCGAGCATCTCCACCGGCCGGCGATCTCCTCTAGGACTCGTGCAGCGCATCTCCTCCGAGCTAGAGGCCGCGCATCTCCTCCAGCTCCAGCTCCAAAGATCTCCACCGGCCGGCCTCCACCGCGACTCCACGGCCCTCCTCCGGCCTCCACCGCGACTCCACGGCCGCCCGACCTCGCCCGCGCCCGACCACACCGGTCTCCACTGTGTCGAAAATTTTAGATCATGATTGTACTGGATGAACTGTTGATTTTGATTGGTAATTGCTTTTGTTTCTGCTTACTGATGGTGTATAATTTTGACTAGTTTACGGAGGATTCAATGCTAAACAAATGAGCATATAAAATCCTTTACTTCTGCAACTTCGTTGGAATATTGAGCCCAGGCATATGGGACATTGTGTTTCTTTACCACCGTGCTGTGTCAGCTCCAGATACTGAGCCCAGGCTTTCTTGCCTTATTTTATCCCTTGGTATTCAAGAAGTTTGAGGTTAGCATCAGTTTGTGTTCTCTTTCAATTCTGCTGATTGCGCCAATGTATAGTTTTATACAGTTTCATTTTTTATGTTACATAGCAATGTCCTCCGGTTTTGTGTCAAAACTAAATGTATATTAGGAATTTAGGATGGATGAGGATATGTCTGTCTTCAGTCCCATCTCCCTTCTTAATCATTAGTTATTTGTGACATGTTCTCCTTAACATTTGTTAGTGTATACCCCTGCTTGGTGCTGCATGGTTATGAGATGTTTTATGAGCAGATCAGTTAGCATTTTCTGTTTGATGTGATCAGCACTGCAGTCTGTCCTCTGCTTATGATTGGAAAGAGTCATGTTGTATCAGTATCAGTATATAGCTTCTGTTTCATGTTGTAAAGAGTCACCGCTCCATATGCAGTATCAGTATATAGCTTCTGTATGACACTGTTGGTTTCAGTATTTCTCTTAGTAGTTGTCGCCTTCTGCTTGTGTATGTAAGCTAAAAGAGCTAAAAGAGCTTCTGCTCTATAGGAAATTGTCTGTACATCCTATATGTGAAATTTAGTTTTTCTCTGTGTTGTCTGTAACTGCTTTACCGTGATGTTATTTCATCAGCATGGTTTACTCACAGTGTTCATGCCACTTTGTTACAACTTTTCTCGCTGTTCACCTCAAACCATATTTGTTTATGTTTGCAAGGCATCCTCAAACCATTTCCGTTTCCGTATCCGCTCCGTTCCGTTTCGATTCCGTTTCCGTCACTATCCGTTTCCGTATCCGTTTCCGGAGTTTCCGATTTCGTTTCCGTTACCGGTAAAAATATGGAAATGGAAACGGAACAGTTATTTACCGACCGTTTCCGTTCCGTTTTCACCCCTATGTTCAATGCAGGTGGCAGTGGAGCTTAGTTAGATGTGATTGCCGGAGCCAAGGGTACAATGCCCCGACAAATTTGAAGACGTGGTGCAAGGGGCCCAACATGCTTAGTCAAGTTTTTTTTTTATCCATAGCAGGATACATGCATTTAACTAGTCTTTATTGTAATTTTGAGATTGCTTTGCTGACGATCAAACACTCAAAAATACGAATAAAAGTAGCTATACATAGGATGTACTCCCGTAGCCTCTCTCAACTTTATTGATTTGCCAATAGACAGTGTGTGTCAATAAGAGCGCCCTGACTCCCCTACATATGGACAGGTGGTCTTTTTTTTTAAAAAAAAAGATATTGGTCAGAGCATTGATATTCATTTAAAGAGAAACAACAGTGAAACATGCTACGGTTACCTGGAGCGGAAGGATTGCAGCTGCTGCTTACCTGAACGGCTAAACCTCATGTCCAGAAATATACATAGCTTGCGCATCATCGCTTTGTAGCGTTCCTACTTTTCTCTCTGTCTATAATTGCGTTCTTACTACCTTGCTGAAATCTTATGTATAGGACTTGTCTGAAACCTGAACAAGACAAGGTGCAGAAAAGACCCTCTATTCTTTCTATCCGAATAGTTGAGAGCAAAACGTACTTCAGTAAATAGTGGGCTAGTGCCGAGATTAAGAAACGAAGTTGGGTGAGGAAGCAAGTGGCCGGCCAGATAACATATCAATTTAGTGCACCCCATCAAATTTTGCAGAAGAATTTGTAAAAATACACGCTAGTCAGAACTCAGAACTAGATTCCAAGCTCACGTCGCAAAGCTAAGTATCAACTGAGTCAATTCGTCCCAAGGAACATGCACGACGTCAAAATTTCATACCGAAAACATTAAACTGTGTCAGAGTTTCTTGGCTATGTGAAACACCACGGAAGGGCCTGTTATTACTTCTTATACATGTATGCATAGGCAATACGTTTAGCTGCTTGGTGAAGGTGTGAGTTGGGCCGAGCCCATGTATGCGTAAGCGCGAAGTGTGCGTGTCCTGAACGAGTATATAAGGTCTTAGACTTGGAGAGAACGTCAGACAAAAACTTTCGGCTTCATCTTATCAAAATATACAACTCTATATTCCCCAAATTCTCCTCTTCCCCTCCTGAATCCCAAATCCCTCTTCTCAAATCTCCCTTTCACTGATAGTTCTGGGCATATCGATCTTGTACACTAGCAGGAGTGTTACAAATTAGTATCAGAGCCTTCCGATCCACGCTGGCGCCGAGAAAGAAACCGAGTCCGTTTGAAGAAAACGTGACCAAGACGATGGCTACTATGGAAGAACAAAGCGAAGCGAGCACAGCCATGTTGAAGGAGTTGTGCGATCAGTTCAAAGGGGTGAAGGACACACTGAGTGAAATCATGGAGAATCAAAGAAGATTTGAAACCCGCATGGAAGCCTTGGAGACGAAGAACATGGGAGGAGGATCGCAAATTCATGCGACGCTGGTTCAAGGCCAAACACCAGCGGGATCCCATCAGGTGCATTCTGGATCCTCTTCTCCGATTCTTGCTGGGGAGCCGTTGATAGGGGGAATTGGTCGTAGAGAAGGGGGCCATCAGGTGGTAGCTGCGGATGGAATCCTCCGACCTCCCCTGCGCAGTCCCATACCAGGGGCACCTCCGATTGCAAACATTGCTCCCCAGGTGTTTGAAGAAAGGCGTCAAGAAGCTAGGCATCTGGGAGCAGGGTTGAACAGAAACAATCATAACCCCACACCGAAGATGGAGTTCCCGAAGTTTGATGGAGAGAATCCGAGGCTGTGGCAAGAGAGGTGCGAGATGTATTTTGAAGTGTTTGGCGTCCAAGATTGTCTGAAGACACGTTTTGCTGCTCTTAATTTCACTGGCACAGCGGCGCTATGGCTTCAAAAGGTGGAGGCCAGAGGACGAATTGAGGACTGGCAGGAGCTATGTGCTCTGGTTAATGACAAATTTACGAGAGACAAATATCAGAGTTACCGTCGGCAATTACAAGCCCTCCGACAAACTGGGTCAGTGTCGGACTACACTGATAAGTTTGAGCAGTTGAGACATCATCTTTGGTTGTACAATCCTACTTTGGATGAAACTTTTTTTGTTCATGAGTACTTGGAAGGTCTTCAGAGCATTATTCGTTCTGCGATTTGGTTACATCGACCCCCTGATGTAGACACGGCTAGTGCTCTTGCACTTTTACAAGAAGAAGAACTGGAGATGGGACCTCGGAAAGGGGCTGGCCGAACCGACATTTCCAGGAGTTATTCCAAGTTTTCCACTGTCCCTGACAAACTGAAGACCAATGACAAATTGGATGAAAGCAAAAAGGGCGAGCAACCCAAGAGGTCAGAATCCTTTCGACCTGATCATAAGCTGACTGCCTTAAAGACCTATCGAAAGGAGAATGGGTTGTGTTTCACCTGTGGTGAGAAGTGGAGTAAAGCTGGTCACACTTGTCCCGACCGAGTCTCTTTGCATGTCATTGAAGAATTGTTGGAGGCTCTGCAGATTGACTCTCTGTCCACGGACCTGCCTGGTGATATCGAAGACCCACCTGATGGCGTCCTCATGTTGGTTTCTGAATCTCCCAAGTTGCCACATCACCGAAGACATACTCTGCGCTTGGTTGGGATGATTGGTAAGCGGCAGGTGCTTATCCTGGTTGATTCTGGGGCTGTTAGTTCTTTCATTAAGGAGCAATTGGTTCAGCAATTAAACCTCCCTACTCAGGCCATTACTGAAGTCTTGTATACTGTTGCTAATGGTGGTTCATTAAGTTGTAATAGAATGGTGGCGCCACTGGAATGGTTTGTTCAGGGCCACTCATTTTCACAGGAAGTCAAAGTGGTGCCATTAGGCAGTTATGACCTTATTTTGGGTGTGGACTGGTTGGAGGATAATGGTCCTATGTGGATTGACTGGCGTCAGAAGCTGATTCAATTCCAGTATAAAGGACGTCAGATTGCTCTTCATGGTATTCAGGACAGCGTTGCTCACTGTCAACCAATTGGTGCTAACAAACTCAAAGGTTTGCTTAAACATCAGTCCATTTCTCATATTGTTACTATCAGCCCTTCTATTCTGGCAGATGATCAGCATGTGTTGGTAGTAGAGGATGCTCTGCCCTTAAACCTTCCGGTTGAAGTGCAACAATTACTGGACGAATACAGGACCCTCTTCCAAGACCCACAGGGTTTACCTCCAGTCCGCATTCAGGATCATGTCATTCCGTTGGCGCCTGGAGTTCCTCCAGTTAACGTCCGCCCTTATCGTTATTCTCCTCAGCAGAAGGACGAGATTGAGCGTCAAGTTCGTGACATGTTGACCTCTGGTGTCATTCGGCACAGTAGTAGCCCATTTGCTTCTCCGGTCATTTTGGTGAAGAAGAAGGACGGTACGTGGCGTTTATGTATTGATTACCGTCAACTAAATTCTATTACTGTGAAGAACAAGCATCCTTTGCCAATTATTAATGAATTGTTGGACGAACTTGCTGGCTCACAATGGTTTAGTAAATTGGATCTCCGTTCGGGGTACCACCAAATTCGGATTGCTGCGGGTGATGAACATAAAACAGCATTCCGGACTCATCAAGGGTTATACGAGTTTTTGGTCATGCCCTTTGGGTTAACGAATGCTCCCGCCACATTTCAGAGCATCATGAACCATATTTTTGAACCTTATTTGCACAAAGGAGTTTTGGTATTCATGGATGACATTTTGGTGTATACTGCCACTTATGGTGATCATATTCGGTTATTGTCCCAAGTATTTCAACTATTATCACACCATCAGCTCGTGGTTAAACTCTCCAAATGCTCCTTCGCGTAGCAGAAATTGGATTATCTGGGGCATACAGTGGGGTCGCATGGTGTCTCCACAGATCTCTCCAAGATTAAAGTGGTCCAAGAATGGCCGGCTCCAAAGAATGTGAAAGAATTGCGGGGTTTTTGGGCCTCACAGGCTATTACCGCAAATTTATCGACATTATGGTGCCATTAGTAAGCCTCTTACTCACTTATTGAAGAAAGGTATGCATTTCTCCTGGCCTCCTGCCATTCAAGTTGCTTTTAATACCTTGAAGCAGTCTTTAGTACAAGCGCCTGTTCTCGCTCTTCCCAATTTTGCCAAGCCTTTTGTTATTGAGACGGATGCTTGTCAGTATGGGGTTGGTGCGGTATTAATGCAAGAGAATCATCCTGTGGCCTTTCTTAGCAAAGGACTTTGCCCTAAGAGTCAAGCATTGTCTACTTATGAGAAGGAGTGTCTGGCCATCTTGATGGCGGTGGACAAGTGGCGGTCTTATTTGCAACTCAGTCATTTTATCATTCGTACAGACCATAAGAGCCTGCTGCATTTAGGTGATCAGAGACTCCATACGGGTATCCAACACAAGGCTTTTGTGAAGTTGATTGGCTTGAATTACTCTATTCAGTATAAGAAAGGCAGTACCAATTCTGTGGCTGACGCATTGTCACGTCGTCAAGATGAGCAGGAGGTTTCGGCTATTTCCGCCGCTATACCACTTTGGCTAGAAAATTTAACAGCCGGCTATGAAGATGATCCCCACACTAAACAGATTTTGACAGAGTTGAGTTTGCCGGGTGCTCACCATAAACATTTTCAACTCACTGGTGGCATTCTCCGATACAAAGGCAGAGTTTGGGTGGGCAACAATTCCTTAGCCCAGAATCATATCATGCAAGCCCTTCATCAGAGTGGGATTGGCGGGCATTCCGGTATTCAGGCCACGTATGTTCGCATCAAGGGATTATTTGCATGGCCGAATTTGAAGAAGAGTGTGACAGCTTTTGTTCAAGGTTGTGGTATTTGTCAACAGGCTAAGGTAGAACATGTCAAGTTACCAGGCCTTCTACAACCACTTCCTGTTCCTTCTCAGGCTTGGGCAGTTGTTTGCTTGGATTTTATTGAAGGACTTCCCCAGTCTAACAAATATAATGCAATTCTGGTGGTGATTGACAAATTCACTAAGTATGGGCATTTTATTCCCTTAGCTCATCCCTTCACAGCCTTTCAAGTCGCTCAAGAATATCTTAATCAGGTGTATAAATTGCATGGCATGCCGCAAGTGCTGGTGTCTGATAGGGACAAGATTTTTACTAGTAATCTTTGGCAGGAACTGTTTCGCTTAACTGACACCAAGTTGCATATGAGTTCTGCTTATCACCCGCAGTCGGATGGCCAAACAGAACGTCTTAATCAATGCTTGGAAGCATATCTTCGTTGTTCTGTTCATTCCCGACCTAGTCAGTGGGCGAAATGGTTACCATTAGCGGAGTACTGGTATAATACTACCTACCATTCTGCTTTGGGCAAAACTCCCTTTGAGGTTCTGTATGGTCATCCGCCACGTCATTTTGGTATTTCTCACATGGATGCCTGTACTCTGCCACCACTGGACACTTGGTTACAGGAGCAGGAATTGCTCACTAGTTTGTTGCGGCAACAGTTGCTCCGTGCCCAACAACGCATGAAATGGCAAGCTGATCAGAAGCGTTCTGAGAGATCCTTTGAGGTGGGTGATCTTGTCTATTTGAAGCTCCAGCCATACATTCAAACTTCCGTCGCAACTCGGCATAACCAGAAGCTGGCTTTCCGATTTTTTGGACCTTACCGTGTTCTTCAGAAAGTTGGTATGGTGGCATACAAACTGGATCTTCCCCTACCAGTAAAATTCACCCAGTGGTCCATGTTTCTCAGCTCAAAAAGCATGTTCCAGCTAGTACTCCAGTGAGTTCTGACTTGCAGTCTATTGACCATTTGCCTCCAACAACTCTGTCTCCAGTTGCTGTATTGGACCGTGCTTTGGTCTCCCAGGGTGGTACCATCCAGACTCGTGAGCTTATTCAATGGGAAGGTCTTCATGCCAGTATGGCGACTTGGGAATCAGCAGAAGATTTGCGGCGCCGTTTTCCTGCTGTCTCGGCTTGGGGTCAAGCCGGCGCTAAGGGGAGGGGAATGTTATAACTTCTTACATGTATGCATAGACAATACGTTAGCTGATTGGTGAAGGTGTGAGTTGGGCCGAGCCCATGTACGCGTAAGCGCGGAGTGTGCGTGTCCGGACCGAGTATATAAGGTCTTAGACTTGGAGAGAACGATAGACAATCTTTTCGGCATCATCTTATCAAATATACAACTCCATATTCCCCAAATCCTCTTCTTCCTCCTCTGAATCCCCAGATTCTTCTTCTCAAATCTCCCTTTCACTGATAGTTCTGGGCATATCGATCTTGTACACTAGCAGGAGTGTTACAGGGCCTTTTGCTGATTACTCAACTCATTGCTACACAACAGAAAGATGACTCTGGTGTCACCACAAAGCTGGAAAATTGAAGCAAGGGACGTAAAAATCTTGACATAAAACATAAGCAAGGGACGTCAAAATCTTGACATAAAACAGAATGGAAGGCCTTTTGCTAATTTCTCCACTAATTGTCATACAGCAGAAAGAACAAAGCTGGAAAATCGAAGCAAGAAAACAATAATTAGCTCCCACAAAGCCTCACAGCTCTGCTCCGACACCTTTCTACTTTCACAACCTCTGTGCTACCAACAAATATACTACATCTAAAACGGGACAGCACACAGCAGCTGATACACATCTAAAACGGAACAGCATACGGCAGCTGATACATGTGAAGGTCAGGCGAAAGAACGGCTCTGGGTTGCAGCGAGAACAGCTGCTCGGTTGATTGACACCGCACTGGTCCATCGAACTTCCTGCAGTTGCTTCTGGGTGTCACGTCACAACTGAAGAGCCAGTCCTGGTTGCAAACATCCCTGTCTTCCATCTGTATGGGTGATGGAATCCAGGTAACAAACAGATCGGCCAACTTCCTCCCTTTCTTCTCAGCCTTGCAGCTCTTCCGGTCAGAGCTGGACCGCTTCACCTCTTTCTCCGGGGCTGCTGCTATGCTCGTTTGGATAGAGCAAGGCACGTCTTTAGGAAGGGTATCAACCTGTTGCTGCTGCTTGACAACAGGTGGCTCCACAGAAACATTTGGTTTGTGTAGCAGTGCTGGTTGCTCCACACTGGGACGGCCAAGTGAGGGGGCAGTTGTCAACTTTTTCAACACATTTACAGGAACCTAAGTCTCTCTTTGGAATACCTTCGATGGCATCAGATGACCAGCTCTTTGCATCACATTCGCAGGCGGAGATTCAACCCTTTGCACCTTGGTGAGTGGAGGATCAACTCTTTGCATCACCGTTGGTGTTGACTGAGGACTAACTGTTGGCACCATATTAACTCTTTGCATGACCATTGCAGGTTGTTGCTAATTGACTTGTCTTGATTCCCGCAGATGATTGCCATTCCTTAGAGCCATGTTCTGCTCTGTGGCAACCAATTGTTTCGCCACTGTCACTGTGTTGATGTGGGGCTGGATTCTGGAATTCACTCTGCCTCTTGGACATGGACAGATCCAATCCCATCTGTTTGACTGGTTGTTGCTCAAGGACTCTCGGTTTCACTGACAAAACTGCAGTTGATTTCGGATCTCTTCTTCCATTTGTAGGTGCTAGCTTTACAAGAAAAACACCTGCAAGAGTAAATAACATTAGCACCATGCATCAACAAATTGTTGCTCTTTTAGCTTGCAGCAAGATTTTCAGAAAGAATACTAACCATTTCTTGTTTGACTCGGGCTAGGTGACACAGCAGCCCTCAGTCTCTTATTGTTGTCCAGTGAGCTCTCTGGGGTGCCATGCAAAGCCTGATTGCAGGAAGGAGCATCATGCTTTTCAGAAATACCACTCTTCTCCAACTGTTCTGCAGTATCCTTCAAAACTTTTCTTGTCTCTGGGCCAACAATGTCCTGGCCCTCATGCCTTCTCTTCTTATGGCCATGCTTAGGATGATCAGATATCTCATATTTCTCACCCTTCTGAGCAGCTTTGTTTTGTCTCTTTTTTTCTTCCTTCTTTTCCTTCTGTTGCATCATTTCCCTTTCTTTCTGGAGCTTCAGCCACCAGATTAACCGTCAGTTCCAATTAAGAACAGATGATGGGAATGCAAAGAGGCATGACACGATGTCATAACAGATAATGCATGAAGATTCATAGTTAGCACACAAGTTTTACCGACAATTAAAAGTCCATACTCCACAGTTAAGTCATTTGTCCAGTTTCACAATTATCTAACAAGGACGACATGACAAAGTTCACTAGAATAGTTTGGAAATGAACTCATCCCCTTAGTCACCATGAACAACACAATGTCAAAACTAGGTTCCTTACTACCTATCCCAAACCAATATCATACTCCTGCAGAGAAAAATATCTTCATCCACAATCAGTGGCTATAGCAAAACAATAAATCTAAAGGAAACCAAAGACAGCATCAAAACGACATAGCTCAGGCGCAAAATTATCTGTGTAAATGGCTCTACAGTTCCAAATTAGTAGCTGATTGCTTGTTTCACGCACAATAATTTCTGCAACTGTGGCCTAGGATTATGTCGAAACAAAGGAATTCTCGATCAAGCACAAACTTTCCTCTCCAGTTTCTAACCATGAAGTTCTCTCAATTACCCTGTCTCAAACCATCTTATGCAGAGTATTAGGTTCCCTAACCTAGTTCTTAAGGACTCAATTAATTCCCAAGATCCCAATTCGACCAACGGCCAAGAATCCAAGAATGAATCGGTTCTTAAGATTTCGGTTTATAATTGTTAATCCCAATTCCGGGACGGGCGGAACCAGGTGACGACAGGGCACAGCAGCACAAACAAGGAAATGGAATCGACTTGCACGATGGGACGAGTGAGAAAACGAACCTTATCGGCCGCCAGCTCCTCCGCCGCCATCGCCTCCGCGACAGGGTCTCGCGCACTGGGCGTGCACGGGAAGCACCTCGCCATGGCCGCCGGCCCGCCGCCTCTTAGGTCTCGGATCTCTGTCTCTCCCTCTCGGCGGCAAGGCGAGGCGAGTCTAGGCTAGGGTTCCGGCGCCCGATCCGTGAGAGACGGTGAGACAAGACCCAGAGGAATTTGTGAGGTGGAGAGGAGGCGGCGCGGCGCTGTCAGTAGGACATGGGGTTAGGAGAAAATTGGTTATTTGCCATTTAAAGACTGATCATTTGGATTATGATACCATTTAAGTTAATAATATAGGGAACCATCTGAGTCTATAAAATATAGGTTCAGTGGCACATTTACGAAGTCACATGTTTGAAGTAGCAAATACCTAAATCTTTCTAAGGTTCACGTGTTGCTTGGCAGACCCTGATTGGGCCACGTATGCGACGGTAGCCCCATATGAGCGCCACTCCGAAGCCGACTCGTACTGTTTAGAACCCTTCCTAATATTTCATCCTGCGTACTTTTTTTAAAATTTTTGGTTCACCTGCTAACAAATGGTAAATCTTTTTTTTACTGCGAAAATATTGATAGGCAATATATGTTACCTACTATAATATATCTTTGGCAAGCACTGATGGTGGTACCCGAGCTCTATAGAATAGGGTAGTAAATCATACCTGCTTTAAAATTTTAAAATAGATGGGACTTTAATGCACTAATTTCTAACACAGGTTAGCATCCAAAGTACGTTAAAATTGAGCGCAAACCAAACAAGGAGTCTATTTAGAAAGCTATAGCTTTTCTGAAAAGATGTTTTTTCGTTTTCTGAACTGAAAAGCAGCTGTAGTTTTTTATTAGAGACTATTTGACAAATAGCTAATTTTTCTTAGCAATAAACTATAAAAGCAAGTCTAGCCTATCTGGTTTTTGCTAGTCATATATGGCTTCTACCTTTTGCAAAAAGCCGCTTAAAAGCTAAACTGTTTGAAGGGTTTACTAGCTTTTCGAAGGCTAAAATTGGCTTAAAACCCCCTATTGGCTTCGAAAACTATGATGGAGGATTGATCAGCTCAAACACACGTGAACGTCGGGTTCAAAAGGTTCGTGGCATGCCAGCCGATTTGATCTTGCAATCAACAAGAGAATTAAAATCTAAACAACTGTTTTAGTCGATTAGGTTTTCACTAAAGATCTGATTCAAATAGCTATTTAGCTGATCAGATCACATGTAACAATAAATATAAACAGTTTGTTACGACTGATCAGATGGTTTAATAAAGGTAGATTTTTTTTAAAAAAAAGCGATGCACAACAAGATCGGAGAAAAAATAAACCTGGATGAATTGGCATAATCGAAAATGATCAACAATCGATATCGGCTATATATCCAAATTTGATTTAACCTTATAAATCAGTCACATATCCTGCCAAATTTCGTTGCTAACATATGCCCCTATTTATGGAAGATGTGAATCTTGCAAAAATCTTCTTAATCGGCTTAACATGAATGGTGAAAAATATTCATGAAAACTTCGTGAAACCACCGTAGATGTTTTGAAAAATTTCAAAAAATTACCATATAGGGAGGTGAACTTCTACAATCCTGCAAAATTTGAAGATGAAACTCAATTGCATTTGAAAGATATGAAAAAGACAAACAGCAAAAAGAATAGTGCTAAAACAGTGAAAATTACTATTTATGCTGAATTTGTCTTTTTCATATTTTTCAAATGCGATTAAGTTTCATCTTCAAATTTTGCAGGATTGTAGAAGTTTACCTTCCCTACATATGGTAAGTTTTTGAGAATTTTTCAAAACTTCTACGGGTGGTTTCCACGGAGTTTTCATGGAATGGGTGGTTTTCACTGAATATTTCGCCAACATGAATTGTTAGTTAATCTTCACCGTTGTCTTCAATAACTGCTCTATTTATTGGCTGTAAAATGTGTGAACAAGCCATTTTTTGCATTAATCATCCTTGAAACTTCGAAGAAATTGCCCGCCAAATGTCACTGGGTTTTACCTCCTATAAATACTACCATTTATTTTCGTTATGTTTATGACTCTTGACTTTCACTCCCTCATCATTGGCTCTATCTTGCTTTTGGACTTCAGACTCCGGCGCTGTAATTCTCATCAGCTTAGCAATCTCCCAATTGGCTCAAAGAATAGACCCTCATCATGTATTCATTCCCATACCCAATAGCAATGATCAATATTACTTTGCTTTGGTCCAAAAGGAAATCTCGACCCATCGGTTGTTGTAAAGCAGGAAATCCCCTTTCTTCTATTATGTGCTCCTGAGTATAACATAGATGGGTGGAGCAAGAATTTTAGATCTTGGCTAATGGCATTGAAAGGGTGGCTAGCTTGGTACAATTGGCTAGCAGCACAAAAAATGCTTGTTTGGGAGAGGATGGGAATAGCGGAGTGCTTCCCTTATCTTTAGCCAACCCTAAAACTAATGAGCCCTTAGTGGTCATAACATGCTATTTTTGATCAAACACCTTCAATTCTTTCATGTTTAGGATAGGTCCAATCAGCCCAACACTCTTTGATATAGCATAGCTCTACTATTTTAGACCAGATGGGGACCAAGTGTCATCTTTTAGTATCAAACCTCAACATAAATTAATCCACACAAAGTAGGAAGGCTGAAGCAAATACATTAGCAATAACAAAGGAATCGACCGAGTGTCTGACAAGGAACATGTGGCTTTTTCTGGATATGTGGCTTGATCGATTCTTGTTCTCTGGTGCCTCTCTTGGACCTACTCAAGTATACCAAGTCATAGTCGAAAAACTGGTAGAGGGTCATCAGCTTGCACTAGGAAAAATGTTTCTGGGAACAGTCTATCAGATGATGCATGTGATACGCAGTATTTTCTGTTCAGTCGACTATTTAAAATTGAGTCAACCGAGATGACCCCTTTCCCCTTGAGGAAACTCTAGAAGATCAAGAAGATGAGTATAGGAATAACCAATTATATGGCGAAAGGTTTATTCTTTGTGCTAGCAGTGATGCTAAAATTATACCTTCGAAGAAAGAAAGTATATGGCATTCTTTTTTTAGCTTGATCACGAGGATTTCTGTTAGCGTGATTTTTCAGTTATAGAGAAGCTGAGAATTATCCATGCCCATCCTTCCTTCAATTGACAACTGTTAGCAATAATATGCTTGAAGAAACCTTTGACTTATACAAGATTTTTGTCTCTTCGAGCATACTATCTGCCGGCTTGCATGCAAAAAATCATACTTATAATCAGCCATCCTATGAGATTTATCACCCATCAGTGTATGCTAGACAATGCGGATTTGGACAAGTTCGTCCAAGTTTTAAGCTATTTGATTGGCTTAGGCCAAGAAATCGTATTCGTCATGAATCAGCAGCTGCCATCACTTTGCACATAGCCGATGACATTCAAATCCAAAATCTGCCACATTTCTTCTTGCACACTTGGAGGGCAGGGAGTTTCACCTCATGGTGATTGGCTATTTCCACAGTATTATATCCAGTAGAGTGGACCATATCGGTAGTTGTTTTTGAATTTTTTCCAAATTTGCCTGCAGAGCCGACGATTACTAACTCCACTAGTAGTGGCTCGAGTTCTAGCAATGATGCTAGTTCATCGGGCTATACTAATATAAGTTTCATTAACATTACCAGTTAGGTATCGACTAAAGTAGATTTTTATTTGCTAATCCTCAAATACTCTTGAAATTCACTAATCGGCTCTCCTTTCATTTTACAAACTAAGGCAGAATGGAAGAAACCCACTGAGTCATCAGGCATCGGTCAACCCAGTAAACAACCACACCGCTTTGGCTAGCTACTCATCGACCAATCTAGGAATCCAATCCCCTTCCATCTCTAATCTAGATAAATTACTGAGTAAGTCCATGAACATCGTCTATACCTCATACTCTCTATTGCTTTGTATGAACACCTGTAGCCAATTTCTTAATAAAGAAGAAGTGGGGCCGACAAAACAAGAAAGTCTTGGCTTCTAGCGGGTAGAAACCCCAAGAATAGTTAGGTGAAAGTTCCCCTGCACACCTCAAGCACAGGCCAGGTAAAGTGCATTTTTGAGCTAATGTCAAATTCAATTAAATGAATCGGCTAACAGGCTTCTGTTATATTTCTTATAGCTTGCACCTTCTTCACTTGGCTTTGTCCCCGATACCTTGGCTGACCAACTGTCTGTGGAAACTGATTTCCTCCTCCTCCATTGCAGCTGAAGCCTCAACCTCAGGCCTCCCAAGGTGTAGCAAACCCTGTTGCTGAACCTGCCAACAAGCCAGTTGAACCCCTCACCAACGTGTTGGGATTCAATTGGTCGAACTTATAGGATGAGGTTGATCTAGCCACAGGCAGTTTTCCAGAGGAAATTTAGAAGATGGGACATTTCCAAGGAAGTGTCCACCACGGTGGTGTCGTCTTCGGGCATGAAGGAACAGCTAAACAATTTCTTCAAATTGCTCTTCACCCAGTCAACTAATTTACTAGTGTTAGAGAATACCTGAAGAGCTACTAATTGTGCAACATATAGATCAAGGAACTATAGCTGTGCCGGCAAAAGATGATATTGCCCTTCTTTTGTACTCATAGTCTAGCCATTCTTGTAAGGGGTATTCCGGTCATTTGTACAGGCCAAGAGCCTATAAATACCTCTCCCCTCTCATTTGTAAGGGAGAGCTCTCTTGAGCAATATTGAATGATCGAGATGGCGAACAGAGGGGGGGGGGGGGGGTGAATGGTCGCAAATAAAATTTCCCCCCAAAATATTCTAACTAATACCTCAACAAAGATCACGCAAACGAAATCGTGAAAACCCCGAACTACTAGACAACTATGTGTACCCCTAGCTTGTATGGATGAGTACCATAGAATATGTGGGGATTTTTGAGTTACAATCCTGGTTGTCTAGAGTCTAAAATAACAAGGAATCAATTCAATTCTTAATTTTAGAAAGAAGATCAATTCAAATCACAAAAGCCACTTTCAGACAAAGCTCATATCTAAGCAAGTAATTTTCTTCATAATATAGCATGGTGTATAAAATGAAACATGGATCATTTGCATAATAGACAAAGCTCATAAAATGAAAATCAAGTCTATATGCAATGCATGAGACAGATTCTTAAACTCCCCCTCAACATGTGATTCCATTTTAAGCACAAATCTGGTTCAAATTGAGTTATTAGCAAGATTAAGCTCAAGAAAGGTCGAAAAGAACTCAATTAAAGCCAGAAACACAGAATGGAGGGAAGAAGTCAAGAAACTGTGAACTGGGTGGCTATAGAGCATAGAAAAGATGGTAGAGAGCACTACGGCTCGGACTCGCTTTCATCTCCCCAATGACTAACATAGGAAGCTGCCTCTAGATCCCAAACTAAGGAGTGCACACAGACACTGCCTACCAGGCCCAACACCGCTAGACTTATAAGGCTGTGACGGAACTCAACCTAGAGAGAAGAGAGAACAGACTAATTAGCATGATAGCAACCTAAAACATAAGATGAGAGGTCCATGCAAAGCATGCCAGAAGTCTAAGTGAAGTGAACTCATAATTCTAAGGAATAAAACCCATAAGCACCCAGAGCAATACAAAAGAAAGAAAAAACTGAAATAAAATATAATACATAATATCTGAGATCAGCTCCCCTCACGAGAAGGCCATAAGGGCACACAACTCCAAGCTCACTCCTCAAGGTAACAAACCTAGAGCTATCCAAAGGCTTGGTAAAGATATCGGCCAACTGGTGGTCACTTTTCATAAACTGAAGCACTATATCTCCTTTCTCCACATGGTCTCTAAGGAAGTGATATCTAACATCAATGTGCTTGGTCCGGAGTGTCGTGACTTTGGGTTCTTGGCAATGCAAATAGCGTAGTGTTATCACAGAAAAGTGAAACACTCTCTATCTCTAACCCAAAGTCCCGCAAGGTCGATCTCATCCAGAGCACCTGGCTATAGCAACTGGTTGCAGCAACATACTAGGCCTCAGCGGTGGACTGTGTAACTCCGGACTGCTTCTTAGATGATCAAGAAACAAGAGAAGTGCCAATGAATTGGCAAGTGCCAGAAGTGTTCTTCCTATCTATCCTACAGCCAGCAAAGTCAGCATCGAAAAAGGCTCTAAGGGATAGACAAGAGGAAGAAGAGTACCAGACACCATAATCAATGGTAGCTCGAAGGTACCTGAAGATGCGCTTCACCGCCTGGCGATGAGAGACATGAGGAGAAGCCTGAAAGCGAGCGCACATACACACAACAAAGTGTATGTCCGGCCGCGAGGCAGTGAGATATAAGAGGGAGCCAATCATGTTCAAACTCTTTTTGATCAAGAGGCTCACCATCCTCATCGGGCTCGAGGACAGAAGCAGGCCATAGGAGTCATCACAGCTTCCCATCGACATATCAAATCACTCAGAGGTCCCGAGCGATTTACCTTGGTGCAGGAAAGTACCCTCCTGAGTTTACTTGATTTGGAAGCTGAGGAAGTAGCTCAACTCACCCATCATACTCATCTCAAATTCTGTAATCATCATCTCAGAAAAATGAGACACAAGAGACTGAGACGAGCCACCAAAGGCGTCCACATAAATCTGGACGAGAAGGAAATGGGAATCCTGGTGTCTGATGAATAGAGTTTTGTCTACAATACCCATTTTGAAACCATGACTGAGAAGATAGGACTTAAGCCTCTCATACCAAGCTCTAGGAGCCTGCTTAAATCTATACAAGGCTTTGGAAAGCTTGTAGACATGGTTCGGGTATTTGGGGTTCTCAAATACTGGAGGTTGCTTGACATACACCTCTTCCTCAATGAAGATATTGAGGAATGCACTCTTGACATCCATTTGATAGAGCTTGAAGCCCTAGGATGCAGAGAATGTAAGCAGGATTCTAATCGCCTCTAGTCTAGCTATAGGGGCAAAGGTCTCCTCAAAGTCCAGACCTTCAACCTGAGTGAAGCCCTGTGCAACTAGCCTACCCTTGTTGCGAATGACAACCCCGTCCTCACTCTGGTTGTTTTTGAACACCCACTTGGTCCCAATGACATTATGACCAGATGGGGGCTCTACAAGCTGCCAGACTTTATTCCTCTTAAAGTTTTCTAGTTCCTCATGCATAGCATTAATCCATGATTCATCAGATAATGCATGAGAAACATCCTTTGACTCAAAAGAGGCAACAAAGGTAGAGTGAAGGCAAAAAGAAGATAAGCCTGATTTTGAGCACGCCACACGCTCAAATAGATCACCAATGATCTGCTCAGGTGGATGTCGACGTATTCCTCCTGACAGGCCCGAAGTCTACAGACCGGGTTTGGTTCGATAGGAGGGCGTCTTCGCGGTTGGCTAACCTAGAGGGTGAAAACCCTAGAAACTCCCACGCGATGGGCTCCGGCGTCCATGAGCCAGGAAGAACACGAGGATTTTACCCAGGTTCAGGCCCCCTTGAGAGAAGGGTAATAGCCTTACGTCCCGCTAAATCTATTATGGAATGTCTCAAGCGAGTACAGAGTTCTTGGGTTACAAGTTCTACTGCTAGCTCTCCAATGCTACTTGTCTCATGGACCGATCCCTCTTTTTCTCCGCCGCCCCCTTTTTCATGCACCAGAGGACCCTTATATAGGCCGGGCTAACGGGGGTAGGTAAAAGGAGGGTCATCATGCTGATCTTAACACATTTAATGCTCCTTCCGTCTTTGTCCCGCTCCTCCAAATTTCATTAAATGCTGCGCATGGCTTTGCCCGTCCGCTGGGTCTATGACCCTTCTCGCGACGGTAGGTGAGAGGCGCCAGGGAATGGGTTTGTCGCAGAAATCCTGTACCACTGGCTTGGGCACAGCAGCTTCGCTGCCGTCGACATGGTACGATAGCGTAGGAGACTTCGAGGCGGTTACCGTGTTTCACCTTTTTGTTTTGCGGCGGGCAAGCGAGCGTCTTCGCTTATTCGCCGCCGACCGCCACGTGGATCGGGCGCGCGGGCGGCGAGCGTGCTTTCGCTTAATCGCCGCCGAGCCACGTGGATCGTTACCCGCCGACGGACGTGATCGCCGCCAATCACTAGGCCGCCACACGGATTGGCGCCGGGCGAGCAGGCGTGCCGCTTAACCGCTCGCCGGTGTTACGTGGACCGGCAGACCGGCGGACGTGATCGCCGCCCGTCGCCAGGTCGCCACATGGACCGCTTTTATGCGGCGGAGAGGGTACCCTAGCGTAGAGTACGCCGACAGTAGCCCCCGGGCCCGCCCTTGAGCGCATGCTTAGAGCCTTTTTGGAACCTTCATTTAATGCCTTTAATGCGTAGTGCGCTCTCGGGCGGGGCCACCACTCCTGAGGATACGACCGCCTCGGTTCCCACGCGTATCCGTAGTTTTTTCTCGGGACCCGAAACAGCGCATGATCTTGTCTCTTCACGAATCGTCAACGTGGGGGACACATATATAGATGCACCTGCATCGGGCGGTTTACGCCTTCTGCTTTCTTGCGCACTTTGTCTTTTGCTTCTTCATCTTCCCTGCCCAAAGCCTTTGCACTTTCTGCCTCCATGGCGGCTCCCATCCCCGCTTCCACTGCTGATTCCGCCACAGTGAAGAGGATAGGGATCATCGCACCGGAGGGCACCTTTCGCCTTCGAGCGGGGACCGCCACGCCACGGTGCCTCTCGATGAGATCATCATTCACACTTGGGCTATGATGGCGGGCCTGCTTCCGCCATTTTCTAAGTTCTTTCTCACCGTCCTCCACTTCTATGAGATCCACCATCTTCACCTTACCCCCAACTCCATTGTCTTCCTTTCCATCTTCGCACACCTCTGTGAAATGTTCATGGGGGTGATGCCGAACCTCCCTCTTTTTCGCTACTTCTTCATCTCGCGCCTCCAACGACAACGAGGTAGTGGGGAGTCACTTCACGCCTTCCAGGGACGGATGGCCTTCGCTACATTGCCTTCGGCCAGATCCAAATGGAAGGCATGGTGCAAGCGAATGGTCAGACATCAACGGCGACAACGGGCGTTGATGCTTAGGGGTGCTCACGAGCGGCGGCGTTTCGAATCGGAACTCACCGGTCGAGGAGACGGTGGAGCTCCGCGCGATGACGGCCTGCGTCCTCAGACTGCGGGACGCCGGATTGACCGGGGGGCTGGTTGCCCGGGACTATATGACCCGGAGGATCAGCCCTCTTCGCCGACGCGTCTAGCCTGCATGGCAGTACACGGGCGATGACGATCTGATGCGCACGTGGCCTGGACGTAAGCCCTTGTTTTCTTTTAGCTTTTTGCACGTACATGTTTCCTTCTGCGGTTTCTCACCAACCGGCAATTATTTTTTTTCTTTGCCAGGCGCGGGAAACTTGGAGGAGCCCATCATCAGCAGGTGGCTCACCGTGCTAATGCAGTCGATTCCCAGCGGCGTAGTTTTTTCGGCGGAGGCCCGGCCGATCACCGATTTGGAGCATGCGGAGCGCCTGCGGGTCGTCAGGCTGCTCCCGCCGATGGACTCCACGGGGCTTGCCGTGGTGCCACCCCGCGGCCCGCTGGTGATTAGGGACGCACCCACCGCCAGCGATCGGGCCACGGGCAAGCGACCACTTGCCCCGGACACCACGGGCTCGGACCCCAAGAGGGCCCGCGCCATGGACGGCCAAACTTCCGCCGCCGCCAACATTGACGCGACGGCACCTCTGCAAGGGACGGGAGCGCAGGACTCCCCCGCCACGACTTCACCTCGCGCCGCCGCCCTGCGGCGCCGGCCAGCCTTCACCAGCTTCTTTCCTCCCGGCCCGGCTCCAACAACAAGGGCGCCAACAACCTCGCCACGGAGCCTGTGCCACCGCCAACAGGGTGGTCTCACGCCCCACGGCCAGCCTAAGCTTGAGAGTGCCACCAAGGGTGGCTCCTCAGACGATGCCAGGGCGTGACGCCCCGGCACCGCATGGCGGCGGAGGCCTCCACCAGCGCCCCACCGCCGCCGCCGAAGAGCCGAAGACGCCCCGCACCCAGTGCAGCCGGAAGTCTTGCTCTCCGCCGCCACCACATTCTCGCCTAAGGCCGTCCAACTCTTCACCGAGATTGGCGACATGCACGCCAGACTGGCACCATCTCGCAGCAACCGCGACACATGGCGATGATGAGCGACCAAAGACTTGCTTTGAGGTGGCGAGCCGAGCGGAGCGGGAGAGGGTGGCAGCGGAGTTGGCGCAGGAAAGAGCCAACACTACCGTGCCGCATACCGCGGCGGAGAGGGTCAAGAGCGCGAGAGGGTCGAGACAATGCTGCAAAGACTCGAGCACGAATCCCTCCGCCTGCGGCAAAACCTCGTCGCCATGCTGAAGAAGTCCTTCCAGCGCACCAAGAGGTGCCTAGAGCCTTTGGGGGTGACGCTGAACGCGCCCCTAAAAAATTCTGCGCTTCAGTTTGCCCACGCGACCAACCAGGCCGCGGAGGCACTCCGAGGACTCCCAGCTGCCCTAGCCGCTCGCTCCGCCAGAGAGGGACGAGAGGTCGCGATCATGACCGCGACCTACAAGCTGGCTTGCTGCGCCAGCCGCGACGCCGCCTTCGATCCCATGGCGGTGGTGACGGCCGACATTGAAGGAGACGCGGCGTAGGTGGCCAAAGGAGGCACGCGGCGTCTTGCGCATCGCCGAAAGCACGCGGCGGGATGCTGCAGGTGGAGCAGCCGGTCATGGACGTCTCCACTCCGCTGGCCGTGGAAGGCGGTGACGACGACGAGCTCGACTTCGGCGAGGAGGAGTGAAGGGCCGGGCAGCTTTCTTTGTTTTTGTTGTTTTATTTGCTTCCGTTGATTGACCTGCGTCCAGAAACACTTGGACAAACTCTTGGATGAAACAGATGTTCATAGTCTTAACGTTATGCGCATGTTTGCTTATTTTTGTGCGATTGAATTCACTGGATTGGATTGTTAGACGGCCAACATTCAACTTAGTCAGAACGCCTTGAAAACGCCTAGATTAGGGCAGCGTTCCTAAGTTCTGCCACCAATTCTATGTGTTCGCCGTGATCGCAGGTGTAGATTACGCGAGCCACATAGAATGTTGGCGAAAACAAGAGATGCAAGACGCAGCATAACCTTAGCACCAGGTTTCTGCGCGAGATCGTCGCCGGTTCAAACCCTTTCGAAACTTAGACCCTGATGAATGCCCGGAAGTGAGCTGCAGTGTAGCGCGGCGAGACAAGCAAGTTTCTGGAAGTGTTCTTAGGCCAGCAGTACTCGACGGTGATGACCAGCGGTGCTTCAGGGAGCCAACCTGGCACTCTGGTGACTTGGTCTCGCCGGACGTTAACACTTAGCACATTTCTTCTCGTCATGAGGGCCGTTGGTTTCTAACGCTTGCGACAATCACACGCAGCTTGACCCATCTTAGAGCAGGCTCGTAAGGAAAATGGCCAAAAATGCGGCATGAAGCACTTATCTTGCTTTATATATGTCTTTGGCGAGCAACCCTGGGCGACCACCTTCTCGAGCGCTGGCGAGTAGCCCTCTAGGCGCCAAAGAGCAACCCAAGCATTGGGGCGACCAGCCTTCTGGCAGGCGACCACCTCTGGTGCTGAAGTAGCAGCCCAAGCATTGGGGTGACTAGCCTTCTAAGCCGGGCGACCGCCCTCGGGCGCCGGCAGCAACCTTGGCGCCAGGCGGCGAGCCCCAAGCATAGGGGCGACCGTAGCCGAAGGCCCAGGCGACCAAATTTCAAGCATTAGGCGACCAATGAAGATGCCGGGTTTTTGCAAAAATAGGCCAGCATTTTCGTGCTTATCCTGCGGGTACAGATAGCTACTAGAAGGATGAGTAAACGCTTAGGATGTCCTTGCATGGGATGTCCTGGTACGCCCTGTCTGGTTTCTAAGTCCCTGTGATCCTCCAGGAAATCGAACTACGACGTTGCATATCAAAGCAACGGGTTTCTGGGAGTGGTACCGGGCCGACGGTGCCCGCGGTGACGACCAGCGGTGCTTCAGGGAGCCAACCCGAGGCGTGCGAGCCGCGTTTGAACACCGCACCCAACTCGCCCCCCAGTCGCCCGTGCTAAGCATACACAGACGTCGAGTGTCACCATGGATTCACTGAGGAATTAGCAAACTTACGGGGCCAGCGACATACATGCGGAAAGTTGCCATTCAGAGCATAAAAAAGGGACAATTATGGTAAAGCAAAAGCCTTATAGACAGCAGCTCTACTAATGGCCAGCAGCCGCCGATCAGCCAGGGGAGAAACTTACCTCAAGGCCGACCGGAACGAGCTGCCGGGTACTTACAATTCCTTCAATGATAGAATTTCCGCAACAGCTCAATGTTGTAGGAGTTCGCCAGCTCTTCGCCATCCTCGGGGCTAACCGGACCGCCCGGTCGAGATATCGAGACCACCTTAAAGGGCCCTCCCACCGGGAGCGGCTTATGCAACCCGGCATGCATCCGATTCCACGAAGACCGTGTCGCCTACTACTGTGGTTCTCTTGAGACCCGGTGGCATGGTACCGCCGAGGCTCTGGCGATAGCTGGGCGCGGAAGGGCGGCCCGACCACGCACCTCCTCCAGAGGTTAACTTCTTCTCATGGGAGGTCTTCTTGGCCTTCTTCGTTGAACGCCGAGACGCGTGGAGAGCCGAGCGACACTTGAGGGGAGAAGCAGCCTGCGCCAGACACCAAGAAGAAGGGTGTCTCGCCAGTTGCCCGACTGGGTGTGGTGCGAAGTGACCACAGCACTGCTGGGAGTTCTTCCGTCCATCGCGCGCCCCGCTTGTGGAGTCGATCAAACGCCCTTGTCTTGAGGCCCTTCAATACCAGCGCGTTGGCGCGCTCTGCTTGACCATTGCTCATGGGATGGGCCACCGAGGCAAAACATACCTTGGTGCCCATTTCTTCACTGTAATTCGTAAAAGCCGCTACCGTAAACCGGGTCCCATTAGCTCGGTGATGATGCGGTTGGCGACTCCAAAGCGGGTGAAGATCCGGCGATGAACTTGGATACATGGCGGCTATGATGGCGCGCCAAGATCGCCAGCTTCGACCCACTTTGTGAACTTGTCAACGGCATTTAAGAGGTGGGTGAAGCCCCTATGGCCCAGAGAACGGACCCAGATATTCGGCCCCTGCATCGCGAACGGCCAGGAGAGCGGGATGGTTTGCAGAGCTTGGGCTAGTCGGTGGGTTTGCCTGACGAAGAACTGACAAGCTTCGAACGTCCTCACCAGCTCGCAAGCATCCTGGAGGGCGGTAGGCCAATAAAATCCTTGACGAAACGCCTTGCCGACTAGAGTCCGACCGGACATATGGCTCCCGCGCACGCCTCCATGGATATCAGAGAGCAAGCTGCTCCCCTCTTCCCGAGTGATGCACTTCAGTAGAACTCCGTTTCTGCTCTGGCGATATAGGTCCCCACCTACCAGAGTATAGCACTTGGCCTTACGTGCAATCTTCTCAGCTGAGGCATCATCGTCGGGGATCACTTGGTCGCGCAGGAAGGCTAGGATAGGATCCATCCACCGATCTTCCTAGCCAAGTGTGGTGAACACTCGGTGCTCATGGGGTACTACCGGGCCAAGCTTTTCTGGCGGCGCCTCGGCTGAAGACCGTCTTCCCTCCCGGACTGGGCCGAGTAGCGGCACGCTGCCTTCCCTCCCGGATGGAGGTGTGGCAGCAGTGCCGCCTTCCCGCTGAGCTAGAGGTCATGAAAGCCTTGCCGTCGTCCCCACCTGAACCGTGGGCTGCGACAGCGACACCATCATCCCCACCTGAACTGTGGGCTGCGATGGACGGTCGCGGTAGTCTTTCTTCGAAGACCCCGACCGGGACAGGAGCCCTAGAGGACGCGAGCTAGGAAAGCCCGTTCGCCAGGTGGTTGTCACGCCGAGGGATATGGATATACTCCAATCCTTCAAAATGACGTTCCATTCTCCGGACCTCCGCCAGGTACGCTGCCATGGTGGGGTCGGAACACTAGAACTCCTTCCGCGCTTGATTGATGACTAGCAGGGAGTCTCCCTTGACTTGGAGACGCCGGATGCCCAGCGCCGAAGTGATGCACAATCCTGCTAGCAGGCCCTCATACTCAGCAATGTTGTTCGTGGCCTTAAAATCGAGGGCGACCACATACCGAAGGGTGTCACCGGTTGAGAGACCAGACGACCCAAATTTCCACGCCTCAACTGAAGGAACCATCAAAGAATAAAGTCCAGTGGTAGGCGCGGCGCTTCTTGCTTCTCAGAGCGGCAGGAGTCCACTCGGCGATTTAACTCCGCCAATTTTTGGCTCTTGATGGCTAAAAGGGGTATAAATTTGTTGTTGAATTCCCCCAGCTCCACCGACCATTTGGCAATGCGGCCTTCTGCTTCACGGTTGTGGAGAATCTCTCGCAGAGGGTAGGCCGTGACCACAGTGATTTCTCACCCTTGAAATAATGCCGCAGCTTCCTGGATGCCACCAAGACCGCGTACAACATCTTCTGGGCCTGAGGATACCGAGTTCCTACTTCGTGCAACACCTTGCTAATGTAGTAGACCGGCTTTTGGATGCCTTCCCTCTCCGCAATCAATATCAAGCGCCACCACCTCGGGGAGTGGCAGCGATGTACTGAGCTAGCGGCTCACCCGGCTATTGGGAGACCAAAGACCGGGAGAGGAGAGGTATCGCTTCAAGTCTTCAAACGCCTTTTGCGCCTCCTCTGTCCACTCAAAATGATTAGTCTTCTTCAACAATTTGAACAGCGGCAAGCTTCTTTCTCCCAAGCGCGGGCGATGAATCGCCCCAGGGAGGCCAGGCGACCAGCCAGGCACTGAACTTGCTTGAGTCGCACTGGCGGCTTCATGTGCTCGATGGCCGCTATCTTGTCAGGATTGGCCTCGATGCCCCTACTGACACCAGTGAAGCCCAAAGCAGCTTGCCGGAGGGCACACCGAACACACATTTTTCTGGGTTGAGCTTCAAGCGGCTTCTTAGGAGGTTAGCAAGGGTTTCTCCGTGTCTTGGATTAGTTCTTCGTTCTTTTTAATCTTCACGACCAAGTCATCAACATAAACCTCAAGATTGCGCCCTATCTGAGGACGAAAGGTAATATGCATGGCACGTTGGTAAGTAGAACCAGCATTCTTTAAACCAAAAGCCATTCTAACATAACAATATACACCGATTGGGGTTACAAAAGCGGTCTTCTCTTCATCTTCAAGCGCCATGCTGAACTGGTGGTACCCGGAGTACGCATCCAAGAAGCACAAAGCAACTCACACTCGGCCGTAGAGTCAACAATGAGGTCGACTCGCAGTAGGGGGTAAGGATCCTTCGGGCAGGCCTTGTTGAGGTCAGTGAAATCGACACACATGCGCCACTTCCCATTGGACTTCTTGACGAGCACAGGGTTGGCTAGCCATTCAGGATGAGAGACTTCCCTGACTATCCCACGCTCAATAGCTTCTCTACCTACACCGAATGGCATCTTGCAGCTCGGCCGCCTCCCGGACCTTCACGGATCGGGCGCTGGCGAGAGCGTTGCCGTCGGTGCTCGATCACCTCCACGGGGACCCCTACCATGTCGGACGGTTGCCAAAGCGAACACATCGAATTTGATCGAGGAAGGTGACGAGCGCTGTCTTCCTATTTGGCGCCGAGGTTGGCGCCAATGTTGACGTCTTCGGGTTCGCCCCACTTAGGGCAACCACCTTAACCTCATCGGGCAGAGCGGGTGAGGCACTGGTCCGGCCCCGAGGGCTCCCGAGGAAGTGGCGCTGGGCGCCAAATTGCAAGCGCCGGCCAGTCCAATACAGTGCTTGTGGCAGCACAGGGCTCCGGCTTTATCCACCGGATCACAATGGGGCGCACGCCTCGACATCTTCACCACCATATACGATAGTGGGTTGTCGCCATGAACTTGGCCAACGGTCGACTAGCGAGGCATTATAGGGGAGATCGAAATCGGCGACCTCGAAGTCCACCATCTCGGTGCGGTAGTTGTCTTTCCCCCTGAAGGTAACAGGAAGGCACACCTGACCCAAGGGCATCAGACCAAACTCCGGGGCTACCCCGAAGAAGGGCAAAGCCGGGCGCAGATCCAGCTGCGGGATCTGGAGCACCAGGAATGCCGAAGAGGACAGAGGTTGATGGAACCGCCCGCCCACCAAAGACGCGCTTCTAGCCGACGCTTTCGAATGGTGGGCGACACCACGACCGGGAGATGCCCCAGGCTGGTGGCGCCCTCAGGGTGGTCAGCCTGACTGAAAGTGAGCGACTACTCTGACCATTTCAGCATCTGACCCGCCCCCGAGCTGGACGCTGTGGTGCACACTTCCCTTTTTAGCCGTTTATAAGCGGCGTTGGAGGAGATGGTGGACGAGCCACCATGGATGAATGCCACAGTATGATCCACCTGCTGGAAAGCCATCGTATGGGTCTCGCCTTGATCATCGCTGTAGCGGCGATCCTTGAGCCGCCGCTCCACCATTCTATTCACGACCGGCTGTACCGCCCGTGTCATGCGCGATTGGTCCGGTGGATTGGGCAGTAGAGCTCGCCCTCCTTCTGCTCGCGGCGGTCGTCCCTACAACCGCGACAGTCATCGCGCCGGTCACGGCGGTCCTCACGCCGGTAGCGGCGATTATCACGCTGGTCACGGCGGTCATCACGCCGATCCTGGCGGTTGCGCTTTCGCGGCGCAGATCTCGCTGTCGCGGCGCCAAGACCTGCTGGTCTTTCTACCTCGGCTCACGCCCTTCAGCTATGCGTGGCGGAACCCTTCGAGGTTCCGGCCTCATCTCTGCCTCGCCACCGAGGCCAGCGGCCCTCGCCTCAGCGGCTCGCGCAGACACTTATGTGCGCGCGAAGAGCTCGGAGGTGGTGCTGATGGTGCGGGTGGCCATCTTCTCCTTCATCTTACGGTCGCGCACGCCTCTCCGGAAGGCGATGACGATCGACTGCTCCGAAATATGGCGGATCGTGTTGCGGCAATGGCAAAACCGCCGAATGAAGCCGCGCAACGACTCCCCCTTCTCCTGCTCCAGGGCGTGGAGATCATCCTCCACGCCTAGCTGCGCAGAGGAACCTTGAAAGTTGGCGATAAAGAGGCCGCACAACTCCCCCCACGAGTGCACCGACCGAGGGAGGTTCAACAATAAGAGCGGCGAGCCCGCCAAGGCCGCGGAAGATAATTGGCCATGACCTTTTAGATCCATGCCGCCGCACCACGCCGAGTATATCTCGCAAGAACTCCTCGGGTTGGTGGTGCCATCATATTTCTCCATAGATGCCGCGGAACTCGTCGTGCCACGCCACACCTGGGCAGATCTGACGGTGAAAGCTCGAACTCGACGCCATAAAGGGAACTCCGCTGCCGCCAAGGCTCGTCCGAGATCGCCCCGGAGCGCAGGCTCGCTCCTTTATAGAGTCGGAGGTGAACTTCCTCCTTGGCTCGGGAGTGAGAGTCACGAGAAGGACTCTCACTGGCGGAAGCCACTCGCTTCGCGTGGCGGCGCCTCTGGCCGGAAGGCGCGACAGACGCATCATGAAGGTCATCACCGCAGGCCGGCTTTCATCCAGTGCGCCGAGGTCCCCACGGTCCTTTCGAACCGGGACCGGCGCCGCCTCGCTTCGGCTCGGCCCGCCCGCACGCAGCTGCCTTTCGTTGGCGGCTAGACTGGTGCGGCTCCACACGCACCTCGAAGCGATTTGGCAGCATTGCAGACACGGCCGGCCGGGAGCCGTACTCAAGCCGGGCCAGATCCACGAGACCGGCAATGCTCTGCAGCCAGGGAGTGGCCGGGGAGTCTCCTGCGAGTTCCACCGGAGGGTGGTCCAAGAGGAGTCGAACAGCATGAAGATTCTGAGCCGGGGTGGCCGCCTCCATGGCCAGCCGATGTCGCACGGGCTGCCCTGCCGCTCCCAAGGGAGCCAGGCCGCCACCCTGCGGGGGCGGGTCGAGAGGATCCTCCGACCGACGAGACTGCCGGGAGGTGCCTTGGACACCGCTCACCCCCGCCGGTTCTTGACGATGAGAACCCGCCATCTCCAGATGCGCGGGTTCACTTCTGGGCAAAGAACACCGAAGCTCACCGGGGAGTTGGCCGGGAAAATCAACCGCTAGCCCCTACCGCGCGCCTGGCCGGGTATTCCACAGACAGTTCAAGTCTCTGACCGGGTTTGGTTCGATAGGAGGGCGTCTGCGCGGTTGGCTAACCTAGAGGGTGAAAAACCTAGAAACTCCCACGCGATAGGCTCCGGCGTCCATGAGCCAGGAAGAACACGAGGATTTTACCCAGGTTCAGGCCCCCTTGAGAGAAGGGTAATAGCCTTACGTCCTGCTAAATCTCTTATGGAATGTCTCAAGCGAGTACAGAGTTCTTGGGTTATAAGTTCTACTGCTAGCTCTCCAATGCTACTTGTCTCATGGACCGATCCCTCTTTTTCTCCGCCAGCTCCTTTTTCATGCACCAGAGGACCCTTATATAGGCCGGGCTAATGGGGGTAGGTAAAAGGAGGGTCATCATGCTGATCTTAACACATTTAATGCTCCTTCCTGTGCTATCCTGTTCCTCCAGCCGCATTAAATGCCTGCGCATGGCTTTGCCCGGTCCGCCTGGTCTATGACCCTTCTACGACGGTTGGTGAGAGGCGCCAGGGGAATGGGTTTGTTGCAGAAATCCTTGCAGCTGCTGGGCCTGGCACAGCAGGCCTGCCGTCTGACATGGTACGGTAGCGGAAGGAGACTTCGAGGTGAAGCTACCGTGCCCCACCTTTTTGCCTTGCGGCGGGGCGAGCAGGGCGTCCTCGCCTATCTGCCCGCCGACCGCCATGTGGGATCGGGCACGGGCAGCAGCGTCTTGTGCTAGCTCAATCGCCAGGCGCTTACGTGGATATCACCGACCGACGGACGTGATTGCCCGCCCGTCGCCAAAGCCGCCACGCGATCAATGGCCGGCGCAGCAGGCGTCTTCGCCAACCGCTTTCGCCGGGCGCCACGTGGACCGACACCGCCACGGGCGGACGTGATCGCCGCCCGATCGCCAAAGCCGCCACGTGGACCGCTTTTATGCGGCGGAGAGGGTACCCTAGCGTAGAGTACGCCGACAGTGGATGAGAACGCTGAATGTGGCGTGGAGGACCAGAAGTAGAAGTGGCCTCTACCTCTTGAACAGAAGAGGAAGGAACAGAGCCACTCGCTGAAGGAGAGTCTGAAGCCAAAGGCTGATCTCCCTAAGGTGCAGAAATGGAAACAGGAGGCACCTCAGGTGTAGAGGAGACTGGATCAGGTGGAACACTATCATCTCCATCATCCTCATCCTCTACAAAGATGGTTTCGGAGGGATAAGAAGAGCCTGAAATATCAGATCTAGCTCCTGGGCTAGCCTCATCAAAGGTCACATCACAGGTCTCTGTGATCCTATTTGCATCACAACTCCAGACCCTATAGCTATGAGAGGAAGTCGAGTAACCCAGAAAGATACCATCAAAAGAACGAGACTCAAACTTATCTAGGTTACCAGACTTCAAGATAAAACACTTGCAACCAAAAATGCGAAAATGAGAAACCCTGAGCTTTCGCCCATACCTCAACACATAAGAAGTACGATGCAAATGTGCTCTCAAAAAAACACGATTGGAAACATGACAAGCAGTGGCTATAGCCTCAGCCCAAAACTTCCTAAGAGTATTGTACTCATCTAGCATCGTCCTAACCATCTCAACCAGTGTCCTGTTCTTCCTTTCCACTACGCCATTTTGCTGAGGGGCGTAGGGAAAAGAGAACGATGCTCTAAACCAGACTTCACAGAAACTCTCAAAGTAGGAATTCTTGAACTCGGTGCCATTATCATCTGCAGATAGCTCGTAATGCACTTGGGAGCTCAATAGACAACCTACTAACAAATCCTGAAGTGAGAAAAGTCTAGCCCTTCGAGGCCATGAAAAATACCCAAGAATACCTCGAAAAATCATCAACAATGACAAGGACATACCACTTCCCTCCCTTGCCGCACTCAAGACTCTAGCCGACCAACAAGGTCCATATGTAAAAGCCGTCCCGGTGCATCGATCATCACTACGGTGATTGGAGGATGAGAAGCAGTAACCATCTTGCCATGTCGGTAGGGAGAGCAAACTAAGTCTTTGACCATCTTGAGTTTGGGCAAACCATGAATAAGATCTCGGCTGCTAACTCTGGTCAAATGATCAAAGCCAATGTGACCAAGTCTCCTATGCCAGAAGGAGAGGTCACAAGAAGGAGAGGTCACTGGACTCAGAAGCAATCAAACACCGAAGAGAGTCTCCAGAAGAAACAGAAAAATTAGCACGAAAGACTCCCAAATCTAGAAATCCCGCAAACTAACTCTCCTGATGAATCAAGGATTCTACAAGCATTACTCTTAAAACTTACCTCGAAAGAGTCATCAATAAGCTGAGAAACAGAAAGCAAATTGTATTGCAGCTTACTCACTAAGGCAACATCTTTAAGAATAAAATTTTCATTAATGCAGATGGTACCTTTAGTAATGACTCTACCTGAAGAAGCAACCCCAAAAGTGATCAGCTCATCACCGGGGGCTCGGACTAGGGAAGAGAACCAACGAGAATCTCCGGTCATATGGTGAGAACAACCGGAGTCAATAATCCTAACATCTCCCTTCCCAATCTGACGAACCTCGTCTGAGTCGCTGTAGAGCTCAGAGTCGCTGATGCCATTGAGGGTGGCGAGGACGCGGTGGAAGAGCTTCTTGTTCTTGGAGAAGTTGCGGTACTTCTTCTCGTGTGCCGGCTCGTGAACTGGAGGCTTCTTGTTGCGGTTCTTGTCGATGTAGTCGTTCTTCTTTGGAACCGCCGAGTCGTTCTTGCCCTTCTCCGATTTGGGACAATTCGCTCGAATGTGGTTAGCCACCACATTCAAGCGTGTGATTCCTCCACCTCTCTTCCTCCCTCTCACCTTCTTGTAGGCGTGAGGAAACTTGCGAGCTAAAAGAGCAAGCTCAGTTTCTCGAAATTTTTCCAATTGGTCATCGCTTAGCTCGCAAAGGGCGGAGAGGGAAAAACCAACAGAAGAATCAAGAGAAGATCCAATGGGATCGGTGACCAAGGCCATCGACTGTGATTTCATCTTGCGAGAGACGACGTCGATTTCATGAGTCTTGATTCGGGAATAAAGCCCGTCAAGAGTAAAGGTCGACAAGTCGGTAGTGTCCTTGATGGTGGTCACTTTCATCTCCCAAACACGAAGATCGAGTGCGATCAAGAAGTGTCGAGCATTGTCCGAGTCAGGGTATGTGCAACCAACTGCCCGGAGATCGCTCAAAATTTTTGTAAATCGACCGAAACACTCGTCAAGACTCTCAACAGCGTGTTGTTCAAACTTGTTGTACTCACGCTTATATTGATCCTGCCTCAAGGTCTTGATTTGGGTAGTGCCCTCATGGTATGCATCGAGGGTCACCCAAATCTCGTGAGCGGATCGCAGGTGAGAGATCCGATCATACTCACTACGGCTAAGTCCCTATATGAGAATGTTTCTCGCCTTAGCATTTGCCTCAACGTCAGCCATATTGCCGGCCGTGACGTTCTCATCGGCAGGAACCTCATATGGGAGCTTTACTTTCTGCCATATCAGGAAGCCATGGGCAGTGATGTATGACTCCATCCAGGATTTCCAAAAAGGAAAATCGACACTGCAAAAGATGGGAGGCTTGGTGGAATACTTGTCTGTCGCCATGGCTCTCGAGACCGGTCAAGATCTATGGAAGAGCAAAACCGGCTCTGATACCAATTGAAGGATCGAGATGGAAAATAGAGGGGGGGTGAATGGTCGCAAATAAAATTTTCCCTCAAAATATTCCAACTAATACCTCAACAAAGATCACGCAAACGAAATCGTCAAAAACCCGAACTACTAGACAACTATGTGTACCCCTAGCTTTTATGGATGAGTACCATAGAATATGTGGGGATTTTTGAGTCACAATCCTGGTTGTATAGAGTCTAAAATAATAAGGAATCAATTCAACTCTTACTTTTAGAAAGGAGATCAATTCAAATCACAAAAGTCACTTTTAGAAAAGCAAAAGCAGAATTTCCAAAGATTGTCCTCAATTAGAACAGATGGTTGGTGGGCTTCTGGTTCTCAAGAAATTTTCAAAATTTTTCTCCGTATCAGAAAATAAGTTTTGAAGAAATCCACAAAATTTAACCTCAAAAAACCTTACAAAAAAATCATGAAAAATCAAAGAACATAGATAGTTAGGAACTTCGAGCAGAAAGTTTAGGGCTCGGTTTTCACCTCATAGCACCCAAACTGTGCAACCAGTGAACTTTCAAATTTTTTCATAGATGGACACGAGAGTCCCGCACATTTTCCAGCAAGAATCACATGAAAAGGATTTATGTACATTTTTATAAAAATCAAATACGGACTTCACATAATTTAACCTCAAAAAACCTTACAGAAAAATCATGAAAAATCAAAGAATATAGATAGTCAGAACTTGAGCGAAAGTTTAGGGCTCGGTTTTCACCTCATAGCACCCAAACTGTGCAACCAGTGAACTTTCAAATTTTTTCACAGATGGACACGAGAGTCCCACACATTTTCCAGCAAGAATCACGTGAAAAGGATTTTTGTACATTTTTATAAAAATCAAATACGGACTACTATGTGAAGAATAAGTTCTGGACAGAGTTGTAACTTGATAGAAAAGATGAACTCTACTCTATCCTAGAGTGCAAAAAGATGTAAAACCATATGAACACACTCAAAACATCCAAGATCAGCATTTAGAAGGAAGGGAGGCAAATCCAAATTGCAAGAGAGTAAATTACGAGAAAGTAAATTGCATAAAGTAAATGCTGAATTTAAATTGCGTAAAGTAAAGACATAATGTAAATGCGGAATTTAAATTCACAATAATGTAAAGAAATTCTTTGTATTTCTAGTGGGAAGGTTTACAAAGCCTCACTTCGTGTGGGCAAAACTAAAAGGAGCAACTCAAACCTTCAAGTGAGGAAGGGCACCCCTCCCCTTCTATTTATACTACTCTTGGGCCACCTACCACCCTTGGATGAATCCCTCAACCCTAGAGCACTCATCCAAGGGCTAGGATTAACCCACTCATACAGCCATGCAAGGGCTAACCCAAAACCCACACACATACCAGGTTTTCTTGCACGATTTTCAAAGCATACTACCTAGACCCGCTAACCTATCAACTAGACCGCAATCCGACGGCCTTCCTTGATCTACGCGGCGTCTAGCTAGCATCTCCTCCTTTCCTTGTCTTCTTGGCTTGCCCGGACTCCATCTCCGATCATCTTCCGGTGATCTCCCAACCGTCTGGACCTCCGACGCTCCTCACCTAGTCCCGGTCATCCTCCGCCTCACCATGACCTAGCACCGTCGCCTTGCAACAATCAAAGACAAGGAAAAACCTTTCACATAGCAATACCCACAAAGATATTCAATGATTATCCAAAAATCATTAATCAATCATACTTTCGCTCAATGGTCCGGTGGTACCGCCCCAGGCTAGTAGCACTAGGAAAAGCAACCAACACTCAAATTGCTTCAAATAAAAAATCCAATTCAAATCAAACCCAATTTCAAATCAAACCAAGGTTAAATCTCGTCAATTACTCATCACACACAAGGATAGACCTCCACATGGTCTTTCAAATATAATGGAACACTCAAAACTGATGAGCCCTCGGGGCCCTGCTCTCTGGAGGCTAACCCCCGTAGGCTCGTCGATAGGAGTAGGGCGGTACTCTCGAACCCCCAAACCTGTATAAAACCCCCGTGTCATTTTCACTCTCGTGGACGATGGCCCGTTAAGTGACCGATGTCCACCCCCTCGTTTGTGTTTGGTTTTCACATCTACAACATTGGTGTTGTCCGTGAGGATACGTAGCTAACTCATACAAAGCTATGGCTCCTACAAAGAAACGCCCCAAGCTTCCTCTAGCCCTGAAGGCAAGAAGCACGAGGACGATCATCCTCCCCGATAGAACCCCAGGCGCATGCTGCACTTAGAGATCGGTGCCATCTGCCCTGGGGTCAACAATGTCCTCCATGTTTTGGGCCCCCTAGTCGCGCCCTCCTCCCTCGAGCTAGCTACCTCAGGACCAGGGTAGGAGGATCGAGGTAACCTTGTTGCCGCAGAGTTGGGAGCTCCGAAGCTGACCATTATCCGTAAGGTGCTGGACGTAACCAAGTGGCAGGCCATGGTGGAGGCAACCACGAGGCAAACTGTGAACTACATAATGTGTAACATCCTGAAAATTGTAAAACTATGAAATACTATAATGTGAATTTGCATTTTGAATATTCTTGAGTCTTATTGGATTTATGATTTTCTTAATTGATTTCTTGGATTTTGTGTTGCAAAGACAATTAAAGAAAATGGGAAAAATCAAAAGAACAAAAGAAAAGTTGGGAAGAATTTATTTTATGAATTCAAAATCTGTGTATAAACCAATTTATGCACTGATCAAAATATATGAATATCAATTTGAATAATGAAAATGAAAAAGAGGTCAATTGACTAGAAACAGTGCACTGTCCGAAATTATGAAAAATATCCAAAGATTATCTCCAGATGGAAAATTTACCAAAATACCCTTGATACAGTATTCACCTCTGGTAAAAATATCAAGAATTTATCAAGTTGGATAGGTCTCCAAATAATTCAAATACAGAAGCTAGAAAAAGCTACAAATAGTAATGTCAGAATTTTTATAATTTATATACTGAAGATAAAATTCTGAAAATTTTACAAGAGCCTTATCATGTCAAATAATTTTTAAAACAAATTTTGAAAAATACATAAATTCATTTGCATACTTTAGTAAATCAAAACAGAATTTGAAATCCTGTGCATTATATATTGTCAGAATTTTAGTAAATAATATACACATTATTTAAATCTCAAATTATTCCTGAAGATCACATACCTCCAGAAGAGACTACAGAAAAATTATCAAAAATCCTAGAGTGGCGCAAGATCAGATCATTTCAACCTAACCTGCTCAGCCGGTTGTCTGTTCTTGATCTTTTGCTTTGCATTCTCTGTCATGTGGACCCGACCCCACCAGTCAGCCTCCACTCCCTGTCATCTTCAACCTCCAGACGCCAATGCCCCAAGCCAGATCTTTGCCGCCGCAACTTTTGACTCCTCTGCCACGAGAACCGTCCAGCCAATCCCTGACCGCCATCACTCCTCCACGCGGATGTCGCCCAGTGGTCCACGGCAAGCTGTTGCTGTTCAACCTTGTCGCGCATGGTGCAGCTCCCACCCGAGGCAGAGCGCAACTCAGCCAAATCCTTCCTCTCCATCGCCAATATATAGCACCGAATAATCACCTGAGCTGCGTTTTCATTCCCTCTTGTCCTTCCATTCTTCCTCTCAGCCGAAACACCCCAGTGCTGCTTCCTTGCCGCCATGACCAGAGCTCCCGAAGCTTCAAAGCCGAAATCCAATTGAGCAAAAGAGCAATCAACTTTCCAATTCCTTTGGTCTACACCATCCCCAAGCTCTACTGAGCTAAAGCCCTCAAAAGAATCTTGAACTCTGCATGCAAAATAGTGCCGCCACCGTGAGCTCATCTCCTCCAATTCCGGCCACCGTGGGCGGAGCTCTCCGGTAGCTCTCCGGCCGGGATAAGCCCCAAAACGGAACCTCCATGCTTCCCCGGTGCTAAAACCCGAACCCCTTCGAGCTCCCTCACCGTGGTTTGTCCTCCAGACCGATCGCCATTTCTGCCTTGCGCTGGAGCTCGACAGCAGCTCGCTCCACTGTCTCTTCCGCCGAATCGATTTCAGTTCCGGATGCGCCTGGCCATGCTCTTTCTCCTGGTGTGGTCGCCGTCGCCGGAGGATCGCCGGAAAATCTTCGCCGCCGCGCCCTTGAAGCTCCTCCGCTCTCTGTCTCTGAGTAGTGGGGCCAGGAAGTCAGAACCAGAGGTTGAAGAAGAATAGGATCAGAAAGGCGCTTTCTCTTGGGTAAAGCGTATTTTGATTTTCCAATGCATTTTCAATTCCGAATTGAATTCATTATTGAATATCTTTTGTAATTTTAATCTGATTTCAATGAAATAAATTTCATTATTCATCTAAAATTAGAGAGAATCTAAATATATAAAAATATGTAATTTTTGAACTACAGGAGAATTATTTAAATTAAACTTTGTTAATAGTCTTAATATGGTCTTTATGTTAAATTAGTGAACAATAAGGCAATAAATAATAATATAAATTTTTATATGATGTTAAGACCAGGATGAATTACAATCTATAAAAATATTTGATTTTTGAGTTATAGAACAATTACTGAAATTTGAAATAACATAAACACACTATTATGGACATTATGGCATATATGGAAAAATATAATTCTTACAATAATTAAATAAATTTTTATGTGCCTCTGGAATTATAATAAACTTAAATATACAAAAGTATTTAAATATTAAACTCAGTTTAATTTATTTGCTTTATGATCACTAGTAAAGCTTAATATGGCCATTTATAGAAATGAATGTATAATAGTTCATAAAATCATAAAATATTTTGTAAAAGATTCCTGAAATCAGTAAAGACCCATGTATGTAAAAATATTTAAGATAGAATTTAATTTACATTCTTTTGATGAAAAGAAATGTTAATTGTGACAATAAGTAAATAGTTTATCTATTGTAATTAAAGTTAAAATAATGCCAAACTAGCTTTAAAACATTTCTAAGGTTATCCCCTGTTAATACCTGAAAAATGAATCAAAGATCATGTATTGTGTAGCCGCAAACTTAAATTGAATATCGGCCGATTTAAGGTTTTTGATATAATCATTTAGGCTATTTCAACTGCAGATAAAATGACCTGTCTAAACATTAAAACTTATGAAACGAGTTTAGTAATGTTTTGCAAAGTTTTTTCTACCAGATTCTAGAAAAATATTTCATTTTCAGCATGCTTTTCATCTAAATCTAGCTAGTCCAAAACCCTTAATCGTTAATGATCATGTTTACATTTTTGGCCGATTCCGTGAATTATAAACAAGAGTTGCCACTTAAGCTTTTTCGTCGATGAAAATAATAACTTGTCTGAATCCTAAAACTTGTGGAACTAGTTTAGTAACACTGTACAAAGTTTATACTACCATATTCTGTAAAAAAAATCTTATTCCATTAAGGTTTGCATATTAATCTTATTAGCTCAAAAACCTTAAGTGATAATCGTTCGCTTCATTTTCTTGCCGATTCCGAATAACGTCAATTTTACAATGCCACTTAAGCCTTTTCAACAATGAATATAATATTATGTCTAAATCCTAAAACTTATGGAATTAGCCCTGTAGCACTCTCCAAAGTATATACTACCCTATTATGAAAAGATAATCTCATTTCACCATGATTTACATATTAATCTTGGTAACTTAATAACCCTAAGTATTCACATTACATAAGTGCGTAATATGAATGAATGAACTTTGAGTTTAGATGAGAAATCAGATATTATGATATTTGTATCACCAGAACCTTCTCAACTATCATGTAAATAATGCTAGTAGCCTAAATCAATAGATTAGCTTTTTATAACTAGAATATTAATCAAATGATGCTTTGACTCGAATCCTAATTAAAAGTAAGAATTCACCTTGAACCTGAAATGATTAAATTATTATAATCTTAACTTATCTTTGCATCTTGAATTCGTAAAATAAAATAAATTCATAAAGAGTAATCTCTGTTTCTTGTGAATAATCTTTATTTGTTCTTTCTATCTATTTTCTTTTTGCCCATATTGAAGTTAGTATTTTGCTATATTTCCGTTGATCGACGTGTAGAACCCGACGCTGTTGATTCCATCGTCATCTCCGTCATCTTCGATTTCCGTCTTCGTCGTAAGCAGTGATTAAGCAAGGCAAGCACCCTCTTTGATCATGTTGATCCCAGTATTTAATTCATTGTTTTACTAAACTATTTTATGCATGCGTTTACTTTATGTAAATTGCTATTTTGTGGATCTGGTAGTTATACCTGTTGTCTCATTAACCTTGTTTGATGATTATGAACCTGTGAACCTTGATAACCCTAGATTGAGGATAGGCATTACTTAATGTCATCATGGGTATATGCGATTACATAATCATGCTTAGCCATGCTTTAGAATCAATAAAGCAGATGATCAAATCAGATTTGGTTCCTGAAAATGTTTGGAAATGGCACTGTTAGTTGCTGGTAATTTTGATTAAAAACCCAAAATAAAACTATGTTTTGATGCGGGCGATTATTGGCAATAGCCGGTTGTGCGACAGGAATTGCACGTAGTGTAGGGTGAAGTGTCGCCCGTGTCAATTTAAGGACCAAGCAATGGGACGCTATTGATCCAAGATTTCCGTGCAAACCACAAGGGTGAGTATGGGTAGCCTTAGCCTATTAAGTTATTTAAATATGGCTTTGCTCTATGGAAGGCGGGAGCTTGCACAGGCATTCCGGTTTGGTCTGCTTGGAAGGGTTTCCACCCATGCAACGGTGTACGCCTTGTCATGAACAGGAACGGTGTGAGTGTGTTGGGTATACGTGAAAGGAACCACGTGTGTGTGTTTCTGTTCCTCTGGCGGGGATTAACGTCCCGGGCTGGATCAAAGTCATGTCTAGATAATGTAACGGCTATGTATGATCGCTCATTCGCATACACTTGTATGGCGATCCACGGCTGACGTGGTGAGTTGATCATTCCTTGTGGGTAAAGTTGTACACCTCTGCAGAGTTTAAATCTAATCGATTAGCCGCGCCCGCGGTCATGGGCACTTGGTGAAGTCATTCCAATGTTAGATGGTTTATTATTTTCAAAAGGGTGGTATCATTTGTTTTGCAATTGTGTTTTATGTCAAAGGGCCGACATTGATGGATTTCAGGATATGGAATGTTCGTCACTCACGTCATGGAGGACTGTGAGTGTTACTTATGCTTTACTTATTTGTTATCAAACCATGTTGCTCTTATAAATTCCGTTTGCAAATAACTTGATTTACAATTCAATTTCTTTTTATGCAAATTAACTGTAGAAGCCTTTCCTTTGAAATGGCCTGCATGTATTATAGGTTTTGCTAAAGTCTTGCGGAGTACGAAAGTACTCACTCTTGCTTAAATTGTGGTTTTTAGGTGTAAGCTAGCGAAGCTTCGAAGGTTTGCTTTCGTCACAGGTTGCGGGATCTTCAACGTGATTTATCTAGGGATTTATGCCTCGTCAGTTGCCTGCGGGATGGATTGGCACACTACAAGGCTTTGCTTCTTTTGCTGCCTTATACTCTGAGTTGTAAGATTTATTTGTATACTAGTTTCCGCTTAATTATTATAATGTATGGTTGTGATTCTAATTGTTGTAAATGTGCGTACTAGCTACTGATCCAGGGACTAGTACCGCAAGCACATTAGATTTCCATTTTTGCATTCTGTGTAAAAATGGGGGTCGTTACATAATGGCCTCTTACTGTCCTCAAGGTGGTCCTCCACACTTTTCACTGCTCCTATCACCAACCTTGGTCCAAGTAACCACTGACCTAGGGGCGCGTCCAAGTATCGAATAGGGCTTCCTTTTGGCCGCTACACCCACTGAATGCATGGTTCGGGGGCTACTCCTACACCATTGCAAATATACCAATGCCTCAACCCTAGAATAGCTAAGTACTTGAAAGAAGTACGAAAGATGGAGCACCACTCTGTTGGACTCGAGGCTCACTGGATTCCTCAAGGAAATAATTATTAGGTGGATAGTCTAGCCCGAGCTATGGGCTCTCAATAGTCCCTCCCTACAAAAGTCTTCTTTGAAGTTTTAACTATACCATCAGTGAAGGAGAACACATCAGCCCCCAAGTTACCTCTCGAGGATAATGTGGCTTCGATTTCGCCTCCCACTTGGATGACTCACATCATCAAATGCATTTAGGGGGACGAGGAACCTGAAGAAGCTTTAATGGCTTACAGGCTACTATCCCAAGCTAAGTCATATGTAATCTTTGAAGGAAGGTTTTACAATCATGGTGTGGGACCCCAGATCAGCTATCCAGAATCCCCTATGTATTATTGTACTAGTCCTGGATCAAAGCTAGTACACACAGTTCACAGTGGTGAATCATAACTGAAAAGAACGATAGATAAAGATAAATACTGAGTACCGACCAAAAGGCCACTTATTACAATACTAGGTTACATGACCTAAAGCTTGACAGCAGCAGAAACTAAGAACAAAAAGGTAAAGCTAATAAACTCCACAGGCAGACAACTGGGGAAAACGCGCATCTAGTCTTCGGGGTTGCCTTCATCAACTTCAACAGAGTAGAACTCACCATCTTCCATAGCGTCTTAGAAAGCTTCTAATGAATATGATAAGTGTAGCATGTGAGTACAAAAGTACTCAGCAAGTCTGGTAAAGATGGATGATGCAAGGCTTACCAAAGAGAGGCTTACTATAGTTCTTTTGCACAAAGCCAAATTTTAATAAACATTACAAGTATTAGTTTTCACAAAGAAGTTTTAACATTTATTTTTACAATTGAAATTATTTATAACTCTAGTGAAGGTTCTAACCACCAACACTAGTATGCAAGCTCTAACCGCTCATTTTAAAAGATCATGAATTTCCAACTAATGACTCCATCCGTCATGGTTCAAAAGCAGTTCCAACCACTGGTAGCTCAAACCGCCAGACCACATCCAACAGCTTCTAACCACTCAAGGATCCCAAAACATTAGTTTTTAAAAGCAAAAATAAAGTCTACCAATATGAAAGCATTCTTTGCCCGCCCTTGACCATAGGCATGGCTATTTGAATAGTTTTATACTCTGCAGAGTTTGTACACTTTACCCACAAGAGATATTTCACTTTCATTGTCGGCCAAAACACGCTTCTTTTGGCGTGCGACAAAGTGAATATCATAAGGCCTTTACAATGCAATAATCTAACCTGACTCTACCCGCTAAGGTTTCACCGCTGAAGGGTTCCATCCACCCAGTCAGAGGCCCCCTCTTGCGCTGTGGGGGAAAAACAAACTTGCCTCCATCTGGCACCCACATTCAACCATCAGGCAAGTCTAAGTCAGACTATTACAAATTATTTAGCCAGGTCATGCCCATTTTGACACGTGGTTGTACTGTTGTGCTTAGAATGACAATCATAAGCTTCGGTCCTTAATTGACTTGAGGCAGTACTTGCACAAACAAAGACTAGTGCTCCATTCGCACCCACCCGACATACCATGCCGCCCAAGTCTAAATCATTTTTATTTTGCAATTACAGCAGCAATTACCTTGCTATAGTTTTCTAAAACACACTTTAACAACATTTTCAAAGCAACCCATCCATAGGTATTTTAATCAACTTTGTAATTAAGCTCATCTAACGCACTAAACAAAATATATCACAACCTAATATGATCATGATATATCACAGCAACCTAGGCTTACAAATAAGCATGGATTTCAATATCATGGTGATAATAACAATTCGGATTAACTACCAACCTATATTTAACATCATCTTTATATAAATAGTAATGTATGTTGTAAAACATTTCTAAACCATAGGATCAACGTGCGTCAAGGAGACTTGCCTTCGTTGATGAGATGAGACACTTCGCTCATCGCTCGCACTATCGTCGCATTTACTGCGGCTACTTCTTCGACTACGCGCTAAACGGAGCAACAAATAAATAACAAAAAAACAAATAAAATCTAAAAATTATAAAATTAGTACCGGAAGATAGAACATGAATTTAGATGAATTTAAGAATTTGAATAAGCTCAAACGGAGTTCGTATGAGAAAGAACGGGCTTTTCGAAGTTTCGTCGGGAAAGAAAATTGAGTAAAAATGAACTGTAGTGATGCTACAGTATCAATGCTACCGTACCTGACTTGACACTACAGTGGTGCCGGCGAGGGGGGAGGTGGAGAGGTTGGGGAAAGTGAGCACCGGAAAGATCTCAACGACGCGAATCCAACAGTGGTGCCAGAGTTAGCAGAAAATGACCAGAGTGCCTGCAATCGACACCGAAAGTGACGAACAACACCGATGAAGATTTCTTCGATTCTTCCAAACCGCTGCACCAAAATAGAAGTTTCTTGAGGGCTTTTGCTCCTTGCGATGAGGGGCTCAAAGTGACATGAACGGAATTTGATTTGACTCACTAGAGCAAAAGTTGACATGACGATATCTTTGGTCGACGTCGAGAGCGATGTCTGCTCAAAATTTTTGGAGAAAGGAAAGGTGGGGAACTTTGGGAAGGTGAGCACGGGAATAAGGAAGGTCAATGGAAGATGTTTGGTGCCTCGGCCATGCAAGAAAACACACGAAAAGGGCCGAATTCAAGGAATTGATGGCGTCGGTTTTTGGTGAAATAAATATGATATCAAGAGAGGAACAAATGGAAACAGCTGAGTAATGGATTGGTCTAACCTAGAGGCACACCGTGACGTGATTGGCTTGGTTAGAAAGTGTCTCGGTTGATCACACCATGGTAGAAAGAAGAGGCCATGGAGGGGGGGAGAGAGACAAGTAGGATGCTATTTCTGGAAGATGAACAGTGACTCGCAAGGAGTGAGAAAAAGGAAGGAAAGAGAAAAGAGAGAAGAAGAAAAAGAAAAAGGTGCGGGTGAGGAAAAATGGGTCGAGTTGGATAGAGAGAACTTGATCGAAGGAAGATTTTCTGGTTTTGGGACTTTTCGATAATTTTTTATGAGTATGGAATAAATTCTATTTTCAGACGGATAGAGATGCCAGGATAACTAAAACACCGAAGAAAATCCAAATCTTTGAATTAATTAATTTAAATTAAATTTTGACAAATGAATTGAAAATGGGATGTTACACATGGAGCATCAGTCTTAATCAAGTGCATCATCAGAGAGGAAGGCATCTCGCTCCATGTAAAATGTGTATGAAGGCCTTTGTGGCTCCCATATCACACCAAGGGTAACAACAACAAAAGTATTACATCAAGGCTTCTATTAGCCCATAATGGTATAAGACGCTGTCAACACCCTTAAGTTATGCAGAGGATAACAAAAGATGGCATCAATCACTATGCTCCTGCCACTCCCCTACACTCTATACCAATCACTTGGTCTTTCGCCCGATGGGGAATGGACCTACTTGAACCAACTTGAACCATTCCCATTAGCGAGGGGGGCTATTCACATGTGGCGGTTGCTGTGGATTATTTGACTAAGTGGATAGAGGGACTTCTGTAGTTCCATTGGTACTCATCCAAAGACTAATGGGGCAAAGGCTATCCTCCCTGTAGAGCCCATGGAAAACTTCATCCAAAGTGGGAAGGCCCTTATTGCATCTTCTCAGCTCTGGGGTCGGGTTCTTACCGCCTTTCAACTCTAGAGGGATTTCACCATCGTGGTGCATAGGGTGCACGACCCCCATGGTCTCCCCTAGCGAAAGTCTAAGGTCGCTTAAGTGTCCGTCGCCTCCACCATGGCTCCTATACATTTTTCTTTTATGGGATTTTCACCCTCACGGTGCGTAGGGTGTACGACCCCCGTGGTCTCTCCTAGCAAAAGTCCAAGGTGGCTTAAGCGTCCGTCGCCTCCACCATGGCTCCTATACATATTTCTTGTATAGGATTTTCACCCTCGCGGTGCGTAGGGCGTCCCCTAGCAAAAGTCCATGGTGGCTTGGCGTCCGTCGCCTCCACCATGTCCCTATACGTTTCTATTGTGTGGGATTTCACCCTTGCAGTGCATAGGGCACACGATCCCCGTAGTCTCCCCTAAACTAAAGTCCAAAGTGGCCTGGGCATCCGTCACCCCTACCACGGTGACTATTGTCCTGCTGGACCTAGGGCATTAGTGACAACTTGGGCCCAAGTTAATGGATGTGCTAAGTATTAGTCCCCCTTTTAGCCTCCAGCCCGCGCGCCGAACGACCTCCGGGTCACCCCTTGCCTTGCTCCGCTGCTTGGCAAATGTTAACCACACTCATGCACTCCTGATCTTCTTGCGAAAGCCCCCATCTACGGGGTAAAACAACTCTAATGCTCACATGTTTTGGGAAAGCCACGACATGCCCCTAATGAGGGGCTTAGTCATTGGTCTTCACTAAGTTCATGTTGTGGACGATTTTGGACTCCGCAACAGGAAGCTATTGTGCAGCATCAAGCATTTTCCTCATTAATTCACATGCGTATGAACCAATGAGATGACCAATGAAGAACTCTTTGCTTGCCCATCATGGGTGTGGGCACGTAGGGAGTTTGCCTCTCGAAGGCTTTTGATGACAAAAGATTATTGTGCCTCCTTACAGCCCTTTAAAGATGCTCCATGACTTAGCCTCATGAGCGCCTCTAAAGCCCACTAAAGGCTTCGACCCCTAGTGGCAATGTGGTGTTTAATAACCTAGTCTCACAAGCGCTCTATGAATGGGCTCCATGACTCAGTCTTAAGACACCTCTCGAATGAGCACCTCAAAGCCTTTGCCCCTTTGTGGCCATGCGGTGTTTATAACTTAGCCTGATGAACATCTCTTGAATGTGCTCCGTGATTTAGTCTCATATGGGGCTCCCCTTAACAATTAGGGGCAATCATTACTAAAGCATCAATTATATTTCAATCCTCGGCATAAGAGATCGGGTATCACCATGTTGTGTGGTAATAGATTATCTCCCTTGTCTCTCAATGCTTCCACTGCCACATCTAGGGACAGGGGGCTAGTGGTGCAATCGACAAGAAGACACCATGATACTCAAAGCCTTACCATGGTGGCAGGCCTTGAGCACCCACGCATCACTCACTAAAACCTTACTTCAAGCATTTGCCATGCTTGAGCACAACAATTGCCAAGCTAGCAAAACTATGTGCCAATTTGGCATTCGTCCTTGTGGGAAACCTTCACTCGAGTGGAGCACGTGCGCAGTATCAAATAAAAATTTGGATAACTCCTGAGCGTTGGTGTGCCGACTGAGCCCATTTTTGGCTATCTTGGGCACCTACGTGCCCATCGAGCCAAAAGTTGGATAATCATGGGTGCCCTCGCAAGATTCCACAAGACTTGTGGCTCATACAAATGCTTCTCGTATGAAGCACTTGTGCAACATCGAGCCAAAATTGGGCTAAGCCTCGGAGAGTGTTCCAACATTGGACTATTTACAATGCTGTTGCATCCCTAGCCATCAGAGACTCATCTTCGGATTGTCCCTTCGGCAGGAGACTAGCATCCATAAATGTCATCATCAAGTCATGAACATCAAGTCAAAGAAACTCATCTCATGCCTCATGAGCATGATGAACAGTTGTTGGTTCCGGGCCTTCTCAAGGACCATCTCGATGGTACAAATAACATCCTCATCAACGTCAACACCGACTACACCAAGGAGTTCAGCGCCATCCACTCTGACAAGGCCCATGTCCTTCTCAAAGGGTACTACGTCGGCAAGCTCATCGTTATAAGAAATGAAATGCTGGCTCATCGACGTCGAGCTCTACATGCGCACATACATGTCGACAAGCTCCGTCAAGGAGGCTGGCTAGTGGAGCTCTCCTGATCAAGATATACTTCAAGGCTGGCTAGTGGAGTTCTCTTGACCAAGATATACTTCAAGGACGAAGATCCCAAGTAGCCCAATGGCAAGCTCCTGTCGCAGTACCTGGACTCTCCTGAGGGCTAGTGCCCGCGCCCATGACTGGTGCCCATAGCCGATGCCCTACAATGGACGTATGCCTGTAGTCGCACCCTATGCTCAGTGCTTAAGCTTTGTCTAGTGCCTGCACATGCTGCGTCCACACCCAATGAAGCAACAGTGGCGACAACATCCAATGAGGCCAAGAAAGGGAAGTCTGAGAATTTGGCAAAATCTTGGGTGCCCACGTATCCATCAAGCCAAAATTTGGCTAAATCCTGGGTGCCTGTGTGCCTATCAAGCCGAAGTTTGGCTAAGTCGTGAGTGCACTCAAGCGAATTCCTCAAGCCTTGTGTCTCAATCGGAGTCCATGTCCCTCGCATGGCACACTCACGTGGCATGAAGCCAAAATTTGGCTAAGTCATGGGCGTCCTCGTGAGAATCCCTCAAGCCTTGTGCCTCGCACGGAGGCCATGTCCCTCACATGGAGCACTCGCGTGACATGATGCCTCGTGAGGATCCCTCGTGCCTTGCACGAGGCCTCACCTCACGTGGTATGAACCCAAATTTGGCTAAGTCATGGGTGGCTGCATGCCTGTCAAGCCAAAATTTGGCTACGTCGTGGGTGTGATCGAGCAAATTCCTCAGGCCTCGTGCCTCAATCGGAGTCCAGGTCCCTCACATGGCGCACTCGCGCGGCATGAAGATAAAATTTGGCTAAGTCATGGGTGTCCTCGTGAGAATCCCTCACTCGTATGGAGCACTCATGTGGCATGAAGCCAAAATTTGGCTAAGTCATGGGTATCATCGCGAGGATCCCTCAAGCCTTTTGCCTCGCACTGAGGCCATGTCTCTCACATGGAGCACTTGTGCGACATGATGTTCGCGAGGATCCCTCGTGCCTTGCACGGGGGCCTCGCCCCTCGCATGGTATGAAGCCAAATTTGGCTAAGTCTTGAGTGCCTACATGCCTATCAAGCCAAAATTTGGCTAAGTCGTGGGTGTGATCAAGCAAATTCCTTAAGCCTCATGCCTCGCACGGAGGCCTTGTCCCTCGCATGGAACACTTTCAGACATGATGCCTCACGAGGATCCATCATGCCGCCTCGTGTCTTGCACAGGGGCCTCACTCCTTGCGTGGTATGATGCTAAAATTTGGCTAAGTCATGAGTGCGCTTAGATAAATCCCTTGAGTCTCGTGCCTCGCACGGATGCCTCATCCCTCACGAGCACTTGTGTAGCTTAGTCACGAGTGCCCTTGCATGGATCCCTCGAGCCTCATGCCCGTGCCCTGCAGTAGCGCCTGTGCCTGTGCCCTACAGCGACGACATCACATGCCCTCAAATTTGGGAAGTGAAAGAAGAAATCTAATTACAACACTTGGGCTACATCTGTGCACCCCGAGGTGGCATGATGTAGTTGTGCCCTGGGCATCCATCGCCCACGCCTGTGAGGTCGACTCCCGACACATAGTGTCGGGACCCGGATATGCAAATCCGAAACCCTCTGTGTAGCACTAGTCTAAGATCATGCTAGTGCACACAGTGGAAACATAGATGACATATCATTCCATACATCGAAATAACTACGAAGAAGCAAATTATTATTGAATAAAGAAAACGACCTTATGGTCAAGGTTCATACACTAATACCTCTTGGCTTAAGAAACAAATAGAAACTGTTGCAACGGAAATAAGATAACTTGGGCCATTCAACATGCCACAGGCAATCGTCTGGGGAAACGCCATCCTAGTCGACGTAGTCTTCATAGTACTCCTCCTCTTGATACTCATTACCTGGTCCTTCCTCGGCAACTGAACAACAAGGGCATAAAGCAGTGAGTACAAAACGTACTCAGCAAGCCGTAGGGAAATGATGCAATATATTCATGCACGGCTTGACAAAGGATAAGTCATATGGTTCATTTGCAGAAAGCGATAACTTAAATTTAAATACAATAAATAGATTGAAGGCAGATTGATGAAAACAATAATAAGTAACTAGTAAATCAATGGTAGACAACATGAATAGAATGGCGAGGCATCACCCTACATCATTCGAAACAAGTATCAACCACCAAATTCAACAGTATAGCTCAAGACAACAAAATAATAGTGAACTCCCCATTCACATCCCAACAATTCCACATTTCAAGAAACACTCTATACCCCGTGTGAAATCCCCGGGCTTGTCCATGACCATGACACGCTTATTCAATAGTTTGACACTCTGCAGAGGTTGTATAGCTTTACCCACAAGACATGAACATCTCTTGGTGCAATCGATATTAACACACTTCCTTTGGTGTGTCGCAGAGATATCATGACAAAGCCTTTACAATGCACGCCTAAACTCCCAGACGCCTCTAAGGTTTCCCCTCGGGGCCCCTCTTGAGCCATGTGAGTCTACCCGCCCATCCCGAACCCACACCAACACTTGGCAGTACTCAAGACCAGACATTGCAAATTAATCAGCTAAGTCCATCCCATCCGGACTTGTGGTTGCATGGTTAGGCCCAGTTCAATGGCGCACAAGATTAAGTCCTTAATTTGTCTCATGCAAGACAACCACATCCCAATGTGCTAGATAAAGACTCTTTATCGCACGATCACTTGCTCGAGGAAAAACATTTTGTTCAACCAAGACCAATGGCATCCCCGCCATGGTACAACAAGTTTTACAACAAAGGGTCAATGACCACAATTCAATATCTCATTAAGTCAAGATTAACATTAATTCACGGTGATATGAATCCCATCTGACAACTAAGCATATCTAAGCATAGCTACCATAACCCCATGTTGGTACTATGATTATGTCCAACTAATATGTCCCAACCTAAGGTTAACAATGGATACATGGCATTCCAATAATCAAGGTGGCATAATGGCAATCAGGTGAATAGCTACTCCCAAAACTGAGCATTGATACACAAATAGCATGCAATTGTAGAAAACAAAATAAGTTCGCAAACATAGGTTCAACATGATCAAAGGTTACGGCTTGCCTTGCTACTCTAACGCTGAGTCTTGGTCTTCACAGTCTCTGTTCACTCCTTCGAGGTTCGCGTCTACCGGAAAATAAAGCAACGAAACCAAATAAATACAAAACAGAGAAACAAACAAGCTCAAAACTGAAAATAAATGGCTCTGGAAGGTAGAGCTTGATTTTAAAAAAATTTAGAAATTTGAATCACTCCAATCGGAGTTCAGACGAAGGAGAACGGGCTCCTGAAAGATTTAATTCAGAGAAAAATCCATGGGGTGACACGTGGCAGGCTTTGATTGGCTGGGATTTTTGGGTTTTTCGAAAAATCAGAAAAAGGGAAAAGAATTTCCTCTGACAAGTGGGACCCACGAGTCAGAGACTCAGCCCACCGTGAACTGGGAGCACCGAGGCGACATGAGGGCGACGTGGCGAACTTGGCTGACCAGGATGCCACGCAGGCGATTAGGGCTGAGGTGTAGCCGACGGGGCGCTGACGTGGCGCGGCTAACGGGGCATGGCACGAGATGGCCACGCAGCAAGCATCCGGGATGTCGGCTTGGGATCGGACGGCTACGGGACCTGAGCATGGGCGGGGAGACGCGGCCCAATCTGGTGCGCCGATGGCTGATCGGACGGCCAAGAACTCGCGAAGGAATTCGACGGCGGGGACGGCGACGCACTCACTGGGCTTGAAGAAGATGATAAGGGATCCGGTGAATGGGTGGCGGATCGGGCGGAAGAAACAACGGATCCGGAAGACCTTGACGCGATGAGTTCGGGAGTGCCCACGACGGCGGCGGAGGACGACCGGAGGTGAAGAAAACAGCGGCGGAAGTGCTTCGGGTGGCGGCGCACTCCGGTGAGGGAGAACTCGGCAACGGCTGGGCCTCGGGCGACGGGAGAGGTGGCGGCGGATGCAGCGCGAAGCGGGGAACGCGACATGAGGCTTGGCGGCGGCTTTTATAGCCTCGGGAGGCGTGAAAAACGTAGAGACCGAGGATGGCTGCGTGCGGCACGAGGACTCCAGCGGTGGCTAGGGTTTCGGCTGAGGTGTGACGCGGCGCTATCTGGATCATCTGCGGCACGACGATCGGATGGCACGCACGCACTCGGACACGCGGGTGAGGGATGGCCATTAGATCGGAATCAAACGGCTGGGGCATTAGGGTTAGGGTTTGGTTTTCGGGCGGCGGCGGCGACGCGCGATGTGGCTTCATCTAAACCACACACATGTAGAATCGGTACATACAAGACGGAATTTTTGGGGCCAATGGGCGAAAAATGGGTCGGGGCAGAGGAATAGGAGATGGGCTGGGCTCAGGGAATAGGAACGGACCAAGCGAATTCGGCCCGAAAGAAAAAAGAATTTTAAAAACGTTTTCCAAATTTAGAAAAATCCCATAAATTCAAATAAATAGCAAATAAATTCAGAAAAATCTCCAAAAATATAGAAAAATTCCTTGAAGCACAAGAAACCTTTAATTTGATGCATAGATTAATCAAATTAAATCTTCTTATTATTCAAAAATTCAAATTAAGCTTCGGTTAATTCCCAGAAAATGCAAATGGTTCAATTTGATTTTTTAAACATTCCAAAACTCCAAATTTTGGGATGTTACACTTAGGCACGCAGCGCCCGACGTCCCACACCTCCGCATGAGCAAAGATTCATGCCCAGTACCCCGCGCCCTCGCCTGTGCTGTTGTGTGCCTCATCACTCTGCACCCCACGCTCGTAAAGCGGTCGTACGCCCTACGCCATGTCTCGGCCCCACACCCTCACCCTTGCCAAGAGGTTGGGGGAGAAGTGCGAGAGCTCCACTGAGTCCAGATGAATGGATGCATCGGGAGTCCGAGGCCAACGTCGAACTAGGCTTTGAGAGTGACGGTGTACCCCAGAGGAGGATTGGGGCATTCCTTCGATCCTGGTCACAGGACGTCCTTCGGTGTTAGGTGGTTCCTAGAAGCCACCAACACCGCCTTCTTCGCTTTGGTGAGGGTCATGGGTTCGACCCCCACAAGGATCTCCTTGGTTGAATGATCAAGGATTTCAACTTCTTTCTCGAAGTCATCACCCGCCAGGTCCTCCATCCTGGCCGGGCCTATTCACTCCTTGGCCTTCCCTTCATCGGGAAAGGGAGTTTCGAATCCTTGCCTGCCAAGGTGTCGTAGAGATACCTACAAGCACATGAAGATTTACTTAAAAAGTACAAATGGAAAACCAACAATAGGATGCCCCATGCCCTTGGCTAGTGCACAGTGCCTTGGCACTACAGGAAAGCGGCATATTTACATCGGCTAGATACCGACGTAAATAACATAAATAAATATTTATGTCGGCTTGCCGACGTTAATAAACTGACGTAAATACGTCGACGTAAATAGAAGTATTTACGTCGGGGCCGACGTAAATAGAAGTATTTACGTAATAAGACCTATTTACGTCGGCTTAGAGGCCGACGTCAATAATCTCTCTCCCCCATGCACCACGGAGGAAATACTGACGTAGCACTATTTACGTCGGCCATAGGCCGACGTAAATAGGGGTGCAAACGGATCGGATACGGACGGATTTCACTCATTCCGTATCCTATTCCAAATTTTTTCCGGATATAGAATCGATCACGACAAAGGCGGATTCGAATACTGAATATGGATTACTTCGGTCACTTAATATGGAGCTTAATCTGTATCGTTAGGATACGGTTAGTCTCGCTACTTAATAGTTAGTCGGATAATGCGTGAAAGCGAAACCATATATGTCGTGCATATTAAGATCAATCAACCATACACAAAACTTTACTAGAACCTAGGAGACATATAAGTGTTTCAAATTCAATAATAGCTGCCTTCCCTATATAAGAATAATATATAGCCAAGTATAATTCTAATCAACATATGAACTTATATGATGTAGAATGTTTATGTTTATCAGTCTCATATCGGATATCTATTTCACTCATTTACACCGATATTTTCGGATATCTCGGATATGCGGGTATGGATCGGACACGGATTGGATATTTCTTCCCATATCTTACCCCATATTTTTTTCGATAGGCGATTCGAATCCGGATCGAATCCGGATTTAACCGATATCATTTTTTCGATTCAATCGGATTTTAAACGAATTCGGTCTCGGATCGGTCGGAAATTATCCGCTCCGTTTGCACCCCTAGACGTAAATACTGGGGCACACCCTCCAGTAAACATTGGCCAGCCACGAATGCACGGTCTAGTATCCATTTTCAAGCATACATACAACACTTTACATGAGCCAGCTATACACGATCGGGCATCCATTTTCAACCACACATTACATGCACACGCATTACAAATTCACAACATAGATGCATTGCACATATATAGCAAGTCTCCACAAGTGCATACTATACGAAACCACATCAACAAATCCACATACATAGTACACAAACACATGTCCATATATAGTAGACAAACTCAAGTGTATAGAACACAAACACAAGTCATTGGTTTTGTTTATCTAAGTACCATCAATTTTGAGGGGCGTCATCAAATTGATGCCCACTACCGGCGTCGCCTCCCGAGTTAAGGAAATCACTAGCTGTGGGTACAATCCTCAAAGAAGAAGTGGCATTGCCTCCAACATTGGCCTGAGGTGGGGTTTCCACCGAACCCTAGATTAACAAACTGATATTAAAAAATTTGAACTACATGAACAGTAAATGCAGTATATGAAATTTTAATAACTAACAATACCATTTCAGGAGATTGCTGGGTAAACAAAGGTAGAGGTTGGAAGGGAGGAAGATTCAGTGGTGTTCCAAACTGTTGCGACATATATCCTGGGAATAACAAAATTAATGAATATATAAGAGCAATTTAATCGAATAAGAGCACAAGTAGACAAATACAAATCTACTTGTCATATTTAATGCAATAAGAGCACAAGTTTGCAAATACAAATGAAATTTGCATTTTTGATCGAATAAGACCATGAATTGACAAGTACAAGTGTAATTAATATATTTCATTCACTAAAATAGTAAATTGGCAAATAGAAGTCTAATCGGCATATTTCATCGAATAAGAGTCAAATACAAGCCTAATTTGCATATTTCAACGAATAAAAGCATAAGTTTGCTAATACAAGCTTAATTTGCATATTTCAACGAATAAAAGACAAAGATAAGCATAATTTGCATATCTCAACGAATAAAAGACAAAGATAAATTAATGTAATCAATATATTTCATCCACTCAAACAATAAGTTGGTAAATACAAGTGGGGCATAATTGGCATATTTCAGCAAGAGCACGAGTGGACACTTACTTGCAGAGCTGCTTGTTGTTGTGTTTGCCATGCAACAAAGTATTCTTGTTGTTGCCTCAATTGCTATTGTAGTTGAGCCTCACGTGATACTTGTTGCCTCAACTGCTCCTCTAATCGACTCTCACGAGTGCTCGACCCACTACTCTGCGAGGATTGAGATGACCTCGCGGAACTCAACACATTGCTAGTATCTAGGAACCCATTGAACATAGAGAACCATCCGTGTTTCTTGCCACCACCACTATTGTACAAAGCAACGGGGTCGATCGCTTTCTCTCCAAATGTAGTTAGGCCCGTGAGTATCGGTCATCAATTGCCCATAACTAGCCTGAAAAATTTCATATATTGCATAAGATTTTGATAAAGTATTTGGTTGAGTTCATTAGAAAAATTTTACTCAACAAGCTTTGTGTTGCCTTCTCACTACATAGTTGTTTTGGATGTGTGGGGTCGGGACCTAGGTGGCCCCGAATGTAAGCTTCAACGTCAGTAGGCCGAGTCCCGCTTTGAGCTTCCTGTCATTAGCCATCATTTCAAACATAAATGATCAAATATCAACAATTAAAACTTACCATCCGTCGTGCAAGCCGGATATGTAGTTCATGAATCATACCATCCATCGTGCAAGCCGGATATGTCCATCGGCTCCATACCGCTGCACTACCCTTGAACCCGCCTCCCTGTTACCCCTCTTCTTATTTGACTTATCAACAAATTTAGGTGAGGCCCAAGAGTGGCAGAGAGCTTGCCATGCATCGGGGCATTTGTTGAACCATGGCAAGATAACCTGCAGGTACTGATCCTCTCAAAGGTAGATTTTCGCAGCACCAAGCCTCTTGCTCATCTCCTGATGTAGCTCCCTCTTGTAGTACAAGTTCACCGCTTGTATATGAGCCTGGTACATCATCTGCTTCACCGTCCGACTTACCACGGTCTCAAAAATAGACTTTGACTTAGTTTCCAGTGATTGCTCCTGACCACTTGGTAAACGGTACCTCTCCTGCAAATTAAGAAGATGAGTTACAAATTACATTATGGTTTGCAAAACATATGAAAATGAGAAAAAGTTATAGAATTACCCAAAAGTCCACCCACACCTGATGGGCAACATTTCCATGTACCCCGTCTGCAGCTATCTTGTAGTGCGCCCACTTCAAGGTTGGTGTAGATTCACCATTGATCTCCACTAAACCAGGGTAATGATAGCGCAATGAGATCCCAAATGCATTCATTAACTTTCCTTATCTTGCTCCTACCATTCCATTCTACATCAATCCATTACCTCCAAAGAACATTAATTATCCAACTTGTAAGGCCACACAAATAGCATGATGCAAATTTAATCACCTTTTGACTGCATACTTATCAATCAACATGGGGCACAATCACTCTACGTGCCTGAGGAACTGCTACTGGGAGAATTTGATTAGTTCCTCTATACCTAAAATAGACATAGAATGTTCATAATAATGCATTACATAAGTAATACTTTCTAATTATGTGTAGACAATAGTACCTAAAGGCAAGGGCATTGTCCCCTCCCTCAATGTCATCTCCCTCCCCTTCACCAGTACCATCCCCATCCTCTTCTGTCTCCTCCCCGCCTCGCCTCCTCGCTACTCCTCTCCTAGCTCCCGCCTCGCTTGTTTTGCCTTGTCTCCTCCTCGGCCTCCTCGCCTCTAAGAATTAGATGATCACATAATTAGTGCTTGTATGATAAAAAAATAAATAAAGCCAAGAATTAGATGATCACATAATTAGTGCAAGTATGCAACCTCCTACTCAGCAACCTCCTGCAGACATCTCTCGAACTGCCTCTACCTGCTCTGATGAGAAGTAGATCCTCTAAAAAGAGACGAGTCTTGACTATTCGAAGAAGACCCATCCTTTTTCTTTGATTTTGAGTGGCGAAAAAATGACCTCATCTTGTTTAAGAAACATGTAATTAGTACAAGAATACATGTGTAATTGAAACAATAAATAATATTTACTAAGAAAAATGGAACATTTGTACTTATTAGAAGTAATCGGTGTTGTCAGCTTCATTTGTACGGGAACTGTGTTGTCTCTTCTTTGATCTCCTCTTTGCGACATCCACAATCACATCTATTGTGTCACCAACTAACTCATCAAGCATTGATCCAATGTCAACTTCAAATGACCCTGGCAAATCATCTTCTTGGTAGGTTGTGTCAACTGTATTGATCCTACTATCAATATACTCATCGTTCCCAGGGATATATAAACGACTAGGAGGACTCACTTTGTGTACAACCCACCACGGTGTTAAACTATATTTCTAACATAGATACGAAAGGTAGTACACCTGCTCAACATGGTGAGCAAGTACGAATGAGTTATGATCTCTAAGGCTTGAAGCATGTTTAACCTCCACTATGCCAAGATTGTTGTTTCGTCATATCCCTGCTTTATCGTCAAACCAATCACAATAAAAGAAAGTTAATCTGAGATCTTTTGGACCGCCGAACTTAATCTCCAATATGTTTTGAAGAATGCCATAATATTCTATTTCACGACCATCCGCACTCCATGCGATAGTGACAACTCTACTATTCACCATGGCAGCTTGAGGACGAGTTGCCTCTAATGCCGCAGTCCGAAAGCAAAACCCATAGATATGATAGTGCCCAAATTTTCTTGCGGTTGTGCTACCGTGAGATAGCTGTCGGAGGTCGTCATGGACAGTAGCATCATGCATGCACTGCAAATGTTTGAATTCTTGTTACATTATAGTTCAATATAAATGTTGAGTTGTAATTCAACATGAATAGAATTATACATGTTGTCGAAACCATGTCACGAAGTTGGGACCACCGCGTAAACCATTAAATCGCAAGTTCTCAAGTTGAGTATATGTAGGTTTTCACGTCGAATTCCATTGTTGTTGATCAAACAATCTACATTTTAGTAGATTAAATTAGAACCAAACAATTTAAATTTTAGATGGTAGAAAGTAAACATAGGTACTTACACAAAATATTGTTCCATTTCTGGAATGTTGGTGTACATGTATAACATTGCTTCATTCCACTCATCGCGAGATAGCTCATGAATCGAACTAGCACCAACAGTGTTCCCATGTTCTCGGAATATATCAAGCTCAAATCCATGTGTGTCATCCAAAGGTTGGTATCTCGGTATATGAGCATTAACATTATGCTCATCCGAGAAATAAGTACTCGAGAAATACAAAATCTCTTTAAGAAAGAAAGCCTCTGCAATACAACCTTCAACTCGTGCTTTGTTACCCACAGTTGACCTAATTTTCTTAAGGTTTCGTTCTATTTGGTGCATCCATCTATACTGTACCAGACCACCAACCTCTGTTTCGTATGGTAGATGTACCAACAGATGTTGCATTGCATTCATCAAACCCGGGGGGAATAACTTCTCCATCTTGCACATTAACACAGGTATAGCTTTTTTCAACTTTTGCATCATTGATTTTTAATTTCCTTTGAATACAATATGCTCAGAGAAGTAACTAAGCTCGCCAATATTTTCCACACATCATCGTGAAATATCCACGGAACATTACAGAAAGAGCCTTTCCATAATTATATGGTAATCATGGCCCTTTAATCCATTTAGCTTGCTCGACACAGATTCATCGCACGCCTTAGATTTGTCAGATAACCATCGAAAATTTGATATTTTTAACCACGTATGACCTCTTTCTTTTCTAAACTCCTAAGACAAGACGGTGCACGTGGCCGCCTTACATACCGCTTTGTCCTCCCTCACCTCAAGGGTTGGCCAATTACATATATCAGCCATGTCTTTTCAGGCCTGCACATTATCTTTTGTCTTATCTTTAAAATCAAACACATGCTGACAATGCTTTCTGCAACATTCCGTTCTTGGTGCATAACATCAACATTGTGTGGTAGGATAAGAGAGTTTGCGTGAGGGCAAGCTCCAAATACCACATATGTGAGTCCTGCAGCAACTCTCTCGCCCCTTCAAAACCATCCTCTCAGGTGAATCAATTGTTTATGCCAGGTAATAATCTCAGCGCCGACAAATGTTTGGCAGCCCTTCATGATTATTGTGTCTTTACGTAAGTTGTTTCTTTGTTTTCTATATTCATGAGGAGGTAGAAAATGTTGGTGGCAATCAAAGAAACAGATTTTGCGACCATGTTTTAACCGAAATGCATCCGTGTCATTCATGCATATTGACATGACAATCGACCATGTGTGCTCCACCCCGAGAACATGCCATATGCAGGGAAATCATGGATGGACCAAAGGTAAGCAACACGCATATTGAAGTTCTGCTTTTCTCCTATTGTCATAGGTCATGACCCCCGCCCACAACCGCTTCAGCCTCGATCAAAGGTTGCATGAAGATGTGTAATTGCTTTCCGTGATGCTCGCCCCTAGATAACAAGGATAAGAACACGTACTCATCCTTCATGCACAATGAAGGTGGAAGATTGTACGGAACTGAAAAGACGGGCCAACAAGAGTATGACACAGCACTCATGTTGAAAGGCGAAAACCCATCAGTTGCCAACCCAATACGAACATTTCTTGGGTCTTTGGCAAAGTCTTCGTCATACCGATCCAAAGCCTTCCAAGCTTCACCATCATATGGATGGCCCATGAAGCCATCTTTGAACCGATACCTTCCTTGTGCCCCTCATGTGTGGGAAGTCTCTTTAGATAGGTACATCCATTGTAGTCTTGGTGTTAGAGGAAAGTAACGAGAACCTTCATCGGAACGGTTGTCACCAATTTCCCCTCATGGTCGGGCCATTTCTACAAATCTAGACTTCTCAAGAATAAATGGTAATGGTTGCCATCCAGATTCTCCTTCCAGACAACATGCAATTGTCAACACATGCATCTATCTTCTCATAAGGCATCCCTAAACCAGCCAACATCTTCTTTGAATAGTACATATCTTTTGGCAACTTATGGTTTTCTGGGAGGACATCAGAAATCAAGCTAACCAACTCATTATAACAAGCTTAAGAGAATCCATACTTTGACTTTATAGCCATAAGCTGTGTTACAAATGCAAGGAGTGAAACATTAGTGCACTCATGCAAAGGCTTATCTGAAGCATCCAAGAGCCGATAGAATTCCTTAACTCCTTGGGTTGGTTCATCCTCTCGCCAAGTACCTTCATCCTCAGCATCATTCTCAAATTGTCGGCCCAAATCCACAACCATTTCATCCATTCTATCTTCCACCATAGCGATAGTTTCAGCTTGAGCAGACGCCTGTCTCCTCCACGACTCACCATGTTCGTACCACGTAAGGTAATTTGGCATGAAACCAAATTTGCATAAGTGGCCAGCCATTGTTGTCTTTTTCTCTCGAGAGAAAAGATGACACTTATCGCAAGGGCACTTCACTACCCCACCTAGGGGATTTTGGGAGAAAACATGATCCAAAAAACCCTGAGTGTTAACTCTCCATTCTTGTGTGTGATTCATAGCATTGTCCCAGCCATGATACATCCATGTACGGTCTTGAGCCATCAAAGCTGTTTCCGCAGTCAATTGTATTAGAACAAATATGAAAAGATGCGATATTAAGAGCAAGTTTTTATTAATTATTCCAATTAACAATATGAAAAAGATTACATAATTCAATGGAAGCATAATTGACATAACCATAGTGATGAAGTAATTAATTAGATGATTCTTTAACAAATCTAATTCGAGACAAGAGAAGAGGTAAAACTCAAGGTTCTAGTGGGGTACCATGCAAGAGGCCCATCCTGTCAGAAAATGTAATATGAAATGGTGCATTCCTTGTTGTTTGTTTTATTAAAGGTGGATCGGCTATTGTAAGTATGGTGAAGCAAGTATCTTTGCTCTTCAGGCGTTGTGCAACATTTTTGGTAAGCTATGGTGATCGGTGGTCAAATCTTCATCGCATATGTTGCGAATGTACATCGTCATGACCTATGTTGGTCAAATCTTAATGGCATATGTTGCGAATGTACATCGTCATGTCTAAAAGCAGATATGGAAAAATAAAACCCTAGCAAGTCGCATTTGGTATGGATTGTAGCCGATCCGGTTGCTATGAACAATCGGCCAGTTGTTTGGTGTATCTAATTTCTTGCCAATATTTTGCTCTTGCTGAACTTTGGCTAGTTAACTCATAACCCCCACACATAAGATTTAATGTAAGTTGAATTAGAAGCCAAAGATTGCCACACTTCACTGCAATTTCTTTAGATCAGTTGGACTAAGTTAGTCTAGTGTTTGCTTGGTAGCCACAGCTTAGGCATGCCAATATGCTATATATTTCTTCACTATGCCGCGTGTCATAACAAGGAGCTGTTAGAAGATTCCTTTTAGCGCTCGAACAAAACAGCCTATCATGAAACATAAGATTTGGACAATGGTCTCTGTTGGCTTCAATCTACACGACTATAAGCATGACCAAGTAACATACATTGTGCAACAACCAGTGCGAGCTCGACGCATTTAAAGCCTCGCCACATTTTGCAAATGCAAATGTGGTCGATGCCCAGAATCGAGTTCCAACTTTGGCAATGAACTATTCAACTTCAAATTTTGGGAAAATTTAGCATGTTAAGAATACATAGCCATTACTTGAGCTACCAAGCGGTTTTCCATAATAACTATTAGCGCCTTATGTGGAATTGTGGGTGAATACAAGAATAATTACCGACTTGTGGTGTCGGGCCATGCATCATCAAGTCGTAAAAGATTCACCGATTGACTCGATTCCCAAACCGCCGATCTTCTTTTTAAATCAAGACGAGCATGTCAAAGAACTTTACATCCTTGAAAATTTGAATTTTAAATTCTTACATTTCATTATCGGGGTCTACAATGCACAACAAATTCGGTGAAAATTTCAAGGAAGCAAATGGCCCCAAAAATATATGTTTTCATTTCCCTTCGTTATTAATCAAGTTGTTAACAAGCTATATCATTAAGAAAAGTGTTCATTTCAGAATAGCAAGCCTAAAACTTCAATCATCCTCAGACAAATAGAACATCATTCATACAAAGAGCACAAATTTTGTGATCATTCATATTCACAGATGGAACTTTGTTGGAGGACTGTAGCGGGGACGTATGAGGGTGATGGCCAAGGGACGGAGGGCGACTGCCGAGCTAGGTCTTGGGCCTCGTCTGGCGGCGCGGAGGGCACCACCAAGCTAGGAGGGCAACGGCGGGCGAGGCTTACTCACTGGGTCAAGGGCCGGCAACACGGGCGGGTTCGGAGGGCGACAATGGCTATCAAGGGTGGGTGACCGAGGCGGGCTTGGAGGGTGACGGCGGGGAGAGGGCGACGGCCAGACGGAGGCCTTGAAAGGCGGCCACGACAGGCGGTGGTGGTGGGGGCGGAGGGCTTACTATCGCCAGCTTAGTTATTGCGGCGGCTTTGTAGTTCTCACGCCTAATGGGAGTGCCGACGCGATAAGTTAGGGCTTTGTAGTTACGTAGGCTGCTTTGTAAGTTACGCCAAGCCGACGAATATACCATGTCTTATTTACGCCGGCCAGCCGACGAATATGACACGTGGCATATTTACGTCGGCTTGGCCGACGTAGATAGGACACGTCAGAACTTTACCTCCAGTTAGCCCTAGAGCAGGTCTATTTTTGTCGGCTTTCGGATGCCGTCGTAAATAAGAACGTAAATACGTCGGCTTTTGTGAAGCAGACGTATATATTTTTGGCCGACGTAAATAGTTTGGATTCCTGTAGTGCGGTGCCCTGTGTCCTTGTGCATGCCCTGCGTGACCCCTGTGCACCCTGGTGCCCTGTGCCCTTGTGTGAGCCTTGTGCCCTTGGTCTCTACACTAATGCCAATGGCTGGTGCCCCACACTTTGGGTTAGCACCCCGTTCTTGAGTGAGAGCAACTCCTGTCCATGGGCTACGCCTGTGCACCACGAGGAAGCGACCTACGTGCTTGACGTCCTGAGCGCCTACACACGGGTGCCTTACACCCGTGCCCTATGCTAGGGCAACCTACGGCCGGTGCCTCAATACTCAGAGCTCGCGCCTCAGCACGACGGTGCCCTATACCCTTAATCGATAGTGCCCAAGCGCCCCATGGTCCCCCACCCGTGGCTGCGTTCTACGCACCCATGCTCGCGCGGCGTGATCTGCGCACAAGTAAAGAATTTCTCATCTGCTATGACTAAGTGTCACGGAGTGCCCCCTGGCCCCGTCATAATCACCGTGCCCACTGCAGTGTGCCCTCGCGTACTATGAAAGACACCCCGCAGTTGCGGCTATTCCCTGTTATTTCACAATCCGCGGCGGCAGCGCCCTATGGGAGCAACACTGACCGCGCCTTGTGGAGGCCTATAGCTAGGTGCCTACGCTCGAGCCCTTGTGGCGGTGCCATTTATGCCTACAATGGGCTGTCTGTGCTTGCGACCACCCAGTAGTTGCGCCCCACCCCGAGCTCTTTGCGGTGGTGACGCATGTGCTCGTAGTAGCTAAGTGCCACGTGAGTGCCCAAATGCCTCGCGTTGTGATTGGGCCCTCAGATGACCCGTGCCTGCTCGGCCGGGCAGGTGCCTGCTGCCATGCACTTCGCCGGTCAAAGGCCGGCACCGCCGCTGCCTCCATGCGCGCCAGGCGCGCCTCTTGGCCAGACTTGCGTGGGAGCCCTCTCGCTTAGCCCTTCAGGCTTCGCCTGCAAGGGCAAGCAGTTCGCCTTCACCTGCCACCCATGCGGAGCACCCACGCCCTACCCTCAGGTCCAAGACAGAGCACCTCGCACCAAAGACCTTCTCGGTCGGTGCCCGTGCAGAGGCGCAGCCTACGCCCGTGACGAAGCCCCTTTGGTTGCGCCGCAGATCCTCACTACTACGGATAGAGCATCACAACCGCCTATTAGAAGCGGTTTGGTGCGAACCTCACAGATGTTCGCACTGAAGCGGTTCAGAGGCACGGTCCGGAGAGGGCTTTGAAGCGGTTTGAGACACGAACCGCTTCAATGTTGAGTTCTAGAAGCGGTTCTTGTCTCAAACCGCTTGATTTGTAGAAGCGGTTTGAGACAAGAACCGCTTCTAGAACTCAACATCTGAAGCGGTTCGTGTCTCAAACCGCTTCGAAGCCCTCCCACAGCTCATTTAAACCCTTCTTCCTCCCCGAGCCAGCCAGAGTACGATCGAACAGAGAAGGGCTGGCCCAGCGCTGTTTCATGGGGAGGTGCTGTCCAAATTTTTAATTTAGGGTGATTAGCTCCAAATTAAGTGTTTCAAGGTTAGTAACATCATGTGAACATCCTTCTCACCTAGAGATTGCTATTTTTTTCAATGGATGTGGAGAAATCTTGAACTTTTTAAGCAAGATCACCATGATCAAAAATTAGTTTTGTATGCTTGTTTTTGTTGTTGTATGAAGATGTAGGGTGGAGATCTAGTTCAAAATATGACATTACACAAGGTAAAGGTGATTGGAAGCTTTAGATCTAGGTGGTTGTTAGATTTAGAATCTTAAATATCACAATATTGCAAGGAAGTAATTATTGGTGTATGAAATAAAATAGAAAAACATGTGTAGAAGGATAAAAAATAATTACAAAGGTAGGAAGGATACAAAATAATTAGAAAGGTAGGTCTTTAATTGGATGACGGTGTAGGTGGAGGTTTTTTGTTGGGTTTAAGTGGTCGTGAGCTTTAGATTTTTAAATGTATCTATAAGTTACGTTATAATTTTTGTATCTAAATTTGTTATAATTTTTAATGAAATTATAACTTGGTGTAGATGAATCGGCAATGGATGTACAATGCGGACCGTCGCTCGAGAGAGTTCATTAATGGCGTCGAGCTTTTCTCGATGAGGTCAGTTGCATTTTTGCCTCGTGCAGCCTTCATATGTTGTCCGTGTGTAGATTGCAAGAACGAGAAGGAGCACTCCAGCGATGGCAAGTTATGAACCATTTGATCATGAGAGGTTTCATGCCAAACTATACCTGTTGGATCAACCATGGCGAAGTTGAGGCGATTAGCGAGGAAGACGATGAAGAAGGCGAGGAAGAGGAAGATGGATTCAATAGTATCCCGGATGGCACGCAATACTGTTCCGTGGAAGAAACACTTGGTGACTTTGGTGATGATGAGCTAGACTAGATGCTGCGTGGACGGAGAGGAGACTACACAGATGAAAGCAGTCGAGAAGTTCCAACGCATGTTAGAGGACCACAGAACTCCTTTGTACCCAAAGCGTAGGCGGGGCCACACAAAGTCGCTGCATACCACACTGGAACTCATGCATTGGAAGGCTACAAATGGTGTGTCAGATAAGGGATTCAATGAGTTGTTATCACTCGTAAAGAAGTTGCTTCCAGAAGATAACACTCTGCCCGAATCTACATATGAAGTGAAGCAAGTCGTCTGTCCTTTGGGATTGGAAGTACAGAAGATACACGCATGTCCTAATGATTGTGTCCTGTATAGTAATGAGTATGCCAATTTGGATGTGTGTCCAGTGTGCAAAGAGTCACGGTATAAGGTGAAGCATGATGATCCAGGTGAAATAGATGGGGAGCGTAAGAAGAAGAGACCTCCAGCTAAAGTGTTGTGGTATTTCCCTGTGATCCTCCGATTGAAACGTATGTTTTGCTAACAAAGCGCATGCCCAGATGATGCGTTAGCACAAAGAAGAGCGTAAGGACGACGGGATGCTTAGACACCCTGCAGATGGCTCACAATGGAGGAAAGTCGACCGGACGTGCTGCACTTCGCAGATGAGGTGAGAAACATAAGGTTTGGGTTGAGTACCGATGGGATGAATCCTTTCGGAGAATTGAGCAGCAGCCATAGCACCTGGCCTGTTACACTATGTATCTATAACATTCCTCCATGGCTGTGCATGAAGCGAAAGTATATCATGATGTCGTTGTTGATCCAAGGCCCCAAGCAACCTGGAAATGACATCGATGTCTACCTGAAACCATTGGTTGAAGATCTTGTGACGTTGTGGGACGATGGTGCAAGGGTATGTGATGAGTACAAAAGGGAGTATTTCACCCTACGTGCATTGTTATTTGTAACAATCAACGATCGCTTTGCTCTCGGTAACTCCGTCTCGCCTAACTGTCAAAGGATATAGAGCCTGCATCCAGTGCTTAGATGAAACGGACGGCATGTACCTGAAAAACTCTCGGAAGGTTGTGTACATGGGTCACCGTAGGTTTCTTCCTACGAGTCACCCGTTGCGGAAGAAAGGCAGGAAATTTAATGGGCAACCAGACCTTCGTGCAAGGCCTCAGCATCGTAGTGGGCCACGTGTTTTTGCTATGGTGAAGGATTTGAAAGTAGTATTTGGAAAGGGTCCCGAAGCAAACATGTGCGAGAATGAGGATGGTCGAGCACCCATGTGGAAGAAGAAGTCAATATTTTGGGACTTGCCTTATTGGGAAGTCATGGAGGTTAAATCACTCACTTGACTTCATGCACATCACGAAGAATGTCTGCTTGAACTGCTAGGCTACATAGATATGTACGAAAATCGAAAGATACACTGCAAGCTCGGAAGGACCTTAAACTCTTGGAACCGAGGAACGACCTACATCCCAAAAAAGAGGGAAAGGACAACATTACCTACATCCCGCGAGCTACACTCTAAGCAAAGAAGAAAAAAAGCATGATAGAGTTCTGAGCGATGTGAAGGTCCTTCCAGATACTCCTCGAATGTAAAGAGACTCATAAACACGAAAGAGAATAAAATCGTACACATGAAATCCCATGACTGTCTTGTGTTAATGACACAGTTGCTTCCAGTGGCTGTGAGAGGCATACTGCCCGAGTGGGTACGGGGGACAATCACAAAGCTGTGTTCTTTTTTCAACGCGGTTTCACAGAAGGTCATCGACCCAGATAAACTAAGTAAGCTGCAGGATGACGTGGTACAAAGTGTGGTTAGTCTTGAGATGATCTTTCCTCCTGTATTCTTTGATATTATGGTTCATCTCTTTGCTCACCTTGTCAAAGAGATAGGTATTCTCGGACCCGTGTATCTGCACAACATGTTCCCTTTCGAGAGGTACATGAGTGTGCTAAAGAAGTATGTCCGTAACCGTTCTCGTCCGGAAGGATGCATTGCCGAGGGTTATGGGACAGAGGAGGTGATTGAGTTTTGTGTGGATTACATTAATGATCTAAACCCGATCGGCGTCCCTATATCACGCCATGAGGGGAGGCTACGGGGAAAAGGGACACTAGGAAGGAAAGCAATTGCATGCAATGATCTTCTTACATTTAAGCAAGCACATTTCATGGTTTTGAAACAATCAACCGTAGTAGCCCCGTATGTCCTTGAGCACAAGAGTATTCTATGCCGCGATTTCCCGGGGAGGTCTGAGGATTGGATAACACTGAAGCACATGGATTCTTTCGGCGCTTGGTTACAAAAGTACATCCTTTTGAAAGGGTCGGACAATGAGCAGCCACTGTAACGCTTGGCTCTGGGACCATCTAGTGAAATCGTGACATTCAAGGGTACGAGATAAATGGTTACACATTCTACACAGATCCGGGATAACAAGAGCACCAACGAGAATAGCGATGTCCGTGAGTAGAGCGCCAAGACAACAAAGGCAAGGTGGATACATATTATGGTTTCATAGAAGAGATATGGGAGCTTGACTATGGACCTTTGAAGGTCCCTCTATTTAAGTGCCAATGGGTCAAACCGACTTCAAGCGGCGTGAAGGTCGACAAATATGGTATGACAATCGAGGACCTTACGCAAGTCGACTATAGGCGCGAACCGTTCGATCTCATGAACGATGTGAGATGTGTCTTCTACGTGATGGACATGTCAAGCAAACCTAAGAAGCGAAGGACAAGCGAAAGATTGTAGTACTAAGTCAAAGCGACACGTGGTTCTCCAAGGCAAGCGAAGGATTGTTGGAGTTGAGGACGTCACGCAGGGCGAGGAAGAGTATAGTCGATTCGACGAGATCCTCCTTTCGGCTGTGAATGTCGACATAAGCCTCCTCAATGACACAGATGTGGATACTCCTTTCATACGTCGCGATCATAATGAAGGAACACTTGTAAAGACAAAGTATGTTACTACTTAAGATGTACCACTACTGTATGAACTATGTAAATGTAACACGGGTCTTCTACTGTATGAAGTGTTTATTTGGAATGAATGTAAAGTGCCAAAATTCTGGAATGAAACTAACGTGCTAAAAGCTTTTTTTAAAAATTGTGAAATGAAAGTGAAGTGGTAAAAGCTTTTTTAAAAAATTTTGGAATGAAACTAAAGTGCTAAAAGCCTTTTTTAAAAATTTTGGAATGAAACTGAAGTGCTAAAAGTTTTTTTTTAAATTATGGAATGAAACTAAAGTGCTAAAAGCCTTTTTTAAAAATTATGGAATGAAACTAAAGTGCTAAAAGCCTTTTTTAAAAATTATGGAATGAAACTAAAGTGCTAAAAGCCTTTTTAAAAATTTTGAAATGGCTGAAGTGGTAAAAGCCTTTTTAAAATTAGACATTAATTTTACAAGCGGTTGGTACTAACAACCGCAGATATATTAATATTACAAGCGGTTGATAATACCAACCGCTTGTAGAAGGCAGACACTAAAAAAAAATGAATGGCAAGGCATGGCGGGTTGAACCGATTGGGACGAGCCCACACACTCAAACTCCAGCGCTAGCCGTGGGGAGGAAAGATCTTATCAAGCGTTATGGGCACCATATTCTTTTTAATATCTTAGGGGTAGCACTTCTACAAGCGGTTGGTATTAATAGCTTGTAGCTTGCTCTCTCACAAGCGGTTGGTAATATGAACCGCTTGTAGCTTGCTCTCTACAAGCGGTTGGTAATATCAACCGCTTGTAGAAGTTCTCACACTACAAGCGGTTGGCTCTAAAAACCGCTTGTAGAAATATTTTACAAGCGGTTTCTAATACCAACCGCTTGTAAAAGGCCGTCCACAAGCGGTTGGTATTAAAAACCGCTTGTAGAAGTGAGTTCCCTTTATAAGGTAAAGAGACCAAATTTTTCTAAGTCCCCGCGCTCTCAGTCCTGAAATTTTTCTAAGTCCCCGCTCTCCAGACCTCCTGTGTCGCCGCCGCTGCCTCCTGTGTCTCTCCGACCGCGCTGCCGCCGTCGCCTCCGTCGAGACCCGCACCGCCGTCTCGTCGACGCCGTCGCCCTCTCTGCCACTCCATCCGGCGCCACTCCTCCCGAGCGCTTTGGTGCCATCGTCGCCGCCACTCCACCCCAGCGTTGGTGCCATCATCGCCACCGCCACTCCACCCAGCCCGGCGCCTCGCCGCCACCAAGCCGCCACACCGCCGCCACCCGGAGGACCGAGGTACACACAGCATGCCGCGTCGTCCTCCCTCTCTAATTCGGCTGCCCACAAGGTGTTCGGTGAAATGCCCGATGGGTGTAAAAGCGAGTTTTAGGTGTGGCTGTGATGATGATGATCATGATGCTGATTGTTACCAATGGGATTATCATGATGCAGGATTTTATCCTTAATGAATGTATATCTTAGGGTCCTCTTTACGAATTTCATCTTGTGGAGATAATATTTACTTGTTGAAGTCATTTATTGATTGATTAAGTTTTGGTTGTCAAGATGTTGACGTATGGGTGGTATGAAAGTTTTGGATTGTTCATGCGAAAGATTTGTTGAAGTAGTATGTTTTAAATGTAGAATATGAAGTTATATGATATGATGGTCCATGGGGATCATGATGAGGTAGTCTTGGTTGGATGTCTTAGGATCGGCATCATAAACTATATCTTTAAATTGCAGGAGTGGCTTATTTGCATACGATTCATTACATATATATTAGCATTCAGTTCTCAATTAATTACTCTCTTGTCATTAAAGTATTGAAATATTGTTTATTTTCAATAAGGTAAGGTTGTCACAAATTAAAGAAAGCGCAGCGCCCAAAGACGAGGGCCCAACTCATATATTCTTTAGAATATTATTGCTTTTTTGCTTAACAAAAAAATAATGAATCATTCTTATTCCACACTAATATGATTTTCAAAAAATGAAATAAGGTTATAAATCCACAACTAGAATGTTAGTAGTCTATTACACCAAAGGAAAGCAGAGCAATCAGTCCCTTGTCAACCAAGCACATCACCTCGCGGCCTTCTTCACCCAGTGTATCGTATGCTCTCCTGGCAGCCATACTTTTGAATTTGCAGGTGCTGGTCAAATCAGACAGGACCTTCTCCAACGGTCGGCACAGTAAGAATAGCCTAGTTGATTTAGGCCTTAATTGTCAAAACCGAGTTTATCGCTTCCGCATTACAATTGATTAGGTTTTGACATAGGGGTTGATTAGAGCGATCGTTTAGTAAGCGATCGAATTTCGTAAAACGCCTATTCACCCCCCCTCTAGGCGCATCCTCGACCCTACAGATGTTCCCCCTCCGTTTCAAAGAAGAAGATTTCTATCGCGGGGACAACAACATATGGCTCGAATTCGAGGACTTCTACAATATTTACCATGCCGACTCCATCAATGTGTCTCTCATGAGCTGCTGGTGCCTGTAAGTGTCAAGCTCATACCTTTACCCTGTGCTTCCTCATACAATAAAATTGCAACTCTTAAACTTATACCTTTCTATGTAGAATGGAGATACAACGATGTAGAAAAGAGAACATCTTCAACGTGGGCTTCATCGACCCGAGATTGTTAACTAGCACGTCTTTGGATTGAACCATGGCGAAAGGATATTGAAGATTACATTCTCAATGCATTCTTGGGACAACACTACAAACCGTATATATACGCCTTCAACCGAATGCGTATATATACAACCTCTCGTTCTTATATTTTCCAAGGCATTGATAATACTACTAGCTAGTTACATATATGTTGCAATACATGAATAGGTATCCTTTGGATCCTTCTTGTCATCAAGCTTGATAGCGACCGGATCGTTGTTCAAGACTCAAAAGGACTCGGTGGAAAATTATCAATATATCATTGACACCTAAAGCAGGTATATAGCACATATATATACGATAGTTTTCCTTATTATATATATTGAAATACCTTGCTAATTCCAACTCGATAATTACTACTCGTATATAATAACGCATCACTCGGGGCATTCGCAAGGTTAGAAAGAAGGAACAAGGAGATTTCGAGAATGAATTTGATGTACAAATAAGCACTCGATGCGTATTAAAGAATATTAATATGCTTGTAAGTTTTTCATCCCAATAATAATTGTTTTCTTTTCAAATTTCATCGCGGTTCTAAAAGCGAACGGAAGGCAACAACTTATGTGGCTATTATGTGTGCCACTATATGCAAAGTATTACCCACGGCGATGTGCCGACAACCAACGCCGAGGTAGTGTGAACATGTCAATTTCTTAGTACTTAATTACACTTTAATTACATGTCGAGATTTATTTACTTCGCTTTGTCATTAACATCGATGAGCAAGGCGTGATCCCATATACTTAAGATTCTGACAATCCAAGAACAACTCATCGGCTTTATTGTCGGCGAGATTGTATCCACCAAAAGCGAGTTCCGCAAATGGTTGGAGACCTTGTCTGAAATAAAGTCGGTGAACTGACATCAACGTCGACCGGGGCAAAAAGCGACGCACACAAGAAATGAGCTCAAGATTCACCCTTTTATTCTTTGAAACTTGTAAAAGTGGCTTATTATTTCATGTGTCGTTCATCACTTGTTCATTTTTAGTCTATTAAGTTAAGTATTTTTACGTAAATGAACACGTAATTATCTGAATGAGTACGCATGAATAATATATATTTAATTATTGTGTCAAAAAACTCCTGCAGTTCTATTTATTTTAATTGTCAAAATCTATATCAAAAACCCCTCTGAAAACATATTCTATATTGAATATAATCAAAACGTTGTGCTGTCAGCCTCTTCACAAGCGGTTGGTAACTACAACCGCTTGTGGAAAGCTCTCCTAGCGGTTCGTAATACCAACGCTTTTGAGAGATCCTCTCCTGGCGGTTGGTAACACCAACCACTTGTGAAAGTGTTCAACGAAGCGGTTGAGGAACCGCTTGTGATATCCGACGGTATCACTCGCGGTTGCCTAAGCGGTTCTAAACCGCTTAAAGCGATTTGAACGCTTGTGCATGCCCGATCCACAAAGCGGTGCCTCCGCCAAATCACGAGCTCCTTGCATCCAGCCATGGATCTCGCCTATGCCCATACATGGCGGCACCACATGCCTTGCCATCGTGCTCAGGACGGTGGCCTTGATTGCGCCCTAGGGCTATGCACCCCGTGACTCGCCGAACGTCCAGGCCTTGCTGGCTAAGCGCCCTACGCCCAAGCACCATGTGCTTAAGCACCTTCATAGCGGTGCTGCGCGGCCAAGTCCCATGGGGGATCTCATGCACATGAGCACTGCACCTCGTCCGCTAAGCGCCTTGTGCCTCACTCGTTTGGCGCCCGTGCTCGCACCCTTGCGGGTGCTCGGTGCCCTACTTGCCAGCGGTAGCTAAGTCCCAAGCGCGGCGCTCGCTGAGTGCCCCGGTGATGTGTGCTCCGATGCTCGGACCCGCGCCTGGAGCATGTTGCACCCTGGCCTCGTGCTTCCTGCGTCCCGACCTTTGCAGTGCCCTGCAGTGGCCATGCCTACGGCGGCCAAGTGCGCGCATCCACGCGCCCTGCTAGGGTCGACCCAGTGCCCTGCTCACTTGACCCCCTACTGTAGGATGTCACACTAGTGGACAACCGGCCTCACACCATGCTCACCTTGCGCTAGCCACGGTGCTCCTCCGCCTGGCTGCCTTGTGCCCAAAAGCGCCGCACCTTATGACCGCTGTGTCAAAGCCTTGTGCCCTTGCGTCCTAGAGCCAGCTAGCGCCCCTTCAAACCAACACCCGCGCCCTGTGAGTAGGTGGACTGCGCCCTACCCTGCATCACGCCCTGCGCCTCAAGGGGGCACATGGCATGCGCCTTGCGCTCTCACATGCCAAGCTAGACCGAACCAACCCAATCAATACTCACCTGGAGCAAAGCAACAAATCCGGTTGAAGGCAGCCTTCCCCTAGGGGCTCAATTCCCCTTTGCCTCAAGGGGGCTTTTATACTTTCCTTCAAAAGACAGTGGTAGCACTGGTGTGTTACTAGGGCAGTGAAAAAGGTTTGTGAGGCCCAAAGCCAAAAAAAAGAAGGGGATTACGTTTTCCCTCTCATGACCAATTTGGTTGTGTAAAATCATTGGCTGTCCAATCCAGTAAAGGCCTAGGCTGGCCCAAGTCTCATGGCAATTAAGAAAGTCTCAATTTTGCTATGGCTTGAATCATTTTTATCATGCCTGGAAAATTAGCTAAGTGTCTAAATTTGCTATGGCATCAAATTGTCCAAATTTGCTATGGCATGAAATTTTGACTAAGTGCAGGAATTTGTTATGGATGGTTCTCAAAGTTTGATCGAGCTCGGCGCTTCTCCCATAACCTCTGCAAGCATGCATGTCATCCAATACTGCCCCATCGGGTGCTTTCCTTAGCGCCAAGGGGCAGGGGGCTACTGTTGGAGAATACCTAAAGTGCTACTGATTGTGCAGCATACAGATCAAGGAACTACAGCTGTGCTGGCAAAAGACGATATTGCCCTTCTTTTGTACTCATAGTCTAGCCATTCTTGTAAGGGGTATTTTGGTCATTTGTATAGGCCAAGAGCCTATAAATACCCCTCCCCTCTCATTTGTAAGAGAGAACTCTCTTGAGCAATATAATGAAACACTCAAAACTGACGAGCCCTCGAGGCCCTGCTCTCCGGAGGCTAACCCCCGTAGGCTTGTGACAGGAGTAGGACGGTCCTCTCGAACCCCCGAACCTGTATAAAACCCTCGTGTCATTTACACTCTCGTGGACGATGGCCTGTTAAATGGCCGACGTCCACCCCCTCGTTTGTGTTTGGTTTTCACATCTACAACAACTAGAGAACGCCCAACTGCTCAAGGATGCCATGGCTGTAGTGCAAGCCGTTCTCCCTGAAGAAGCTATGGCCACACTGCTAAACTTTTGCCATCTTGATGCAAAGAAAGAAGAAGTGCTTGCGGCCAACGCAAGACTTGAGCATTGGGTAGCCCAGTGTGAGGACCAAAAATAGCTTGACAAGATGGTAGCTGACACCGGGACCCAAAAGGTCAAATATGATGAAGAGATGAAAAACTACAAGACAACCAAGGAAACGATGCAAAAGCTCAAATCGGCTAAAAAGTCTCTTGAGCAGTGATGAGGACTGGAAAATCCCTGACAAGTCAATGCACGGTCAATGGGGTCCCCAGCTCGGGACATTGCAGCGAGGGCCCTCGATCACGACCTAAGCGACGCTGGCTCCCGCACGACCTCGAGCTTGGGCAGTGGGAGGTCCCATCTCCGCTCGACCTCGACCTTGACTCGGGGGCGTGTGTTTACTCGACGGTTACCAAGATCGAAGTTCTCGGAGTCAAGGCGGATGTGGGCGCCAGATCCACGATGGTTGCAGCATGTCTTCAATGCACGCCATGCACGTCCTCGAGAATTTCTCCTGGCCGTTTCCGGCAACGGCTAGGAGGGGTATAAAGACCCCTAGAGCCGAACGGCAGGAGAGGAGGACATCAACGCACTAGCCATAGACTAGTAAACACAAACAGAGCACTCAAGTTCGAGCTGTAAACCACTCTTTGTACTCACAATTAGTGAATTCCTCCACCTCCGGAGAAGAATGAACGTAGAGCTGTTACCCTCGTGGGGGCTCGAACCAGTATAATCCGCTGTCCCCTGCTCACTGACGCCACGCACCGACCTACGTCCACACCATTGTTGAGCGAAGCGCTTCCTTGGTCCCTCGTTCGCACTAACTCCCTTTTCACTTTTGCGGTCAGACGATCCCGATCGTCGACAAGCAGAATTGGCAAAAATCAATGACTCCTTAGCCGAAGCCCAAAATGCTATGATAACTTCTTCATCGGCTCTAAAAGCCCAATAGGTCAACCTTGGTTTGGCCATAGCATCGGTGAAGAAGCAATTAGCAAAGGTTACTCCCGTGTCTAGCACGGCATAAGAGGACAAGAAAGTCATTAATGACATGGAGGAAACCATAGGTAAAGCCGCTAGTGTTCTATTGGGCCTTGGGGCAAATCGCATCTAAATCTTGGTTGGGATCAGCATGACCGTTGTGAACGATTCGCTAAAAGTTTGTAATCGGCTACGCTTTTAAAACAATGTCTTGAATGTTCTATAAAATATTTATAATTAGCTGTTTAACCGATGTATTCTTAAAATTCTTATTTCTTTAATGCAAGTGTTATATTTGTCATTGGCTATAATCTATTTACTATTCCACCTTGTAGCCAGAATTGACTACAATGATTTAATTTGGCCTTTTGCAACCAATAATTATTTATAGCCGATAAAGACCCAACCCAAACACTTAGGTAATATTTCTTCAAATATTTACCATCAATCACCTTAAGAAATACCACATCTTCTAGCGTTTCTAGAATGTAGAAATTACCATCAACAAGCTTATAAACTCTATACGATCCTTCCCAATTTGGAGACTACTTACTGAATTGGCTATCCCTAGAGTCGACAGACAATATTGTTTTCTACACAAGATCGGCTTCATGGAATGATTTTGGCAATACCTTTTTATTATAGGCTCTTGCAACTCTTGCCTTATTCTTCTGCAGTCGATCTAATATATGTAACGGCAATTCTGCCAAGTTATCTAAATTATCGGTCATTAAATCCTGATAATCTTGAACCGACAATCTATTTTGCCTAGCTATTCTGATGAAATCAATATTAATTTCTAATAGAAACACAACGTCTTATCCATAAACCAACTGATAAGTTGAAAACTTTGTTGCACTATGGCAAGCAATTCGATAGACTCATAAAGACTCGATCTTTCTTTTAATCAGCTTGAACAATGTCTAATTCGACAACTCAACTTGACCATTGGCTTGTGCATAGTAGGGCAATGAATTTAGTAATTTTATCCCCAAACTTCAAGCAAAACCTTAAAACTCATCTGACATAAAACATAGTGCCTTAATTGGTCGTAATAGTTTGAGGAATTCCAAACCGATGGACAATATGTTCTATATTGAACCTGATCACTTCAACACCAGTTACTTTCTTGAGAGGTAATATATATTTGCGGCCTTTATTCGATATAGGAAATATTTGTCCAATTACATCTATTCCCCATCCTCTGAATGGCTAAGGCTTGATTATTGGGTGTAAAGACGATGTTGGAGCTAATTGTATATTACCAAATTTCTAACAAGTCTATCATTCATCCCTTCTAATATTTGAAACAATCTTCCAACATTATTGGCCAAAAATATCTAGTACGTCTCAACAGCCATTTCATTTTGTAAGCCGATTGATAGGTCCCACAAATATCTTCATGTATTTCACCCATGGCTATTTTAGCTTCTTCTATTCCAAGACATCTTAGCAATAAACCCTCCAAAATCCGATAATAAAGTTTATTATTGAGTAAGACATATTTTGTGGCTTGTCTCTTAATTTTCCAATCTATGGGTTTTGAAGGATCGACCAAATAATTAATTATTTTTTCCTCCAATCATCTGAACAGATGCACATGATCATTTTCTCCATCAGCCCATAGTCTTTCAATTGGCCAAATATTTTATAGCCTGACGCTTGTTGAGTTAACAAGTTGGCTCTGCTATTCAATTTGTGAGGGATATGGCAAATCGAAAAAGAATTAAATGTGTCGATTATAGTGAAGCACTGCTCCAAGTATTTGACCAAAATATCATCATAGCAATTATATTTCCCTTTAATCTACTGAACCACCAATAAAGAGTCACCATAAGCCTCAACAGAGTTGATTCCAATGTTGTCGAGTAGTGTAGGCCTTTAAGTAGAGCTTCATATTCGGCATGATTATTAGAGCATTTGCAATTTAGCCTGAATGCAAACTCAAAACTATATCCTTTTGGCGAAATTAAAACTACTCCAATATCTTCACCTTCTCGTTACATCGACCCATCAAAAAATAAGTGGTAAGGGGCAACAGATACTGGATCGGCACTCATATCGGTCTTATGCCCTATAATGAAATCAACAATCACTTGACCCTTGATGGCCTTAGCCGATTCATATGTTAGATCGAGCTCGATGAACGTGTATGCCCATTTACTAAGTCAACCACTTAAAATCAGAGCCGATAGCATGCATTTTATAATAATGGTTTTACAGACAACTTTACAAGCCAATGCTAATGTATAATGCCTTAACTTGGTGCAAGTAAAATATAATGACAAGTAAAGTTTTTCTACAAAAAGGTACCTAATCTCTACATCAATTAATCGTTGGCTTAAGTAGAAAATAATTCGCTCTTTACCATTGATTTCTTACACTAGGACGGCTCCAATTGTTTCCTCTTCAGTCAATATGTAGAGTTTAAATGGTATCCCATTTTAAGACGTAGCTAAAACTGCAGGCTTAGATAAATATTCCCTTATACTTTCAGAAACCTTTTTTTGATTGGCTCCCCAACAAATTCTTGATCTTCCTTTAATCTTATCAATGGGGTAAACACACCGATACATCTAAACAGATTGGAAATAAAGCATCGTAAATAATTAATTTTGCCAATCAACTTTTGTAAATCTCTTTTACAAGTTGGTGGTTTAGTATTAGCTATAGCTTTGACCCTTTCTTGATTGACATTAATTCCTCTTTCATGGATCATAAAGCCTAAAATTATCCAGCTGATACACCAAAGGCACACCTGTATGGATTTATCTTCAAACCATGTGCTCTTGTCTTCTTGAACACTGTTTACAAATCGGCTAAGTGCTGGAAATCTTGGATTTTGTAACAACATCATCAATGTAGATTTCCACAACATGGCCAATTAAAATCATGGAAAATCAAATTCATAGCCCACTGATATGTTGCACTAGCATTTTTTAAGTTGAATGTCACAGCAACCCACTCAAACAATCCTAAGGCATCAGGGCACCTAAAGGCTATCTTTGGAACACCCGCTTCAGCCATGAATATTTGATTATATCCAGTATTACTTTAAAAAAATAATGATCTTATTTCTAGATGCAGCATCGATAAGCATATCAGCTATAGGCATCGAATACCCATCTTTTGGTGTGGCTTTATTTAAATCTCTGAAATCAATACACACTCTTATTTTTTTCATTTTTGTTCATAACAGGAATGATATTGGAGACCCGCTAAGTATATCGGCAAGGCCTGATAAACTTAGCCTCCATTAATCGCTCAATCTCTTCTTTTATTGTATTATAGATGGCTGGATTAAATCGTCTAAGAGACTGTTTAAACGGTCTATAGCTCAATTTTATTGGTAACCAATGCTCAACTATTTGTTGGCTCAAACCAGGTAACTCATAGTATTCCCAAGCAAAATAATCTTTATAATTTATCAAAAGCTTGACCAACTTTTCTTTATAATCTAATGCTAATTTTGAACTAATAAAATTTGTTCCTTTTCCATCATCATCACCAATGTCAACTTTATCCAATAAATAAATCGACGTGAAACATTAGCCCAATTTCTCAACTTCTTGAATGTCTTCAATGGCCTCATAGCTATCCATGCAAGTTCCTTGCGAGAAACCGATTTTACGTTCTTGAATGAATGATCTTGTGATTTGTGGTTGTGGGAGTTTTTACTTATGTTCTCACTTGCAATGATATGTGGGAAGCTATCCAAGATCATCTTGATCATCAAAATCCCACGAGTAAGTTTTAGATCAAGTTCTTGAAATTTGTTGCAAACTTGGTGTGTTCTTCCTTCTCGGGTAAAAAGGTTGGAACTTTGACATCAATCCTTACGATTGAAGGTTGGAACAAGCTTCTAACATCCCTAGAATCAAATCTACCAAGTTTCATGAAATTTTATCTAGCCGATCAAAATATCTCTTCAAATTTGCTTTTGAGTCATGCTAATTTCAGGCTATTCTTGAGCAGGTGCTACCAAACCTCCCAATGAGTAGCTTGGCGAGACGAGGCAAGTAACTCATTTCGACTAGTTTCTTCCGTAGGTTTTTCTTGAGGCCTTGGTTCAAGTATTTTGTGAGGGGAAAATTTATTTTGCGACCATTTACCCTCTCTATTCGCCATCTCGATCCTTCAAGAGGTGATGTAAAACCACCGTTTTTTCCAGTCCAATTGTCAGGAAGAAGTAACAGGGAAGAGATATATGCACTCGCTGCACCGTTGCGGAGATGAAACCCGGCACCCCAACAGCTTCATTCTTCGTCGCCTGCTTGAGATTATAAAAGTGACGAAATAGGTTGAGACTAGGCTCGATGCCCAGATAAGCCTCACAAAGGTGAACAAACATGCTAAGCATCGTGATCGAGTTGGGGCTTAGGTGGAAAAGTGGATCTATAGAAGTCCAAGATATCAAGCAAGAACTGAGAAGGGGGAAAATTGAGTCCGTAGTGGAAAAAGCCTCAAATATAACGGTCTCATCCTCATCTTTGGGGGTGGGGTATAACTCACCAAGTGACGGCCTCCAATGGAAGAACTTCCTAGAGGGAATGAAGCCATTTTTCTCTAATTTGGCAAAATGCTTCTCCGTCATCGTCGACTTCTGCCACACCTTTTGGAAGGCCTCATCCTCGAAGACCACTTTGGCCGTCTCAGGTTTCTTGTCTGGTTGCAGGGCAACTCCGGTGCTGCGGAAGGGCTTGACGCCATTGAGAAAGGTGTGAGATGGATTCTTCGAAGGTGGCGGCGCTAGGGCTTAAGGAACGTCACGAAGGTTTCGAGAATAAGGCTAAAGGCAAAAAGTAGGGAATGGCTGTAGTTTCGGATATAGAAATTTATAAGCCAAAATCTTCTCTAAAGGCGAACGGTTCACTCACCAGGGCACGGTGCCACGATTGGCGAAAAAAGTGGTATGATGGCGTTGTACCCATCTTGGCGTTGCAGACGACGGCAATAAATGCTCCACTATCCAACGTTTAGATTTTCTGATTTTTTTCTAAACTCTACTCAAAGTCGAGTCGATGAGTCAACATCGAGTAATATGTGGTTACCCTAAGGACCCGAGATGGGCTGATGGCAGGGCGCTCGACCCAGCCATTCCTACTCGATACTTAGCGATTCCCAACCTAGTCGAATCGTTCAACCACAAGCAGGCGAGGCATTACTCGACCAAGACAGAACTTAGGTCATGTTTGTTTAGGATTTTTCACCAGCTTAAAAGTAAAAAAGCTACAGCCTAAACACACGAGTAGCTTTTTATCTGAGCTTTTCAAAAGTCATAAGCCTTCATATAACTAAAAACCAAAAGCCACTAGAGATAGTGCTTTTTGGCTTATTGATGCTTGATTTTAAACTAATAACACTAAAGTTAGGTAAAATTACTCACCTCTATCACGTACTAAAAGCCATTAGCTTTTAAGCTGTTTAAGCTAAAAAAATCGGCTTTAATCTATAAGCCACAAAATCTAAACCTAAATAAACAGAGCCTTAATCATATGCATGCATAAATACACACGATCTAAATAAGCTTTTTTTCAGTACATGCAAATACAACGTCTAGTACTCATACATGCACGCTCACAGGCCACTCGACCGCTGGCTTTCGTGTAGCTTACTTGCTCAGTCGTTACATTACGTTGTTCATCCTTATAGATCATTTTACATTCCGTCTGGCTGCACTCATGTGACTGATGTGCTGCTCTCGAGTTACGCATCTTTTACCAAACTTCTCTGCAACCTACAGTTTGCATGCGTTGGTCTTCTACAAATAAATTATATCCCATCATAAATATTGTTGTGAAATTAATCATCATATATATTGCAAATAGAATTAACAATTGTCTCCCAGTGTAACCAGAGATCGCCTTCTAGATCAACGATTGCTTCGGTAGTTCGGTTCTTCAAAAAGTCCGATATGTTAGTTCATGTTTTAGTTATTTTGTGTTTCAGTTTGCTTGTAGAAACTGTAATAAAAATGCTCATTGGTCTGCTCGTTACGCTTGCACACAAGAGACTGCTAGTGTTTAGCTTGGTATGTGCCCGAGCTTTCTTGTTGACAGACAGCATGCAGGCAGATTGCACCTGAACGTTCTTGAGTAATGAAGCTCTCGACTCCCCCAACAAAAAAATGATTAGAAACAATGGTACCTTAACTCAAAAAAAAAAAAAGAAAGAAAAAAAAAACCATGATACCTATCTGCGTATACCTCCACACCTGGCAAAAACAACAAAACACTGCATAATTCGCCAATAAATACTTGAATACCCATAAGCCATTGGTCATTCAGTCCCTAAGTAACTAAATTTAGCATGATACTAATAAATTCATGTCTTGGGAGCAAAATTGTCAGCGTCGGCACATTCCCGGAAAACAAAGTGGTATGCTCACACAAGTACAGAGAGAGTTGGTCACAGTCGCACAGATACTACTGTGAGTTGCTTCCTTTATGAAATGGTTGCTCCAGGTCTTGGAGATTTGGACAATCTCTGACATCCACATTTTCTATTTGTGCAATTGCTTCTGATCCACCAATTGACTGCAGGCCTTTGCAATAAAAGATTGCCAAATTCTCAAGAGATGGAAGGCCACTCCATACTTGTGCGGGAATCGATTCCACCAAATGACAAAATTGCAATTTCAATGTGGTAAGAGCGCCAAGATTACGCAGGCAACTGAGAGTAGACTCAAATATATACCCACATGCTTCAAGCCTGAGCACTTTGAGGGAGGGGGGAAACACCTGTTCTGCTGGCCAGTTGAGATTCCAACACTCGGACAACTCTAAATCTTCAAGGTGAACAAAGCCAGCAAAACCTTGAACGGGAAGCGACACTAAATCCTCACATTTTTCTATATGTATCACCTTGATAGCAGGTAGATAACTTGGTTGCAGGAATCTCTCAAGGCTTGACAATCTTCTGCACCGGCTGATGGATAGTCTTGTGAGCCATTCGAGCCCGATACTGCGTCTATTACTCCTGCTAGCATAACATTGCAACGACATACTTTCAAGATTGGGACACGAATAAATTGAGAGTGATGATAAGTCACGCAATTTTTCCTTCCTAAACCAACTTGGACGGAATTTGACTCCCATGTAACACTTTATTTCTAGGTGTTTAAGATAGGGAGGAGGGTATAAGCCATCAAGAACTTTCATTTCCCGGCCACTGGTCATCTGTCTAGTGCAGGTCCTAAAAGGTTCATCCCATGACAGGATCAGTGTGTCCAGGTAAATCTTCATGTGTAGCTCAGCCATAGCAGCAGCATACTCGCTCATGACATTGAAAAGACCACTGATCTCCAAACTTCCTTGAAGGTGATCCATATTCTTCAGTTCTCCAATGCCTCTTCCAGGTGCATTGTCAACATCAAAATAAGGTAGCTCTTGAAGAAACCTAAGCTTACCAATCCCTGGTATATCTCTGAATTGGTTGGCAAGATCACCATTCAATTTGGCTTTCCGCAAGTTTATTAACTTAGTAACATCCTTGGGTAAGTATTGAAATTTGCAATTCTGAGCATCCAAAATCTCTAGGTTGTGAAGGTACCAAAAAGATGAAGGTAGCTTGTCAAAAGTACAGGCAGAGATATTGAGATAGCGAAGATGCCTTAAGTTGCCAATACTCTCAGGCAGCTCCTTTAGTTGACAAGAAACGAAACTCAACATGCGAATTTTGGTGAGCCCATGAAGCCAGCATTCAACTGCAGGAGTAATAATGCTAGACTCAACACCATAGCACACCAGCGACCGCAATTTCTTGTATCTACACAAGCTTTTTAAACAGCTACCGTCGAGACCACTGCTGCTGAGTACGGACAAATGATGGATATTTGGATGAACTCTAGCTAAGTCATTCTTATCTCTAATCATGAAGCATTCATTCTTGGAAACAACCGATGCCATATCATGCAACATATCATGCATGACGTACTTGGACGATGATTGAACTTTCTGAAAGAAGGATCTATTTACCAATTGATGGAAATACGTATGGCCCACATCCTGATGAACTACCATGTCCCCATGAGGCACCAGTAAGCCTACTGCTTGCCAACAATCCACAAGTGTATCCTTGTCAAATTTGTAATCTTTAGGGTATGTTGAACAGTATGAGAAGCAGCGCTTCAGATGGGAGGGCAGGTATTGGTAGCTCAGCAGAACGGCTGGACAGACCCTTGTTTCCTCTTCAGGCAGTTCCCACAGCTCACTCGTCAAGATGCTGTTCCAGTATTCAGCAGTTAGGTTCAAGCTTAACAATCTTCCGAGGATTTTGGCAGCGAAAGGAACACCATTCAACTTTTCAACTATGCATCTACCAATATCCTCCAGAGAACGGTTGATGTTTAAACTGTCAGAACCAAACACACATATCTTGAAGAATTTCCAAAGAGTAAATTCAGGAAAGCCTCCAAGCAGGAACGGATCCACAGTACCAAAAATGTTAGCAACCTTCAAGGACCTTGTTGTCATCAAAACAATCGTTCCAGGTTTGGCATGTTTTAATACTGCAAGGGAACTCCTCCATCCGTCACTAACTTCTTTACACACATCCTCCTGTACGTTGTCAATCACAAGCAGGAACCTCTTTGATTGATCAATGATGCTGCTAGTCAAAACCCTTTGGATGCAAGCTAAATCATCAGATTCCATCTCGCATTCAGCAACAGAGAGTATGAACTTTTTAATTAAATCTTTCTCATGGAAATCATTTGAGGCAGAAATCCAAATTGTGCGGTCAAAGTAACCTCGAGCATTTTTATCATTGAAAACTTGCAAGGCCAGCGTAGTTTTCCCAACACCACCATCACCTAGTATTGGCAAAACAGGCACATTCTCTGCTCTTGTTTGACTCTCATTGATTGCACTGCTTGATGACACACCTAGCAGTTGTAGCAACTTGCTAAATTCTTTCTCGTAACCGAACATCTTGCATTCCTCTGGGACACTATTTGACTCTAACTTGATCGATTCATTAATAAACCGATGCCGTGGATCACACAAGCCTATATGAATCATCTGTCTTGTAAAATGATCGAGCTTTTGTTCGATTTCCTTCACTTTGTTGAAAAAATCATGTTCAATGCTGCTACAAGACTCTGAATTTGTATATTTGATTGTATTTTCCTCGATTTTTACCCTGGGCTCATCCGGGAGGTCATTGGCATTTTTTATCTTGAGCTCAATCAAGAGGTCCTCCGCATCATACACAGCATCCCTAGTTTCTTGGAGAAGGTCGGTCCCACTATTCATGTAAATTGAACATTCTGCAAACTTCATAATGTCATGGGTACGAGAAATAATACTCTCAAGATTCATTCTGCAAGTATCTTCGTCACATTCCTTTTCCTCCATAGCCTTGCCCTCTTGCTGCTGTTTAGTTCTGGTCCTTAAAGTGTACCCTGGTGAAACATCAAAGAGTCTTGTCATCAAACGTATATTTTTTTTAAGGCAATCAAACATATAATTATAATTTCTACTCATTCTAGTCCCCCGACATTAATTGTTCAAGTATAGTATATTGCCTAACATTCTTCCACAGCTTAAACTTTTGGATGAAATATTGGTGTGTAAAATTCAGTATGTTATCAGAGCTAAAGGTCCTCAGTTTGAGATCTGGCTAGCGCAATTTGAAGAAAAAATAATTGTAGCCCACATTGAACTACACCATATGCTGAGGGAGCCCAGACGTGAGGAGAATTGAAGTATGAATAAATTTCCACATTTTCTGAACTGCTTAAACCTTTGTGTGAATTCGTTGCTGCACGAAACCTAATATGGTATCAAAGCCAAAGGTCCTGATTTCCAGACCTGGCTGACGCAATTTTAAGGTGAGGGGGATTGGTGAGCTATGTGAAAGAGTGATAGCGTTGAAAAGAATCACTCGATGATCCGTTCTCAATAGATGGGCGCTATTTGTGGAACAAATGCGCATGCACAGCAGGCTATACAAGGCAAGTGCAGGCTATACAAGGCAAGCGCTAGCTAATATTTGCTGTACAGCAGTAATTAGGAGGAGCTAATTTAGGTTACCAAATATACATGGCATATTCTAACAGATGTACATGGCATATTCTAACAGTATGAGTATATTTCCCATCATTTGAACAGCTTAAGTTTTTAGATGATCTAGTTGGTGCATGGAACTCAATATTAGTCATGACTAGCTAGGCCAAAATCTACATTGGTTTATCTCAAAAAAAATCTACATTGGTGTGATATCTAGCCGCCCCCTTGTTTTCAAGAGAAACGCAGGAGGGTCCTGTTGAATCCCCTATAAAGAAAAAATGAGTCGGCATCAAAATTTCAGAATGAAGCTTGGCCATTTACGCATTGTCACACCAAGAACAAACATTAATTTTCCAAGTATAACAACCAACTACAAGTTAATCAGGCAAGAACAAACCAGTGCCAGAAAATAAACGCCACACTATCACCGCGAAATCACAACAGATAGACGATTAAGCACCAAAATGAACACAACCCGAACAAGATCAACACAGAGAGAGCGCACAAACATGGGAGCGTAATGACTAGATGGGTGGGACCCACTTGTTAGTGTGAGCAAGAAGAGGCTTAAAAGCCAACAATCGAGATTGAGCAAGGGATGTGAAGAAAATGAACTGAGAACCAGATTTCCCCTTTCCTGCTTCTTCTTCCTCAGGCTTCTTCTCACATCGCGGAAAAATCTCCGCTGGCGGCCACGGGATATTCTCCTGCTTCGGAGCTTCGTCTCACGCCACGGTGATTCCTCCTCATCGACAGCCAAGGGACATGACATTTGGTGTCAGAGCTCTCGATCCTCAGCCTCACTTCGTGTTTGAGAGAGAGAGAGGGGCTGACCATGACAGAGGAGAGGAGCAAGCGCATGCACTCAATCATCACCAACGGAGATGAATTTCGGGAGTGCGAGCGGGCGATGGAGCTGCCGTGTGGGCTGAAGCTGCTGAAGGAGGTGGACGAAGAGGATTCGCCTAGGATCCTCCACTTCAACCACCACCTCACAGACCAACCGAAAGCCATGTCGTCCTCCGATGACGCCCTTGTCAGTTCTCAATCCCAGCCTGTGCTGAGCTGCTTCGACGAGCCCCTCGACTTCATGGTGGCGGACATGTCATCTGAGTGCCACCGCATCGCGCACCTCGGACTCGACCACAATGTCGATGCAGAGGTGGAACTCCACGACTGGTGCAAGGCGTCGCCACGACCACCCGGGCGATGGCGAAGAGGAACAAGGGGCGGTTGATATCTTTAGGCAAACATGCCCCCACCTCCGCAGTGACTGGAGTGACGAGGCAGAGTGTGGTTCCTTCAAGGTGTTCGACGAATGGCCTATCAAGGATGTGGTATGGGATGAGGAGTACACCTTGTGTGATGTGGGGGAATCGATGGAGATGGCAGATAGCTGCGAGATCACGGGTTTGCCGGAGGAGCTCCTCGGGTGGTGATCTCCCGCACCTTGCCGCGCCTCTGTGGTCTCACCAGCCTTCCACGCCGCGGCCGACTCCGAAGCTGTCTGGGCCACCTTCCTGCCCCGCGACCTTCCGCTGCTTGCCGATGGCGAACTCCCGCCCATGTCGCCATCCAAGGAGCTGGAGACAGGTGCCAAGTGCTACATGCTGTTGGTGAGGGCGTTGATATTGTGTGGGGCGATACGCCGTAGTATTGGCGCTGGATCAAAGAGGCTGCTCTTGATGACGCAAGGGAGCCGGTTAAAAGTCCTAAGGCTACCTGGATGGCAGATGGTACTCAGGGTGACCATGCTGGAATAATTCAGGACCATTTGAAGCATGAGAATAAGATGGAGATCAAGAGGCGAGGTCGTGCATCACTAGTAGATTTATCAGATATTATGGGGATGGACCTTTACCATGTTGAGAGGCAGTCACAGAAGGCCATCATGGATGATCCATCTTTGATGCTGATCAATGGCGAGATCATGTTGCAATCTTACTGGGACACTATGACAGAAGAGATAAATGAGAAGTTGCAAGAGCGCAGCCAGATTGCCGTAACTAAGATTGCTGCCCAATTGCAAATTTAGGTAATGCCAAAACTTCTTAGTGATGATCCATGGTATGGTAGCAATGGCAAAGAAGGCAGACCTCTTGACTTCTTTGATGTCAACATGCGTGCGTTGGATGGTATCAAACATAATTCAGTGGTAGGAAAGGATGACAAGTCAACAATCCTTGAAATTTGGCTTTCTGTGCAATGGGACCCCAGAATTAGGGAGTTGTTCTTATGAATGCAATGTCAGAGACTATGCTATTGATTGGGGACAAGCAATGTTTCTAGGGGGCAGTAATGTAATGACTTGATGGGTGGGACCCACTTGTTAGTGTGAGCAACAAGAGGCTTAAAAGCCAACAACCGAGACTGAGCAAGGGATGTGAAGAAAATGAACTGAGAACCAGATTTCCCCTTTCCTGCTTCTTCTTCCTCAGGCTTCTTCTCTCGTCGTGGCAAAATCTCCACCGACGGCCACAGGATATTCTCCTACTTCGGAGCTTCGTCTCACGCCACGGTGATTCCTCCTCGTCGACGGCCAAGGGACATGAGAGGGAGGAAGAGAGCAACAGGGGGGAGGGAGCGCACCACAAGTTAGACTACCTAGATGGCCAAAGTGGATGCGGATGTACCCTCGGACCTCCACGCCCTGGCCGCACCGTAGATCTACCGACTGAGCACGTCACTGCACCACCTTCCTTGTGTTCTCGGCCGGTGGAAGCAGATCACGCCGAGCGCCTCACCAGAGCAATCTTGCAAGACCGGAGAGGACGGAGAGCACCTTCGAGAGGGTGGGGGAGGTGAGGGCTTGCGGAGAGAAGACTAGGCGAAATGGGGAATGGAGGCAAATGGTAAGACCGAGTGGTGAGGTAACCCAGCGCTTCCCGCCCAAAACCCGTTCCATGTAGCAGGGATGTGGATGGGTGCGGGCTGTCCGTGAGTCTACATATACTAGTACTCTAGTTTGCAAGTATACATCAACGAGCTAATGCTACCTGGCAGCAGTGATGTTGCGGACTGACGGTTGCCGCATTGCCCATATCAAAGCTTGGTGAGCCGTCACGAGCCCACATAATTGTTTGGCGACTGGTGCGGGCACGTGCAAGCTGGCTGCTACCCATCCCACTTTCATCCCAACATTCAAACATGGTTCAAAATCTCGTTGAGATTTCGAAAATCTCAAAATTGAAAATTTTCAAATTGCTATAGTAATTTCAATGAATTTCAGTGAAGTTTCTATCGATTTCGCCGAAATTTCAGAAATTTTGGGCTGAGATGATCACTGTTTGGACTAGTTTTCAAATTTTTATTACCGGATTCGGCCCAATCCATGGCCCAGTCGCCTCCCCTAACCCTAATCCGAGTGGCTCCGCCTCCCTCTCCTGACCGCCCTACAAGCCGCCCTCCCAACTGCCTCCCTCTCTCATCCGCCTCCCTCACCTCCAACCGTTGCTGCCCTCCCTCTCCAAGTGGCGGTCTCCTCCTAGTCTCTAGCCTCCACACCCTTCGGCGTCGCCCACTCCCACACCTCACCGCCCGTCCCCGGCCTCGCCCCTCACTGCTCATCCCGGGGCGGCCCTATGTCAGACTTCCAAAGAAATCCGAACAAGAATCACAATCACAACAATGAAAAACACGCAAATATTTGAAAGAACACGAAGAATCCAAAGAACAGAGGAAAAAGTAATGGAAGTAAGCGGAAGCAAAATGCACAGAACTTTCTTGATCATCGCTAACAGAATTTTGTTACAACGCAGGCTTTTATAGCCAATCAAAGTTACTACGCCCGATAACAGTAAACGAAAATCACCAAACCACTGTATACTGTAATTACTAGAAGAGATAGCAGCCATTAGATCACAGAGAAACTTCATTAGCTAAACTCAACCCTTGGATTTACATAATCCATCCTGACCACCCGATCCACCCTTCGGAAAGAATCGCAGACATCCCCCGCGTCCGAATAGATCACCACTTTTCCCGCCTGGATTTCGGATCATCTTCTTCAGCTTCCTGACACCCTAGCCTCGCACGCCCCCTCACCGGCTCACCATCCGTCCCCATGGAACATCGAGATCCTGACCAACTCCATCATCGACTAATACCTCACTACCTCAGTGAGCTGGCAGCCACTGCGGGGCCTACGCACCCAACGGCGTTGGCCAAGTTGTCCTCTGCCAAGGCCACGGAGCTGCTCGAGTTGTCTGTGGAGCCATTCGTTTTGGCATGCGTGCAGGCGCTAGGGCCGGAGGCCACCAGATGCATGGTGCACAGTGGCAGCGAGGATAAGGCTGCTTGCAAAGCACCAGTCGGACATCCACGAGCTGATCGTTGTTCTTGTTTACTTGCATAATTTTTTTTCATATTTTTTCCAAATTTTTCTAGCCTCTAAAGACCATTTCACATAGGGTTGAAAATCACACAAAATTTTGTTTTAGGGTTTCTCAAAAATGTTGGATTTAAAATTTGGTTTTTGAATTTTGACCAAAATTCTGAAATCTCGCTGAAATTCAGATTTCGGCCACCTTGAAATGTGATCCGAAAATGAAATTTCAAACCTTGCTTCCAACCAACCAAACATCTACTCTCCACTTCATCCCGCTAGTGGGATTTGAACGTGGTATTCAACAGAAGAAGCCAACTTTACTAGTTCGACTAACAACATCACGATTGACATTCAAGAAATTTTTGTTGAGCTCAATAAATACTAACTCCACAGGTGATGATGTTACCTTTGTCTCCGAAAGCTGGTGGAGATGTCGGCAATGGGCCGGGTGGCAGCCTCAGGTGCTCTTCTTGTTTTGCATCCACGTTATCCTCAGGAGATCGTCTGTCAGTGAAACCAGCCATTTTGTGCAGATATAAACGGTATTTCTGTGTATGACAAATCGGATTAGCATGATTGTCATATATAACTAAAAGGGTGATTTTGTCCATTTCCCCAAAATTTCGTAAACATCACAGATGTTTTCACTAAAGTGGATTATTATATTCATTCTTCTACTGTAATTGGGATACACTACTACAACGAGGCTTATATCAGACGCACGATCACAGACGGTTTTGAAAAACCGTCTGTGATATAGAACATCACAGACGGTTATGTACTCAAACCGTCAGTGTAGATATCATAGACGGTTTTATATTACAGCCGTTGGTGATGTAATAAATATCACAGACGGTTTCTAAATGTAACCGTCTGTGATGGCTACAGTACTCATTACAGATGGTTTCTAAGTAAAACCGTCTGTGAAATCACAGACAGTTATATAACACAGCCGTCTGTAATATCTTTACAGACGGTTATATTTAGAAACCGTCTGTGATATTTCTTACATCACAGACGGCTGTAATTTAAAACCGTCTGTGATATCTCACGTATAAACAGAGCCTCGATCCAGCCACTTCGTTTATAGGGTTTCGGTTTCTATCCTGAGACTGGCGGCTGTGGAAGTGAGGTGATTTTGTGAAAGAAGGCCATTGATTTAGAAGGGTGATATTAGATTCATTTGATTTTAGTGATCTAAGGTTAGTAATGAGTTCTAATTGCATGCATCCAATTCAATATCTAGGTTGGTTAGGAGAGAATTGCATGCATCCAATTCAATGCTTGGTGCACTTAATATTTAACACTAAGTGTTACATGTGTAGCGTAGATGGATCGAAGCTGGATGTACGTTGAGAACCGCATCGATTGTTGAGTACCTTAATGGCGTCTCCACTTTCAAAAGAGCTGCGAGAGGAGGATATGTTTAATAAGGGGTGCAATTCATGTCATGTCCGTGCATTGATTGCGAAAATCAAGATGTTTGAAACTTCAGCAGATCGAAGCACACTTGATTCGGAGGGGTTTCAAAAGGGGCTATACATGTTGGACCAGTCATGGCGAAGAGTATAATATACATGAAGCAGCAAGTAGTGTTAATATCGTCGACGAAGTCAATGATATGTCGGATGATCATATCGATTGTGCTTCCGATGAGGATAGGTTGCGGTGACAATCTGGATCGAGATCTTTGCGATGCGAAGAAAACCTTGATGACGGGGAATATGGAAAGTTCGGGGCTTGATGGAGGACTCGGAGAAACCTTTGTTTGCGGGTGCAAGTTGAAATACACAAGGTTATCATCCGTGCTTGAACTACTCAAATTGAAGGCAAGCAGCGGTTGGTCCGACAAGAGTTTCACAATATTTATTCGTCTATTGGCGGACATGCTTCCAGAGGGAAACGAGTTGCCAACAACCACCTACAAAGCCAAGAAGATTCTTTGTCCCTTGGGAATGGAAGTAGAAAGAATACATGCATGTCCAAACGACTGTATCCTGTACCGCAAAGAGTACACAAACTTGCATATATGTCCGGTGTGCAACGCATCCCGGTACAAGCGTAAGAGTCATTCAGATGATGATGGCGAGAGTATTGAGGTGAAAAAAGGACCTCCTGCTAAGGTGGCATGGTATCTTCCTGTAATTCCCCATTTGAAGCGTTTGTTTGCGAACCCAAAGGAGGCAAAACTGCTGCGTTGGGACTTTGAGGAGCGTAAGAATGATGGAATGCTAAGGCACCCTGCTGATTCCATCCAGTGGAGAAACATCGATAGAAGCTTTGAAGAATTCGGTGCAGATCCGAGAAATATAAGGTTTGGATTGAGTACAGATGGAATGAATCCTTTCGGTAACATGAGCAGCTGGCATAGCACTTGGCGTAAATCTCTGTATCTACAACCTTCCTCCTTGGTTGTGTATGAAGCGGAAGTACATTTTGTTGTCTCATGCTTATCCAAGGACCGAAACAACACAGGAACGATATTGATGTGTACCTAGCTCCATTGGTGGAAGATCTAAAAACACTGTGGGTTCCGGTACACGTATGGGATGCGTATAAGCGAGAGAACTTTACTTTGCTTTGCTTGTTGTTACGCACTATAAATGATTACCACCCTTGCTAACTGTCGGGCGGAGTACAAAAGGAACCAAGGCTCGCACTCACTTTGCTAGATGATACCGAGAGTTTATGGTGAATCACTCCATAAAACCGTGTACATGCGTCACAGTAGGTTCCTTGGAGGAATCACCCATATCGCAAGATGAAGCAACTTTTCGATGGAAGGAACGAAATGGTTCAGCTCCAAAGCGTTTGAGCGGAGAGATGTTCATGACATTGTTAAGGATTTGGATGTTGCATATGGAAAGGGACGTAAATCAAGTACCCATGAAAAGAGCATGTGGAAGAAGAGATCAATATTCGGGACCTACCTTCTTTGGGAGCACCTAGAAGTTCGCCCTTTGCATCGATGTCATGCACGTAGAGAAGAATGTCTGTGACTGCGTGATTGGTCTCTTACTCAACATTAAGGGTAAAACAAAGGATGGTATCAACGCACGGCTTGACTTGGTCGATATGGGCATAAGACCTGAGTTAGCACCGAAAGAGACTGATAAAGGCCGTACGTACTTGGAACCTGCTTGTTATACTCTGTCAAAGGCCGAAAGAACTGAACTGTGCCAGTGCTTGCATGGTGTGAAAGTTCCGTCCGGTTACTCCTCCAACATGAAGAGACTTGTTTCGTTGGAAGATTTGAAATTAACCGCATGAAGTCTCATGATTGTCATGTCTTGATGACACAGATGCTCCTCGTCGCAATTAGAAGTATTTTGCGGTCAAGGTCCAGAGACAATCACTAGGTCAGTGTTATTTCTTTAACACAATCGCCGAAGGTCATCGATCCCGAAGGACTAGATGCTCTGCAAGTCGAGGTGGTGATGACTCTATGTAATCTTGAGATGTATTTCCTCCATCATTTTTCGATATCATGGTCCATCTCATTGTTCACCTTGTGACGAGATAAAGATATGCGGCCGGTGTTCTATGTAGCATGTACCCGTTTGAGAGGTACATGGAATTCTCAAGTCTTACGTCGGAATCGATCTCGTCCGGAGGGTAGCATTGTTGAAGGTTATGCAACAGAAGAGGTCGTCGAGTTCTGCGTCGATTACATGGCCCAGGTCGAACCGATATGTGTGCCTCGATCTCGCCATGAGGGGAGGCTCCAGGGTATCGGGACCATCGGAAGGAAAGCAATCACACCTGATTCGGTTGCGTATGCTCAAGCCCATTTCACGGTTTTGCAACACATGGCTGTAGTGTCCACCTATATCGTCGAGCACAAGCAATGGCTAAGGCAAGAGAATCCAACACGGCAGGAGTCTTGGATCATGAGACAGCATAACCTTCAGTTCAACAAATGGTTGAAGGAGCGACCTATCACTGGGAGCTCGTCAGATGACACGCCGACATGGTTGGCAAAAGGACCAACTTTTACAGTTGTCACATAGAAAGGATATGACTTAAATGGGTACACATTTTACACGAGAGATCAGGATATGAAGAGCACAAACTAGAACAGCGGTGTCCACATAGATGCATTCAATAATACCGCTGGGTTGACGAGGAGCTCCTACTATGGGTTCATAGAGGAGATATGGGAGCTCGACTACGTACTTTTCAAGATTCCCCTATTTTGGTGCCGTTGGGTCCGCCTCCAGCACGTGAAGGTTGACAAGAATGGCATCACTACTGTGGACCTTGAACGTGTCGGATACCAAGATGAGCCATTCGTACTCGCTAACCAAGTTTTTCAAGTCTTCTATGTAACCGACCCGTCCAACAAGAAGCGCTACGTAGTTCTTCAGGGAAAAAGGAGAATTGTCGGAGTTGAGAATGTAGTAGATGAGGAAGAGTACAATCAATTTGATGAGTTGCCACCTATCGGAAATGACATCCTGGTCCTAGAAGAACAACATGAGGAAGCAAGCTACACACGCATCGATCATCATGAAGGGCTAATTTTCATACAAAAGAATAAGCATGTGGTGGAGTAGTCATGAGAAGGGTGCATTGTCATCATGTTTACTAATTTTCATGTGTAATAATATTACATTAATGCTATTGTAAAGAATTGATAATAATAAGATTCACTAAAATTAAGGTTCTTACTGCTAGATTAAGTTCAGAACAGTACAGTCTATATTCTGTTAAAGACAACTTTCCCAGAAGATACAACAAAGTGATCAGTTTACCAGTAATATATGTGAATAAGCTAACTGACTTAATCATACATCAGAAGACAAATTCAGATTATCAGTAACAGTCTAATCAGCAGACAGACCGAACATCACAGACGGTTCTATAACATAACAGTCTATGATGTTAATTATCACAAACGGTTCGATTATATAACCGTCTGTGATAACTTAACATCACAGACTGTTATGTTATAGAACCGCTCAGGATCTTTACATCCTGCATGTTCTCTTTAGAACCGCTCGTGATGTACTCTCCTATTTATATCTCCCACGCGCAGACCTCATTCATAGCGCGCCAAACCCTAATTCCCTTTGTGACATTTTGTCTCCCGCGGCGGCTCCCTCGGCGTACATGCTTCCGCGGCGGCCTCCCCATCCCGGCGTCCTCCCCCTCGGCGTCCTCCCCAGCATCGACGTGCTCGCCATCGTCGTTCTCCCCCACAGCGACGTGCTCCCCATCGTTGTCCTCCCCCTCGACGTCCTCCCCCGCAGCGACGTGCTCCCCCTCGGCGTCCTCCCCGGCATCGACCTCCCCCTCGGTATTTTACCTGTTCTCCATCGTTCTGCTCTCCGGTCAAGTTCCCGGCCGGTGGTGGTGTTGGTGGTGTGCCTGGAGGTGCACGCGTGAGGTGGTGGTTCTGCCATTGCCTTTTTCGGCTTGGTACCCGGTGGCCACGGGGTAGACGCTGTGTTCTTCTGCATTTCTGGGACAGCGTATTCTCGCGCTTTGTCTCGGCTTTGTTGGCTCGGATCCAACGCTACGTAAGCAGATACTTTACCCTCTCTGTTGATTTGAGGATCAGTGAACCGATCGAGTATTTCTGGGGGACTAGCCATCGAGCTAGAGGTCGTTTCTCGATCTGGAGGCACTGATTTTGTTCTACTACTGCTGCTCGATGATGATTCAATTAAATGAGGCTATATTGATCTGCTAGTTAGTGAGTTCCTTCTGTGATTCAGCACTGTTTAGATCATTGTGTCTAGAATTCAACTTGGTCAGTGTTGCTGCTGTATATGTGATATGCTATCCTATGATTAGTTCATGTTATGTGGCTTGATTTGCTTTGATATCACTGGTATAATCTAGAACTTGATTGTCACTGATATGGCATCTCTGTCTTAGGCCAAATTGTTGCTGTCCTGCTGTTCAGTGGCTTTTCATAGTCCATAGTTGAGTTCTATGAATCAATTTTCTTAACCAGTGCTGAATTGTGTAGATTCACTAATCTCAGATTTGTATACCCTGTGATATATTGTTGAAATTGATGTTGGAGGGTTCATTAAGAGCAACCCATCAATTTATAAAATCTGAGAGCAAAGTTGCTTATAAGCTAGTCCCGGTTGAATTCATATGAAATAACAATCCTTTGTGTTATCTTGTTTATGTCATACCTCTTGTGTGTGAATTATGTATTCTCATATATATGCTTAAGAGGAATAATAAACAAAGTCTTGCTCTTATACTCGCACTTATTTCTGCTTATCTGCTGTGTGGATGTCCTAGTTTTAGGGGAGGTGCTGCCGAAATTTTTATTAAGTTCGGCAACCTCTTAGTTCGCTTGTTTTTGTCATGCGGGGCCTTACGTATGGTCGGCGCAAGAAGAATACCAACCCTAATCTTCAGGGGAATTCGGTTTAGAGTCAGGATAAGGAATAGCCTGATTTCAATCAGTATTAGTTGGAATTAATCTATTAGTTTCCTTGTTTGTTAAGATATTTCCTTCCATATAGTAGTTGTTACCTTATTTGTTAGGGGCTCTCTCTATTTAAGAGGGCTAAGCACTTACCTTTTGGATAATAAGAAAATTGCCTCAACTCTTGTGTTCCTCCTCCTCTATGACTCGTCCTAGCCACCTTGCCGCGCGACAGACATCACGGCTTCCTCGTCGTGCCGCAGGTGGGCTAGGGCGCGCCCTCCTCCCCCTCACCATTACTTCCTCCGTTCGCCTGAAACTTATTTGTTCGTCCGTTCTATCCACAAACTTATTCACTCTAATTTGATTTTATTTGTTCTTCTCTTTTAGTTCACCTGAAACTATTTTAACTTACAAAGAAGATGTCGTCATCTAATCCATCGTCTGAAGGAAATGATGTGCCCACAAAACAAAAATCGACCCGCGCTGCAAGAGGACCAAACAAAAGGCCAACAGACCGATATACCATTACGGAGATCGATCCAAAGGATAGGACCCCTACAAAGCCAAAAAAGACAGCGAATGCATTTCGGAATATGTGCGGGATAGTATCACGGGAACAGGTTCTGATCACGCTATCTTCTTGGAGGTTGCTAACTATTGAGACTCGCAATGCCTTGCTGACGGAAATTCTTTCATCGTTCGACATTCCAGAAGAATCTGCTCACCTAGTGCGACGGTATGCACTGTTAGTGGCAGGAAAGGCATGGAAGACCTTCAAGCACACGCTTTTCATAGACTACGTCAAGAAGGATATGGTTCCATACTCTAAGTATGGGTTCATTGATGAGGACACGTGGCGGTGTTTTGTTGAGATGAAGACGACAGACGAATTCGTGCGCCAAAGTGAAGCAAACAAGGCCTTGTAGGCAAGGAACACTCACCAGGTAATCACCAGGTAATCACGTTTCCTACGTACATGGTCGTGTAAGTTGTTCCAGGTTTATATTGCTATTGGAATGGCTTAGTCTAACCTTTTGCAATCTCGTAGAGCGTTCAAATTGTTGAAGGATCAAACTAAACTACAACATGATTTTGCCTTTCCGGTATCCGCTATACACAATAATCCTATATCAAAACCCCGTAATAGTGACTCTAGAACTAACCTATTTTTTATTTGCAGTGCCACCAGTAAGGTCAGGGAAATAACCTATGTGGATTTTATGTTTGCCACAACATGCTAACCATTATCAACACAAAAAATAGCAGTACGGTTGCAACTGCGTTGACTGAGACCCATTTGAGCAACATTAGAGGGAGAGTTTGTTACTTCCTGCTCACCGAAGTAATAAATAAAAAAGGCGCGTTCCACGCAGGCTGATAACTTCTAGAGTTGTACAATTGTCAAATGGTATTCATTCGGAAAATATGTCAGAAACTTGCGGTTATTCTTGTTTGTACGATTCATTGTATTGTCATATGATATTATCCTTAATACATATTTTCTTATCTTGAATGCAACGTACAACTTAACAATGTCTTACTTGTTGGAACTAGATGTTTTTCCTACACCCTCAGCAGAACCTCCATTATTTATGGTTTGTTGTTCGAAATTTTCATCTACTTAGGTATTCCTGCATCAATATTTACGAGACACGGTCAGTTATAGATGTTGTAATTGAATATCTACACTTCCTATATGCATTGAGGCAACAGTTTGTCTGATCAGGATAGACTTAAAATATAAACATTTGTAGCGCTTTTTCTCCCTTCTTATGATAATGTTGATGGAACTCGACTAATAAATCAACCAAAACCCGCACGCAGCATGGCGAGGTGACGGCAATCATAGTCTGCTTGATCGAACCTGACACACTGGAGTGTGTGATTGGTTTCATGCCATACGAAGTGGCCTTGCGCAGCGTCACCGTCATGCCACGGTGCAGAGTACCCGGACGACATGCTCTTACGCAACGTCACCGTCGTGCCACGGTGGGAGAACATGGTACTTTGAAAAAATTGTAGATGTACTTCATAGATTACTCTAGGCAGGATAATTAAAGATTGAACAAATGTGATTGCAAGTCGGGAGTTCTCAAAATACATAGTTTTGTGCATGATTTTACACCTAAATCTGTATATAAAATTGATTATATATTAAATCGGTTATCGGTAGTTACTTGATAGTCATGCCAATACAACTGCCAGGTCTTTTGCCCAATCTAACGTTGCCACCTACCCACCGCAACACGGCTAGCTCTTCATTCATGCGACGTATCCTTCATTTGGACCCTTCACACGAATACTATTAGGTTTGACATAATTGGGTTTAATGAAACAACTGGTACAAATGCCCAGTGTTAGTGAAAGTATCTTTAGAAATCCATGGTTTTGTGTTACATGTAACAAAATACATGGGGTTAATTTTGTGAACTTGAAATTAAATATCTTCACAACAGTGTGTTTACATAATTCAACGGTGAACACAAGACAAAACACGCACATTAAGAATAGTTAAAATTTCTTCAAAAATGAGACAAGTCAGAATGAAACCTGCAAATGGCTGTCTACATTTTCCGTGGATAAACCTTGCACATTCATCAGCTTCATAATAAGATTAGAGGGAACGGCATCTACATATAATTAAAATAATGTTAGTAAAAGATTTCCAGAAAACAATTTAAAAGTTTACTCTTCAAAAAAAAGTTTAAACTTCAAAACTAACAAATAGTCCTCAACGAATTATTCCTATAGAAGGCTCACTAGATCAGTGATATCCAAAATATATTGCAGAAACAAATAGATAAATGAGAAGAAAAAAGCCCATGGATTTGTCACATTAACTATCGTAAAGTCCACCTTTTATCCTTAGCTACGAGCCTACAACAATCTAACACTAAAGCCATATTTATTTAGGCTAGACTTTTTAGTTTATAGTTTAAAAACAGCTTTTGGACTTTTTAAAAACGGTTGGCTTTTATATATGGTATAGGTGGGTAGTTTTACCTTGACTTCAGAGGTATTAATCCAAAACTAACCCTCAATAAGTCAAAAAACCACATCTTCAATGGCTTTTAGTTATATGAAAACTTATGACTTTCAAAAAAGCTGATAAAAAACCACCCATTTGTTCAGGCTTTTACTTTTTGGCTTTAAGCTGGTGAAAAAAATCCAAACAACCAGGACTTAACCATCACGACCAGCGTAAATTACCCTCCTGACCATGTACCTCCAATGTTTCAGGCTGCCATGGTATCCCTAGCCACCACACACATGCACACTCAAGCCAGGTTAACCCCCAATAATCCTTAGCTACTGCCCTTATTATCCGACAAGCATCTCTACCATGGAGCCCCATTTCATCGTTGTGTTGGTGGACACCTGTGGAGACCGAGGCTATGAATCATCAATGCTTTACAACATTGCCGTTTCGGTGCCAGATACATATCTGTTATAGTGATCATCCATGATCCTTCGCGACACGATATCGAGAAGGATCGCTAAATTTGGTACTTCAAATTAATAAAAATAACCTCGATCCTTCTATGATAGTCTATGATACTTCTAGACCCAAAACACAAAGCCAAAAAAAACCCTAATCCAAACCATCTCTCTTATCACTAAAATCTCTTCATCTCTCTCTCATTTGACCTAGCTATCTCTCCTACCGTCGACTCCCCTAAAATCCATAGACCCAATAGCCACCACCCTCCACCCAACAGACCGACGATTGCTACTAGCCTCCACCGCCCCTCCAGCCTCTACTAAACCAACAGGACACTGCCGCCGCCTCTCGCTGCAAGCTCACCGCTGTCACTGCCTGAGGGTTATTTACTCTGTTTTTTATATATAGTTGAGGGTGTTAGTCATACGGCTATGTAGTTGAGTGTGACAAAGGGACTTTTTGTGATAGATAAGAAGGCAATATGAAAATTTTCCTAAAAGAAATTATGATATAAGCATGCAACAAAAAACTTACTATACATTCCCGAAAGTAATGCGGCATCTACAAAACTCTCATGGAGCGTGGGTGTCCAAACAAGTCTTAGTCTCTTTGATGCAGAATTTTCTTCTCCCATTTGTATCATCCGTCTCCGTGTATTACTTGCCTGCCTGCTCTGATCAGAATAATACATGCTAGCTGACTTCCCATGCTTACTGTAATTGTCAGTAGATTTTATCGTTGCAACATGAACCCAAAACAAGGTTTTCAATTCCTCTGTAACAATTGGCTTTATTAGATAATTAAGCGCTCCACACTTTAGTGCCTTGAGCATGGAACTCGCGCTTGAATCAGCCGACATCACTGCCATTTTATTGACGTTATCACTGATGTCTTCGACGATAAGAGATAGACAGGTCAGAGATTAAATTGTACTTACCTACAACTGGAACTTCCATCTGGAGACCGACATGTTCTGTTAACTTGAACCCGTCGATATCTGGCATGTGAGCTTCGGTCAATACTAAATCAACTTTGACCCTTCCTCCTACCAGCATACCTAGTGCCCTTGTAGACTGCGAACAAGTCATCACTGCAGCAATGAAAAGAGAAGACAAAATGAATAAGAGGGAAATTTTGATTGCCTTTGTTTGATGAACTGTTTATGCAAATTTCATTAAAAAGAAAGGAGAAAAAATAAAATAAAGAGGCAGTGGCTGTCTTGTCGATAAAAAATCATTGATATGTGACATACAAAATTTCCAAAGCATCTATAACGCACGGGCCCTATCTAACGTTAGATTTATTTGAAACGAATTGTCACATGAAGCGCGGAGGTGCAATATGCTTTCCGGAGAAATGATGATCAAACAAGTACAAAACAAAAATAACTAGTCTACGCTCACGTCATCATCATGCAAGGCCGTATACATGCAAAGCTGGCTAGACATGGTGCTGTATGGTACTTGGTTGCTGGCCATAAAAGCAAAACACGTACTCGCTCGGAATAGGACATTTTACGATATAAATCAAGTCCAACTTAGAAATGAGAGAATCAGCGTTCTTTGTCAGTTTCCTTATTGTTTTTAACCTGTGTATTACTCCACAATAATAAATAGCATTAGAAATAATAAATTACAGATGTAAGTAAAAGAAAAACAATTAAAAGTTATCTTAAAATTATAAAATATATCTCAAAATAAAATTTAAAAGATAGAATAACATATATTCAAAATGAAGGAGTATATATGATTGCTATAGATAGAGTTGTATTGTTTTTACATAACTTGTACGTGGAGATCCGAACAAATCCCTTGGACGCCTTGACCTCTCCTATAAAACGCAGCACTGTACGCAAAAGCAGAGCCACGCGCAACCCATGACCGATTCCCTAACACGTGTCCGGCGAAGAAAACCAAGCAAGATGAGTTCAAAACAACGAAACGCTGTTAATTTCTTTTGCCTCTTACGTCTATCATTATATAACTCTACGATGATAAACAATTTGATCTTACCTAATGAAAATAAAATTCAAGTCATACGTCACATATTCTCTGTTTTAGTGAGACTACCTATAGATTGAAATGATCATAGTGTATGTTTTCCTAGTGAGATAGAATTAACAATGAAATTCACACAAGCACGATACAAATTTTTCCAATACAACAGAATTAGCTATGAAATACATATTTTGAATTCTTGATTGATAGAAAATCCACTAGGACTCCATACAAATCAATACAAGAAAGAATCATACTATATTGATTTTTGCCCATGGCACAGGAGCAAAAATAGTTAATGCTTCAAAGAAAACATTATCCATTGGATCATATGCACATCGCCCATAGCAAGTTCGAGGCATGCAATCTGCATATTCTTTTTACACATCAATACTATGGCCTATTGTCAACGAGAAAAAATAACCACTATATCATACACATTACCATATATCTACACTAACACCTGTATCGCATCTGCATCTTCACCACATGCATCCACACTAACACCTTACATGCATCCACACTAACACCACACATATGGACAAGCTATATAAAGACAACTGTCGCAACACAACTTAATCAAAGGTATTCTATAGGCTTGCTCTATAGATGTAATTAATCTGACGCCATGCAAAAGCACAGTGAATCAGTGGATTACGTAATATCTAGTCAGATAGACTCCTTAAACATAGACGCAAAAGACAAAAGATAATCTCATGTAGGTTCATGTAGTTTTATATATTAATACAGAATTAAAGAAATACAATATTCCCCATATTTCTAATCATCTTTTTGTTTTCAAAAACAACCTTTTAACTAGAAGTATCCACATAAAGATTAGAATAACAAAAGTACAGTAAAAAAAACTATTAATCAGGCCACTCAAGCAAACTAAGTAGGCTGGGATGGAATGGAACACTAAGTAGAGAACCGCTTTGCAATTACATATATCATCGTGTAAACGCCTAAGGACATACATAATCAAAACAAAAGATCAAAGGGAAGAAATGAAAAGGTCAAAAGCTACTTTTTAATTTTTTTTGTGTAATAACCCTGCTTTTCAAATTTTTGTGACAACAATTAATTAGCATAAGTGTTACTCTCTTCTGTCACAAATAATTGTCGTTTTGTACATCCACATGATCAACAAAACTTAACGTTAACCACTAATTTCTATTGTAATATATTTTAAAAATCCAATATAATTATAATATCATGAAAATATGTTTCGAGGCAAATCTACACATACGAATTTCATGTATCCAACCTAAATATTTAAAAAGATAATGAAAGCTAAAGTTTTAAATATTTTACTATTCGCATACTTTTCTAAACAACTGTATTAAGGCTCTGTTTGGTAGAGCTCTGAATCCTAGCTCTACCTCAGATATGAAGTTTGTAGGCTAAAATAAAGTAAATTAAGTTTATATTTTTAGTCTAAAATATAAACAATATAACCCACCTAAACACTCTTATGTCCTGTTTGGCAGACCTCTAGATCTCAGCTCCACCTCAGATCTAAAGTTTATAGGCTAAAATAAAGTGAATTAAGTTTATATTTTTAGTTTAAAATGTGAACGACTCATCTAAACACTCTTAATATGCCCACAGAAAGACATCGGTTAGAGATGACGCGGGAAGGAAAAACTAGATTAGCCGTAGGTGAATCAAAGCAACAGCGCATAAAACTACCAATTTTCCCAACCTTACTTTTCCAGTGGATTTCCTGACGATCATAGCCAAAGCGAAATGAAACGTCGAAAAGGAAAATAAGGGGGCAAATCAAAGCATCTCGCAGGGGCGAGCCCGAAAATTTCGCACCGTGAAACGAGACAAAAAGAAGCAAGGCAAGCATCCTCACCGTTGTAACCGCTGTCGAGAAGCTTCCGGTAGAGGGCAGAGAGGGAGGACTTATCGTGGTCTATCACCAGCACCCTCATCTTCCCCGGAAATCTCTCCGCCTCCGCCGACGACATCACGAGACAGCTCGCAGATCCCGTCGCCCGAGAGGTCACCGGCCCCGGCTCAATGGCGTCGGTAAACAGAGCAGGGAGACAGAGCGACCTGGTTTGCAGAAAATGGCACCCAAATATCCAACGGACTGATGGAGTATCCGGTTACTTTACGCCCAAAATTAGGCGTAAAAACTGTTATATGTAAGAACCATAGAGATGATCAAGTAAGCCATTCCACCCAGGCTCGGCCTGTCGTGACTCGTGACCTAGGTCCAGTCGCCGGCCTGTCGTGACTCGTGCCCGTCACGGCACGTTACCGTGTCTAGCATGCATGGCTCGGTTCAGGTGTTTACAGCACCAAAATTTTGCCCATGGGCCTCTACAAATGGTTGAAAGGAATGGCCGAAGGTTTGTAGAAAGGATGACAGCCGGAGTTGCTCGCCGATTTTCTCTCTAAATATGTGTATAGGCAATATATCCTGTGTATATGGGTTTTTTATGTACACATCATGTACACCAATTAACAAAAGTCACGAAAAATTCTGAAAAAAATTATAGATGTACTTCATAGATTGCTCTACCTATGTATAAAGTTTCAAGATCAAATTCATTATATATCAAGAGTAACAAAAAAAAGAGAAAATTTTGACAAGTATAAACTCTATAAATTTGTCAGAATTTTCTCTTTTTTATAACTCTTGATATATAATGAATTTGAATCTACAATTTTATATATAGATAGAGTAATCTATGAAGTACATCTACAATTTTTTTTCAGAATTTTTTGTGACTTTTGTTAGTTGGTGTGTAGGATGTGTACACGAAAAGGTCTGCGTGTGCAGGATATATTGCCATTTGTATATTCTAAATAAATATGTTACGTGTCGATTCTAACAATCAAATTCAAATAGGTAGAAACTAACACTCTCACTCCTACCGATAGCCATGTACCGATCCTTTGCTAGCTGATTTTTATTTAAGTTGTTACACGATTTCTCTTGACGTGACCTCGGTCCAGCCGACCAGCCCGTCAAGACCCGTCTAGCATGGCACGGTTTTAGGTGTTTATGGCACCAAATTTTTGTCCATGGGCCTCTACAAATGGTTCAAATGAATGGCTTAAGGTTTGTAGAAAGGACGACACCTTGAGTTGCTCATCGATTTTCCCTCTCAATATGTGTATACTCTAAATAAATATAATTCATCGTGTCGATTCTAATTTCTAACAATCAAATCAGATAGGTAGGAATTAACACTCTCACTCCTGCCGATAGACCACGTACCAATCCTTTGCAAGCTGATTTTTATTGAAGTTGTTACACGATTTCTCTTGCCTTGCTTTTCAACGTGGCGATGCAATAGGATGATGACCACACAGGCCAGCATGGAGCCACGCACTTGTACGTGCAAGTTCCATGAATTTTTTTTTTAATAATACATTTTTTATTCGGAATTTAAAAAATATTCCACCGAAAAAAAAAATTTCAGAAATATACCTCTGTCGCACGTTGGAAGTGCGACAGGGGCCTAAATAGAAAAATACACGGGCGACAAGTGCCCGGGCGCTGACGTGGCCTCCTGTCGCACGGTGAACGTGCGACAGAGCGAAAGCGCGCTGTCGCCTAACGAGCGGCGACGATGAGCAAATCGACCGATGGTCGTGCGATAGGTGGGGGCGCGGGTTCCTGTCGCACGATGGTCGTGCGACAGAGCGTTTATATGAGCCCTCGCCCGGTACTATTCTCATTTGTGCGCCCGGGAAGAGAACAGAGAGAGAGAGGAAGGAAGAGGAAGAGGGAGAGAGGGAAGAGAGAAGGAAGAAGGGAGATTCTGCGCCACTGTTTTGAGGTAAATTTTTGTTGTTTACTTTTCTTAGCAGTAAATTATGATATGTTAGAAATAGTTAGATCTAGAGCATTGTAGCAGTAAATAGTGGTAGATTAGAAATAGTTTTAGATGTAGGTTACGGATAAATGTAGGTAAATTGATGGGTCACAGCTAGGTCTAGTTTAGAAAATTTAGATATTTTTGCGAGATAGGAGTATATCGGTATATATTGAAGGAAATATAGTTACGAATGAGTATTTTTTAATATATAAGTACATCGATACGAATGTATATATTGTTAGGAATGAAATTTTACGGATAGGAGTATATCGGTACATATTGATGGAAATGTAATTTTTTGTGAGATATAACTACATCGATATGAATTATTAGGAATGTAGATGTTTCTTACGGTTAGATATATATTTTACGTACCATGTAGGTATAGTTATGTTACGTCATAGTATTTTGTACGGAAGATAATTAATTGTGGGTGAATGAATGGATTATGAGATATGGCGAATGAGTTCCATTTAGGATTTATTATGGAGATGGGGTTGTAATGCATGGTTTGGAGGTGCAGATCTAAGTAACATGCAAGTATGTGGACAGAAGTTTGAGTAGGCTCGAGGAGCGTACATTTGGTTCCGTGTTGAAATGGTTGTATTATACTTTTCGGATGGAAGAAGACAAGTGTGAGTTGAAGGTATTTTGCCTATGTAGTGTCGAAACGACACTATTCTTCGGGAGTTAGTTGAGCTAAAGGAACCGCATCGTGGAGATCATATGTGAGGCAGAGCAACGGGATGGAATCGAGTGCTTTTAGTGCGAGCATATGAGAGGCATGTTGCCCCCCAGCAGCAGTTGGACGCCGGTGAGTGTAGTCAGCCTCAAAATGAGCTCAGCTTCGGTGACACTGAAATTGGGGGATCTAGCCATGAGCAACATGTTCAGCAAAGTGGTGAACAGGTTCAGTTTCGGGAGGATGATGAAAATGTTGGCCAAGAAGCGCGGGGACTGGTAGACGAAGGTGAGCAAATTGAGGAAATAACAGCTAGGATGGAAGAGGAAGACCCTGAGTTTTGAGCCCCGTGCTATTATCCGAGCGATCGAGAACAGATATCAGTACACAATTAGCTACGGGAAGGCGTGGAGGGCGAAACAGAAGGCACTAGAAACGAGGTTTGGGAAGTTTGAAGACTCGTACCACAACCTCCCCGCACTGCTCAGTTGTATTCAGGGAAGAAATCCTGGGACCTACTATGATTATCAAGATTGTCCGTCAGACAAGTGGCCAACTAAAATGCATCTGAGGAGAGTGTGTTCTTCTCATTCGGCGCTTGCATTAAGGCATTCTGTCACTGTCGTCCATTGTTGTGTGTGGACGGCACATTCTTGACCGGGAAATACAGAGGGCAAATACCGACAACTGTGGGTGTCGATGGGAACAACCAGATTCTGCTGTTGCCTTTGCCTTCAGAGAAAGCGAGAACTACGAGAGTTGGTGTGGTTCCTCTGAAACCTAAAGATCGGGTGGTCAAAACTTCGCCCAGTTGTGCGTCTTTGCATGAGAGCATCTTTGGGTTGCTTAGTGCTATCAACCACCGCAAACAGGGGAAGATGAGCCATTCCGATGGCACGACTTGCGAGTCGATGGTGCATGAGGCATTTGGGTGCAAACTTCTATAAGCAATTCAAGAACAAGCGGTGATGAACATGTTCAAAAGACTATGTAACTCCAACCGGAGAGGAAGTTCGAACTCGTGGAAAAATCTTGATGACGACAAGGAAACATAAGGAGCGCACAAACAACGATGGCGCTAGTGGAACACAAGAAGCGGTGACCTCTTTTCCCCCTTAACAGAGGACGAGGCGACTAACCGTAAATCGGAGGCAAAGGCCAATCAAATGTTTCTCGAATTTGGATCAAGCCTGAACCGAAGAGAAGTGGTCATGTTACATGACACACATGGTGCCGATCACGGTGTGATGACCACTAACTTTGCGAAGTTTACAACTGGGTAATCACGAGGATGAGGTGTCTTCCATTGGTAGGAATTGTCGAGGAGTCTTGAGGGTACAACCAAGTACTTCGTGGACGAGCATGCATTCTTGAGATAGTAATGAGAGATGAGAAGTTCTTGTACTCTTCGATGATCACTAAATACATGCATGAGAAGGCTCGGAAATATGCCAAACATAGAGCTATCAAAGTTGGTGCACGTACACCGCGCTTCGAGGTGATCTGCGCAGGATAAAGGAAGGCGTGGAACCAACCGGAGGGTTGTCACCAGAGTGCATCTTCTGATCGAGTGCAAATGCTCGTGCAACAAGCCATACCTTTTGCATAGGCCATGTTCTCATGTTATAGCTGCATGTGCTTTATTTGGAATGCAACCTGGTACATACCTATCTGAATATTACATGAAGGAAAGGGTGATGGCAACTTGGGGCGAGGAGCTTTATGGTTATGGTGTTGTGGATTCTTTCACCACAACTCCTAGTGTTGATGAAAGGTTCTGGGTCCCTGATTTTGATGCGAGAAGAGGGAAAGCAGGGCGTCGAAGAACAAGGCGTATAAGAAATGACATGGATGAGTCAGAAGCTGGCAAACGCGTCAAGAAATGCTCATTGTGCAACCAACGAGGACATACGTTCAAGAATTGCGGAGCACAAAACGAAGAAGACGAAGGAGGAAACGGCGGTCACCCCGGTGGGGAAGGATCGTCTCTGCGAGGACCGCCTGCAGACCTCAAATTTAAGCGATGTAACGTGTGTTGTATGAACTGTACTTTGTACCTAGGCTATGCGTAGTGTTGTGGCTTCATAAATTGTTGTAATGAACTTCTCCGTTTTTTATGTGCGATCTGTTTCAATATATTGTTGTCATGCTTGCGTACTTTTACGGGCTCTTCGTTTACATATGTGTTTCTGCTCTCACTTTCATTTTTGTAAATTGCAGGTATGGCTCACCAGCAGGGAGATGACGAGTGGCCGTACGAGTTACTGGACCCGCACGTCGACCGTGGTCACCGTGCCCGCATAGCCACCGCTGTCCCAGATGACGGAGGGGACCCTGTGCAGCTGCCCGTCCTTCGACCTAGACCAGCTGCGCACACCTGGACGCTCGATCCGCGTTGGATCCCCAGGTAACATACCAGTATTTAAATTTGTAAACATGTTTGTTCAGGCACCATGACTACCGCAGCACTGATATCAATTACATGTTTATGTTTTTAAAGAGCTTGAGCCTGCCGCGCCTCGCCCGGATGGTGGAGCTCTGGGACAGCGGTTCCCATACGATCGTCGTGATCACCGCTCTGGTGGATCGGTGGAGGCCGGAGACGACACCTTCCATCTCCTGTCGGGAGATGGCGATCACTACAGGGCGTCTCTACCTCCTCGGCCTCCCGATCACGTCTTGCTGTGGTGCCCCAGACGTCTCCCCGCTGGCTCGCCGCAGCTTGTGCCTGAGTTCGCGGTGTACTACCACCGCCGTGTCTGAGACCTTCGACCACACGCACGGACCGACCTTGATGTGGCTTATGCGGTTTCAGTACGTAAGTAGCATTTCTAACTAAATTGTGTACGCATCGCTGGAAATAACAAGTGAGCTTTATGTTACAACGTGGAGCGATCGTCGAGCGGCGGACGACGAGAGCTCGCTCGCCACCTGAGGCGTACCTCCGTGGCTGTTCGGCCGACCATGTTCACGGCGTCCCATGGGGATAGCGTGTCCACGCACTGGTGCGATTCATGAGGCGATCGCGGACGCACCCTTGACGCCGTGCCACAAGACCGTGGGGCTCGACCGGTCTTTGGCGCCACCTACCGTGCACTCTGCGTCGGGTGTACGGTTCGCCGGCGCCGGTCTTCGGAGGATGTCCACCGCTGCTGATTGTGGGCGTCGAGAAGTTCAGATCGGCCGCCCAGATCGACTGCGCACTGTGGTGGGAACGCAGGCCGGCGGTGACGTCGACGGTCCGACCATGGGCACCATCTGGTGCATGCGACGGGTAAGATATTGCAATCACGTGTTTGATACTTTTTGTTTAACTTTTCTGAGTACTAACGGTTATGTTCTACCGTGACTACTGAGCTATTTGGCGCCGGATTTGGCGGGTAGCCTACCCGCAGTTTGTCGCGGCGTTTGACCACCTGACCGACGACCACGTACGCTGGACGCCGTACGCGGACGCAGAGGTGCAGCGTCGTGTGACGGGTGGCCTGTCCACCCTTTGCACACGAGACGCACAGTACTGGTTCACCCGTCGGTACCTCTGCTCGGCGCCCACGTCGAGGGCTACTACCGTCCATCGTGTGATGAGGCGGTTTGGTCTCTGACAGTGTTCGGTGCAGACGACCGTAGCCCCACCCGCGTCCACTCGTAAGTTCCTGTATTGATGTTTTTATAATTGTTCTGCGTAATGCTATCTAATAACGCTTATACTTATTTTTCACCCACAGTGCAGTAGGAAGGACGACTGCGACCACCTGATACGCACGTATGCCGCCTTTGGGCCGAGAGTGGAGAGGAGCCCTCGAGGACGCGTCTCGTCGAGGATCGCCTACGACGTGCGGACGTACAGCAGCATACGCGAGTGGTACACTCCCGGACTCGTGTGCGTTTGGTGCGTGTCGACCCGATCCTCCTAGACACGTTCCGTGGTGGCGGAACCGCACCGCTCCATATGGACTCGGTTCGCACGCTTTGGTGCGTTCGTGCCATACCTTCGATATAATTTATTTTGCTAACTAATTCGTAATTTATTTTGCTAACTAATCCGTAATTTATTTTGCAGATCGACGTCTTTGCATAATCAAGACAGGAGCTGCGAACTTGTACAATCGGCCGACCACGGAGAGGACGTGGCGAGACGAGATGTGACCCTTTACGCCGGAGGTTTCGACAGCCGACCGCGCCCTCGGTATGTCGAGTGCGGCCTCCCTACCGTCTCCGAGGCGTGCCGCTTAGCGGGGGCACGGGTGCGCCAGGTACGTCTTCACACGGCCCCGCCCCGCAGGCTGCGAGAGGGCACGCTTCTGTAGCCGGTCAGGCTTTCGGTGAGTACTGGAATGCACTGTTCAAGTGTTACAATCGCGTATTACAATGCTCAAAACAATTCTTTATTTGGTACAGGCCCGCAGGCACACTTCTTCACACACGCATCTGGACACGCTCCTGACGACTACGACGACCAGGGCGATGCCGCAGACCCGGAGGACTACCGTGATTACCTCTCCACGGACGTCTTTGGGGGTGGGGCATCATCATCACAGCCGTACGGAGCGCCACCACCGACGCAGCTTAGTCAGCAGTACGGAGCGCCAGCACCGACGCAGGCTTAGTCAAGAAGACGGCGCCCCAAAGCGACGAGCTACTCGGCCTGCACGCGATGCCTCCAGCTAGGTCAGCAGAGGTCCCCACAGCGCCACGCGCTTGACGACTCATGACCGTGTTCGAGGAGGAGGCCTCCCGAGCGAGGCCGACAAGAGTTTCTTTGATTTTATTATTGCTAGTATGTTATGTACTAAGTATTTCATTTGAAATATGTTGCACTTGCATTTGTATTTTTTGTAATCTTAATCTTACGTACTTAGTTGTTCCAGCGCGATGTGACTACTCGCTGCTAGCAGCTTTACCAAGCTGACACGACAACACACGCAATGCTTTTTCGGTAGCGATGTGACAGACTATTGCTAGCGACTTTACCAGTCGAGACGACAACACGCCATTAAATGACAACACACGCATAGCGACTTTTCGGTAGCGATGTGACTACTCGCTGCTAGCAGCTTTACCAGTCTGAGACGACAACACGCCATTAAATGACAACACGCTGCAACACGCCATGAAATGACTACATCGCCGCACACGCGCGAACACGCTGCAAAGAAGAGCTGTAATTGTGTGGAGTAACCCTCACTACCACTATAAAACAGTCCGAGTGGTAGACATCCAACACGACCAAACCACAATGTCGTTTCTACCGTCGCCTCTTGACAAGCGAAGTCATCCGCCCGAGAATATCCGGATGACGAGCTGCCCGCCCAAATGCGATCGCAACCTACGGCGAAGATGATGCAATCTACCCATCCAGAGACGGCCGCCACGCTCACTATCGCCAGGTTCGCACCTCACGAGGTAAACCCATCGTGTCCACACAATACATGGTAACACTACCATCTCATGCTTCGTTCTTTCTTTTCTTAGCACAAGGACCGATGTTGCTTCTTCCAATGGATCGACGGCCGAACGACGCGACTACTTAATTTCTCAACAAGCGCCACGACAACTACCCGCTTCGCCGAGAACTTCACCCGGTGGGAGAGGCCGCCAGATATGTCCTTTTCTAGATCGACCAGAGCTTAGGGCGGTGTGCAAGGGCCAACCGATCGGTGAGTTTCATGCGACATACTCATGTTAAACTCACAAAGTAGTAGTTCTAAACCAGTTCATCGCACGGGGAGTTCAAAAGGGCATTTGCGGTCGCTCAAGTCAAAGGAGGAACCTCCTCGGGGCCACCCGAAGCCCCGACGTCACAGACATGGCACGGAGGCGATGGTTGATACCGCCACGGTGATCTAGCGGATGGAGATTCTACCGGTGCCCTTGGCCGAGGATGAGCAGTCTTTGGTACTTCAAGCTGGTGGACCCGAGACGTACCACCCACATCTCAGCAACTGCATGGGATAAGCGGGGAGCAACCTCTCCGTGGTGCCACTACCGCCGTAAAAGCGGACCCGAAAGCACGTTTACGGTGTTATGCAAGCACCAAAGCGGGCATATCTTGATTGATTGCAGGCACGCCCGGTTGTCCAAGCATAAGCCCAACACAGACCTCCTGCACCATATAGTGGAGTGCGAGCCGAAACAGAGCAGGCGTCTCCGCATGTCTCCGCCAAAGGCCAACACAGCAGAGGTGCAGGAGGGTTCATCCTCTCGAAGAACAAGGGACAAGGGGAAGCAGCCGGCCGAGGTCCGCAACACGGCACAAATCCTTGACTCGTTGCGCAGACCATCCGGGAACCCGGGTGGTATTAACATAGGGGACGCCGGGAATCGGGATGACATGCCCATATGGGAGGGCAGAAATCCACATAAAAAACAACCAAAATTTAAGTCTTATACACCCGAGACGTACGGCATAGGCCACCCAATGGGCGACAGCTGGGAGCACTGCGGAACCCCATGGAGTTCTTTCATAGTAGGGATTGAGCGGTGTCCGAGGACTGGCCGCAATATTAGAACGGGTCAGGTAATATGCAGAAAATGTCTTACATCATTCTGGCTGTACCCAGATAGGCGGAACGATCATTTGTTCCACCATGACGAACAGTGCTTTCGTTAGTTAGTTAAATCCTTTTTGTAATGCCCTTGTAATATAATCTAATCTATTGCTTTTTTATCATCTGAACTTTCGGTGTATGTGCCCTTATATATGTATTGTTTGAGTTTTAAAAAATTCCTCATATCTTAAAATCATTTGAAATTTTTATGGTAATATCACTGATTTATCAGGAACATCCATAAAAAGTTTCAAAATTTTTCGAAGTCGTAAAAGTTTCCATGGTTTCGTGGCCGCAATTGCCTTTTCCGATTTTCGCAACAAAATACCAAGGCAACGTCTGGCTATCTCGCCCATACGTAAGTGGTAGCCCGCATTCGTGAGGCCGCCCTTGATTTTTTTCGTCAGATTTTTGGACCATGTTCACTGTCCCTGGCTCGAAACCCCTAAGTGGCCACGATTTCCGTCGTTTCGTGCCCGCGAGTGCCTTTTCCGATTTTGGTAACAAAATGCCTGGGCAACGTCCGACCATCTCGCACGAGATCAAGTGGCATGCCACGCTGCATAAGCGCGCCTGCTTTTTCCGTCATTTTTCGCCCATATTCGCGGACCTTACGAGGCTACGAAAACCCTAAGTGAAATGCGATCACTAACGAAATAAAATACTTTTTCCGATTCCCGGGTTCAATACATCAATTATGTACAACCAATTTACAACAAAATTGTCAACAAAAATATTAAATACAAAAATTCAGTATTCTTGTTGCACTTTAGTTGTGCGACGAGCTCCTTCGACTTTAGTCGGCGACAGAGCTCTGTCGCACGTTAAGCGTGCGACAAGAGCCCGTCGGCCCGGCACTGTCGCGTGTATTTTTCTATTTAGGCCCCTGTCGCACTTCCAATGTGCGACTGAGGTATATTTCTGAAATTTTTTTTTCGGTGGAATATTTTTGAAATTCCGAATAAAAAATGTATTATTAAAAAAAAATTCCAAGTTCCATCTTAGTACTTTATTGCACTTACTTATATGTTTTGATCAGGGGCGTATCCATAGGGGGCGTAGGTGGGCTGGAGCCCCACCCGCCCCTTTTCCCTCTAAGTTAGATAAATTTAAGGAAAACTCGTCTACAAATTTAGGGAAGCTATCGAGTTAAATAATCGGTTCAGTGAATCTTCGATAGAATTTTTGAGATGCATTGTTTGTCTAGACTCAAGAGATTCATTTGCAAATTTTGAACATGGAAGCACAACTTGACTTATTTATTGATGACTTGAGAAGAGAAGAATTTTCAAGTTGTGATGATCTTGTTAGTCTCGCGGTGATGATGGTTGAAGCAAAAAAACAGGTTGTTTATCTATTAGTCTATAGATTTATTGAATTAGTATTAGTTTTACTTGTGGATATAGCTACAGTTGAAAGGGCTTTCTCGGCAATGAAGATTATCAAGACAGATTTGCGGAATAAGATAAGTGATGACTGGTTAAATGATCTCATGGTATACTACATTGAGCGAGACATATTTTTCAAGATAGACATGGAAGATATTTTGTAACGTTTTCAAAACATAAAAACCCGTAAATATCAACTATCAACTCTTAAGAAGTAATGATCGGTACGTTTTTTTTCTTTATAATGTTACGTATTTATATTATATACGACTGTTAGATAAGTGTTGGTATTTTTATATTATATATAACATTCTGCCATGTTCTATGTTCTGAAAAAATACTATATATATATTAGTTTGGAGGTCTCAATTTTAGCCCCCTCTTTTCTAAGTTTCTGGATACACCAATGGTTTTGATGTATTTCTATCCCGTTTTTCTTGGAATGGTTGCACCCATTATACCGCAAGGAAATGCCGATCAACCAAATTGACCACGTGTCCCCCAAGCCATTTTAGAAGAGCCCCTCCATTCCTTCGAATTACGGATAAGTCCTTACGAATTACAAAAAGGTCCTTCGTGATTTTTTGTGAGACGAAAATATTTTTTTCTTCGCGTTTGGGTCCCTAGCACGGTATTTTACGGGAAAACCTCCGTTAAATTCAAATCGCGAACAAGCCCTTTTCTAATTTTTTAGGATAGCGAGCGTGTCTAAAAATAAAAAGCAGTCCTCTTCTTACGTTCAGTCCTTTCTCCGCTTTTTCCGGAAAAAATGTTTTCATCACCAAAAACCGGAAAAAATGTTTTTGTCACCCAAAAAACCCGAAAAAAATGTTTTCGTCACAAAAAAACACAGATTCGTCGAAGGTTTATAGCAACTTATGGATTTGCCACCGGGTTAAAACCGTGGGTTTTTTTTTAAAAAAAATGTAGATTCGTCCGAAGATTTATAGCGACCCATAGATTCGCCGGCGGGTCCTAACGACCCATTTTTTTAACAAACACAAAAAACGAAAAAACTAGATTCGTCGAAGGTCCTTCGCGATTTTTTGTGAAATGAAAATATTTTTTTTCTTCGCGTTTGGGTCCCTGGCACGGTATTTTACGGGAAAACCTCCCGTTAAATTAAATCGCGAAGAAAGCCCTTTTCTAATTTTTCAGGATAGTGAATAGATCCAAAAAAATAACAAATAGGTCCCTGCTTCTTACGTTCAGGTCCTTTCTCTGTTTTTCTGGGAAAAAATATTTTCGTCACAAAAAAAATCCAAAAAAAATGTTTTCATCACCCAAAAAACCCGGAAAAAATGTTTTCATCACAAAAAAAACACAGATTTATCGAAAGTTTATAGCAACATATGGATTTGCCAACGGGTCATAACCGCGGTTTTTTTAAAAAAAAATGTAGATTCGTCCGAAGATTTATAGTGACCCATAGATTCGTCGGCGGGTCCTAACGACCCATTTTTTTAACAAACACAAAAAACCAAAAAACGAAAAAACTAGATTCATCGAAGGTTTATAGCGGTTCATGAATTCGCCCACGGGTCTAAGCAGCCTTTTAAAAAAAGGAAATACATAAAAAAACGGCCGCACATTTCTTTTAAAGAAACAAAAAAAACACAGATTCAGCCGCAATTTTCTAAATAAAACACGCATCGACAAAAAAAACAAGAATTCGTCGAAGGTTTATAAGAACTTGTGTATTTGCTAACGGGTCATAACCGTGGGTTTTTTTTTTAAAAGTAGATTCGTCCAAAGATTTATAGCGACCCGTATATTCGCCGGCGAATCCTAACGACCCATTTTTTTTTAGAAAACACAAAAAACAAAAGAAAACACGGATTCAACCGCACTTTTCTAAATAAAACACGTATCGATAAAAAAACATGGGTTCATCGAAGGTTTATAACAACTTATAGATTTTCCAGCGGGTTATAACCACGGGGTTTTTTTAAAAAACGTAGATTCGTCCACAGATTTATAGCGACCCATAGATTCGCCGGCGGGTCCTAACGACCCATTTTTTTTAATAAACACAAAAAACAAAAAAACGATCAAATATCCCGAAATGTGTAAAAAAATGGAAATAAAAAATTCGACAAATTTTATCAAACGATGAGTTGTAACCACGGTTTTCTAAAAAAAAACGTAGATTCCTTGAAGGTTTATAGCTAACGACCTATTTTTTTTAAACAGATATGAAAACCGAAAATACGACCCCCATGAATTTGCCGACGGGTCCTATCGACTCTACAGAACGGCGCAGCGTAGCGCGCTATTATTGCTAGTTTTTCTGGTATGCTTCAAATTGGTCGCGCACTCACGCACCGCTATGTGAAATGCGGGATCTTTTTTTTCATTTAGACTTTCTAATCTACTAGTATGCTACACGGATACAATTATATATGTTTTTTTTTCTCGAAGATAATGCTAATAGCGAGAGTAATATATATCTTCCGTAACTGGAGGGAGTAGAAAACAATCAGATGTTTCGTAACTGGAGGGAGTGGTAAACGATCTAAGAGCCATTATTTGTTGAACACTAGCGATGTGCTCGTGGGTTGCCACGAAAACTCAATTTGCGACAAAAGAATTTATTTACAAAGAGCACTATCTTTAGTTATGTTTTAATAGTAGGAAAAGCTTGTTCCTCCGAAGAGATTTGAGTTTCCGGTTAAATCCTCTTACATCTCAGATTCGACAAATCAGATACTCTGAAGAAGAACGGACGACTATCACCAACTCCTAATTAGAATAAGTAGAGATATTGTCTCAGGTCTGAGGCATGCGTGTTGGAAGCATCTTGCTTGCTCCGCTGAATGCCGCACAGACGATTGATATTGCCTTTTCATGTTGGGAGAGGAGGAGATGTTAGACCGAAGATCTCTGTGGGTTGGAACCCGGAAGGGACATCACATCCCGTGCCGCCCTCCCATCCCATGTTGGTTCCTCAAGAAGAGAGTCCAGCCGAGCCGAGCCGAGCCGAGCCGAGGAGCAGCTTGCCAAAACAAAAGCCCAAAAGGCTCGTTCTAATCTGGGAGGGAGGACGGGACGGGCGCACGTACACCAAGGCACGCATGATTGGTACCGGTGCTCGGTTCCGCTTCCACCCACCCATGCCACGCCGTGCCTCCCCTCTCTTTACGCTAACACCGATGCGGGCGGCCGCTTTTTTCACGCGCCCTAATCATGCACAGGGCCGCGTCGCGTTGGCTCGTCGAGGTGAGCGCGCGGCGAAGCGGAGCGCAGCGGGGCATCTTTTACGCCGCGCGCATGAGGATTTGAGAGGAGGCTCGATCGGGTAATCCGCGCGCACTTGCCTTTCTTTTCTCGCTGCCCCCCCGTTGATCTCCGCCCCCACATGCTCTCTGGCGTCAGATCAGTGGCACGCCGCGACCACGAGAGCATGCATGATTGTATCAGGCCAGGATTGAAACGTCGTCTCGACCTTCAGCCGAATAGTTTATTGGCTTAACCGGCCACCTCCCTCCCCGCTAGGCCTGCCCCTGCCCTACCCACCCTTGCGACGAGCATCATTTTGCACGAAAAGTCACGTGGTTTCGATATCACTAGAACAATAAGCGCGGCGCACGCCGCACGCATGAAGAGAAAACAAATTTATGTTTTTTTCGGAGAAAAATGGATCACGAAAAAAAATTTTGCCGCGCGCGTGAACGAAAAACAAATTTGTGTTTTTCTCAGAGAAAAAACGAACCATGATTTTTTTTTTGGAAAAGCGAGGAAAAACGGAGCACGAAAACATTTTTTCCAGGAAAAATGGAGAAAGGACTAAGCGCGTCGCACGCCGCGCGTGAACGAAAAACAAATCTGTGTTTTTCTCGAAGAAAAAACGGACCACGATTTTTTTTTAGAAAAATGAGGAAAAACGGACCACGAAAACATTTTTTCTGGGAAAAACGAGGAAAACGGAGCACGAAAATATTTTTTCCGGAAAGAACGGAGGGAAAAAGTCTAGAGATAGAGCTGAACACATTTTTCTGTTGACGAAACATTTTTTCCCGAGAAAAACGGAGAAAGGACCTAGATGTAAAGAGCAAGGACCTGAATGTTACGTTTTTGGACCTGTTCGCTATTCTGAAAAATTAGAAAAGGGCTTGTTCGCGATTTGAATTTAACGGGAGATTTTTTTCGCAAAACGGCACACGAGGGACCCAAATGCGATTTAGAAAAGAAAATCTTTCTCTCACAAAAAAATCGCGAAGGACCTATTCGTAATTTGCAGGGACCTATCCGTAATTTTAAGAAACACAGAGGTTTTTCGCAAAATAGGCAAAGTGACAGGTGGATAGGCTATCTTTGCCGAAACTTTGCCATCTTTAATTCAAGGGATGATTCGTAATTTGCAGGGATCTATCCGTAATTTCAAGAAACACAGGAGGTTTTTCGCAAAATAAGCAAAATGACAGGTGGATAGACTATCTTTGCCGGAACTTTGCCATCTTTAATTCAAGGGATGATACCTTGAACTCCCGGTGCTATAGCTCAGTTCGACTTAAGGTGTGCTGGGCCTGGGAGCTTAATACTAGAAAATGAAGACGAATGAACATAGAGCGGACATGCCAGTTACTGAATGATTTCAAACGTTTTATGTTGTTTGGTTAAAATCATCAGCAGAATTACTATTTGGTGTTTTTGCAACAATTAAAAGTCCAATGAGATTGTAAGTCAACGCCAAAAATTGTTACCACTACTACCGAACATGTGATTACTGCCGGGCCCACATCGGCATCACTGTCGGATGTGGATCCGGCACAACCTAAGTGGCAGTGATAGTCGAGAACTATCACTGCCGGATATAAACCGGCAGTGATAATCACTATCACTGCGGTTTATACTTAACAACCGGCCAGTGATAATAACTATCATCGCCGATTCATCTCGTCCAACCGGCGGTGATAATAATTATCACTGCCGGTTATTATTCTGACCAAAGTGATAAGTAACTATCATCGCCACATTTTCAATAATATTCGGCAGTGATAAGTAACTATCACTGCTTAATTGTTATCAATATCCGACAGTGATAACTACTATCACTGCCCCTTTTTTCTTGTTAACCGACAGAGATAACTATGTGTCCTATTTTGATATCCAAAACTGGTAGTGATGGGTTTTTTAAACCTTTTTGCATATATATTTTTACAGGATATGTTGTAGCATATATATATATTGTACGAGAGATGTATCTCAGACGGTATCGCCAGTGCATAATAATATCAAGCATCACTAAAGTGTAATTGAAATACATTGAAGCATCGTAATATTTAATTATTACATTGTTCATTTACTTTTGAAGCATTACATTGTTCATTCACAATTGTTGGCATGTCACTTAATCTACAAATGCTCGTGAAACTCGCCCTTCGAGTGGATAATTTCTCGAATGGTGAACCCAGCTATCTGCTCTTGAAGGGCATCAATTTCGTGGTCGAGTATTTCTTTGGTGCCACGCTTGACGCTACCGTCATGGGGAAATTGAAGCATTAATTAGTGTCATCGTCTTTATAAAGAAAAGTACGGGTCAACATGTAATGATTGATATACCAGCTGGCCGTTGTAATCCGAATTGTCAGTGATGAACGCATGGAAAATCGGTATATATTATGAAATGTTGCGTGTATGGACGATACCGTTGGCTCTTCTTGCGGTATTTTTTGTATACCCTGTTCATGGTTTCGAGTAGTCATTAAAATTAATTAGGTGCAATGGGATGAAAGATTACCGGAACAATAATGCAACAACTGTGTTTACCTGTCTAGCAAGTCTATTAATTCTTTGTCCTTGCTTGTCGGTTTCCTCAGTGAGTCCAAGACAGTGATGTTGCTTTCATTTAACATGATGACAAGAACGATCCAGTGAAAACTGCAGGGAAACACGTACTCAAAGATGTAGGGTAAAAGTATGTAGTCCTTGTATTCCTCAACATCATTTATTATTCTTGGATCTTTAATAAGTTTGCAGTTGACAAGGCCCGGGTCCAGGAATCCTATCTTTTCATTTTTGTCTGCTCTAAGTGTCATTGTCTCTATTCTACGTAAAAAAAGAAGTCAGACCCTAAATTTAAGAGTACGTGAATATACAACATGATTATACAAGAGACTTACAGAGTCCATATTCTTAATATAGACACGTCCAGAGCGTCTCATTGGTACATCTGATATAGTTCTATGTGTTCAACCTAGAAAGAGCCGTCATTGTTGTGAAAGTCCATATCTTTGTATTTGATGGGGAAAGTAACGTTTTGTGTCTCTTGGACATACTGCAGGTACCATTGATGTAGACGCCGTAATTGTGTGGTCAGTTTGAGCTCCTTATTTGGATGCAAAGAAAACTTCTCAGATTAACTAATGGCCACTTTCTGGTGGCTCCTCGCCTTCAAAGACCACTTTGCCTTCCAACAACAACTGCTTTACCACCATCTCCTTTAGATTTCTTCCTAGAGATGCGATCGTAGTCTGATAGTTGGCTAGGTTGAGGAGTTTCAGTTATCCGTCTCCGTCTGCTTAACCTTCGCTAAGTCCAGAAGAAATCCGCTTAAGGTGTTCGATTTCAATCTTAGCGGTGGTGGCGTCTTCTTGAAGTGCTCTACTACTGAGGGCGCTTACTTTTTTTTTCTTCGTCGGTCATTTCATATGGTCGTTTCTTGCTAAGAGTTTTGGCTAGCTTCACAGATGACTTAACTTTTCCCCATTTGTGTAGAATGTTCAGATCGCGGTTTTCTTTGGTACATCTTGTGGCGCTGGAGCAGGAGGAGTTTTCTTGGGTGACGGCGGAGGAGGAGTGAAAGGACAGGGGATGTCGCCTAGAGGGAGGGTGAATAGGCGAATAATAAATTTAAAACTAAATCACAGCGGAATAAAACAATCTTGAGGGTATCAGCTCGGACTATCCGAGCTTTTACTCCGGATACTCCGGTATGTCCGGACTATCCAGAGTTTTTGTCCGGAGTCTCCGGATTAACCCCTTCGGTATGGATTAAACTTCACTTATCCAGAGTCTCCGGGTTAAATGTCCGGATACTCCGGGTTGGGCACCTCGAGATGAATTTTTTTTAATCTCTTCAATTTTTTAATCAAACTACTTGAACACAAAGATTCTAAATACTACCAGGTACCTAGAACAAGTAGAGATCTAGCGGAAAGCTCAATAAAAAAGTAGATCGGGCAATTTCAAGATTCAAAATCAAATACTAAAACAGGAGCAAGAAGCAAACTTGGAGACGATGATTTTTCACCCGAAGTTCGGATCCTTGAGGGGATCCTACGTCTCCGTTGAGGCGGCTTGATCACACTTGAGCCGGGATCTCTTTCAACCCTTTTCCTCCCGGTGTTGCACAAATGCACTCGCCGGTACGGCTCGGTCACACTTGAGCCGGGGGTCTTTTTCAACCCTCTTCCACCCGGTGTTGCACAAATGCACTCGCCGGACTTCACTTCTTTGATTCCTTCCCTTGCGGAGGCGGAATCGGCCTTCACAAACTTCCCACGGCCAACCACATAAAGCTCTGGTGGCTCGTAGGCAACCTCCTAGCCGTCTAGGAGTCCTCAACCTCCAAGAGTAACAAATGCTCATGAAGAACAAGCTTAGAGATGAAATCAAGTGCTCAACAACTCAAATCACACTCAACCCGAGCACTACCCGCTCTCACACCCAAACCTTCACTCAAAAGGGATCACTAAGATCTAGAGTTAGAGGGGCTTTTGAGAGCTTAAGATCACTTAGAATACACCTCAAAACACCAAGGAACCAGTCCCCACAGCTTTGCTCCAACGGCTACCCAAGAGGGGGCTTTAAATAGCCATCCCCAAAAACTAGCCGTTTGAACTGCGCACAATCCGGATACTCCGGACTTAACCCCGGATACTCTGGACACCCCAGATACTCCGGACTTAACGCGGATACTCCAGATTGACCTAACCGAGAGACCCAACCCGGATACTCCGGACTTAACCCCGGATACTCCGGATTGGACTGAGCAGCCCGACGAAAACAAGTATAACTTTTGATTCCGGACTCCGATTTAAGTGATTTTAGACTCTATTGAAAGCTAAGAATAAGGGCTACACAACCAATAAGGTCTCACTACTCGAATCTCAAAGGATAAATCCAGATTTCACCAAGAATCCAAGAGAGATCTACAATTCTCACTTTTCGGCACCACCAACACCACTCTCTCTCTAAGTTTTACAAGGATGGATCACTTGAGTACTTAACACATCTAAAAGTCATTCGACGTCGCATCCCTCTTAATAGTATGGCAATCCTTAGACTCAAATTCAAACGAGAAATCTAAGTCTTACATTCAATCCGCATGTCGTCTTCTCCGTGGATGCAATGTGCATAATGTCTTTTACCAAATGATTGATGACATTTTCGCCTTGTTCAACTTGACTCGATTCACCTCATGAGACTCTCGTCCTATCGACCTTGACTTGATCATCCTCTCCGACGATCTCCACGCCAAGTCAATCTTGACTTAGTCCTCAACTATTGGTGACACCGCCGTCTTGTTGACTTCGACTTGACTGTCATCCTTCAAGCTACCTTGGTCATCATACACACACGGGACCTAATTCTTTCCAAACCACTCATGAAAAGCATTAGTCCCAAAAGCTCAATAGATATGAATAAATTGATATTTGTGAGCAATTGATTACCACAAGTGTTTCATATAAAGAAGCACAACATAAATGGAAACACTTGACATAAGAAATGTTCTCTACTAAGTGCATCATGATGAATATGTAATTGATCTATATGCACTAGAGAGATAATTGCCGATATGATGAATCAATTAAATCATGGCAAGGATCACAGTCTTTACTTAAATGAAGCACATGATAGAATATACACGAATTATACATGTGCAAATAATATTTAGAATAAGAGTAAATATGTGATCCAACTCTAGATTAAACTTCACTAAGAGAAGTGCATGAGAAGGTACACAACTAAGACATGCATGCACTAAGTCAATCTATAACAATGTGAAGTTTAACTCTAGTTAATACATGCACACTAAAAGCAAAGCACATAATGAACTCAAATGAATATATATGCACAAATAAATATGACATGGAACAATGTGCATATATATAATCAACATGTTACTTGGAGTTCACTATGCATTTGCACAAAAGGAATGCAATAACAAATATAGAATAGATACCAAAATTGCATACCTTATCTTTGCTTAACAATCCCACTTGATTTTCCTCTAAATAGATGAGACTAATACTCAACTTGGCAATAAACATGTTAGCCTCCTAGCAATATAATCATATTAGAGGTTTGTCATTTGTTAAGCACTAAGTTAAGAATTTACACAATTATATAGATTGTCATTATATGCGTTTGTCATTAATCACCAAAATAACATAAGTGCCTAGATGCACTTTCAAGGAGGACTTTTCCTGGGTGGCGTTGGAGCAGGAGAAGGAGTTTTCTTCGATGATGCCGGAGGAGGAGGAGAACTGTTCCTAGATGGAGACTCCGCCTCGTCATCGTTGTTAAGATCATCGTCGTTGTCATCTTCTGAGGCAAACTTTATATAACGCTTGCGCCACGCGATGAATGTGCCCATGCTTTGTCCAAGACTTTTCCCCTCCTCGCCCGGGATCTCAACCTCCACTTTGCGGTATCTATCAACCACGCATTCAACTCAAACTCCGCGTATCCCGAGGAATTGGGTGGTTATGCAATATCGCGCCTCGTTGTATGGCCAAGCCATCCTTTAGCCACCTTGATGGTAATGTTCGCTATGGGCGGATGCGATCGCAACAGCGGTCGGCTCTATGATTTTGTCCACGGAAACTACATGCCGAAGTCTTCTTCAGAGCGCCCGCAGACGCTTGGTTGCTTTTATGAGCCCCGCGGACTTTGGTCTTTGGTGACCTACGCTATGTGATCGACGCTCGCTAAGGACCTTTGCTACCGCTTCTCGATCATTTTCATCTGTTTCTTCAAATTCGACTTTCCTTCATCGCTCACCGGTCTTCTATTTCGTACACGCTCATCCAACTGTTGTGTCGGATTTCTTTGGTCGCTTGTACATTTCGCATCCTCTCGAATGCCGCTTCCAAGGCACCAAGCCAAACCCTCTGTGCGACTGTGGTGCTCCTTATTACCCAAAGGCGTGTTAGCTCGTCGTCCTCCCTTCTTGGCTGGAAGGAGCCCTCAATAGTTTGGGAGTGGGTATCTGCGATCTTCCTCGAGATTTCCTCGTCTTTTTCGCTTCTGAAGCTTAAGCTGCCATCATCCGACAGAGTAGCTCCCCTCGCAAGCAGTCAATACTTCGATCTTGGGGCCATTTGAGATGTCGCAGTAATAACTCCACTAAGTGTTAGCTGTTCTTCCCATGCATCCCACTTGGGTACTTTCCTCACGTAGCCACCGGTGTCTAGCACATGGGGGTAAATGTTCTTGTCCAAATTTGCCTTGTTCTGCTGGCTAATAGCTTGGGCTTCATCAGATTTCTTATATTGCTCGAATTCATCCCAAAATTGCTGTAACCTCGGGTATCTATTAAAATCCGGCCTTCGATCCTTCTTGGCATACTCCTTATTCAGCTTTGTCTTCCAGTTTTTCCATACAGATCCCATAACGCTTAGTGCATGTTTCCTGGCAAGCTCCAACTGATCTTCGGGAAACTGAAACTTCGCTGTCAACTCTATCCACAATGTTTCTGTCGATGTTTGTGATCGGCAATGAAAGAAAGAGAGAATGAGGCAAGGCGGAAGATGAGAGCTTGATGGTAACGCAAGACGCAAGGGATTTATCCAGGTTCAGGCTCTCCAATGGAGATAACACCCTAGTCTTGCGTTCTGTGGTTTCTTGTGTGTATATGAGAGTTCTTCTATTCTCTTCCCTTGTTCTTATCTTACAACTACTCTTCTCCTTATATCGCAAAGGGGAGTTGCCCGCATAGAACGGGGGGTGGTTACATGCAGAAGAGATTGTCCTACGCTCGCCAATAGCAAGACAAGATCTAGCAGAGCTGCCGCCTTTACAGAGGTGCAGGCGCTACTCACCTAACCGCCAGCTCTGCTCCTGCTTTTCCCGCTGCAAGCGGCGCCCTTCCGAAGGTCGCCTCGTGGCTTGTCTAGCTCAATTTTATTCGCCTTCTGCAATTCGTCCGCCCATTAGGCAGACTCTCTGTTCGGTATTCCACACTAGCCCCGAGTGTTTCACGATCGAGTTGCCATCTTTTGGTTGTTTTCGCCGGCCCGCCCGCCAGCGCCATCTCCGGGCAAGGAGATCATGAAGAACTCTAATGAGTCCCAAGCTTATTTCTTTGAGTGGTACTCAGTCTAGCCCTAGATTGGCTGAGCCGCGCCTGTGTCCGGTCATATTGGCGCACGACTCGGCCCCTCATGGGGTGCATTCTCATTTGGCTTTTAGCCGAATGTTACCTATACATGTACAGCATACGGCTCGGCGTGGAGCGCACCTTTGATGGGTTGAGTGGCGCCGCGTTCGATCATGTTGGCGCATAGCTTGGCCCTTCATGGGGTGCACCTCATTTGGCTTTTTAGCCGAGTGGTACTACATGTACATGTACAGCAATGGCTCAAGATGGAGCGCACCTTGATGGGTTGAGGGCGTCTGTGTTCGATCATGTCGGTGGCTGCAGACTTGGCCCTTCATGGGCGACCCTCATTTGGCTTTTAGCCGAGTGGTACCAGACATGTACAGCGGTCACTCAAGATGGAGCTGCATTATGGATTACCCGAGTAGCACCCATACCCGATCATATCGGGCACGCCGCCCATCTTGGGGCATGCTCTTAGGATTTTTCGCTTGGTCTGATTCCGTCTTGGCAGTAATCCCAAAAATGACCCGACATGGGGCACATTATGGAGGACATGCCAATTTTTGTTCGAAGGCACCGGTTCCAGCCGAGCGAACTGGCAGTGGTCACTGCGGCGTGCCATATCCCAAACTAGGCTTTGACCCAACCGCATTGTTTTTCAGCCTTCGGATTTGGTTGGCCAGACGGAGCGTGGCGCTTGTCGACTGCTCATGACGCCATAGCCCTTTATGATTCCGAGGCGCCATGAGGCTTGAATCTTCTTTCGCACACCACGCCTGCTCCTTTGCCCCCAAAAACTCATCGCCTTCCTCGCAAACCTCGTTGCTTAGGTTCCGCCGCCACACTTCTCCCCTCATTTCTCGATGATTCCTCCTAGAGATGGCAACTTTTCCCCAGACTCCTCGCCCGCCTCGGCCCAAGATTGGGTCACTTAATGTCATGGAGGTGAACACGACTCCATGGTCGACATGGGGGTCATGCCGCCGACGACGCTGATTTGCGCTCGCCCAGCCTGCGGTGAGTCCTATCCCACTCCTCGCTCCGAGGAGATCGTCATCTTCGAATCTTTTTTCCAACGCGGGTTCGGGCTCCCGACCAGCGCTTTCTTCCGTGGCCTTCTTCATTTCTATGGCATTGAGTTAGTCCATTTAAATCCCAACTCAATTCTTCACATTGCCGTCTTTATCCACCTTTGCGAGGCGTTTCTTGGCATTCGCCCACACTTCAATCTTTTCCGCCATCTTTTCCTCCTCAAGCCTTTTCCGACCAAAGCACCCCTAAAGCGGTTGGGGGAGCCGGCTTCCAATTGAGGGATGGGTTGAGGAAGCTGTATTTCGCCATCCCCTTCAGGACCTCGAATAAGGGTTGGCATCGAGAGTGGTTCTACTGTGCCAACCCCGACCCTTGCCTTCCTCCCTTCACCGGGGAACCCCCAAAAGTTTCCGCTTCCTGGACCGAAGCCCCGCTAGAGCATGAGATGGACCAGGTCAACGAGCTCCTCGCTTTGATCTGCGATTTGAAGGAAGAGGGCTTGACCGGTGTTGGGATTCTCACCAACTTCGTCGTTCGCCGGGTGCAGCCCATCAAGGAACGAGTCTTCCTGGGGTATGAGTACAGAGAGAAAGATCCTACGCGAGAGGCCTCCGAAGACATTGACCGAAATACGCTCATCATCCGAATGAGCGATCTTCTGGCTGCGGATGTCGCGATTACACTTAAGGAAATACCGAGGGCCTTTTGCCTGGCGAATCCTCCTCCTGAAGTAAGTGCTCGAAGCTTGTCGATGTTGGGTTGCCGACCTCCAGGCGACCGCCGACTGATTCCGTACTTGTTGCTTCTCGCAGAGTCGTTTGGCCTTTTGCTCGGACCCTCCTCTTCCGCGCTTTTCTTCTAGCCAAAGCTTCATGGGGAAGCGTCCTGCCGACCCCTCCTTGGAGGAGTCGAATGCGAAGAGGAAGGAGCCCTTGCCTGAGGGGGACACAGAACAGGGGCCGGCACCACAGCTCGTCAATGGGGGTTCGTCCGCTCGGGGGTCCGCAGGGCCATACATCAAGAAGTCGACGCCCCGGCACCCACGAGTCCGAATAGCGCCGGTCGCCTCCCCTAGCGATTTTACTACTCGGAAAGGGGCCGGACTCAGGATGCGAAGGTCCCAAAGGTTGGTCTAATTACCAGTCTTTGTTCCTGCTTCCTTGGCGTGTGCTTGACTTCTCTTCTAGCGATCAGGGCGGCGACAGCTGGTGTCCCCAAGGAGGCTCCGACCGCGGCTGCCCAGCAGACTATTTCAGAGGGTGCCGTGGACCCAGAGGGGATGGAATCGCCGCCAGCCCCTGTGACAGGTGGCGCCGAAGCAGCTTCGGGATGGACTGAAGCTGTTTCGCCCGCTGCAGTCGGGACTAGCGGTGGAGAGCCGACTATGAGTCCGCCCGCAGGGGCACCCGAGCCGACAGGCGGGACAGAATACCCCGAGTCCATTACCCGCTCTCCTCCCATGGAGAAAATCAGCCGACAACCTCGCCAGCCGGAACCTACCCCCGAGGCTCCGCTTCGGATTGTTTTCTACCATGAAGACAAATGGAAGGCCCTCGGCGAGGGGGATGAGAAGGTGAGGGAGGAGCTCAACCGAAGTGCTATCAGGTGCACCGAGCTGGTCCGGGTAAGCTGTCTCCTTTTTCTTCTTTTTCTATTCGCGCGCGAGTGGCATTTATTCTTCACCCTCTCGGCATTCTTCAGGAAATGGTAGACCGCTCGGAGCAAAGGGACGCTCTGCTCAAGGAGGTACTCCTAAGGTCAGGAGCAGAGCGAAGACAAAGTCGACTTGAACGCGTCCGTGCAGAATGGCGGCCGAAGCCGAAATCTCCAGGCTGAAGTTCAAGCCTTGAAGGAGGCACTTCGAGATTTGTGCCCCTTCGAACGGTTTAGTCGTAGTCTCGATTGCCCTTGTCTTCGACTCGCTTTTGTTGCTCCAAATTTAATACCCATCGCTTCCAACTGCGTGATGAGCTCGATGCCGAAAGATTCTAAGCTCCAAACTCGGACTGACAGGGACAAGTTGGCACAAGAACTGGAAGGTATTAATATCTCCACTCGGCGTTAGGTCTTTCATGCTTGAGATGCTTATGGTGTTAGCCCGACTGCCTTGCAGAGACCCGGAGGAAGTCGCTGGCGCGGGTCGACGTCCTTAGTGAGGAGATCAAGACTGCGAGCGCGGTTCGCAACAAATTCTACGCCTCCGTCAAGGGATTATCCAAGTTCCTGAGCCATGAAGGAGCTGAGCCAGAAGATGAAGAAGAGGCTCTCGCCTTGCTGTCAACAGGGCCCGAGCATCTCAAGGACTATATCTGGGAAACGGCGACCACGAGTGCCAGCCAAGAATTGGCCATCGTGAAGTCATTATACCCCGGGGTGGAGCTAGAGGCCGTCAAAGAGGGCTTCACCTGTTCCACCGATGACGATCAAGCTGCTTCTCTTCTCGACGAAGTTAGAGACGTAGCTTCTTCTTTAGTTGAAAATCTGGACTTGGATCATTAACAAACACTGTCTCATGTTGTACATGTCGGGCAGGGCACTTCACCACGACATGGGTGATAGTGCAGCACAACTAGCAAGAAAGATAAAGAAGAGGCTACCACGATGAGAGAGAGAGAGCAATGAGTGAGCGAGTGAGCAGTGATAAGAGTGGAGAGAGCTCGGCGTGGTGCCGATCGAGGGGAGAGAGAGAGGGACTGAGAGAGTGAGAGTGAGCCAAAAAGAGTGACATATAGAGTCGTTGCGGTAGAGAGGGACTAAGAGAGTGAGAGTGAGTCAGAGAGAGTGACATATAGAGTCGGAGGGGGAGAGAGAGACTGAGAGAGTGAGAGTGAGTCAGAGAGAGTGATACAGAGAGTCAGAGGGAGCGAGTGAGTATCATAGATATTTAAGCATCCATAATTTTACTTAATTACTTGAATTTTATGATTTTATTTTATTTTCTAATTTTCCATTTCACCATAAAATGGTTGTCGAACCAAAATCTTAGAGAGAATATAAATAACCACCTTTGAATAACAAATTGCAAAATTGGTACCTACATTTGTCAGTATAACAGATTTTGTCCAATTCTTGATAAAACTCAATTAATGGGTTTAATTTTCCTATGAAAAAAGAAAAAATTATTTAATCAAATTGAATTTTTTAATCTTTTCTTTTTTTCTTCTTTTTCCTATTTCCTCCTCTTCTTTTTCTCTTTTTCTTTTCTCCCCTCCTTTATTTTTCTTCCTCCCTTTCTTTTCTTTTCTTCATTTGGCCATCCTTATCCTGGGTTATACCCCAGTGGCACGCCCTCGCCCCCTCCCCACTGTGCAAAGGTGCTACCGCCCTATTCTCCCACCAGGAGCGGGAGGGGAGTGGCTGTGAGAGGCGAAGCGGCGTGGGAGGCCAGCAGGCGCTGGAGGCAGAGCAGCCGCAGGTGGAGGGAGGCAGAGCTGCGTAGGAGGTGAGTGAGCATGGGAGGCAGAGCGGCGCGGGAGGGGAGTGGCCACGAGAAGCAGAGCGATGTGGAAGGCGAGTGGGTGTGGGAGGCAAAGCAGCGGCGAGAGGAGGGAGGCAGAGCGGCTGCGAGACGGCAAGCGATGGAAGGAGGGAGGCTAGCGGCTACGGGAGGAGTGTGTCGGCCTGTCGCCTGTGAGTCCACGGCCACTTACCATGACGAGCGAGGCGAGGCGGCCACGACCACTCGGCATGACAGGCGAGGCGGCCACGGTGATTTCTACACCATGGGGGAGACATGGTGAGGCCATGGCGGGGTGACACGGCCACGACACGTAAACAAGTACCCTCCCTCCCCTCTCCCCCACGCTCCACACCCCACCTCACTGGCCACCATGCCCCTATCACAGGCATGCGGCAGAGCTGTCGTGCCATGCGTGCTCTATGAAGGCATGCCCCTCGCGGCCGAAGTTAGCATGACTCCAAAGCCAAATGGTCAGGCCGCCCACCGCGTTTAGTTCTCGGGCCTTGCACGTACCGAGAACGATTACGCGTCGGTCTAGCATGACCCACTTCGTGTTAGGCCAGGCTTCAGATTGGATCATGGTGCCGTGCCTCGGGCTGGCTGTTGCGCCAAAAACTTGAAGCAGGGTTTATCGACAATAGCACACCAGACGAACACCGGGTTCAAGACATGCCAACCAATTTGATCATGTAATCGGTAAGAAAAAACTGGAATATGCTCAAAGCTGAACTGATAAAACAATCGGTCTGGATCTAATCAGCTAAAAGCCAATCAAATCAAGGGTAACAGTAAATCTAATTAACTGATTAGGGCTAATCAGAGAATAAGGTAGATCTTCTCCGAAAAAGGCAATGCACAACAAGATTGAACAAAAATCAAACCTGATTGGCGTAATCAAAGATGATTAACAATCGGTTATGCACAACTTTATTATCAAATCGAGTTACAAGAGAACCTAAATTGCAGAAGCTACTCCTAGTTGACAGAAAATAAAAGTAGTGTACTTGTTGATTGGATTGTGTCGTTTCTGCTTGCCCTTGACCATCTTTTATAGTTATCAACCGATCGTGTCCTATTCCAACACGCTACAAAAATATGATCTGTATCGGCCTTGAATTGGATGGTTTCTTCCTAAAATATCAGTTATAACCAAAAATTCAGATCCTCTTCCATATCTGATATGAGCCATAACATCTCAATCCTTAGGCTGACAATTTTAACTACTCCTACCACATCTTGGTGAAAACATATGCCCCCTATTTTTGGGAGACAACTTGTTATCTTCTAAAAATCTTGGCCATTGGCTTATGCGATATTGGCTTGACTTAATATTTTCTCCAGTAACCGTCACTTTAATGGTGCCGTAAAAATCTTGATATGCGTATCGTGCATTTTAATTGTTCGCACCCCTCGAAATTATCTCTTGCCATTTCACCTTTTTCACCTCGCTATAAATATGTGGCCCCATACTGTCATTCTCATGCACTCAAGCTCTTAGAACTCTTGCTATCGGCTTTGAGCTCACCTCCTGTTGACAAGTCTCTAGCATTCCAAGTACTTAATCAGTCAATCACCCCTTTCATCAGATCAGCTGAATGGATCCTGACCTGGTACTCATCCCAATTCCCAATAGTGATGACCAGTACCACCTAGGTCTGGTAGGAAACTTAGATTCCGGTACGGTCATAAATCAAGAAATTTCGCATCTCCCATTATTGGTTGCTGGACATAACATAGAGGGGTGGAGAAAGAGCTTTAGGGCTTGGCCGACATCGCTCAAAGAATGGTGCAACTGGTATATTCGAGTGGCTACTCAGAAAAGAGAGGTGTGGGAGAGGATGGGGATAGCTGAGTGCCTCCCTCTTTCTTTAGCCGATCTAGAGGCCAATGAGCCCTTAGTGGTCACAGCTTGTTATTTCTGGTCAGACACCTTCAACGCTTTCATGTTCCGAACCAGTCCGATCAGGACAACTCTCTTGGACATAACTCAATTTTGCTGCTTGAGGCCTAATGGGGAGCAAATATTAGCTTATAGTGCCAAACCAAAACTCAAGCTCACAGATCTAAGGGGGAAGGATGGAGCAATATACAAATAATAATAACCAAGCCAGCGGGCCAGTATCGGATGAAGAGCATGTTGCTTTCTTCAACTTCTAGCTAGACAGATTTCTTTTTTGTGGGGCTTCTCTTGGGCTAACCCAGATTTACCAAACTATATTAGAGTAGCTGGTAGAGGGTTGTCGGCTAGCCCTATGAAAAACATTGCTAGGGGCGGTGTCGACGATCGGAATCGCCAACCGCAGAAATGAAACAGGGGTTAGTGGAACTAGGGACCCGAACAGAGCTTGGCTCAACGAAGGGAAGGATTCGACGTGCCGAAGATCGGAGCTAGGCGACAACGAGCGTGAGACGAGGGTTTATACTGGTTCAAGCCCCTGTGAAGGTAATAGCTCTACTCCAGTTGCCTTGCGGCGGTGATCTTTGCTATTCTCGTGTACAGAGGTGTATTACAGCTCAAGCTTAACAATGGCTATGTCTAGTGCTCGAGCTCTGATGTTTTCTTCTCCTAAGCTGCGTATCCTTAGCCTTATATCTTCCTTGCCCATAACGAATGGGAGACATTCCCGGGTGGTGGCTTTCATGCACGTTGAGGATTGGTCAGCAACTACTCCGGACTTGTTGCACGCGCCTACTTCACCCCCACGATCCGCATCTTGGTAACCGCCGGTCAAACACACTTTCCGGAACCCAAGGGGGACTACGGCACGAACGAGAGCCGACCCGAGCTCGAGGTCATGCGGATGCCGTGCTTGAGGGCATACGCGCTCTAGGTCGTGGCAGGGGCCCCCCCGAGCTCGGGAGCCTGTTGACCGTGCATTGATCGGCCAAGGGTTGCCCAACCCTCGTCAGCTAGCCCCCGAGGCTCTAGGTCGAAGAGAGCACTTGAAATGACCTCGAGCCTCATCTTGCGAGCATAAGGAGCAAGCTTCTGCAGGACCCAATCCCTTGGCCGAGGTCGGGCAGAGACCACGAAGTGAAACTTTCGGCCTCGACACCTGGCGACCTTTGATCTCCGCAATGATGGTACGGATGCGAACGGCCGGCGGACACCTGGGGCACCTCGAGTCCACGGCCCAGGTCTTAATTGCGCCACAAATCATGGTCGCACGCTTTTGAAGCGCCAGGATCGATTTATTGGCGAGCGCCCATTTAACCCGAAAGCACCACAAAGAACCATCGAGGAAAAACTCATGATCCTGCGCTTCGCCTTCCAAGCCACTTCGTTCGGGCAAGACTCCTCTTCTCCCTTCGACCAAATCACGCGACGCCATGGCAAGCCGAGGAGCACACCGTCAGCCATGGCGAGGATGAAGGAACCGAGTCCCTAGGGCCGATTGACTCGGTAACATGGCGATTGCCGGGCGGTGAGACCGAGCCGCGGCCCGTGATCATTTAAATCATCTCGCACCGAGCACTACGCCTTCTTCTGGTCTTCGGACCCGGAGAGCGAAGTTCATCGCAGTAGTCCTCTCCACCGCGAGATCGAACTCATCAACTGTGCCAAACTCCATTCTCGCTCTCACCATCTTCTCCCACTGTGCGAGGGGTTCCTAGGATCCTTCCCACCCCTCGCTCTTCTTCCCAGACTTCAACCCTTTTTCGCCTCGGGAAGGACCCGTGGTCGGATGCCCTACTTCCTACAATGACAGGCTCAAGTGGTCCTTCCCCAAGCTCCAAGCTCGGGACTCCCTCGGCCCATGGTCTGAGCGGTGGTTCTACTTGAAGAAGGGGGAACTCGGCACGCTGGTGTACGAGGGGACCCCTATTGCCGGGAAGAAGGAGACCCCGGAGGCGGACGACCTCGAGGTCGACGAGGAGGCCATCACCGTCATACACATCTACGCCGCGGCGCGCCTCACCGGGCAGGTGATCGCCAATGATTTCCTACGGAACCGAGTGTCCCCCTGCGGAGGAGGATGCATCCGTTCTACGAGATCCGGGGGGGCTCGATTCGACTCCACGAGGGCACGCCCCAGTAAGCCTTCTTGCCTCGAGGTTTTACTCGAGTCCGCCTTCGATCTTTTTTTCGATGGTCGCTTCCCTTGCAGCTACCAAGGAGTCCCGGATCGCCGCCAGATGAGCGAGATGTTCGAAGTCGGCGACGAAGTACGCCCATCGACGACCCCGCCCCAAGAACGTGCTTCGAAAAGCGAGGTAAGTCGTTCCACCAAGCTCTCAACTCGAAAGCATCCACGAGGCCCTTCTTGAACCTCGTGATGCTCGCAGGACCATCGAGCCGCCGAGATAGCCAGAGGATGCTCACACGGCCGGGGGCAAGAGCAAGAAGGGGAAGAGGAGGTCTCCCCTTGCCGGAGCAAGCCGCCAGGTAGTGAAGAAACCCCACGTCGAGTGGGGTGACCGCACCACGGTAAGGATTCCCTCGGCCGTGCCCCCGAGCCCATGCCCGTGTCTTTTGTTGCTTGATATGCTCTCCCCTTTGCAGCAGCAGAGCACGGAAGCCGCCGCCAGGCCCTCGAGCCCCCAGCCGGCCCAGGGCGCCCAGGCTCGGGTCCCCAGGGCCGCCACCACGGATGACGCGGATCCGGTGTGAGACCCGAGGTCCCAGGCCAGTGGACAACGAAAGCAGAGTGCCCCTACAGCGTCGGGGCAACAGGACCTACGCCGGCCCTCGACAAGGTGGAGGCTGGTGACCCATGTAAGTTTTTGGCCATTTGGTTCGCTCCGCCCCCTTCGTGTTCTTCTGGTTTAGTGTCTGTTCTTGATCACAGACCTCGAGCGCGTGCACTCGAAACTTGCCCGTTTTGACGATGGATGTTGTCCAGGGTGAGTCCGAGTCCGAGGAGGAGAAGGATTCCTACGTGCTGGCCCCGCGCCGTCCCTCGGGCCGAGCGCGCATTCCTTCTGAGCCACCGAGCTAGGACCCAGTCGACGAGTTCGACCAAGGGCTCGACGACTCAGCCGAGGAGAACTAGCACGTGACCAGCGAGGACTACGGCACCGGCGAACCGGACGTCATCGCTGTCATCGACCTTCCCGAGGTCGGCGCGAAGGAGGGCTCCCAGAGCGCCTTGGTCGCAGCCGCAGAGTCACCCTAGGCTCGCCCGACCACGGTCGCTCCGAACGTCGAGGTCGTGGTGCCACTGGCCACCGAAGATGGCAGGCACATGGACGCACCTCAGTTCTGCCTCGACCAAGGTCAAGGCTGGCGCCGAGGCCACGGCACCCCAGGCCACAGAGGTTGAACGCGCAGCGGGAGGGCACGTGGTGGATCCGGTCGTCGTTCCCTCAGTGACGGAGGCGAGAGGAGCCCCGACCTCGCCGGGCCTGGTCCGGCGTTCCTAGGTCCGCGCTGCTTGGCGAGCTAAACCCACCGGGGGAGGCGGTTGAACTCCAAGTCACCATCGGCGCGGAGGCTCAAGGTCTTGGCCTGCTGCCACGGGCGGCCGAGGTCGGCTCACCAGAGCGCCGGCGACAAAGTGTCGGGAAGAGATCTCTCACAAGATCGACGATCACGAAGAGTACACCCGCGCACGCCTCGAGAACCACCTTCACGTGGTAAGGACCCCCCTGTGTACCTCGCAGCTGGTTAGCCTGAGTTCCCTTGTTTCTTTACTTACCTCGGGCCACCCTATCATGAAGGTGATCGGCAACATCTCCCAAGGGCTACGAGGCCTTCAAGAGCACGCCGACAAGCCGAGGGGCCTCCCCAACATGGTGGAGGCACGGAGGCCGAGCGCCCTGTGTTCATCGAGACCCGGAGGTCGAGCAGAGGAGCTCGAGCGTAGACTGTGGAGCTTGACGACCTTCGCCAGACGATGAGGGCGCAGGAGGTAGCCCATGCGGCCGAGCTCGAGCAGACCAGGGTCTCCGAGCGCGAGCATGGCTTCAAGGCCGTGGAGCAAGAGCGCGCGCGGTCGGCCAAAGCGCTCGAGGCCGAGCGTGCCAAGGTCAAGGCGCTGGAGAAGGCCGCTGCGGGGCAGGCGTCTTCGACGAAGGTGTCCCCCAAGCTCGAGGCCAAGATCCTGGAGCTCGAAGGGAAGCTTGGGCGCGCCAACGAGGCACTCAAAGCCGAGCGGGCCAAGGTCGAGGATCTGAGGTGTACGTCTCTTCCGCCTTTAGTCATGCTCCTTAGGTCATTCGCCGACTACATGTCCTTATCCAGCCCCCGTTGGGTCCAAGGTCGAGCAACGCCGGCCTTAGGCGCAAGATTTAGACGCGAGCAAACGACCACGACCTGCAAAGCTGAGAAAAGGTCCAGAGAAAAAGTAAACGTGACACAAGCTAGCGAGACGGTCACAATCGAACTGATGTGCGAATCACGACCATGACCCCGTGCACTGCTCAATGGTCAAAGCTGCGAGGCTTGTGGCTCGAGCCCGAGCACAGGGGAGAGCTGGGTTGCGAAGAGATTCGGCTTACGTGCAGCTCGACCACTAGGGGTGAACGTTAAGCTCGCGACGCTCAGACCAAGAATGAGGGCGCTGGGCACGGAGGTCGTGTTCGAAGAAAAAGTCTCGGACAACAATAATATTGTAGTCACAAGAGAAAAAGATATAAAGGGCGAGAATGGAAGAATAACTTTTATTGAAATTTAAGGTAAAGAGGTTACACATAAAACTTTCAAAGCTGATCTATGTTCCACGAGCTAGAGAGCTCTCTGCCATCGGGCATCGCCAGCCAGTAAGCCCCCGTGCGATCTGCTGAAACGACTCTATAGGGCCTCCCACCGTGGGGATAACTTGTTGGTGTTGATAGCGCTTGAACTGCCTCGGTGCTAAGTCCCCAACAAGGAGCTCCCTAGGTCGTAGCGACCGAGACGCATGTCTGCGAAGAGCTTGTACGTAGTGCGTTGATCGTAGCAGTGCACGGCATCTTACTTCTTCTACGAGGGCAAGGTCGAGAGACCGTCATCGGCCAAGTCGACCTGTCGACCTGTCGACTCGGCAGAGCCAACAGAACCTCAAGAGGCAGATTTGCTTCAGCATCAACACGAGTGGAAGGGTGTGGACCTTGTGGCTCGGGCTTGTCAGGGTACGAATAGACCATAAGACGGTGGGAAGTTCATCCACCTGTGTCTTGTTGTGAGCGCTCGAGCTCATCCGCAACTCGTTTTTGACATACTCGATGATTTGTCCGCTGGCGCTGCCGCTCCGCTGTTCGGGGTGAGCTACGGTTAAGCACACTTTGATGCCGAGGCCTTCGCAAAACTCCCGAACAACTCACGGGTAAACCGAGTACCGTTGTGTCGTGATAATTTTGCATGGAACCCCGTACCTGGTGACCACGAACAAAGCGAAAAAAATGGATATACCGAAAGCAAAGGATGGTCGAGACCGGCTCAGCCTCGATCCACTTGGTAAAAGTGTCAATAGCAACGAACAGGAACTTCTTACCCCCGACCGCCTGAGGAAAAGGGCCGAGGATGCCCAGCCCCCAAGTCGAGAAAGGCCAAGCGGCGGATGGTCTGCGCCGATGCGGTTGATGCGATTTTCGCGTGGAACCGCATGCTCGACAGTACGGACGATATCGCGGGCATCCTCAAGCGCCAAGGCCAATAATACCCTATACGGAAGGCCTTGCGACCATCGCCCCAGACGAAGAGTGCGCCCACAGAGGGCTCGAGTGGATGTCATTTAACAGTACTTACTCTTCCTCCAGAGATGCACCGCCGTAATGCCGAGACATTCCGCTGTAGAGCATCCCGCCGACGAGCGTATAAACTCGCCCAAGACTTGATCTCGCTCGCTTCGGTGGTCGGGCAGAGGTCGCCTTGCAAGGAAATTATAAATGGGTTCAGCCCAGAGGATACCTTCCACCACGGCGAAAGCAAGACCTCCTAGTCAAGATCGAGGGTCCGCAACGTCTCCAATATGACATCGGGCGGGATCCCGTCGTCGGAAGAACCGAGCTTGGAGAGGAAGTCGGCACTGGAGTTATCCTTCCCGGTATGTGTTTGAGCTCCGTGTTCGGAACCACTTCTCCATCTTTGCGACTTCGCTAGGTATCGGACATCGAAGTCCCCGAAATCGTACTCCTTGTTGTACTGATTAAAGCGCGCCATGCTCCCGAGATCTTGTGTTTTCCCTGTGAATGAGCAAAGCCAATCAGGCCCCACGGTGGGCGCCAGCTGTCGACGATCGGAATCGCCAACCGCAGAAATGAAACAGGGGTTAGTGGAACTAGGGACCCGAATAGAGCTTGGCTCAACGAAGGGAAGGATTCGACGTGCCGAAGATCGGAGCTAGGCGACAACGAGCGTGAGACGAGGGTTTATACTGGTTCAAGCCCCTGTGAAGGTAATAGCTCTACTCCAGTTGCCTTGCGGCGGTGATCTTTGCTATTCTTGTGTACAGAGGTGTATTACAGCTCAAGCTTAATAATGGCTATGTCTAGTGCTCGAGCTCTGATGTTTTCTTCTCCCAGGCTGCGTATCCTTAGCCTTATATCTTCCTTGCCCGTAACGGACGGGAGACATTCCCAGGTGGTGGCTTTCGTGCACGTTGAGGACTGGTCAGCAACTGCTCCGGACTTGTTGCACGCGCCTGCTTCACCCCCACGATCCGCATCTTGGTAACCGCCGGTCAAACGCATGTTCCGGAACCCAAGGGGGACTACGGCACGAACGAGAGCCGACCCGAGCTTGAGGTCGTGCGGATGCCGTGCTCGAGGGCATACGCGCTCTAGGTCGTGGCAGGGGCCCCCCCCGAGCTCGGGAGCCCGTTGACCGCACGCTGACCGGCCAAGGGTTGCCCAACCCTCGTCAGGCGGTCTACCAAATGATGTATATTATAAGAAGTCAGCTATTTACAGGCTTTGCCAACTTCACTATCGACAATGTAGGAGGGCCGCTTTGGTTTATACAGATCTGGCTATACTGCTTATTCAACCGACTTTCACTCTGAATCTAGCTGAGAACACTCCATTTCCAGGAGAGGACACCCTAGAGGAAGTAGTGCCCCAATTTAGAGCAAGCCGATCATTTGGCAAAAAAATTCATAATGTGCTCTGGGAATAGGGCTGTGCACAATATCACCGAACCGAACAAACCGAACCGGAAAAACCGAACCAAACCGGTCAAATCGGTTTGACTAGTTTTCGGTACGGTTGCTAGAAAAAGTTGGTTTCGGTGATACGGTTTTGTTGGTAAAAAATCGAAGAAAAACCGAAACCGAACCGCATCTAAAAAGTAAAAATCCCCCCAGGCCCCATCTGGATCCGGCGCCATTCCATTTCTCATTTTCTTGCAACCCTAGTTAGTCGAGGGCTCGACCGCTCGAGGCTTGGGCGGCGCCGCGGTGGCTTCGGTGCTTTGTTGCCCGTGCTACCTGCCTCCGTCGGCCGCCCCCGCTTCCCACTTGGCGCTCGGCTGTCTCGCCTCGCCTCCTCGCTCCAGCCCCCGCTCCCACCTCCCGCCTCCTGGTCCTAGCCCGGCGAGCGGCGGGCGACGGCCCTACTGCCCCGATTAGCAATTGCCGCCGGCCTCCCGCTCTGGCCCGGCCCTGCCTCCCGCCTCCCGGCCTCCCGCCCAAGATAATCTCATTATTGGTTCAAAGTGAGATTTGAATAGTTGAGTCATAATTGCTTTCTCTACGTGTGTTGCTATTTGAAAGGGAAAAAGGGCAATGCCTTTGCCACACTTGTTGTTCTCGCCCTATCTTTTGTCATTCATCATGCTATATTACAAACTTCTTTTATCCCAAAGGAAATGTTTGACTTTGTGTTCTATCATTCATTTTCATGTTTTATGTTCTCGCCTCATGTATTGACAATAGTGTGAATCTATATTGTATGCTTCTTGAAGATGATCGGAAAATGAATAAAATCTAAATGCAAAGTTTTCAAGGGTTGCTAATCTTGAAGATGCTCAAAGATTATTCATCTCGCTAACAAAATAGAAATTCATTCACCAAAGGAAGAAAATAATTCCACTAATTCAAGTCGCTACTGGATACAAAAGACTTTGAAATTAGCGATGACAATGATCGTAACCACAAGCAATCAAGACGAGAAGCTAGACCTCAATCGCTTGATGAGAATATCGAGGAGCAATCTCAGGAGGCCTTTGAAAAAAAGGAACAGGTTTCGTAATGGACAAGATTATGGTGGAGCTGATTCACATGGGGAATCACGAAAGATTTTGTACCAAAATTCAAGAAACACAATTCAAGAAACAACAATTCATTCAAAGATGGTCCATTGTTTTGACTTCTTCGTGTTAGCTTGTTAGCAACAAACACAAGCCGAGAGACCAGAAGTCAAGATCATCGAGCTACGGCGGATGGTTCTCACACCACTCAAAGACTCAGAGATGTTTAGATCTTTTCCAACAAATAGCTATTCGGGAAACCGGGAGGTTAACTACATCTTTAAAAATTCGCATCAAGTTTGGTAAATATGGTATTTACCGACACCGTACCGATATACATTAGGATTTACGGAAACTGAAATGTATTTACAACAAATACCGTATTTATCGAACTAGCAATACCGTATTAACCGAATATACCATATAAACCGAACCGAATAAACCGATAAAACCGAACGAATAGTCCTATCTGGGAATGAGAAAATGATCACGCCTATTGGCTCAAGGAAATACATGTCATTCTTCCTACAACTTGACAGTGAAGATTTTAATCAACGTGACTTCTTCAGCTACACAAACGTAGCTGATTTCTTATGGCCTTCTTTTCTGCATTTGGATGCTGATAGCGCTTTGATGCCTTAGGAAACTTTGGAACTATATAAGCTTTTTATATCGCCAAGTATATTGCTTGTTGGCCTTCACACAAGAAATCAGACTTTTTGGCCTTCATATGAATTCTATCACCCATCTGTTTATGCTAGGCAATTGGGCTTTGGACAAGTTGTTCCAAGCCTTCCACTTCTTGATTGGCTCCAAACAAGAGCGCGGGTCCGTAATGCAGTTGCAACCAGAAACATTTTAGAAATAGCTGACATACTCCAAATTGAAGACTTGCCACATTTTGTGTTGAATACATGTCGGGCAGGGCACTTCACCTCTTGGTGTTTAGCAATTGCAGAAGCACTTTATCTTGAGAAGACACCATTGGCCATTGTTAATAAATTCTTTGCAAATTTGCCTGAGCCGATAGTAGTTACTAATAGTGACTCAAGCGATGAAACTAGCTCTTCAGGATATACTAACACAAGCCATGTAGACATTATTGGCGAGGTATCAGCTAAATGAATTTTCCATTTTTAATTCTGCTCAAGTAATTTTGCTAATCGACTTTACTTCTTTTTTGCAGACCAAGGCTGCTAGTAAGAAACCAATTTCTAGCCCATCGGGTAGTAGCTATCAGACCAAAAGGCCGCACCAAGCGATCGGCCTTACAGGATACACTTCTGGTACCTTGGGCATCCAGAGCCCATCTCTATCGGATATCGAGAAACAACAACAACCCAGTAAGTATACTTTGATCGGCTTCAATGTCCTTTTATGTTAAATATCTCTTTAGAGACTCACTCTTAGCCAATCAATCTTCAGAGAAGAAGTAGGCCAAATCAACCAAGGCCCCCACCAAAAGAGGCTCCAAGCCTCAAGAACAAAGTGGGGAAAATTCGCCACATGCGTCGGCTACTGGCGAGGTGAGTTCAGTTTCTAAAAATTATTAACATGTTACTTCATTGGCCTTACTCACCTTAATGTTTCTTTACTTCAGCCGACCCCGTTAGCTCAAGTGGCCAATGTCTTGGTAGATTTGTAGACTACCTCAATCAAGCCTCCTCCACCATCTTCTCAGCCAACGCCTCTGGCCCCAATGTTGCCGCTATACCAGCATCATTCAATCCAGCAGACCTACTAGGTTTCATTATGTCCGATCTTGAAGATCCAGAGATAGTGGCTATCGATGACAACCCTGCAGACATCTGCAAGATCGTTGAGGTGTCAATGGAAGCATCGACTGTAGTAACAATGCTCCAAGCATGAAAGAGTGATTGGACAAGCTCTTCCTCCTGGTGAACCAGCCGTAGGTAAATATCCTCCACGTCAACTAGCCGGTTCGGGATGCAATGGCCGCTGTTGAAGCTGATTTGCCCCTAGAAACAATGCCCGTGTTGCTTGACGTCTCCACCTAGATGAGAAGAAGGCAGCAGTGGAGGCGGCCCAAGCTCAAATCGCCTAGAGGAAAGCTCAAGAAGCCAACTAGAAGATTTTGAACAAGCTGGTGGCCGACGCTAAGGCCAAAAAGAAGAAGTTTGACATAGACACCCAATCCCTCAGGATGAACAAGGAGGTAGTCCAGAAGCTTGAAGCGACCAAAAAGCTTCTCGAAGAGGAATTGGCTAAGTTGAACAAGCATAACTCTGATGGCCAACAAATCATAGAGAAGTCCAAGTCAGCTATCAAGGACCAAAAACTTAGAATCACTTTAGCTATTGTCAAGCGCCAAAAAGCAATCACTAAGATTGTCCCTATGCTCTAAAACACCAAAGACAACAAAAGAATCTCGACGAAGTGTAGGAGACAATAGCTAAGACCGCAAGAGCTTTGTCTGCTTTGGGTGCTAGAATTCTCGGCTCTGGTCTGTAATTGACTTTTAATGTAATGAGCCAAATTATTTTATGTATCTTGGGCTGTTGACAAACAATATTTTGTAATCGGCTATTTAACTTTTTTATCAATGTCTCCTGAATTTGCAATTGGCTTGTATTTCTACTTAGCTAGAATTAACCGGTTAATTCTGGCTTTTCAAGCAACGAACTCTTATAGCCGATTGAGAGCCAATCCAAACACTAGGATAATATTTCTTCAAGTATTTTCCATTGATTGCATTAGGAAGCATAATCCCCTCCAACATTTCCAATATGTAGGAGTTTCCATCGACAAGTCGACTTATCTTATACGGCCCTTCCCATGTAGGAGACCACTTACCGAAATGGTTATCCCTAGAGCCGATAGGCAATATAGTCTTCCAGACTAAATTGGCTTCATGAAAAGACTTAGGCATTACTTTCTTGTCATAAGATTTGGCAACTCTCTCCTTATTTCTCTTAAGCCGGTCTAACATACGCAACTGCAATTCTGCCAAGTCATCTAAGTTATCGACTATCAAATCCTTGTATTCTTGAATTGACAAACTATTTTGTCTGTCTACCCTTATAGAGTTGATATTAATATCAATGGGTAAAACAACTTCTTGACCATAAACCATCTGATAAGGTGAAAGCTTCGTTGCTGCATGATATGCTAACCGATATGCCCACATAGATTCTGACAGTGTTGCGTGCCAATTCTATAACATCCCAAAATTTGAGTTTTGAAATGTTTGAATTTGAAAACGAACCATTTGCATTTTTCCTAAATTAGTCCAAGCTTAATTTAAATTTTTCTATCAATGAAAAGATTTAATTTGATTAATCTATGCATCAACAAAAGATTTCCATTCGTATTTGGGTTCATTATACTTTAAGGAATTTTTCTATAATGTTTGAGATTTTTTTGAATTTATTTGCTATTTAAGTATTGAACCTATGTTTGCTAAAGTACTTTGTTTTATACAATTGCATACTATTTGTATATCAATACTTATTAATTCATCGGAATAGCTATTTACCTAGTTGACATTATGCCACCTTGATTATTAGCATACCATGTATCCATTGTTAACCCTAGGTTGGGACATTATTAGTTGGACATGATCATATTACGAACATTGGGTTATCGTAGCTATGCTTAGACATGCTTACATGTACGTTAGGATCTATATCATATGTGAAATAATGTTAATCTTAACTTAATGAGATATTGAATCATGGTCAGTTAGTCATTTGTTGTAAAATTTATTGTACCATGGGTGGGTGTGCTATTGGTCTTGGTTGAATGAAATTATTTTCCTCCTGCAAGTAATCATTCAAGAAGGGGTGCTTTTAGCACATTTAGGATGTGAAAGTCTTGTCTGAGATAAATTAAGAACTTAATCTTGTGCACTATTAAACTTGGCCTAATTGTACAACCACATGTGTGGTAGGGGATGACTCTAATGATTAATTTGAAATGTCTAGCCTTGAGTACTGCCAATTGGTGGTGTGGGTTCTGAGATGGACGGCTAGATTCGTATGGCGCAAGAGGGGACCATAAGGGGTGAAACCTTAGTGGGCAATACCGAGTTTAGACAGTGCATTGTAAAGAATTTTTCATGATCTCTCTGCTAACACACCAAAGGAAGTGTGTTAATCTGGAGGCAAAAGGAGATGATCATGTCTTGCAGGGAAAGCTGTACAATCTTTGCAAAGTGTAAAACTATTCGAATAGTTGTGTCCACGGTTATGGACATGTCTAGAGAGTTCACTGTTGTTTTGTTGTCTAAAGTTAATACCGTTGAATTTAGTAATTTGATAATTGTTTTGGATAGTGTAGGGTGATGCCTCGCCATTCTGTTCATATTGTCTACCATTGATTTACTAGTTATTTATTTATCTTTTCATAAATCTGCTTTCCATCTATTTACTGTATTTCAATTCAAGTTATTGCTTTATGCAAAAGAACCATATGTCTATCCGTTGTCAAGCCTTGCATGAATGTACTGCATCATTTCCCTACGGCATGCTTAGTACTTTTTGTACCCACGGCTTTATGTCTTTGTTGATCAGTTGCTAAAAGAGAACCAAGAAATACCGAATCTTATGGGAGGAATATTATGAAGTCTACGTGGATTAGGAAGGCGTTCCCCAGACGATTGCCTGTGGCATGTCAAATGGCCCAAGTTATCTCTTTTCCACTGTAATAGTTTATTTGTTTCTTAAAGCTCTTAAGGCACAGCTTGTATAAACTTTGACCATAAGGTCTCACATTTTATTTAATAATAATTTGCTTCTTTCTTAGTTAATTTGTTGTATGGAATGATATCTCATCTATGTTATTATTGTGTACACCAGCGTGATCCGAGACTAGTGCAGTATACACAAAGAGTTTCATATTTGTAAATCTAGGTCCTTACAAATTCCTTGGTTTTTCATTAATTTTCCTCTAAATCAACTTAATCAACACCTTGTTAGACAATTCGGCTTGCCCATTAGCTTGCACATAATAGGGTAATGAATTCAATAGCTTGATGCCCAAACTCTTGGCAAAATTTTGAAACACATCAAACATGAACACTGTCTCTTGATCGGTCGTGATGGTTTGCGAAATTCCAAACCAATATATAATATGCTCATTAACAAATCTAATAGGTTCAACACTAGAAACCTTTTTGAGCGGTATAGCTTCAACCTATTTAGAAAAATAATCGGTTGCGGCCAAAATAAATTTATGGCCCCTACTCGAAGCAAAAAATATTTGTCCGATTATATCTGCATTCCATCATTTGAATGGCCAAGGCTTAATAATAAGGTGTAAAGCCGATGCTAGGGCTAATTGTACATTGCCAAATTTTTAACAAGCCTCGCACCCTTTATAATATTGAAAGCAATCCTCCAACATTGTCAACCAAAATACCTCAGACGCCTAAGCATCCACTTCATCTTGTGTGTCGATTGATGGGACCCAAAGATACCTTCGCTCACTTCAAGACATCTTAGCAAAGAAATCTTCTATGGTCCGATAGTATAACACGTTGTCAAGAATTACATACTTCAATGCTCGCCGCCTAATCTTTCTTTCTGTCGGCTTAGAAGGATAAATAAAATATTCTATTATTTTTGTCCTCCAATTCGTAGTGTTTACACACATTATTGTTTTCTCAATCGGCTCACATTCCTCAATTTGGCCAAAAACTTTATAGCCCAATACTTGTTGAGCTAATAAATTGGCCCTATTGTTCAACTCTCGAGGAATATGATTAATAGAGAATGCGGTAAATGAGCCAATTATATCAAGACATTGATCTAAGTATTTGATTAAAATTTCATCATAACAATTATACTCTCCCTTAACCTGATATACAACTAACAAAAAATCACCGTAGGCCTCAACAGTGTCTACTCCAATATTTTCCAGTAGCTTTAGGCCTCTAAGTAATGCTTCATACTCCACCTGATTATTAGAGCATCAGCAATTGAGCCCAAATGCAAATTCAAAACTATGTTCCTTGGGTGACACCAACACTATTCCAATACCATCACCCTCTCGACATACTGATCTATAAAAATATAACTGCCAAGGGGCTATGGACACCAAATTGGTAGAAGTCTCATAACATGTTATGAAATCAGCTATGACTTATCCATTAACCGCTTTAGCCGATTCATACATCATGTCGAACTCAATGATTGCATAGGCCCATTTACCAAGTCTACTGTGCAAAATTGGTGCTGACAACATATACTTTATAATATCGGTTTTACAGATGACCTTGCAAGCCGATGCTAAAATATAATGCCTTAATTTTGTACAAGCAAAATATAAAGATAGGCAAAGTTTCTCCACTAAGGGTACCTGGTCTCGGCATCAAGTAGTCATCGGCTTAAGTAGAAAATTACCTACTCTTTTCCATCAACTTCTTGGGCTAGAACAGCTCCAATGGTCTCCTTCTCAGTCGATATATCTAACTTGAATGGTATACCCTTTTGTGGTGCAGTTAGAATTGGAGGGTTGGTCAAATATTCCATGATATCATCAAAAACCTTCTGTTGATCGACTCCCCACACAAACTCTTGATTATCTTTCAACTTTAATAATGGGGGTAAATGCACAAATATGAACAGAGAGATTTGAAATAAACCGCCGCAAATAATTAATTTTGCCGATCAACTTCTGCAACTCACTTTTACATGCTGGCAGCTTTGTTTTGGCTATGGCTCTTACTCTTTTTTGATTGACCTCAATCCCCCTCTCATGAACCATGAAACCTAAAAATTGACCAGCTGACACACCAAAAGCACATTTGTAGGTATTCATCTTTAAACCATACATTCGTGTATTCTTGAAGACTCTTTCTAAATCGTCTAAATGTTGTAAATCCTATTTAGATTTTACAACGACATTGTCAATGTAAATCTCTACAATATGGCTAATTAGATCATAAAAAATCATATTCATGGCCCGCTAATATGTTGCACCAGCATTTTTTAAGCCGAAAGTCATTACTGTCCACTCAAAAAAACCTAAGGCACTAGGGCATCTGAAGGCGGTCTTTGATATATCAGTTTCTGCCATGAATATATGATTATCTTTGGCATTGTCATCAAGAAAACTAATGATTTTATTTTATGATGCAGTGTCAATAAGCATGTCAGCTATTGGCATTAGGTACTCATCTTTTGGCATGGCTTTATTTAAATCCCTAAAATCGACGCACACTTTGAGTTTGCTATTTTTCTTCATAATAGGAATAATATTGAAAACCCATTCAGCATATCAGCAAGGCCTGATAAATTTGGCCTCCAGTAATCATTCAATCTCTTCTGTTATAACAATATACAAGACAGGATTAAATCTCTGAGGAGGCTGTTTAAACTGCCGATAGCCTGGTTTTATAGGTAGCCGATGTTCAACAAGTAGTCGGCTTAAACCAAGCATCTCATAGTATTCTCAAGCAAAACAATATTTACAATTTCTAAGGATTTTGACCAAACTTTCCTTGTACTCTACATCTAACTTTGCACCAATAAAAGTTAGTCTCTTTCTGTCACCATCACTTATGTCGACTTCTTCGAGCAAGTTAGTCGATGTAAATCCCTGGCCTAGTTTTTCAATGTCTCAAAAGTCTTCTATGGCCTCATAGCTATCTGTTATTTGCTGATAGCTTTGCATTTTGTCATGTAAGGTCTTTAATGCCTGCTTGGACTCCATCGGTGTAAAACTTTGCTCGAAAAAATCCGATTAAAAGCGCTTGGCCTTTCATTTATTGAAATCAATCTTGTGTTATTTATGTAGATAAAATCACAATCATCCAATGTTCCTCCTGATAGACACTTGGCCTCTTCATTCTGCCAGTTTGCATCTGAACTAGCCATGGCAATATGAGCCGATGTATCGGCTAGAACGACTTCAACCTCATCTCGTGTAATACCGCAGATCGTTTTTCCAAGATCTTTGGCCGGAATTGTTTTTTTTGGTTCCTTAAATTCAAGGATTTATTCGGAAGGGTGTTTTCTCCGAGTCGTATATTTTTTTCTACGGCAAGTTTTACTCTAAGAAAATTTGGTTTCATCAAGGAGTTTAGTGGTTAGTCGTTGGTTTGTGTTCTTTAAGAATTGTGGTGTAGTTTATTTTTTCCCCTAGCCCTTTTGACTAAATTCTCTCTCTCTCTTTCCTGTGTGTGTGGCTGAAAATCTCCTGGCTGTTTTCCCCATCCTGGCCGACTTCTTCTCCTCCCCGTCTCTGGTTGCTGCTCCCTTGGGCTGAGCCCTCCTCCCCAGTTCCTCAGCCGACTCCTCCCAACCGCCCCTGTCCTCCTCCTGGCGTCGCCCCTGGCTTCCTCCGGTCGCCTCTCCCCAGGCGCCTGGCACTCCCTGGCCGACTCCTCCCTGTGCCTCCTCTCCAAAGCCGGCGACAAGAAGAAACCGGCCAAAGATGGCAAAGATCGATTAGCAGCAGAAGGCCACCCCTTCTCTGTACGCCCCGACCAAGCACCACCGATGGCGCCTCCATTCCACTCAGAGCGTACCTCAAGACAGCAGAAGAAGAAATTTCAAGAAGAAGAGCAAAGAACCCCTCCTCCTGCCAAGACTCTCCCCCCTCCCTCCTTCCTCCATGGACTTTCTTTGAGGTAAAACCCTAGGAGGTGGGGATTCATTTGGATTGCATGTGTGGTGTTTGATGAAATGCCTAGCTAGGTTTTCATGGGAATGAAATGATTTTACATGCTTGTGCTGTGTCCCAGTGATTCAAGTGTACATGATTAATGTAACATCCCAAATTTTTGTTTTTTTTATTTATTTAATATTATTTTATTGCAAATTTGAATTTTTGTGAATTTTCTGGATTTATCTCGATTTTCCGAGATTTATTGGAATTATTTCAAATTAAAGTATATTGCCTTTTGTCGAAAAATAATTATAAATAGAAAAGTTTAAAATAAAGTTTTTCCAAAAATATTTTATTTGAGTCCAGAATGTCTCAAAGTATTTTTGAGATTTTTATGGGATTTTTATTGGTATTTTTATCGCCTTTAAATAAATCAAGTTATTTTCCTAAATATTTTAAATCAAAACTCGAAAATCGGATGAATAAGTGATTGGCTCGCCCAACACTATGCGCCGAGACACCGTCAAAGCCCATCTTTCTAGCCGATCGATGCAAGACCGCTGATAAAGATCCGACGATCTTCATCAAGCCTTGCGCAAACCCTAATCATGCCGTAGTTGGATCATCAAGTAACGGCGGATCAATCGCGGCGTGGGAGAACCCTAAGGACGATAACCATTGATTTAAGATGGACGCCGGATTGAATGCTACAAGAAAAGCCATCATCAAATCGCCGCTGATTCTTCGCTATTGGTTCAGATTGCGCCACGTCTTGAGCAATCGCATCCGTTGATGTCTGATCAAATGGTCAAGAGAAGTTCGTCTTCGAGTCACCGCCGGAGTTTGGATCCGAGCCGCCGTCGTCGCCGAAATTCGTTGGTTTCCAGATTTAGCGCGGTTGCCGAGGCTATTTAAGGAGGGACGGGTCTCCCGAGGATCCCTGTGAGCGCGACGCATCTTTTGGCTGATTGAGTTTCGCGAGGATCGTCGTGGTTACACTGGAAGATCTCGCAGGTTGTCGCCAAAGCCGCCGCGGTTTCGTCAGATTGCGCCGCCGCTGCCGCCGATCACCACTCCTGCCCAACCGACTTCCCACGTTGAGGCGCACTCAACCCACTGCTTCTTCTTTGCCGGAGACCACCGTAGCGCCGTCGGCCGTGTCGTCTTCCCCACCTTCGGTGAAGCTGCGCCGCCGTCTCACCATCGTCAAGGGCCGAGAGTTGTTGGTGACCGTCGGATCGTCCACGTGCGGCACATGTTTGTCCACGTCGCTTCGGTAGGTAACGCAAGCATCTCTGGATCGTGACCATCCGATTGATGGTGTGTGGTTGCGATTGCGCCATGTAAATTAGGGTAACAGGAAACCTCACCTTTAACCATAGCCGTCCGATCTAGATTGGGTGGTTGTAGTTTTGCCACGTCATATATTAAATAAGGACCGTTAGATCAGTGCGGAGCGGTGGGGATTGCGCCACATGTTAGCCACATTAGATTAGCCCAGGGCTGACGTCAGCCGATGTCAAAATTCGGATTTTTCTTTACAAAAATAATTCGGAATATTTTGATTTTCCAATTTTAGGGATTTTCAGGAATTTGAATTTTCCGAGGGCTCGTTCTCCCTCATACGAACTCCGATTGAGATGATTCAAATTTCTAAAAAATTTTAAAATTGAGATCTATCTAATGGTAGCTTTCATTTGAATTTTTGAGTTTGTTTGTTCTTTGGTTTTGGTGTTTATTTGCTATTTCTTCTCGATTCACGTAGACGCTGAATTGTGCGAGGCTTCAGAGGGGGAATTTGCAACTCAGGAACAATATTTGGATCAAGACCAGGAGCTTAACCAAGGCAAGTTATGCTTTGATCATGTTGAACCCATGTTAGGAAAAATTGCTATTTTGCTTTACTTTAATGCATGTTATTTTATGTGTATAAATGATTTCAACCTAAATTTGGGATTAGCTAATGTACCCTTTGATTTATACCCTACCTTGATACTTGTATGCCATAATTCATTGTCACCCTAGATTGGATTACTATAGTTGGTTACTAATGAAATCAACATGGGATGGTTAGAACGGAATGGGATTGCTTAGCCATGCCACGTCATCACATGTTCATGAATCACTGTTTAATAATCTTGACTAATGGAATATGGAACAATGATGAGAAATTGGAGTGTCATGTGTGGTCACACAAAGCGATTGAGTTGTTGTGGCGAGGAGGTCACGCACCGATGTTGATTTGTGGATAGCACATGGTGCTTGGTAATCAACTGGGGTGGGAAAATGATTTAGACTGGGGCAAGTGGCAAGATTATTTTTGGTGGGCCAAGAGTGGCAATTGGGCGGTCGTATTTGGTTTTTATTGGCTTTGGATACTTGAGATCACACTTGGTTAGTCTTGCCTCGGTCAACTAAGGACTTAACCTTGCGAGCCTTTGACCTGAGTCAATCTTGCAACCACATGTCTGTTATGGGGCAGCCTAGCTGACTAATTTGCAATGTCTTAGCTTGAGTACTATCGTGGTGGTGTGAGTCCGGGTGTACGGAGGAAACTCACAAGGCGCAAGAGGGGGGCCCTGGTGTAGTGGTTTTAGCCCATCAGTGTTGAAACCTCAGCGGGTAGTACTGGGTTAAGATAATGCATTGTAAAGGCTTTGTTATGATCATTCACCTGTATGGTGCATGGTTGTATCATGTGGGTAAAGTGCATAACTTCTGCAGAGTGTACAAACTATTCGGATAGCCGTTTCACCAGATTGAGCAATGCTCGGGGATTACAGTCAAGGGTTAGATTTTTGCAAAATGAAAACTTGGGATGGATGGCAGGTTGCCATGGAAGGTTGAATCTTGATTTAGGATGAGAAACTTGGTTTATTTGAGAAATGCTGAATCTATCTATTATTGTTATTTGTTTTATTACTGTCTTTTCAATCTATATACTGTACTTATTTATAAATGCTGCTTAGTTGCAAATAACCATTGTTAGCCTTTCCTTTGGAATAAGCCTTGCATATAGTTATGTTAGAATTGCATTCTGTGCACAACTTGTTGAGTACGTGCTGGTGTACTCACCCTTGCCTACAAAAGCATTAGTGCTGAAGAAGGAGTACCATGAAGGGACGAATGTTTAGGGTGCGAGCCTTGTCAGTTGCCTGTGGTATACTGAGGGGTTACCTACGCCTTCATTTCATCAGTAGTTCAATTTGTTGTTCAAATTTTGTGAGGCATTATTAAGTAAGTTGACCATAAGGTCATTTAACTGGTAATATTTAATATATAATGTCTTTTATCTTATTTCCATTGTGTATGATTATGATATTCGCTGATGTTGAGCCTGTGTGCACTAGCGTGATCCTGGACTAGTGCAGTATACACAGAGGGTCCAGATTTGCATATTCGGGTCCCGACAGAGGTGGTATCGGAGCCATACTGACTGTAGGTCTTGACCCTAGATAGTTGGTCGTCTCTATAGGTCCTTCAAAATTATTTTCTAAAGTAAAAGACCTAACCTGAAGAATAATGTGTTCTTGACTTATCTCATTCTTCTATTTCTGTCCTTACCCAAAATTCTTTCTCTTCCCTTGCTGAAATTTCTTTCTCTTACCTCTGCTAAATTAAGTTACAAACCTTACCTAAGCAGTCTTGAGTAGAAAAACGATATACCACACTTTAGGAAACAACATCGAGTGCCTGCTGCTACCATAAAGATCACGAAGGAAAGAATCATCAAGCTCACGGAAGAGCGGATCGATGAAGTGAATCAAGAGCTAGAAGACTCAGTACTTTAAGTAGCCAGTGGAGACTCATGTGTGGGAGTCGCGTTCCCTAAGATAGGAGTGTCGCCCATGTAGACGGTAGTTTTGTGTGTTTAGGTTGAATTGGTGCTTCTTGATTGCTAAGTGTGCAGTATGTGTTGCAGAGCTTTTAGGCTTACATAAGCAACCATACCAAAGTTATTAATATTGATTGCTTAAGTTATTGGGTTAAACCTATCTCCCCTGTATTAGGATCTCTACTTCTTACCTATGCTATTCTCTCTCTCACCTAACCCTTGAGGTAATCAGGTAGATGGTTCAGAATAGTGATAGCAATGGAGCTAGTGGTAGTGAAAATCAACTCAATGGAAACCCCAAGGAATGGTATGGTCATAGTAAATTCAGAGAAGGATGCTACCCCTGCATCTTGTTCGAAACCTAGACATTGTCCTATGATGTGTGGTCAATCAAACAATTTAGAAGATCGTGCGTGCATTCGCTGTGGGAAATAGGACACATCGCAGACGAGCATGCGATCAATTGCTCTAGCTATGCAGGAAGCCATTCTCCTGGAGAACATCCTATGAGCAACATCACATGTTACCTTTGTGAAAGATGAGACCATTGCCCACCTCAGTGTCCCCTGGACCCAATAGTTACTGCCGTAATCCAACATCAACGAAAGGATCTACGGACCCTAGTTGCTCGAGAATTGTCTACAAGATGTGGAATGTCGACTGTATAGGAGATGCCACTTGAAGAGCTAAAAACGTAGCACCTTGATTCTATTAACTTTCACTAGGAAACCAGTAAGTGGCCATCACCCACAGCAGGTCCCTTGTATGGTGAAGAAGATCATTTTGCTAGGGGATGTGTTGCGAGTCGGGAAGTAATGAATCACAAGAAGAGCAGCGTTGAGTGCTACAACTGCCGCCGAAAAGGCCATTATGCTAATCGATGTCCATAGAAAAGACAGATAACTCCCATAGCCGTGGATATACCGGAAGTTACCACAGTCCGGTACATAACACCAAGAGTGAGCGGTGAAATTGCGAGAGAAATTTGCTTAGACAATCACTTGAAGAAATGACGTTTAGGTAAAGACACCACTCCAATCAATGATTGCCACAAACTTAAGCATTTTGCTAATAAATGCCCTGAAAGGAAAGCAATCACATTAGCTCAAGTCAATTTCAACTCCGTACCTGTCGAAGCCCCAGTGCCAATGCTAAATCAAGGAAGTCAGGAGCCATGAGTTTACTTAGTGCAATGTCGTAACCCTATTCGTAAAGTAAGGAGATTAGTGATGAATTCTATGTAAAAGTTTCCTTGTCGGGAGAAATAAAAGCAGAAATGTTGGATACATTGGTATACGGAGTATTGGAATAAAAAAGCAATAATGATGAGTTAGATGTTTCTCTAAGAGTATTCTTGAGTTTATGGTTCACCTGGAAATGATACATGTGCAATGATGGTTAGTTTTGAGGTACCTAGCATGATCTCGTTAACCAGCAGATTTATCATTGTCAGTAAGTGCTCAGTGGTGCTGGATTTAACCAGGATGTGAGTGTTCAGTACTTATTGAGTAAGTAGAGTTCCAAGCAAATCATATTGTGACTGGATACCTAAACCCTTGACGAAATAGTTGGATGCTCAAAACATAAGGCTATTGTGGTGAAGAGTATATCGATTTAAAACCCTGAATATGAAAAACAAAGGGTATCAAGTGATGACAGTTTGTGTTAGCCAGCTAATGGATAATAGTATGGAGCTTGCCAATTAGAAGATACGCCATCTATTAGAGAATACCTTGATATAATTTCCAAGAATTTCCCTGGTATGCTGTCATATCGAGAGATCAAGTTCGTGAGCGAATTAGTGCCTGGTACAGCCCAATAGTGAAAAAACCATGTCAAATGTCTACTAAGGAATTAATAGGAAATATATCGAAGAGTTACTAGGAAAAGTTTTGAGAAGACTTAGTACGTACCATGGGAGCTCTTGCTTACCAAAAAGGAAGATGGAAGATCGGGAAAGTGCACTGAATCGTGCTCTAAATGAAGAAAAGATCAAAAACAAGTATCCAATGTCAGGATCGACAACGTGTTTGGACAATTGAGAAGAGAGTTAGAATTTCTCTAAGAGAAAGCTTCACCCAGGCTATCATCAATTGGGGAGTCATGTGAAGGATGTTTTAGGATTTCGTTCTCTACGCAATATGGACAGTATGAGTTTTGGCTATATTCCCTGGATTGACCAATACCCTGCATACTTCATGAATATGATGACTAAGGTGTTTATGGATTATTTGGATAAAATCATGGGTGCCATATAGATGACATTCTAGTATATTCTAAGACAAGAGAAGAACATGCATAAACATGTTAAATTGGTTTCGGAAAGATTGCGGGAGCAGTAATTGTTCGCTAAGTTCAGCAAGTGTGATTTCTGGAGGACAAAGGTTGAATCTCGTTAGCCACGCAAACACTGCCAAAGGAGTTATTGTTGAATCAAGTAAGGTAGAAGTTGTGTTACATTGAAAGCAACCAGAGTTCGTTACCTAGATTCGAAGTTCTAGGAATGGCAAGATATTATCGCTGGATCACAGTGTAACATCCCGAAAATTGCTTTAACTGTATTTACATTATTTCGAATTATTTAGGAATATCTGAAATTTATTTGGAATTTTTGGAATTAATAAGAATTTAAGCTTTATCGAATTAATCATATAAAATAAAGATCATGCATTTCGCGTGCGCATAAATTCTAAATTTAGTTTAAAATAATAACATTTGAAAAATAAGGATATTTCTTTCAAATACCCTCAAAAACTTATTTATAGATTTAGTTTGTTGATTTTATAAATAACCGTACAAGTGTCTGATCCACTAAAAGAATTTTTGCAGAAAATCTATATGTCGAAAAATCACAAAACCAACTTCGTTAAGTTCCAAATATTCCCTATTATTTTAGAGGATTTTTCCAAGATTTTTAGAGCCCTTTGCTAATTTATCTTAAAACACGTTTTATTTTAACACTATTCAAATTACGGAATTTGATTAGGCGGACACGTTTTGGACGGAAGGAAATCCCTGGTTGTGTCGTTTCCAGGAATTAGTGCTGAGATCGATCGTTCCACATGCAAAACGCTCGAACAGCCGTTTCTCATATTCCAGCCGTTTCTTTTCTTGCATGCATGAGGTTCAGCCGTTTCTCTAGCATGCATGCAGCCGTTTCTCTATTCCTGTGCGCATGAATTAGCGATGTCATTCTCTAAAGAAAATCACTGCTCATTTCCAGCCGTTTCCTCATTTACTTCCCAGCCGTTCTTTTCTCCATGTGCGTTTCCTCTGATTCAGTAGTTTCCTATTCTTCCTGCATGCTTGCATTAGTAACGTCATTGCTTAAATCATGTTTTGATTGCCCTTTTCTTTCCCATATGTACTGATCTAAGGTACGGCTCATCTTTCCTTTGGCTAGATTCTTTCTCCACCTCCATTTCCTTCTCTCCTCATATCGCTTGGCTGCCGCCGCCGTTCGCCGATCACAAGGCGCTTCTCTCATCATCGCCGCTTGCCGCTCGTCGATCGGATCGCACACTCTTCGTTGTCGCTGCGTGGACTTCGCCGACGCCAACAAGATTCTCCGCCTCGCCTCTCCGTGATTTGACGTTCACTTGTCTGTCTGGTGTTAACCGATACTTTTTTCTTCATCTCGCAGACGCCTAATTCTATCATCGATTGATCTTGGCCGTATGTATTTGTGCATGTACGTGCGTGGTCAGGTTTAGATATATGCGTTAAGGCTTGTATATGTGTATATATATTGGGCAGAATCATGAACACATGTATATATATGTAAGTGGATGTTAGGACGTGTGTGCGTGTTTACATATATTTGTTGGTATGTAAATGCATATCCCAGGCGTATGCATATATGCAAATATATGTTAATCATGTCTTGTCGTCGCACTGTTACTCCTTCTAATCCATCGGCGAAGTCGCTGCTGCCCTGCCTTCAGCTTGCACTCACGCCGCCGGCGACCAAGGTTGCCGCCATCGCCGCCGTCAGACTCTGGCTGCCGCTGTCGGCCGACCAAATACGCCACCAGCGGTTGCATGCCTCCACTACTCACTGTCTCTCTCGCGCGTAGATAGAATATAAATGAAGCAAATCAAGTAAACAGAAGAGTATACACATATATGCTATGAACAGTGCCATGCATGGCTAGATAAATGTTTACGTAAATTTGTAACTAAATTGCGGATTTTGTCTTTTTCGCTACAAATTCGTTATAAGTCTAAATCACATGCAACAAGTTTTGTAAATTAGTAAAAATTAATACCTTCTCACAGTAATTTTTATGAAATTTTATAAATAAATTTATACTATTAAAATATTCGAGGAATGTCCAAATTTATGAATTTTGTAGCTCTTAAACTATACATTCAAAAATACTGAAATAAATTTTATAAATCTTAGAAAATGCTAAGCTAATTATCTGGAAGTTTTCATGAAGTTACGAATTAGTTTGATTTGTCGTATTTTCCGAATGTGTGTTTGTACGTTGTTTTACATGTTTATTTGGTTCTTTGTCTATTACGCGTATACGTTGAGTTGCGTGAGGACACGGATTTCGAGGATCAAGCTCCCGACCAAGACTCACTGCTTTTCGAAGGCAAGTTGTGCTTGACCATGTTGCTCCTAAATTTCGAAATGTATTTTGTTTCAAACTATGCATGCTAATTCAACTAAAAATGGTTTAAATATTTTGGGTGAATTAGCTAGTTAACCTAAATGTTATTGCCACCTTGTTAATACTATTTGTATGCCATGATTCCTTTGATAACCCTAGTTTGGTAATATTAGTTGGTTGATGATATTGTGCCAACACAGGAGGCTAGACCGTGAATAGTTGCTTAGCCATGCTTATATCGTGAATAATCATTTTGGAATACAAAGGCAATATTGACTAAAGAATAGAGAATGCTTTTTAGTAAAACGTGGAATGATGTTGGTATTAACATTGGAATGTAGAGACCTGTGTGGTTCTACATAAAAGATGAATATGAGCATGTGTTGCAATCATAACAACCGGGTGGAACTGATTTAGGCTGGGCAAGTGGACCGAGGCTTCGTGCAAATCGAGAGAAGGAAGTCTTGCCTTGGTCGGATTAAGGACTTCACCTTGCAAGCCTTTGACTGAGTCTCTCGACAACCACATGTCCGAATGGGAAGACCTAGTTTAGTAGGATTCGATGTCTTACCTTTGATACTCGGGGTGGCGATACACGGGGTAATCAGACGGGAGCGTGCTGCTGCATACGGCTTGGTACCCTATCCAACGGTGTTAAATCGGTCCTACACTTGGCTCTGGTGAGGGAAGTGGTAGCGAAGGCAACACGGAGAGGTTCTTAGGCTAAGATAGAAGTCTCTCAAAAGCTTTGTTACTGATTAATCGCCTTTGTGGTGTGCAAATCAGATCTTATGTAAAGTGTACAACCTCTCGCAGAGTGTTAAAACTGCTCAATAACCGAGTCCACGGTAATAGACAATGCTCGGGGATTACAGTCAAGGGGTAGTATTTGAAAATAAAATGGGGTGGAGGCTGTGTGCCAAAGAAATGTGATTAGGGACTGTGTGTCCAAAATGATGTGGAAAACAACTTGAGAAATATGTTAATTATATGATTTGATGCTTTCAATCTAAATAAATATCTTTTTAAAATATTGGTGCAAAAGCAAAATAACCAGTAAGCCATTCCTTTGTAATAAGCCTTGCATGTAGTAAATAGACCTGCATTTTGTGCATAACTTGTTGAGTACGGTGTGTACTCACCCTTGCGGACAAACTTACCAGAAGAAGAAACTACGCCTGCTTATGAAGAGGAATTCGTGGAAGAGCCAGAGAACTAGGGAAGCAAGCCTCAGTCAGGGCGTCTGTGGTGAAGATGGACCACTACGATGTTATTTACCATTCCGCTGTTGAACTATGTTACTATGATTATTGTAAGCCCTGCGTGGCATAACTATTATAAGGATGACCATAAGGTCGTACACTCATTTATATAAATGTTTGAAGTACTTTATTTAATATTCCGCTGTGTATGATGTGATATTATACCCTGTTTAGTCTGTGTGCACTAGCGCGATCCTGGACTAGTGCAGGATACACAGAGTGTCCGAATTTACAAATTCGGGGCACGACACACAGGAGCATTTCCGATAAACAGGTAGATCTCTTATGCGATTGTTAAAGAGTTTCGAAAGTTGGAGAAGCGGTTAGCATTAACAAATGTGTTAGTATTACTAGCTGTACGGAGCAGTTCTGACATATATGGTGATGTTTCTAGACATGATCTGAGATGCGAATCGGCATGAAAGAGCAAGGTTGTTGCCTACGCGATAAGGCAATCGAGACGGTATGAGGAGAATTGCTCTGCGCATGACTTGGAGTTAGCTATCGTAGTGCACGATTTGGAAATATGGTGTCATTATCTCAACGAAAATAGATGAGAATCATAAAAGTCTAAATTATATATTTAGTCAGTCAGACCTTAATATGGAACAAAGAAAATAGCTGAAAATAATTAAAGATTCCAGTGTCAGAATCTATAGGCATTCTAGTAAGGCCAATGTGGTAATCGACGTTGAGTTATAAGGCCACAGTACAAATATGTGATAATGAGCGATCAACCAGAGTTGTGCAAGGAATTTGAGAGGCTGAAATCGAAGATCGTGCAACAAAGTTTCATAGCTGCCTTGGAAATAAAACCAACATTAGAGAATCGGATCATAAGAAATTCGAAGGGAGACGAAGTACAAAATCAAATCAAGGAAAGAAGGAGGCTTAGCCAGGAAGCATAATTTTGAGTGATTAGGATACCATAAGGATTTAAGGTTGAACCAGTGTGCCGGATAAGAAGATCCTAAGCAGTTGATACTTGAGGAAACTCATAATTCTAAGTACTCGATATACCCAGGAAGTGCCAAAGAGAATCAATATCTTAAGGAAAGGTTTTGGTGACCTAAGGTGAAGAGCGAAACTATTGGATATGATACTCGATGTGATGTGTATCAAAAAATAAAGGCAATGCATTAGAGATCTAAAGGTTCGTTGCAAATCATTGTAGATCCTGTAACATCCCAAAATTTGGGTTTTCAAAAATATTTTGTGAAGTTTAGCTCCCAAAAAAATTCGCGATAATTTTCTCGATTAATTAAAGCTTAATCTGGAATTTTCTAAAGTCAAAGTAATTTAATTTGACTAATATAAACTCCAATTAAAATAAATTCAGTTTTATTTGGGTTCCTTGTGCTTCTAGGATTTTTTTTATTTTGTTTTAGAATTATTGGAATTTATTTGGAATTATTCTAATTAATTTAAACTAAGCCTTTTACTTAAAGTAATTAAATATTTCAAAATAGAAAATAAAGTTCTTCTGAAAATATTTTATTTGAGTTCCAAAATATCCCAAAATATTTTGTGGAATTTTTCTGGTATTTTTATTGCCTCAAATGAATTAATTTGGATTAAGTCCTTTATGGAATTAATTAAAATTTGGGAAAATTTATATAAAGTTTTGTTGAAAATATTTTATTTGAGTTCAAAATGTCTCAAAATATTTTATAGAATTTTTATGGAATTTTTCTGATAAGTTTTCTATTTTTCTTGAATTAAATGAATTTCTAGAACTAATTCAATTCGGATTCTGTTTCCACGTGTCTCCTTCTCGTGCTGCCACGTGTCGACTCCTCGTTCGACCACGTCGCCGAACCGCCACAGCCCTCTGATTCCGATCCGACGCACCAGAATGCGCCACGTCACCCCGAATTGTGCAGCGCACGCCAACTGCTCGTATAAATGCCTGTGAGGCCGGTTTTTGCGTGTTTCTTGGTTCTTCTTGACCTAGCCGCCACCCCAAACCCTAGTAGACCTCCCATGACCTCTCCCACATGTCCTCACCTCAGATCAACTCACCCAAACCCTAGAAATCCATCCCTCATCCTCCGAAGCACCGCCGCACGTCGGCTGAACTTTGAGGCGCGTTCCCCATCAACTCGTCGATTCTTTTTGAGATCCATCTTCTCCACGGCGTGCTCTATGGTACCCTCTGTCTTCCATCTAAATTTGGTGCAATTTCATCCACGGGATCAAAAGTTACGGCTGCCCAAAGATCAAATCTTGCCGGAGCCCGTTCTCCCTCGTTTTTGCGAGTTTGACCGTGAAATTTTTATGGTAGGCTCCTCTTGATGTCCCCTACACGGTGCTCACCCTAACTCATGGTTTTGCAGGTGGGATTGGCGCAGAAAAATCAATCTTCCCCGATCGATTGCGCTGCGGACGGCTGAAACTTCGCCGTATGCTCCCTGCTGATCCAAAAGGTAAAACTCATATCCGTTCACGTCACTTTGTGCCAAATGATCCCAGATAGCTCTCTGTAAAATTTGGTTAGGTTTCATGCAGTACTTTAATAGTTATGACTGTTTGATCTATTAGCTCGAGAGCCGCTCATCGGCAGTTTGTGATCAATCCGCAGGTCACCGCCAAATCCGCCTATATTGTTGAGTTCGCCTCATCGCGCTTCTACGTGATGGACACTTCCCATTTGCTGTTGCATCTACCGAAATTTTTTATTCGCCGGCCGCCGCTTTCGCCGTCGCCGCCGCCGCCTTTTGCCGCCAACCATCTTGGATTGTCGTGACCATGTCACCCTGTCCGTAGGTCCATACCCTACTGTTTTGGCCATCCTTGAAGTTCATTTGATCTCCGGTTGCCGCCAAAGCCATAATCTAGTATCTAACCGCTGTCTTTCGGGTTAGTCGTTTGCATCGGTTTATGTTTCGTTCGCCATCCTTGATAAACTTTAATCGCAGAGCCAACCCTAGCGTTCTACCCTATGCCAAGTGTATCCAACCTGAATCGCTTTCGCTCTAACCGGACTTAACTTTTGGTCCAATTTGTCGCTAAGCGCCACGACATGTGTACCCCACGATCGCAAATCAAACATGAGCCATGTCATGACCTCACCGCCTACCATTGTACCGATGGTCGCCACCTTGTAATCTCATAAGTGTTCTCGTTAACGCCACCTTCATCGTTAACGCCCACCGTTAACGTCGCCGTTAACGCTTCGTCGTTAACGCCCGCCGTTAACGCCCATCGCTAACGCCCGCCGCTGACGTTTTCGCCGTTAACGCCCCGCCGTTAACGCTTTGCTCTCATCGTGTGTGCATGCAAGTAAAGGCCCTAGTGTGATGTCCTTACCTTTTCTATCGCCTTATCGTGATCTAACCCAATCATATGTCAATTTAGCCTCACCATCATACCATCTAGTGGTCCAATCATAACCGCATTCTTGGACCGGTTTGATGAGCTAAGTTCATCGTGAGCCGTGTGATCGATTAATCGCGATACCACTAGTTGGTCAATTGCGCCAACCCTAGTTTATGTTCTGCTCCAAGTCATCATCGGCTATCCAATCAAGATAATAACTTCGAAGAAATATTCTTCGATACTATTCCTTCTTTCCCGCTTATTAATCTTTCTCCTCTGTATTTTCCAAAGCCGTTTTCTTTTGTCTAATCATCGACCTAATCCATTCAAATTCCTAATTTCATCTAAGCCACAGCCCAATGCTATTCGCTCTTAATTTGGAGTTTACTTGATTTGCCTTTTGAGTTTTGTTGTATTTGTGTTTGTTTATCGTTAGACGATTGCCTAAGTCGCTCAAGGAGCCGAGAATCAAGCAAGCGGAGATTGAAGATCGAGGATCAAGGATCAAGATAAAGAGTAAAGAATAATAAAAATTGCAAGGGCCAGGCAAGTTGTGCTTTGACCATATTGATCCCATGTTTAAAAATTATTTCGTTTGAAATTATTGCATGCTAGTTTGAGATAAACTGATTTCAATTGATCGGGATTAGATAATCAACCTACTTGTTATTGCCACCTTGTCGCTATTATTTGTACGCCTATGATTCATTTGTCACCCTAGATTGTGGGTTAATAGTTGGACATTAATAATTTGCCAACATGGGTTAATTAGACCGTATGTAGTGTGCTTAGCCCCGCCACGAGATTTGTCATGATTTTGGAAAATTAAAGTTAATATTGACTTAATGAGATATGGAACGTGTTTTTGAGAATGTGACATGTGTTATTGAGTTGATGATGGCACGTGGTGCATGGTAAAGGACTGGGGTGGGAAAGTGATTTAGACTGAGGCAAGTGGCAAGATTGTTTTTGGTGGGCCAAGAGTGGCAATTGGGCGGTCGCTTTTGGTTTTAGATTGTTTCCGTGGGCCAAGAGTGGCAATTGGGCGGTCGCTTTTGGTTTTAGATTGTTTCCGGTGGGCCAAGAATGGCAATTGGGCGGTCGCATTTGGTATTATGACATGTTGATGTGATGAACTTTTGGTTAGTCTTGCCTCGGTCAACTAAGGACTTAACCTTGCAGCCTTTGACCTGAGTCTTTCATACAACCACAAGCTCCTAATGGGACGGACCTAGCTGAGTAAACTGTGAAATCTATTCTTTGATCTTGCGTGGTGGTGTGGGGCCGGGAAGCGGATGAGAACCCACATGGCGCAAGAGGGGGCCCCGGTGTGGTAACCATCCCTCCAAAGGTTGAAACCTTAGCGGCAAGACAGGTTTAGACGGATCTTTGGAAAGGCTTTGTTATAATCGCCATTCGTGATACTCTTGTATGGCGTTTCACTACCGACGTGGTGAGTTGATTATATCTTGTGGGTAAAGTGTATAACCTCTGCAGAGTGTAAAACTATTCGAATAGCCGTGTTTCACCAGATTGAGCATTGCTCGGGATTACAAATCAAGGGTTAGATTTTGATAAAAATGAGGTTGGGAATGTGGATAACGTGATATGGAACTTGGTTAAGGATGAGAAATGCTTCACTTGAGAATGATTGCGTAAATTTATTATTGGTATTACTTGTTTTATCGCTTATCTATTTATGATTAATTGTGAATGCCGCTTTATTGCAAAAGAACCATTCACCATTCCTTTGGAATAAGCCATGCATGTAGTAATAGAATTGCATTCTCAGGCATGACTTGTTGAGTACGGTTGTGTACTCACCCTTGCTTTAACAAAACATCACCAGCTTGAGGAGAAGTCTTTGTCTTCGAAGAAGGAGAAGTTCTGCAAGAAGGCGATTATCTAGGAGTCGAACCTCACGATGCCTCGTGGTATATTGAAGGGGTTCACCGACGTTCTTCGCTCATTGCTACTTATTTGGAGTTGAAGCCGCCAAGGCCTCACATGTGTAAGGTTGACCTTAAGGTCGCTCAATAGTTTATATTTTATAATTGTGTTACCTTTATTATTCATTGTGTATGATTATGATATTCATCTATGTTGAGGCTGTGTGCACTAGCGTGATCCTCGACTAGTGCAGTATACACGAGGGTCCGGATTTGCACATTCGGGTCCCGACAGATCCCTATAGGAGGCAAATCATTAAAAGGATCCCTAGTGCGAATTGACCCTAAAGGATACGAATTCGGAGGAATCGTTATTGATTAATTGACCAAAGTTGCTCATTCCATATCACTAAGACTACATATTCAAAAGATCGTTTAGCAGATCTGTAGGTGTCAAGGATTGAGTGACTGCATGAGGTGTCAAGAAGATTGTGTCGATAGAGGTATTCAATGTATCTCGAGGTTTTAGAACAAGTTACATGAAGCAATGAGAACTCGCTTGAATTTCAGTATAGTTATCATCCGCATACCGATAGTCAGACAAAAAGAGTTAATTAGATTCTAGAAGATATGTTGAGAGCTTGTGTGTTAGCTTACGCTATATCTCGGGAGAAATGCTTGCCATATGCAGAGTTCCGTTATAACAATAGCTATCAAGCTAGTTTGCAAATGTCACCATTCGAAGCCCTACATGGTCGTGCCTGCCATACCCCATTGAATTGAATTGAACCGGGAGAGCGTTCAGTGTATGGGTCTGAGATTCTCAGAGAGGCCAAGGAACAAGTTGCCATGAATAGGGAAAGGCTGAAAACAGCGCAGTCGAAGTAGAAGAGCTGCACTGACAATCACCGTCGTGATTTGAGCTGTGAGCCCAATGATTTGGTGTATCTCAGAGTCATTTCCCTCAAAGGTGTAAAAAAGATTCCATGCCAAAGGGAAACTTGCGCCTAGGATCGTTGGACCATTCAAAATCCTGAGTCGTCGAGGAGAGGTTGTTTATCAGTTGGAGTTGCCCAATCATTAGCAGGAGTCCATGATGTGTTCCATGTGCCACGGCTTAAAGAGTGTCTCAGAGTGCCAGCGGAGCAAACACCGTTAGAAGCCATCGAGTTGCAGGAGGACCTGACTTACAAAGAACAGCCGATCAAGATTCTGGATATAATGGAGCGTAGGACCAGAAATAAATCCATTCGCTTTCGCAGAGTTCAATGGAGTAACCATTCAGAAAACGAAGCAACCTGGGAGCGTGAAGAAGATCTGAAGGCAGAATTCCCGAACCTATTCTCTAGTCAGTCCTAAATCTCGGGGTCGAGATTCCGTTAAGGGGGGAGGTTTGTAACATCCCAAATTTTGGTTTATTTATTTATTTAATATTATTTTATTACAAATTTGAATTTTTGTGAATTTTCTGGATTTATCTGGATTTTCTGAGATTTATTGGAATTATTTCAAATTAAAGTATATTGCCTTTTGTCAAAAAATAATTATAAATAGAAAAGTTTAAAATAAAGTTTTTCCAAAAATATTTTATTTGAGTCGAGAATGTCTCAAAGTATTTTTGAGATTTTTATGGGATTTTATTGGTATTTTTATCGCCTTAAATAAATCAAGTTATTTTCCGTAAATATTTTAAATCAAAACTCGGAAAATCGGATGAACGAAGGTGGCTCGGCCCAACACTATCTTGCCACGAGACGTACCGCCCGCCCATCTTTCTAGCCGATCGCATGCGCACCGTTGGATAAAGATCCGACGATCTTCATCAAGCCTTGCGCCGCGAAACCCTAATCATGCCAGCCGTTGGATCATCAAGTAACGGCCGGATCAATCGCGTGCGTGGGAGAACCCTAAGGACGATAACCATTGGATTTAAGATGGACGCTTCGGATTGAATGCTACAGTAAAAGCCATCATCAAATCGCTGCCGTTGATTGCTGTCATTGGTTCGGATTGCGCCACGTCTTGAGCAATCGCATCCGTTGATGTCTGATCAAATGGTCAAGAGAAGTTCGTCTTCGAGTCACCGCCGGAGTTTGGATCCGAGCCGCCGTCGTCGCCGAAATTCGTTGGTTTCCAGATTTAGCGCGGTTGCCGAGGCTATTTAAGGAGGGACGGGTCTCCCGAGCATCCCTGTGAGCGCGACGCATCTTTTGGCTGATTGAGTGCCGCGAGGATCGTCGTGGTTACGTCGGAAGATCTCGCCGAAGTTGTCGCTCGAAGCCGCCGCGGTTTTTGTCATATTGCGCCGCCGTCAAGCCGTCGATCGCCGCTCCGGTTCCAAATCCGGACTTCCCACGTTGAGGCGCACTCAACCCACTGCTTCTTCTTCGCTGGAGACCACTGTAGCGCCGTCGGCCGTGTTGACTTCCCCACCTTCAGTGAAGCTGCGCCGCCGTCTCGCCATCGTCAAGGGCCGAGAGTTGGTGACCGTCGGATCGTCCACGTGCGGCACATGTTTGTCCACATCGCTTCGGTAGGTAACGCAAGCATCTCTGGATCGTGACTGTCCGATTGACGGTGTGTGGTTGCGATTGCGCCACGCAAATTAGGGTAACAGGAAACCTCACCTTTAACCATAGCCGTCCGATCTAGATTGGGTGGTTGTAGTTTTGCCACGTCATATATTAAATAAGGACCGTTAGATCAGTGCAGAGCGGTGGAGATTGCACCACGTGTCAGCCGCATTAGATCAGCCTAGGGCTGACGTCAGCCGACGTCATAATTCGGATTTTTCTTTACAAAAATAATTCGGAATATTTTCATTTTCCAATTTTAGGGATTTTCAGGAATTTGAATTTTCCGTGGGCTCGTTCTCCCTCATACGAACTCCGATTGAGGTGATTCAAATTTCTAAAATTTGTAAAATTGAGATCTATCTAATGGTAGCTTTCGTTTGAATTTTTGAGTTTGTTTGTTCTTTGGTTTTGGTGTTTATTTGCTATTTCTTCTCGATTCGCGTAGACGCTGAATTGTGCGAGGCTTCGGAGGGGGAATTTGCAACTCAGGAACAATCTTTGGATCAAGACCAGGAGCTTAACCAAGGCAAGTTGTGCTTTGATCATGTTGAACCCATGTTAGGAAAATTGCTATTTTGCTTTACTTTATTGCATGTTATTTTATGTGTATAAATGATTTCAACCTAAATTTGGGATTAGCTAATGTACCCTTTGATTTATACCCTACCTTGATACTTGTATGCCATAATTCATTGTCACCCTAGATTGGATTACTATAGTTGGTTACTAATGAAATCAACATGGGATGGTTAGAACAGAATAGGATTGCTTAGCCATGCCACGTCATCACATGTTCATGAATCACTGTTTAATAATCTTGACTAATGGAATATGGAACAATGATGAGAAATTGGAGTGTCACGTGTGGTCACACAAAGAGATTGATTTGTTGTGGCGAGGAGGTCACGCAACGATGTTGATTTGTGGATAGCACGTGGTGCTTGGTAATCAACTGGGGTGGGAAAATGATTTAGACTGGGGCAAGTGGCAAGATTGTTTTTGGTGAGCCAAGAGTGGCAATTGGGCGGTCGTATTTGGTTTTTATTGGCTTTGGATACTTGAGATCACACTTGGTTAGTCTTGCCGCGGTCAACTAAGGACTTAACCTTGCGAGCCTTTGTGCTGAGTCAATCATGCAACCACATGTCTGTTATGGGGCAGCCTAGCTGACTAATTTGCAATGTCTTAGCTTGAGTACTATCGTGGTGGTGTGAGTCCGGGTGTACGGAGAAAACTCACAAGGAGCAAGAGGGGGGCCCTGGTGTGGTGGTTTTAGCCCATCAGTGTTGAAACCTCAGCGGGTAGTACTGGGTTAAGATAATGCATTGTAAAGGCTTTGTTATGATCATTCACCTGTATAGTGCATGGTTGTATCATGTGGGTAAAGTGCATAACCTCTGCAGAGTGTACAAACTATTCGGATAGTCGTGCTCACGGTATTGAGCAATGCTCGGGGATTACAGTCAAGGGTTAGATTTTTGCAAAATGAAAACTTGGGATGGATGGCAGGTTGCCATGGAAGGTTGAATCTTGATTTAGGATGAGAAACTTGGTTTATTTGAGAAATGCTAATTCTATCTATTATTGTTATTTGTTTTATTACTATCTTTTCAATCTATATACTGTACTTGTTTATAAATGCTGCTTAGTTGCAAATAACCATTGTTAGCCTTTCCTTTGGAATAAGCCTTGCATATAGTTTTGTTAGAATTGCACTCTGTGCATAACTTGTTGAGTACGTGCTGGTGTACTCACCCTTGCCTACAAAATCATTAGTGCTGAAGAAGGAGTACCATGAAGGGACGAATGTTTAGGGTGCGAGCCTTGTCGGTTGTTCGTGGTATCTTGAGGATTACCTACGCCTTCATTTCCACTGCAGCTCAATTTGTTGTTCAAATTTTGTGAGGCATTGTTAAGTAAGTTGACCATAAGGTCATTCAACTGGTAATATTTAATATATAATGTCTTTTATCTTATTTCCATTGTGTATGATTGTGATATTCGCTGATGTTGAGTCTGTGTGCACTAGCGTGATCCTGGACTAGTGCAGTATATACAGAGGGTCCGGATTTGCATATTCGGGTCCCGACAATTAGTACCCAGACTCCTTTCTTTCTCATGCATGAGCCGCAAACACTAGCTATGAATTTGTATTGGTTCGTTGTTTGCTTGTGGATGTACGCCTGAATTGATTTTATAAGTTGAAGGCTGTAGGGTCAATATCCTTCTACTCTTTATTCACAGATCTTGTATGCGGTGATTTAGTAATTGCCTACTTGTGCTCAAAGATGGTGTATTGGAACTTTGTGATTTACTTGCATGACTTGGGAATTAGTCTCTGTGCTGATGTGTTCACCAGGGATGAATATAAATTTGTGATCTGGGTTAAATGTGTTATGAGTTTAAGAATGTCTCATGTGCTGGTATGGCAGATTTTACCATGCAACTTTGTTCACAGATTTAGCTGTGAGGTAGAAATGGTTTACTTTTGGAATCTATATACTTTCATTCCTAGTTCTTGCGATGTGTATGTGTTTACTTAAGTATCTGTTAGTCTAGCATGATATGATCATGATGCTTGCTATTGTTTAGTTGATAATTATACATGATTAAGGGCTAAGGCAGTTGTATATTGATATATAACCATGAATATGTGCAATGTCCAACACCACTTACCGTTGGCTGTTGACTAGAGGGTGGGATTAGTAGGATCTAATTAGCTCAAGCCTTATTAGCTTTTACCCAGATGGTGTTATAAAATATTCATGCTTTAATTTCATAGGTTTTAGTTTTTAATCTCTCAATGGAATGCTTGAACTGCTATGTTCTTTTGATATCATTCTTCCTTATCATAGAGTAAATGGAAATATCAGTGTATGCATGCAGATACACACACTTAATTGATCTGAAGAATATGAATTCTTAGGGCTTGCTTAGTCGAAATATCTATACTGGTAATCAAAGTATGTTTAAGTTGGTGTATTATCCCTAGTTAATGTTGAGTAAAGTTACCCATGGGGATTTAGATACACAAGGGTTTCGTGTTGCGATTGATTGATTATTTGGTCGGTAATTTGTATCTATGTTGATTTCTGATTTCAGAAGGAGTGGCCTCTTCTTCGCGCGCCACTCCACTTCCTGCGGTTTAAGGCAAGTATATCGAGTTGTGTGCCTAATTGAGTTGTTCGTTGTTATTTATCTGTTCTTGGCTAATTTCTATTGATTGTGGCAAGTATGAGTTATATTGGTGATCGTCCCTTCGAGGACGTGATTAGCTATTGGATTCGAGTGGTCACTAGTAAGCCTTAATCTCGGTGAGTTTACTGTACCTTTGTTAATATTGCAGTGAGTAGCGAGTATGGGGTACGTGGATACTCGTACTTAACTGTGCCCCATTTGGGGAATGGAATTGAGTATGTGTGCGAATCGATTAGATGGTTATGGTTATGTTAGTGTTGGCAATGAACGAAAGGTTGCGTTTCATTCATGTAAATTGCATTGTGCATTCATTAAAGGAAGAGGCGACCCATTCTGATACGGGCCTCTGTGTTCACACGTAGTGAACACGAAAGTCCTACCTCGTATTCTCATTCATCGAGGTGAATGGGAGTGAGACACTAAGAGTAGGCACCTTTCATGGGATGGAAGGGACGTGAGGGTGCACACCGACGGGTGGGCACTCAAGAAGATCTAAGACGATGCATCGAAAAGAGCATTCATGTGCATTGCATCTTTACTAATGAGTTTTGTGGTAAATGGTATGTCATATGGGTTGTGATTATGGTAAAGGAAGGTTGAGTCGTGGGCTCAACCCAAAAAGGGGAGATTGAATTGAATTTGATGAATTAGTGCATTTCATTTCCTTGCTAATTATGTTGTATGAATATCGTGGAGTGAAGTCGAGTTATGAACTCAAATAAAATTGATGAAAATGGTTTGAGTTGCAACAAAGGGTGGTTGAGTCGGGAGACGTTGTGATTTAGAGTCAAGTGATGCTTCTTGGGCGTTGAATGGTTTTATTATCAAGTTGATGACTTGATTGCGATAATTTTTGGTATGGTCACGTTATTGCTTTAAATGGGTATAAATGCGTATTGTCCGTATGTTGCTTCATTTGTATTACTTGTTCTTATGGTCAAGCTCTTGTTTTACTTACGATAAATTGGAATTGTTATTCTCGTGTACTTTGCTGAGTTTGAACTCACGCTTGTTATCTAATGTTTGTAGGTGCATTGAAGCCGGCATGCATGGATGGGGGTAGTAGCACAATCACGTTTGCATCAAACCATTTAATCGATTTGTAAAGTCTGGTTGTATTGATTATGGTTGTAATATGTCGTTCATCGTGGTGTAGTTATTAAATTATGTTGGATGTGTGATTGATTAACTAAGAACCTGCTAGAATGATATCATAACTGCAAATATTTTCTATCTGCTGAGTGGATGTCCTACTGTCTAGAGAGGTCATGCCGAAATTTTCTAAATTTTGGTGACTTAGTTTTAAGCTGGTTTAGAGAGTTTCAAGGTCGGTTTCAACCTTTTATTAGAGGTAAAAGGTTTAGTGACTCGTTCGTTGAGTCCTTAGGTCAATTGAACTTCTTGTCGAGTTTTTATTTCTTGGATCTTGTTGGGGACACTCTGGACAAGAGTGGTTCCAGAGTGTTGTAAGCGTCATTTAGAGTCTTTTGGTAGCATTCGCGGTGTGTTTGGCACCGGGGTGTTACATCCCCGTTCCATTGAACGAGTAACTGGTGCATGGTCAATGGTATACATCAGTTGGCGTGAATCCAATCTCACCCAAGTAGGATACTGTAATTGCCTTTGGCGTCGACTACAAAGAAAGCAATCGGCAATGTTTTGTTTGGCAATAATTGTCACTATGATGCCCCTAGCCTTAGTAGGATCACCTATGAAATCGTTCAAAACCATGTTAGTTTCAATCAAGTCCTCATCTGACTTACCCAACTTTTTGGGCGTGGTGTACAGCATTAGATTCACCATCACTCCACCATCCACTAGCAACCTTGAAATCAGCTTGTCGTTATTATGCCCTTTCAAGTATAACAGCTTAAAATGCCGATGAGCGTCTTGGGGTTTCTCAAAGATCGCATCTTGAGCCCCCAAACACAGTTGAGCGAAGGTTTCAGAGTTTATTCAGACTTTATTTTGAATTCAGCTGGCAACATGAATACCATGTTTATGTCCATCGAAGGAGTGTTGTCCCGAATCATGGGGGAATCTAGACCATCAGCTAAGTCCAATTCGTCTTCAATTGACTCCTTTTTCCTATATTCCTTTTTAACGGTTTTAATCGGCTGAAGCTTATTGAAAACCTCATCCCTCTGTTTTTCTTGTTCAGCCTCTCCGATTTCCTAAGTTCTCAGCCTTTGTAGTCATCTACGTTGAGACCGACTAAGACCTGGGGGCACCATCTCGGCTTAGGCTCAATCGGCTTACGTATTTTTCCAGCCATATTTTCCTGAGCCATAGAACTAGATTCTTCATTTTTAGGCTGACTTGGCACATAAACCCTCTCACTTATCGGCTTTCAATATCCCTTATTATGATAATTTTGTATCGGCCTCGACAATCTGTCTTTAGACGATCACCTTTGCCAATCATCCCGGGGATAATGTTCCATTGGCATGTGTATGCTAATGGTAGTGCTATCCCCCTCTTCCAACAGAATTGCTAGAAAGGGCACCGTTGATGAGCGCTTTCCAAATTTTCTAGCCAATACAAATTATCTGGCCAACGCACAGGATAATGTGGTCTATTGCCTATCATTTCATATTTCTCTAGTAACTGAGAAAATGTCGGCTTAGGTCTGTTCATCAGTCGTCATGATGGCAATTTCTCTGCCTTGTCCCACGTACCGACTTGTGGTTCCAACCTCAGCTTAACAATCTTGAAGTTTTTTTCCTTCATAGTCGGTTTCTATCTGGAATGAACTAACCGTAATTTTTAGGGTCCCCTTGCTACTTGAAGTTGACTAGATATCAACTAGGCGAGCCATCTTTGGTTGCTCATCTTGCATCGGCTCTTTTTTTCCTGAGCACTACACCATATTTATTGGAACAGGGTTAACATCCACCTGCATTGTTGGCTCGCCTATGAATTTAAGCCGACCATCTTCTTAGCTGATTGCATCTGCCGTCGAAAAATATTGCAATCATTAGTATTGTGAGAAAATGAATGGTGCCATTTGCTGATGGTATAACATGTCTCTCAGGTAATCATATGATCTTTTCTTGTAACAATAAATCAAAAATATGATCACACTTAGAGACATCGAATGCATATTTCACCTCCAACTTATTCTTCGTCGGCTTAAGCCAAAAACAAACCAAAGATTTTTTGGATCCTTTGACCCATTCAACTATATTGATTTCTACTTCATCGTCTTCAGAGGATTCACTTGAATAGTACTCTACCATATTTACTTTGGCCTTTTCTTTATCCTTACTATTATTTGCCTTAAACTTATCCTTGGATCCTCTGTTGTCAGGAAATTGGCTTTCTTGAGCCGACACCCTATGAAGCAGATGGCTCAAATCCGTAAACTCTTGTCCACCAAACTTCTCTCTAAGTGGGGGAATTAATCCATGGAAGGTTAGATCGGCTAGTTGATTGTCTAGCAAAGTGACACTAAAACATCAATTTCTAACTTATCTAAATATTTTAATATAATCATTAACCGATTCTCCAAACCTTTGATGGACGGTGCTCAGATCAAAAATCCTGAGTTCCAGACTGCCAAAAAAAAGTATTCATGGAATCGGCTTTCCAAATCATTCCAAAAGTGGACCGAATTTGGAGGTAAACTCATGAACCAAGTGAAGGCAACCCCTGATAACGATAATGGGAATAACCTAATTTTGAGTCCGTCGGTGTGTTCTAATGTGGTTACAGAATCATCTCCAGAAATTTTGAAAAAATCGGGAACCTTAAAGTTATTCGGGTACGGTATTCGATCAATGTAATCAGGACACAGCTTCTATAGCTAATAACCTTGCCTTTGGGTTGTATGCCGAATTGGTCCCTCAACACGACAAAAATTTGGTCAGCCCAATTTGTAGTATTAGCCAACATAACGTTGGGGTTTTGCCATTTATGATCGTGACTAGCATTCTGTCCCTCGAGCGTAAGCTCGAGTTGTCTATTAGGTTGAGCTGACGTGTATTGAGGGAACTGCTCATATCCATTGTTCCTCCTAACAGTCGGCTCTAGCAATGGGACAAAAGGTTTTGAGTAGGTCACTACCTTGTAAGGGGCCGGATTCTTGGGTAGAATCGGCTTGGTGTTGTGCGGGTACCTATAAGATTCAATTGGCCGTGGAATCGATTGTGGAAACCCATAAAATGAAGCTGATGGCAGCAAATTAGCTGACGCATCTAACTTGGCGGCATCAGTATATGCTTGGTAATACACAACCCCACTTGGGTGAGGATCTCGTGGCAATATAACAGCGGGTTGGGTTGGCATCAATGATTGAGTTGTGGCAACAATTTCGGGTCAACCATCGTATTTAGAGTACTTTGTGCCACCAAATAAATAGGATAACTAGGCAGGACTTGCATTGGGTCGAGCAAGCTCCCAGATGAAGCCAACTCCTAGGCAATAGTTTTAACACTATTGGCTATCATTGGCTTAGGGGTTGTAACTAGAGCCAATGATTGATTAACCAAAGCGTGGTGTATAGATTAATTAATCATAGCCGATAGTTCAACAGGTGTTGGCATGTACTGACTTACTAGGCTATTTGTGATCCCTGTATCGTCGAGGGCATTGACTGTCGGCAATGTGGTCTTCGGAGTGACGCCGCGTCGAGTTTTCTGGTAGCATCATAGCATTATCTCCTCCATAGTAGCTTTTCAATCTTTGATCTTCTTGCACTGTTTTGGCATTAAATCATCCAATGTAGGGACGATTATGGCTTCAGTGTGATGGCATCAAAAAATTGAAGTAGGGTTTATCGACAACAACACACTGGACAAACATCGGGTTTGAGGCGTGCCAACCGATTTGATCCTGCAATCGGTAAGAAAAAACTAGAATATGCTCAAAGCCGAACTGATAAAACAATTGTCCTGGATCTAATCAGCTAAAAGCTGATCAAATCAAGGGTATCAGTAAATCTTATTAACCGATTAGGACTAATCAAAGGATAAAGGCCGATCTTTTCCAAAAAAAGGCGATAAACAACAATATCGGACAAAAATCAAATCTGATTGGCATAATCGAAGATGATCAACAATCGGCAATACACAACTTTATTGATCAAATCGAGTTACAAGAGAACCTAAATTACAAAAGCTTCTCCTAGTCGACAGGAAAATAAAAGTAGTGTGTTTGTTGATTGCATTGTGTCGTTTCTGCTTACTCTTGATCATCTTTTATAGCTATTGGCCGATCGTATTATATTCCAATACGCTGTGAAAACATGATCTGTATTGGCCATGAATTGGATGGTTTCTTCCTAAAATATCAGTTATAACCAAAAACTCAGATTCTCTTCCATATCCAATATCGGTCATAACATCGCAATCCATAGCCTAACAATTTTAACTACTCCTGCCAAATCTTAATGCAAACACCCATCTACAGAAACACGGCCCAAGTGGCCACCTCTAGTTGCACCGTTACATCCAAAACGAATGGGACAAGTTAACATCACACGATCTCTTCAATAGATGCCCGTGATGTCTATACATAGAAAAGATGACAGCCACACAGCTCTTATACAGAAGCTTTACCCAAAATCAAGCACCGGTGATTGGTCTTTCCAACAGAGTTCGCGACGTGCCCGAACGGGCGCAGTGGGTTCAACAGTGGCACTGGCAGACAAGCGGTACAGAATGCGACAGAAAGCGAGCAGGTCGTTCGCGGTGGCAACATCCTCTTTAACTCGCGAGATTGGAAACTTCCCTGTGTTGATTTGATGGAAATGTGATGTTTTTGTCAGGAAAATTGGAAGATTAACCACATCATGATGGTAAGTTCTTTTCTGAAGCGCTAAAGGACACAATATTGCCAAGGGCAAATATGTTAGGATGTCTGCTGTTGTTAGCTAGATTAGCTTTTTCACCAAATTGTTGAACTAATTAAGGAGTACTTGTAATCTTGAATGCAAGTCAGTCGACACGAGATAAATGAAGAAATCCTGATTCCTGAAACATATTACGCTTCCCTGCTTAATCAGTATAAAATGTTTCCAGCTTTCTTCTTCAAATTATTTATTATAATTATATTACATTTTTTTAGCTGACTGTCCGACTCTGTACCTCAGAACAATTTGATAAGCTTCACTAGCATTTTTTCTCCACTTCTTTGTTGTTCCGGGTGTTCAGTAAAAAAGAGCTGTCAAGCAGCTGTATATACACATTGACATTGTTCCCAGCATCCTAACGCAAGGCTGTATATTTTATAGGAATGGACTGCCAAACATATATCTTTATATCTTTGATGCTTACCTGGAAGGATTTTGCAGGGGACAGGGGTGCAGCCGTGCAGGTGAGCATGACGGCGGCGGCGTGATGCAGGCCAACTGTGGTGGTGAAGTTGGATCTACTCAATAACCATGCCGGGCCGGGCCTAAATAAGTCCAGCTCCACAAGGGCAAGCCCGAACTGAAATAATTCCCAAAATTCAATTTTTTTTGTTATTTTTCTGAATAAAATATTATTATTTATCATTTTTAGTTGTGTCAAATTAATTTTTTGTCTGCCTTGTTGGGATTGTGGGCTAAAAACTCATATAATAGTAGAGACGACTCTTATCTATATACTCTTTATATTATCTAAAGACTAAACTAAAATTAGCTTTTACAATAGATGGTATCTTAAAGTTATCTTTATTAAATTTTACTATCTTTTAATTATAGTATAAAAAAGTATTTATAATAAATAATAAACCCACATAATGGTGTTTTATGCTGTTAATATAACAGCTATACTTTCTCTCCTCTCTCTTTCATGTCAGCAAAAGTCTTACATGATAAAATATATACACAGCTAATATCACACTATGTTACATGTCTAAACCTCAAAAATCAAGTCGTACCATGACAGGCCACCCATTAACTGGTGTTCAATGCAGGTGGCAGTGGAGCTTAGCTAGATGTGATTGGCGGAGCCAAGGGTACAATGCCCCGACAAATTTGAAGACGTGGTGCAAGGCTGCAAGCCGAGTCCAAAGAAGATGGCCCAACATGCTTACTCAAGTTTTTTTTATCCATAGCAGGATACATGCATTTAACTAGTCTTTATTGTCATTTTGAGATTGCTTTGCTGACGATCAAACACTCAAAAACACGAATAAAAGTAATACATAGGATGTACTCCCGTAGCCTCTCTCAACTTTATTGATTTGCCAATAGACAGTGTGTGTCAATAAGAGCGCCCTGACTCCCCTACATATGGAGAGGTGGTCTTTTTTTTTAAAAAAAAAAAGATATTGGTCAGAGCATTGATATTCATTTAAAGAGAAACAACAGTGAAACATGCTACGGTTACCTGGAGCGGAAGGACTGCAGCTGCTGCTTACCTGAACGGCTAAACCTCATGTCCAGAAATATACATAGCTTGCGCATCATCGCTTTGTAGCGTTCCTACTTTTCTCTCTGTCTATAATTGTGTTCTTACTACCTTGCTGAAATCTTATGTATAGGACTTGTCTGAAACCTGAACAAGACAAGGTGCAGAAAAGACCCTCTATTCTTTCTATCCGAATAGTTGAGAGCAAAACGTACTTCAGTAAATAGTGGGCTAGTGCCGAGATTAAGAAAAGAAGTTGGGAGAGGAAGCAAGTGGCCGGCCAGATAACATATCAATTTAGTGCACCCCATCAAATTTTGCAGAAGAATTTGTAAAAATACACGCTAGTCAGAACTCAGAACTAGATTCCAAGCTCATGTCGCAAAGCTAAGTATCAAATGATTCAATTCGCGAACGAGCGATAGCTCGTTTGGCTTGCCGCGCGGTGCCGCGAGCAGGCCACCCGGGTTCGAGCCTCCGTGCTCACTCGGGTGCGCACAGGGAGCTGGGGCAGTGTGCGGGTGTGTGTGAGTGTGTGTGCACCTATAGCTCAGCAGTTGTTCTCTTCTTCTTTACTGAATGCCAGAGCTCTAGGTCAAAATTCAAAAAAAAAAAACTGATTCAATTCGTCCCAAGGAACATGCACTGATTCAATTCGTCCCAAGGAACATGCACGACGTCAAAATTTCATACCGAAAACATTAAACTGTGTCAGAGTTTTTTGGCTATGTGAAACACCACGAAAGGGCCTTTTGCTGATTACTCAACTCATTGCTACACAACAGAAAGATGACTCTGGTGTCACCACAAAGCTGGAAAATTGAAGCAAGGGACGTAAAAATCTTGACATAAAACATAAGCAAGGGACGTCAAAATCTTGACATAAAACAGAATGGAAAGCCTTTTGCTAATTTCTCCACTAATTGTCATACAGCAGAAAGAACAAAGCTGGAAAATCGAAGCAAGGAAACAATAATTAGCTCCCACAAAGCCTCACAGCTCTGCTCCGACACCATTCTACTTTCACAACCACTGTGCTACCAACAAATATCCTACATCTAAAACGGGACAGCACACAGCAGCTGATACACATCTAAAACGGAACAGCAACGGCAGCTGATACATTTGAAGGTCAGGCAAAAGAACTGCTCTGGGTTGCAGCAAGAACATACAGCTGCTCGGTTGACTGACACCGCACTGGTCCATCGAACGCCCTGCAGTTGCTTCTGGGTGTCACGTCACAACTGAAGAGCCAGTCCTGGTTGCAAACATCCTTGTCTTCCATCTGTATGGGTGATGGAATCCAGGTAACAAACAGATCGACCAACTTCCTCTCTTTCTTCTCAGCCTTGCAGCTCTTCCGGTCAGAGCTGGACCGCTTCACCTCTTTCACTGGGGCTGCTGCTATGCTCGTTTGGACAGAGCAAGGCACGTCTTTAGGAAGGGTATCAACCTGTTGCTGCTGCTTGACAACAGGTGGCTCCACAGAAACATTTGGTTTGTGTAGCACTCCTGGTTGCTCCACACTGGTACGGCCAAGTGAGGGGGCAGTTGTCAACTTTTTCAACACATTTGCAGGAACCTGAGTTTCTCTTTGGAATACCTTCGATGGCATCAGATGACCAGCTCTTTGCATCACATTCGCAGACCGAGATTCAACCCTTTGCAGAACCTTGGTGAGTGGAGGATCAACTCTTTGCATCACCGATGGTGTTGACTGAGGACTAACTGTTGGCACCATATTAACTCTTTGCATGACCATTGCAGGTTGTTGCTAATTGACTTGTCTTGATTCACGCAGATGATTGCCATTCCTTAGAGCCATGTTCTGCTCTGTGGCAACCAATTGTTTCGCCACTGTCACTGTGTTGATGTGGGGCTGGAATTCACTCTGCCTCTTGGACATGGACAGATCCAATCCCATCTGTTTGACTGGTTGTTGCTCAAGGACTCTCGGTTTCACTGACAAAACTACAGTTGATTCCGGATCTCTTCTTCCATTTGTAGGTGCTAGCTTTACAAGAAAAACACCTGCAAGAGTAAATAACATTAGCACCATGCATCAACAAATTGCTACTCTTTTAGCTTGCAGCAAGATTTTCAGAAATAATACTTACCATTTCTTGTTTGACTCGGCTAGGTGACACAGCATCCTCAGTCTCTTATTGTTTTTAGAAATAATCACGACTAGAATGTTAATAGTCTATTACACCAAAAAGCAGCGATCAGTTCTTTGTCAACCAAGCCGCGTCACCTCGTGGCCTTCAGTGCTTGATGTATCGTATGCTCTGCTAGCAGCCATGCTTTTGGAACTTCGGCTTGATCAAAATCTAGACAGGACCTTCTCAGCGGCGGCACCTAATGTCGATGGGCTCGCCAATGCGGCAGCTATGCTGTTGTCGAATCGCAGAGCCCATCGCGATATTAGGTGCCGACTGCTGGAGAAGGTTCTGCTCGATTGACCAGACACCGCAAGTTCCAAAAGATGGTCGCCAAAGCAGAGCATACGATACATCGCGATGGAGAAGACCACGAGGTGACGTGCTTGGTTGACAAGGAACCGACGCTTCTACTTTCTTTTGGTGTAATAGACTATTAACATTCTAGTCGTGATTTATAACCTTATTTCATTTTTTGAAAATCATATTAGTGTGGAATAAGAATAATTCATTATTTTTTATTCAAAGAAATTTTATCGAGTCCTTATCTTCATCGACCGGCCTCAACTGAATAAAGGATAGATTGTGATTACATCCGGGGCATAAATGTTTTCACAGATTCTACTTCACATCTCACTGAAAATGACTATTTTTCTCTATGAAATAAACTGAATCAAAGACAAGAAGTACTAAAATGAAGAGCATATATTTTAAAACAACATGAAAGAAGAACTGGCAGAAGGGCTTTAAGAACAGAAAGTATGTGCAGAGTAATCATATTCCAGCATGTAAAGTTGTCACTCATTCATATTTGCTTATCCCATGTATTTACCTCTTTCCACATCTAAGTTCAAGTACTAATAATCTGATTTTAATCTCCATATGTCAATGTAGAAATTGGCATAGGTCTGTGGGCTTTGGCATCCTATTCTCAATAGCAAGATATATACTCCAAGACCATCTATAGTTCTTGATGACATAAGAGCTATTTTACGAACATCCGAAAATACGCTTATGCTATGTCCAACAAACAATATGCAGAAGTCACAGCTCATATGTAATTTTTACCGGTTCATACACAGCATAGCGACCACAAGACACCAACAAACATACTCCCAAGCCAACAGCCACATGACCGAAGCAACACAAAACAAACACTCCTTCATAGCAGAACACATTAAGCCATAACAGGACAAAGCCTCAAACATCCAGACCAGAACACATTAACACTAATAGAAACAAAAAAACCACTTCATAGCCATCCATTCAACACTCCTTGTGGGCACTAATCACAACACTTCATAGCCATCCACTAATCACAGCAAAGCATAAACACTCATTGTGGGCATTCCACCGAACACCTTGTGGGCATAAAAACAGAGAGAGCAGAGAGGGCGTTTAGCGCACCTAGGATCTCCGGTCCTCCGGGGTGGAATGGCGGGGCGGCGTCGAGCGGTGGCAGAGGAGGTCCTTGGTGAGGTGGCATCGCGCTGGGTCTCGATGGAGGCGGCGGATCGAGAAAATTTGGGGTGTGAGGAAGCGGGGACTTAGAAAATTTGGGGTGTGAGGAAGAGCGGGCAAGATCAACTTTATATAGGGCACCACTTCTACAAGCGGTTGGTAATAACAACCGCTTGTAGAAATTCTCAAGCGGTTGGTATTATCAACCGCTAGAAGAGACTTCTACAAGCGGTTAATATTACTAACCGCTTGTAGAACGCATGGATGGGCGGGAGTGGGAAAGGCCCTATGCAAGCGGTTGGTATTACGAACCGCTTGTAGAGACCCTTCTACAAGCGGTTCGTAATACCAATCGCTTATAAAAGTGCTGACCGCATAATATTCAAAACAATACGGTGCCCATATCGTTCAATAAGATCTCTTCCTCCCCCCCAGCTAGCACGTGGCGTTTGAGTGTGTGGGCTCGTCCACCCCGGTTCGAACCCCGCTCGTGCCCCCTTGCCTTTCTTTTTTATCATGGTTTCTACAAGCGGTTCGTAATACAAACCGCTTGTAGAAGTGCCATCTACCTTGTAGATGGTACTTCTACAAGCGGTTTGTATTACAAACCGCTTGTAGAAGTGGGTAGAACTTTAAATTCTCTAAGTCCCCACATGCACTCTCCCACACCTTCAAATTTTCTAAGTCCCCGAGCGCCTTCTCTCTCATCACGCTCCCTCCTCGCTCTCTGTTTTCATGCCCACAAGGTGTTCGGTGAAATGCCCACAAGGAGTTTTGTTGATACGTTGATGTTGGTGTAATGAAAAAATATTGTTGATGCTAATTTGTTTCACTCTTTGAAGCTACTAATTCATGTCGACGGCTTCATCAAATGGTGAGACGAAGAGACAACTAGAGGCATTGCGGATTGCTTATCGTGTCCTCGATGCGGAGATCCTCAGAATGTGTTCACCTCCTGTACATCCAAGAATCCATCCCGAGTGTTCATGAAGTGTTGAATATGTCGGTAAGTTTTTGAAGTTATTCATTTGTTCATATTTCTTGACTTTCACCTTCCGCTCCATTCTTTCGCTTGAAGGGCACAAGATGTCCACATTGGCGGTAAGTGATAAAGCCACCATAGTCTTGAAAATCTTGCAATGCAAATTGCTGCATTACAAGAAGATTTGCTGCCAATTGATGATGGCCGACGGTCAGAACATTTAATCCTGTTGGTAAGGCAAGAGAGATGCACATCCTACCGCTTCGATGACAACAAGAGTATTAAAAGCTAGAAGAAAGGATGGAAAGAGTAGAGGACATGCTAAAGAAATTAGTTAATATAGCTATCATTGTAATGTTGCTCCTTTTAGTTAATATAGCTATCATTGTAATGTTGTAAATTTCACATCGCTTTTGGGTATATCTGTAATTTCCTTTTTTAGGTATGCTAAAATTTATGCAATCCTTTCATAGAGTGGATATAAATTTTCGTGCTTTGTTCTCATTTTAAAATTTGTACAAATGGTTTTCGTGCTTTGTTTTCATTTTAAAATTTGTAGAAATAATTTTGTAGAAATTATGTACAAGCAATGTTAAACATCAACATATCAACATGATCATATGGAATAATTTGTATACAAGTAGTACATCTTAAGTCTTCGCTTTACAATTGTTCTTTCGTTATGATCGTGGACGTATGTAAGGAGCATCGACATCATCGCCACGCAGGACGTTTATATCGACATCAAGCTGTAAAAGGAGGAGCTCGTTAATCGTCCATACTCTTCCTCATCGGTGACGTTCTCAACTCCTACAATCCTTTGTTTGCCTTGGAGAACCACATGTCGCTTTGGCATTACCTTTTGCTTGTCCTTCTGCTTTTTAGGTTTGTTTGACATGTCCATTACATAGAAGACCGGATCACATCGCTCACGAGAACAAACGGTTCGCGCCTTATAGCCGATTGTGAGATCCACGGTTGTCATGCCGTGATTTGTCGACCTTCACACCGCTTTGGAGTCACTTGACCCATTGGCACTTAAATAGAGGGACTTTCAGAGGTCCATAGTCGAGCTCCCATATTTCTTCTATGAAACCATAATATGTGTCCAACTCCGCCATTGTTGTCTTCGGCGTCTATACGGACAATCGCCGTTCTAGTTGGTGCTCCTGTTATCCAGGATCCGTGTAGAATGTGTAACCATTGATCTCATACCCTTGAATGTCACGATTTCTTGTGATGGTCCCCGAGCCAAGCGTTGCAATAGTTCATCGCTTGACCCTTCCTCAAGGATGTATTTCAGAGCTACCGCGAAAGAATCCATGTGCTTCAGGGTTGTCCAACTCTTTGTCTTCCCTGTGAACTTCATGGCGTAGGACACTCTTGTGCTGAAGGACATAGGGGGCGACTATAGTTGATTGCTTCAGAACAATGAAATGTGCTTGCTTGAATGCAACAAGATCATTGCATGCAACTGATTGCCTTCCTATTGTCCCTTTGCCCCGTAGCCTCCCCTGGTGTCATGATATGGGGACGCCGATCGGATCTAGATCATTCATGTAATCAACACAAAACTCTATCACCTCCTCCGTCACGTAGCCCTCGGCAATGCAGCCTTCTGGACGCGAACGGTTACGGACGTACTTCTTGAGGACACTCATGTTCCTCTCTAAAGGGAACATGTTGTGCAGATACACTGGTCCGAGGATACCTATCTCCTTGACAAGGTGAACAGTGAGATGAACCATGATATCAAAGAATGCAAGAGGAAAGATCATCTCGAGGCTAATCAAACTTTGTACCACATCACCTCCAACTTAGGCGGTTTAATTTGGTTTGACAACCTTCTGCGAAATGGCGCTCAGAAGGAACATAGCTTTGTGATTGTCCCCCGCACCCACTCAGGCAAGATACCTCGACACCACCGGAGCAACTGTGTCATCAACACAAGGCACTCATGGGATTTTAGGCCTTGAGTTTGTTCTCTTCGTGTTTACTGAGTCTCTTTATATTTGAGGAGTATCCAGAAGGGACCTTCACACTGTTCAAACACTCAATCATGCTTTTTTTTCTCTTCTTTGCTTGGAGTGTAGCTCGCAGGATGTAGAAAAAGTTGTTTTGTCCCTTCTTTATTTTTCGGATGTAGGTCACTCCTCACCTCCATGTCTTCAAGGTCCTTCTGAGCTTGCAGTGTATCATTCGATTTGCCATACATATCTATGTAACCTAGCAGGTTCAAGCAAACATTCTTCGTGATGTGCTTGAAGTCAAGCGAGTGACGAACCTCCAAAACTTTCCAATACGGCAGGTTCCAAAATATTGATTTCTTCTTCCATGTGGGTGCATGACCATCCTCGTTCGGCACAGGTATGCTTCCAAGACTCTTCACAAATACTACTTTCAGATCCTTTACCATAGCAAACACAAGTCACCCATTACGATGCTGAGGCTTAACATGAATTTCTGTTCCCCCGTTAAATTTACTGCCTTTCCACCTCAAAGCATGACTGCCAGGAAGAAACCTGCGGTGGCCCATGTACACACACTTCCGAGAGTTTTTCAGTACATGCAATCCGTTTCATCTATGCACTGGTGCAGCTTTAAACCCTTTGACAGCTTGGCGACAGTTACCGAGAGCAGGCCAATCGTTGATTGTTACAAACAACAATGCACGCAGTTGAAATACTCTTTTGTACTCATCCCAAACCCGTACACCATCCTCCCACAACTTCACAAGGTCTTCAACCAATGGCTTTGTAGACATCGATGTCGTTTCCAAAGTTGCTTCGGCCTTCGATCAACAATGGCATCATGATGTACTTCCGCTTCATGCACGCCTATGGAGGAATGTTATAGATGCAAAGCGTCACAGCTAGGTGCTATGGATGTCGCTCAACCGACGAAAGGATTCATCCCATCGGTGCTCAACCCAAACCTTATATTTCGACCTCATTTGCAAAGTTCGGTAAGCCCGATCTACTTTCCTCCACCGCGAGCCATCTGCAGGTGTCTAAGCATCCCGCCTTCCTTACGCTTCTTACGCATGCCAACGCATCATCTTGGCATGACCTTCGTTAGCAAACAGACGCTTCAAAGGGGATCACAGGAAATGCCACAATACTTTGGTCGAGTTCTTCTTCGACGATTCCCATCTAATTCACCGGATCGTCACGCTGCACCTTATACCGGATTCTTCGCACATGGACAAACCTCCAAATCGGCATACTCATTGCGATACAGATACAATCGTTAGGACATGCGTGTATCTTCCGTACTTGCAATCCTAAAGGGCAGAGGACTCGCTTCGCTTCATACATAGATTCAGGTAGAGTGTTACCTTCCGGAAGCAACTTCTTTACGAGTGATAACAAACCATTGAATGCCTTGTCTGACACACCATTTGTGGCCTTCCATTGCATGAGTTCTAGTGTAGTACGCAGCTTTTTGTGGCCCTGTCCAAAGTTTGGGTACAAAGCAGTTCTGTGGTCCTCTACCATGCTCTGAAACTTCTTGTATTGTCTTTCCTCTGTGAACTCTCCCTCTCCATCACGGAGCATCTGATCTAACTCATCATCGCCAAACTCGCCGATCAGTATCTTCCATGGACCCGATTGAGTGGTGTCCGGCATACCGCTGGCTCTATCTTCCTCTTCTTCGCCTTCTTCATCGCCTTCTGTCGAATCGCCTGCTTTCTCCATGGTGGGTCCAAAGAAAGTTAGTTTGCAATGAAACCTCTCGTGATCACATGGCTTATAACCATCCATCGCTCGGAGTGCTCCTTCTCATTCTTGCAATCTACGACGGACAACATATGAAGCTTCGAGGCAAAAATGCAACGGCACGCGCCGAGAAACTCTTTCATGCCATCTCTGAACTCTCTTGACCGATCGTCCGCATTGTACATCCATTGCCGGTTCATCTACACCAATAAAAATAATAACAACATCTATCACATTATTTAATTAAAGCTAACTATGTCTAATAGTTTTGTATTTTTAATCATTCTCGTATTCTTTTAACTAAAGCCAACTAATTATTTCTAATCCTGCCGATTTTTTTAAAATAAAACTAACTAATTGTTACATGTTCATGCAAACCTTTTCTATCATTCCGCATTTTAATTTTACTAAATAAAAATTATTTTTACCTTTTCCCCACCTTTGTAATTTTTCATCGTTTCACATTTATTGCATTTCATTCCATACACCAAATAATATATCACCTTAAGAACAAAAAATAAGCCAACAATGTAAACACTAACAATTCCCACAAGAACAAAACATGATTTCTCAACATCCAATGCACAAAAACATCAATATATAGGTGAGAAGGATGTCAAGAACATGTTACTCACCTTAGGAACAATTAATTCTGAGCTAATAGCCTCAATTGAAAATTTTGGCAACCTCCCCCATGAATCGCTTCTCGCCCACCACTCTGCTCTGTCCAAAGTCGAGCTCGGGAGGAAGATGGGGTTTAAATGTGCCGAAGATGGGGTTTAAATGTTGGGCGGGAAGGGGTCTCTACAAGCGGTTCTACACACGAACCGCTTCTGAATCCCAACCTATAGAAGCGGTTCGTGTCTCAAACCGCTTCTAGATCTCTAGAAGCGGTTCTAGACACGAACCGCTTTCTAGAGATGGGACTCGAAGGGGTTCGTGTCAAGAACCGCTTCTAGAGACCCTCCCCTGCTGCTCACTTAACCGCCAGTAGACGAGAGAGCAAGCAAGCGCACTCTAACCGCTTGTGATAGACCGGTTGTGAAGGCCGGTTCTGTAGTAGTGATAGTTGATCGATCGTTGAAGTTTTGTTCATCACAGCAAGTCACGAAGTTCATCACGGAGTTCGGTTCTTTGCAAAGGTATCATCTTGCGAAGGTAATATCTTTTGATCCGTAGATCCGATCGGATTGATTCTTATTGGGTTTGATTCGTAATTGAATCTGATTTCTACAGTTGAAATTTCACATCAATCCAATGATTAGATCTTCTGTAATTTGTGGTCATCCAGATTGATGTCCTGCTCGCCCGACTGCTCGCGTGGTCGCCTAGATTTAGTCATCTTGCGAAGGATATAATTTTAGATCCGTAGATTCGATTGACCTAATTCTTTTTTTGTTAGCTGCAGAATTGAGTCTAGTTTCTATAGTTAAAATTTCACATTCATCCAATGGCTAGATCTTCAGAAATTTCTATTTTAGTGGACATATATCGGTCTGCTCGCCCAGACTGTGCACGTGGTCGCCCCACCTGCTCGCCCAAGTGCCAAACTGCTCGCCCAAGTGCCCAACCTACTCGCCCAAGTGTCCTACTGGTCGCCCAAGTGTTCTCTTGTCGCCTCTGATCGTTTCTCTGCTCGCCCAAGTGTCCTCTTGGTCGCCAAGTGTTCTCTTGGTCGCTTCAGATCGTTTCATCGTCGCCCAAGTGCTCAAACTGGTCGCCCAAGTGATGTACTGGTCGCCCAGATTGGTCTATTGGTTTCCCAACTACATAAATTGATTACCAAGCAATTCGAGTTTCAATTGGGGTGTTTGAAAAGTTCAAAAAGTTGATTTTAACTTCTGCGCAATCATTCACCCCCCCTCTGATTGACGCCATCCGATCCTACAAGTGGTATCAGAGCAAGGTTGAGGTATGGCGCCGATAAGTATGTTAATCGTCCTCCTATGCTTAATGATTCAAAATTTTCTTCATCGAAAAGTCGCATGCAATCCTATATTGAAGCTCAAGGTAATGATGTTTGGCGAAAGTCTCTCATCGCATATGATGTTCTGATATAGTCACTAATGATAACAAAGGGACGTTGATTTAAATGCTAAAGCTAAAAACTTGATTTTTCAAGGAATCTCTGAAAAGAATTTGATCTTGTTTCTCATTTACGCTCGCACATTCAGTTTGGAAGACATTATGTGACTATCATGAAGGTTCAACTAAGATTAAGAAAGTGCGCAAAAATATTTACCAAAAGGACTTCTCTCGATTTTGTTATGAGACCGGTGAATCAATTGATGATCTTTACTCTCGATTTGAGAAAATTTTGTGCAATTTGCGTGGTGTTGGAGTTAACAATCCAGTAGAGGAGAATGCTAGTAAGATTTTGAGATCTCTGACTCCTGAATGGCGCATGGTTGTTACTGCAATCAATCAAACTATTGATTTGGATACGCTGACCATAGATGATCTCAGATTCTAGGTTGAAAACTTATGAGATGGATTCTTTATCACCTAGAGCTGATAAAACCTCTACACATGCACTTGTTGCTAACCCCAAAGACGTCTTCTCGGATTACCATCTTCGCCTCCTTATCGCATTAGCTTCCTTTTCAGATGAACAGTTTGAGATGCTCCTCAAGAAGATTTTGTGCTCATTTCTTCACGCGCTGTCAAAGCACTCAACAATGTGAGGATGAGGAGGCGTGGAGGTACTACTTCAGGGTCTTTCAACTACTTTGAGTGTGGTCTTCCCAGGCATATCAAAGCAAATTGTCTCAAGTTGAAAAAGAAGGAAGAAAGAGAACCAGCACAACGCAGCTCAAGACGTACTACTCCTAGGTGTTCCAATTTTCGAAAAGTCGCTAAGAAAGTCTTAGCTGTCTTGGAGGAGTGTGATCTTAGTGATGTGGACTTTGAGAGTGATAATGAGCCACGGGACAAGAAGGGAGATACTGATGATGACTTCACTGGCATGTGCTTTATAGCTAAAAGGGATAGTGACAGTGATTCTGATTTTGATGAGGTAGGACCTTCTTATGATGAACTTGAGTATGCTATGGTTAAATTAGCTTCTGAACTTAAAAAATCTAAGAAGGCTCTTAAAGAAAAAGATCTAGAAATTGATAGTTCTAATTCTGAAATTGCAAGGCTTAGATCTTTGATTCCTGATGATGATGCCTGTAAGTCATGTGACTTAATTCACAATGAGCTTGTTTCACTTAGGAAAGAACATGCTTCTCTGTTAAAGCAAGATAGGGAAAATGAGAAACAAATGAAAAATGCTAGCTGTTCAACCATTGATCTGCATGATTCAGCTTCTTGTTCAAAATGCTCCATACTGGAATTGAAGTTGCATGATGCAAATGCTAGAGTTTCTCAAATGACAGATGCCTTGCTCACTCATGAAGTTCTTTCCTGCTCAAATTGTCGAAAACAGAAAGGAATAGTGGACGTTCCCTGTAACAATTGTTTAACTCTGTCTAGAAAGGTTGATTACTTAGAAAAATCGTTAGAACATTTCACTAAAGGAAAGAAAAACCTAAACATGATTTTGGATCAATCAAAAGTCAGCACTCATAACAAAGGTTTAGGTTTTGATTATTATGCTCATCATAAAACACATGTTCCCACTGTTGTCAAAGTTCTTGAAAGTGGAAAGTTTGAAATTGCAAATGAGCCTAAGAAAAGCTGTCTTTAAATCATTGAATTTTATCTTCATCGTGATGAATGCAAATGTTGCTTCTACTTCTAAAGTTAAACATTCTGTTAAGTACACTTGCACTCATTGTGGTAGAGATGGACATCTAGTAGATTTTTGCTTTAGGCTAGCCAAACAACTGAAGCAAGAAAAAGCTAAGGCTAGGTCTAATTTCGCAGGCACGCTTTACTCCTCATTATGTGCCTAAGGTGATGCGAACACCTTTTGTTGCAAGAAACACGAGAAAGAGCAAAACTGATTTTGTATACAAGTATACTCGTGCTGTGCCTACTCGTCGTGTGTCTCAGTGCTGGATTCCTAAATATCTTTTATTTAACCCCAGTACTGAGACATCGACATTCTCTTTTGTGTAGACTGTGGAAGAGAGGAAGGAGAATATATGGTTCATAGATTCTGGATGTTCAAGACATATGACTGGTGATTCAAAATGGTTCTCCTCCCTCACTCAAAGTTCTGGTGATGAGGTCATCACTTTTGGCGACAATTCAAAGGGAAGAATTCTTGGAAGAGGAATTGTGCGAGTTAATGAAAACTTCATTCTCAAGGATGTAGCTTTGGTAAGCAAGCTCAAATATAATTTGCTCTCGGTTTCTCGCTTGCTTGATGAAGATCTTGAGGTAAGATTTCGTAAAAATTCTTGTCGATATTAGATGTTTCTAAAATCTAGTATGCAACATCACTCGCATTGGTCGCTTGTTTAAAGGTGATTTTTCATGTCTAACATCTGAAATGACATGTCTTGTATCTCATGTTTCAAAAGATCTAACTTTTTGGCATCATAGACTTGGTCATATTGGTTTTGATCACCTTTCACGCATTAGTAAATCAAATTTGCTCAGAGGTTTGCCTGAATTAAAGTATGACAAAACAAGTAATTTGACTTGCTCTCCCTGTCAACATGGAAAATGACTGCACCTAAACATTTTCCTATCATCTTTGTTATGACTAATGCTCCGTGTCACTTTCTACACATGGGTACTGTGGGACCAAAGAAGAGTAAAATCAGAGGAGGTAAGTGGTATGTTCTTGTGATTGTAGATGATTACTCTAGGTACTCTTATGATATTTCATGACTACCAAAATGAAGCTTTTGAATTGTTTCAAGAGTTTGCATTAAGGTTGCTCAAGGAATTGCCTGAAGCATTTAAAGTAATTAGGAGTGATAATGGAGGAGAATTCAAGAACAATCTTTTTGCTTCTTTTTGTTCTGAACATGGAATTGAGCATCAATTTTCCTCTGCTCGAGTTCCTCAACAAAATGGTGTTGTTGAGAGGAAAAATCGCACACTAGTTGAGATAGCTAGGACAATGCTTGATGAATATTCTACTCCTAGAAAGTTTTGGGCTGAAGCTATTTCTACTGCTTGCTACATTTCAAATAGAGTATTTTTGAGAGCAAAGCTTCATAGAACTTCTTATGAACTTCGGTTTGGACGTACTCCTAGCATCTCCCATATGCGTGTTTTTGGTTGCAAATGTTTCATTCTCAAACATGGAAATCTTGATAAGTTTGAATCTAGATGCTCGATGGATTGTTTCTTGGTTATGCTCTTCGTACTCGTGGTTACCGTGGTGCTGAATTTAGAAAGTAACAAAATTGTTGAGACTTGTGAAGTCACTTTTGATGAGGCTAGTCCTGTACTAGACCCGAATTTTCAGGACACAAGTTACTTGCAACTCGAAAGTATTTTCTTGGAAGAAAGTGATGATGAAGATGAAGATGAAAGTGGTAATCAAGTTGGCAACTCGGCTCACCAATTCACCATGTGAAGAAAATCGGCAAGCATCTTCGAAATTCTTCCAAAGAAACACACATGGTAATCGACCTCGTGCATCTTCAGAAATTTCAGCACCATTGCATATTCAACGAAGACATCCTCCTGAACAGATGATTGGTGAGTTAAATGTACGTGTGCTTCGAAACAAGTACAATACTAATGCCTCATATGCTCATACTGCTTTTGTTGCATCTTTTGAACCCTAGGATGTAAGTCACGCGTTATCTGATGAGTCTTGGATTAATGCCATGCATGAAGAACTTGAGAATTTTGAGCGCAATAAGGTTTGGGTTTTAGTTCCACCTCCTTTAGGTCAGAATATCATTGGAACTAAATGGGTTTTTAAGAATAAACAAAGTCAAGATGGGGTTGTTGTTAGAAACAAAGCTAGATTGGTTGCTCAAGGTTTTACTCAAATTGAAGGACTTAATTTTGATGAAACTTTTGCACCTGTTGCTAGACTTGAAGCCATTAGAATTTTGTTGGCATTTGCTGCATCTAAAGGTTTTAGATTGTATCAAATGGACGCCAAAAGTGCTTTTCTAAATGGTTTTATTTCAAGAAGTTTATGTCAAACAACTTCCTAGATTCCCAAGTGCCCAACCTACTGCGCCCAAGTGTCCTCTGGTCGCCCAAGTGTTCTCTTGGTGCTTGGACTGTTCTCTTGCTCGCCCAAGTGTCTCTTGGTCGCCCAAGTGTTCTCTTGGTGTGCATTCATTCTCTTATCGTCGCCCAAGTGCTCAAGCGAGTCGCCCAAGTGATGTCTTGAGTGCCAGATTGGTCTATTGGTTTCCCAACTACATAAATTGATTACCAAGCAATTCGAGTTTCAATTGGGGTGTTTGAAAAGTTCAAAAAGTTGATTTTAACCTGGCAATCATTCACCCCCCTCGATTACGCCATCCAGATCCTACAAGTGGTATCGAGCAAGGTTGAGGTATGGCGTCGAGATAAGTATGTTAATCGTCCTCCTATGCTTAATGATTCAAAATTTTCTTCTTTGGAAAAGTGCATGCAATCCTATATTGAAGCTCAAGGTAATGATGTTTGGCGCAAAGTCTCTCTGCATATGATGTTCTGATATAGTCACTAATGATAACAAAGCGACGTTGATTTAAATGCTAAAGCTAAAACTTGATTTTTCAAGGAATCTCTGAAAAAATTTGATCTTGTTTCTCATTTACGTTACGCACATTCAGATTGGAAGACATTATGTGACTATCATGAAGGTTCAACTAAGATTAAGAAAGTGCATAAAAATATTTACCAAAGGACTTCTCGATTTTGTTATGAGACCGGTGAATCAATTGATGATCTTTACTCTCGATTTGAGAAAATTTTGTGCAATTTGCGTGGTGTTGGAGTTAACAATCGATGAGAGGAGAATGCTAGTAAGATTTTGAGATCTCGACTCTGAATGGCGCATGGTTATTCTTGCAATCAATCAAACTATTGATTTGGATCGTTGACCATAGATGATCGTATTCTAGGTTGAAAACTTATGAGATGGATTCTTTATCACCTAGAGCTGATAAAACCTCTACACATGCACTTGTTGCTAACTTGACGCGTCTTCGGATTACCATCTTACGTCTCCTTATGCGCATTAGCTTCCTTTTAGATGAGCAGTTTGAGATGCTCCTGAAGAAGATTTTGTGCTCATTTCTTCACTGTATTGTCAAAGCACTCAACAATGTGAGGATGAGGAGGCGTGGAGGTACTACTTGAGGTCTTTCAACTACTTTGAGTGTGGTCTTCGGGCATATCAAAGCAAATTGTCTCAAGTTGAAAAAGAAGGAAGAAAGAGAACCAACTGACTGTGACTCAAGGCGTACTACTCCTAGGTGTTCCAATTTTGAAAAGTCGCTAAGAAAGTCTTAGGCTGTCTTGGAGGAGTGTGATCTTAGTGATGTGGACTTTGAGAGTGATAATGAGCCACGGGACAAGAAGGAATCTTGATGATGACTTCAGCGGCATGTGCTTTATAGCTAAAAGGGATAGTGGCGGTGATTACGATTTTGATGAGGTAGGACCTTCTTATGATGAACTTGAGTATGCTATGGTTAAATTAGCTTCGAACTTAAAAAATCTAAGAAGGCTCTTAAAGAAAAGATCTAGAAATTGATAGTTCTAATTCTGAAATTGCAAGGCTTAGATCTTTGATTCACGATGATGATGCTTGTAAGTCATGTGACTTAATTCACAATGAGCTTGTTTCACTTAGGAAAGAACATGCTTCTCTGTTAAAAGCAAGATAGGGAAAATGAGAAACAAATGAAAAATGCTAATTTGTTCAACCATTGATCTGCATGTTTGACTTCTTGTTCAAAATGCTCCATCTTTGGAATTGAAGTTGCATGATGCAAATGCTAGAGTTTCTCAAATAGACAGATGCCTTGCTCACTCATGAAGTTCTTTCTGCTCAAATTGTTGAAAGCGAAAGGAATAGTGGGCGTTCCTGTAACAATTGTTTAACTCTGTCTAGAAAGGTTGATTACTTAGAAAAATCGTTAGAACATTTCACTAAAGGAAAGAAAAACCTAAACATGATTTTGGATCAATCAAAAGTCAGCACTCATAACAAAGGTTTAGGTTTTGATTATTATGCTCATCATAAAACACATGTTCCCCACTTTGTCAAAGTTCTTGAAAGTGGAAAGTTTGAAATTGCAAATGAGCCTAAGAAAGCGCATCTTTAAATCTTTGGAATTTTATCTTCTCTTGTGATGAATGCAAATGTTGCTTCTACTTCTAAAGTTAAACATACATTAAGTACACTTGCACTCATTGTGGTAGAGATGGACATCTAGTAGATTTTTGCTTTAAACTAGCCAAACAACGAAGCAAGAAAAAGCTAAGGCTAGGTCTAATTTCAGACAGCACGCTTTACTCCTCATTATGTGCCTAAGGTGATGCGAACACCTTTTGTTGCAAGAAACACGAGAAAAACAAAACTGATTTTGTATACAAGTATACTCGTCTTTGTGCCTACAAATGTGTGTCTCGATCTTTGGATTCCTAAATATCTTTTATTTAACTTGATCTTGAGACATCGACATTCTCTTTAATGTAGATGTGAAGAGAGGAAGGAGAATATATGGTTCATAGATTACGGATGTTCAAGACATATATTTGGTGATTCAAAATGGTTCTCCTCCCTCACTCAAAGTTACGGTGATGAGGTCATCACTTTTGGCGACAATTCAAAGGAAGAATTCTTGGAAGAGGAATTGTGCGAGTTAATGAAAACTTCATTCTCAAGGATGTAGCTTTGGTAAGCAAGCTCAAATATAATTTGCTCTCAGTTTCTCAGTTGCTTGATGAAGATCTTGAGGTAAGATTTCAGAAAAATTCTTGTCGTATATTAGATGTTTCTAAAAATCTAGTATGCAACATCACTCGCATTGGTCGCTTGTTTAAAGGTGATTTTTCATGTCTAACATCTGAAATGACATGTCTTGTATCTCATGTTTCAAAAGATCTAACTTTTTGGCATCATAGACTTGGTCATATTGGTTTTGATCACCTTTCACGCATTAGTAAATCAAATTTGCTCAGAGGTTTGCTGAATTAAAGTATGACAAAACAAGTAATTTGACTTGCTCTCCTGTCAACATGGAAAATAGGCACCTAAACATTTTCCTATCACTCGCTGTTATGACTAATGCTCGGTGACTTCTACACATGGATCTTGTGGGACCGGCAAGAGTAAAATCTGTAGGAGGTAAGTGGTATGTTCTTGTGATTGTAGATGATTACTCTAGGTACTCTTGCGTATATTTCATGACTACCAAAATGAAGCTTTTGAATTGTTTCAAGAGTTTGCATTAAGGTTGCTCAAGGAATTGCACGAAGCATTTAAAGTAATTAGGAGTGATAATGGAGGAGAATTCAAGAACAATCTTTTGCTTCTTTTTGTTACGAACATGGAATTGAGCATCAATTTTCCTGCTTTCGAGTTCCTCAACAAAATGGTGTTGTTGAGAGGAAAAATCGCACACTAGTTGAGATAGCTAGGACAATGCTTGATGAATATTCTACTCCTAGAAAGTTTTGGGCTGAAGCTATTTCTCTTGCTTGCTACATTTCAAATAGAGTATTTTTGAGAGCAAAGCTTCATAGAACTTCTTATGAACCGGTTTGGGCGTACTCCTAGCATCTCCCATATCGTGTTTTTGGTTGCAAATGTTTCATTCTCAAACATGGAAATCTTGATAAGTTTGAATCTAGATGCTCGAGATGGATTGTTTCTTGGTTATGCTCTTCGTACTCGTGGTTACCGTGTGCTGAATTTAGAAACTAACAAAATTGTTGAGACTTGTGAAGTCACTTTTGATGAGGCTAGTCACAGTACTAGACCGAATTTTCGAGGACACAAGTTACTTGCAACTCTGAAAGTATTTTCTTGGAAGAAAGTGATGATGAAGATGAAGATGAAAGTGGTAATCAAGTTGGCAACTCGGCTCAATAATTCAACCACAGGGAAGAAAATCGGCAAGCATCTTGGAAATTCTTCCACAAACACACATAGTCTTTGGACCTCGAGGCATCTTGAAATTTCAGCACCATTGCATATTCAGCGAAGACATCCTCTGAGCAGATGATTGGTGAGTTAAATGTGCGTGTGCTTGAAACAAGTACAATACTAATGCCTCATATGCTCATCTTGCTTTTGTTGCATCTTTTGAACCCTAGGATGTAAGTCACGCGTTATCGATGAGTCTTGGATTAATGCCATGCATGAAGAACTTGAGAATTTTGAGCGCAATAAGGTTTGGGTTTTAGTTCCACCTCCTTTAGGTCGAATATCATTGGAACTAAATGGGTTTTAAGAATAAACAAAGTCAAGATGGGGTTGTTGTTAGAAACAAAGCTAGATTGGTTGCTCAAGGTTTTACTCAAATTGAAGGACTTAATTTTGATGAAACTTTTGCACCTGTTGCTAGACTTGAAGCCATTAGAATTTTGTTGGCATTTGCTGCATCTAAAGGTTTTAGATTGTATCAAATGGACGTCAAAAGTGCTTTTCTAAATGGTTTTATTTCTGAAGAAGTTTATGTCAAACAACTTCCTAGATTTGAAAATCCGAAATACCCAGACCATGTTTTTAAGTTGTCCAAAGCTTTATATGGTTTAAAACAAGCTCCTCGGGCTTGGTATAATAGGCTTAAATCATATTTCTTTGGAAAATGATTTGAAATGGGCAAAGTTGATAAAACCTTGTTTTCTCTCAAGCATGGCAATGATCATTACTTGTTGATTTATGTGGATGATATCATTTTGGTGGTACTTCTCATGCTCTTGTTGCCAAGTTTTGAGACACTATGAAGCGAATTTGAGATGAGTATGATGGGTGAGCTCACATACTTTACGGGTTTACAAGTCAAGCAAACAAGGCAATGTATCTTTATTCACCAAGCGAAGTACACAAAAGATCTCCTTGACGTTTTGAGATGGAAACATGCAAACCAATTTCACACCTATTGGTACAACAACTACTTTGGATCCGGATGAAGAAGGAGAACCGGTTAATCAAAAGGAGTATCGAAGCATGATTGGATTACTTCTTTATCTCCTTTGCTTCAATGGGATATACACTTTGCGGTGTGTTTGTGTGCTGCGTTTTCAAGCTTCCCACGTGCTTCTCATCGACAAGCGGTAAAGCAGATTCTTCGCTATTTACAATCCACTTTAGAGTTTGGCTTATGGTACTCCTTATCATCATGTTTATCACTTAGAGCCTTCTCGATGCTGATTTTGCGGGTTGTAGAATTAACGGGAAAAATATCTCTGGAACATGTCATTTTATTGGTACATCTTGATTTGCTTGGTCATCTAGAAAACAAGTTTACATTGCTCTCTCAAGCTGCTTGAATCTGAATATGTTCTGCTTGCTTGCATGTTGTGCTCAAGTGCTTTGGATGATATCAACTTTAAAGGATTTTGGATTAAACTTAGCAGTGTTCCTTTTTTGTGATAACACTAGTGCTATTAATATTGCTAAAAATCGAGTTCAACATTCTCGAACCAAGCATATTGACATTCGCTATCATTTCCTTGAGATCATGTGGAAAAGGGAGATGTTGTGTTGCATTTTGTTGATTACGAATTGCAAATTCTGATATTTTCACAAAACCACTTGATGCTTCTCGATTTGCCTTTTTGAGAGGAGAGTTGGGCGTTGTGCATCCATGAGCTTGTTTTGAGGGAGTTTTATGCCAAATCATTACTTAATGAGCTTACTTTATCATATTTCTTTATATATTATGTAATTGAGCTTATATATGATAATCTACATTGCTTTACTTGAACTAAAAAGTGACATTGCGAATTCCTTGGTTTATTTGTCTATAGCTAATACCTTGTGATATCTTGCTTCTATAGGCTTGATAATGAATCGTCTTGACAAAGTTGGGCTATGAAGCATGTGTGTTTTCAGACTTTACTCTTTCATAGACCATTTAATCACTTTGCATGTTTAAAATAAAAGAAAAGGAATAAATGAAAAAAGGGCTCAAATCTTGCAGAAGCTTGTCAAAATTATCAAAATAAGCAAAAGCTTCAAGATGTATGCTTCAAGCATGCCATTCCCTAAGAGATAAGATGTATGCTACAAGCATGCCATTCTCTAAAAGATAAGATGTATGCTTCAAGCATGCCATTCATTGAAAATAAAAGAAGTATGCTTCAAGCATGCCACATGCAGTTTTCTGTTATCAAGATTAATTTGGTCTACTAGATTGGAGTTGAAACTACTTACTTGCCCTGAGTTGTTAGTTGCTTCATTTTTTGGCCTAGTTTTTTCTGCCAAGATTTTGCTTAGTACTTGGCTATAGTTGATTAAATTGAGGTTGAGATGCATGTCACTCCCTAACTTGTTAAATAATATTAAGTTCATATATTATGCTTATTATGTGATCTATAAGGTTATATGATCAAGGAAGCTCATTGGTTCTTGTCTTGACACTCATTTATTTTTTTCCTTGATGAAATCATTGTCAAGGAGAAAGAAAGCTTACATTCAGGGGAGAAGTGAAATGTTTTATTGTCAAAGGAAATTTTAGAGTTCACACACAATTTGGTTTCCTTTTAGGGAGATTTTTCACTTTGCTTTTGATCACTTTGCTTTCTACTTTTAAAATGAAATTTCTTAAAATCTTTTCTTGTGAGGTTAATGCCAATGTTCGAGTCCAAATGGTGTTGCCAATGTTTTCATCAAGGGGAGATTGTGAGATCATGTGATGAAAAATTGGTTGAATGGTGAAATTGGCATTGTATAGTGACTTTGATTATAGCATGTGTGGTGCTTGTGCATGTACCATGTTGAGATAATTATTATCTGGTGATAGCATGATGGATTACCTTGATGCAATGCACTTTCGTGTGAGTGGTTGCATGGATTGACTTTGAGTCAAGTCGTGGACTTGTGCTCGTGCATGGTTCTGTGTTTATTCATGTGCGGTGTTGCTCGAGGCTTGACGTGGTCGATGTGGGACCGAAACTAGGTTCATGGAAAGCGAGGTTGGGACTAGGTTAGGGAGGAATCGAAGTCTTGGTGGTCAAGGATGTCATACGGGACGTTAAGGCTAGAGAACATGCACATGGAATTTGGTTAGTCACGTAATTACTGAAGTGGGGCATACATACGTGCAAGAGTTGTTTTTGGCCACGTTGGGCCAAGTTGAGATGTATCTGAGACTCTTTCCATGTTGGAAATGGGTTGTATTATATCTCGTTAGGATTGCTCTGTATAAATAAGGGAGGTGTCCCTGTTTATTCTAGGCGTTCGAGTTTTAGGGTTTGTACTCTTGTGTTGGAGTACTTTAGACAATGAAATAAAAATCAATCTTCGAGAAAGATACTTCATGTCTGGCGGCTGTGATTTGCTCTTGGTTTCGACATAGTTGATCGATCGTTGAAGTTTTGTTCATCATGACAAGTCACGAAGTTCATCACGGAGTTCGGTTCTTTCTGAAAGTATCATCTTGCGAAGGTAATATCTTTTGATCCGTAGATCCGATTGGATTGATTCTTATTGGGTTTGATTCATAATTGAATCTAGTTTCTACAGTTGAAATTTCACATCAATCCAATGGTTAGATCTTCTGTAATTTGTGGTCGTCCAGATTAATGTCCTGCTCGCCCGACTGCTCGCGTAGTCGCCCAGATTTAGTCATCTTGCGAAGGATATAACTTTAGATCCGTAGATCCGATTGACCTAATTTTTTTTGTATTAGCTGTGGAATTGAGTCTAGTTTCTACAGTTAAAATTTCACGTTAATCCAACGGCTAGATCTTCAGAATTTTCTATTTTAGTGGACATATATTGGTCTGTTCGCCCGAATTTGTGCGCGTGGTCCTTAACTGCTCGCCCAAGTGCCCAACCTGCTCGCCCAAGTGTCCTACTGGTCGTCCAAGTGTTCTACTGCTCACCCGGACTGTTCTACTGCTCGCCCAAGTGTCCTACTGGTCGCCCAAGTGTTCTACTGGTCTCCCAGACTGTTCTACTAGGCGCCCAAGTGCCCAAACTGGTCGCTCAAGTGATCTACTGGTCGTCCAGATTGGTCTATTGGTTTCCCAACTACATAAACTGATTTTAAAGCAATTCGAGTTTCAATTGGGGTGTTTGAAAAGTTGAAAAGTTGATTTTAACCTGGCAATCATTCACCCCCTCGATTGGCGCCATCCGATCCTACACTATATGTGACATGCGGCTAGATTTGAGATGCACGAGAGATCGATGGTTAAACAACTATTAGAAGTAGCAATGGCATGGCGTTCTGAATGACCACGATGGCGGCTTCTTGGGTGAGAATGATGACCAAGCCAACAACGTTGTAGGGTGACTCCAACGACATTATCTGGTGGTTCGAAGTGGCTTGGCACAGTGAACATGAAGGTGACCTCGGCAATGACGGAAGATCAACGAACAGCGGCCAAATAGCAAAAAAACCGACAGCACAGCAATGTCCAACTAAGGTGAGCTTGTTCTTCATGGCAGATGTGGCTCGGGTGGTGTGCTATAGGGCATCGGGTGCGGCGTTGAGTGGGGATTCAATGCGGCGGTGGTGGCTTAAATAGAGGCCTAATGAGGCGGGTTCAGCGATTTCACTAACTTGTCGGGTGGCGGCGGAGTTTGGTGTAGATCTGACCTCTCGTGACGTGGCTCCATCCTCGCATCCACATGGACTCGATTGGCGTTGCCGAGCAAGCGTTCTGTGGTGAGATCTGCGCGCCAATTCGATCAATGGTGGAGATCTTGAGCACTTTAGGGTTTGTGGTGGCGGGCGGTAGATGAAATTTGTGAGGCAGGAAGCTGGGTTGGGCCCACATGGGTTTGGCCCCATCTTGTTCAAATTAAAATAATTTCAAAAAATAGATAAAGCCAAAATAAATAGCAAAAATACCTAAAAATTCCAAAAAAATTTAAAAATATTTTAGGGCATTTTAAACACAAATAAAATATTTTTAGCAAAACTTTATTTAAAATTTTTAGCTTTTCAATAAGACTTTAACAAAAGGCTTAATTCAAATAAATCCAAAATGAATTAAATAAATTCCACAAAATTCACAAAAATATAAAATGTATAATAAATCCATAAAATACAAAAATTGGGATGTTACATAAAGTAAGCCTCATCATTAGAAATTTGCGGCCCAAATCATGCCCAAAACTCACACGGATCAATCGACACCTCGCTTATCTGATTCAAACCAAGTTTCTCATACTGCAGTAACTCGATACAAAACATCAAGTTGGCTTTGATTGGAGGGAGGATGGGGTCCTTGGTTGGTTTACTTGAGAGGTGGATCTGCGTATTTGTTGTCAGGGAGGCAGAGGATCTGAGCAAACTCATGGCGGGCGTGGCGAGGAAGATCTGAAGATCCGAAGCGGTGAAGAGGCTGGGCACGCGACCACCGCCGCCTCATACTATGTTTGAGTGGGGCATGCTCCCCAACCTCCGCTTGCCCTTCTTGGCGGTGGTGAGTAGTCCTATTAGAGCCACTTGGAGTCGTCTTGAGTGTGGGGGTTGACAAGGAGCGCGTGATTGCAATTGTTGTAGAGGGTGCGAAGCGGAGTTGCGGTTCTTGTAGCAATAATCTGTCGATCGCCCTCCCCATAGATCCGATCGATGTGGGGCCTCGACTTTGCCTTTGGCCATCGGCTCCCTTGCCGTGCGAAGTGTGTGAATAGGGTGGAGGTGGAGGATTGGATTGGAAGTGATGACTATTGGTGATATCACTAATGATTTTAGTGATCAAGCTGTTTGTGATATCAATTATCACATATAGTTATTCTAAAAGCTGTCTATGATTATATTTAACACATAGCTAAGGAATTACAATCAAGGGTTAGTTAACTCAATGGACAATTGAATGGGATGGCGAGGTTGCCATATGAAGGAATGAACATGACTTAGATCGAAACTTGGCTTACTTGAGAAACAATGAATCTATTTATTGCTACTATTTATTTTTTGCTTTTCAATCTATATATTGTATGTGTTCAAAAATCGCTTCTTGTAAATAAGCCACATAGCCTTTCCTTTGGAATAAGCCTTGCATATAGTTATGATAGAGATGCATTACATGCACAATTTGTTGAGTGCTCTTGTACTCATCCTTGTCATCACCAACAAATCAAGCAGTTGAGGAGTTATTGCCCCTGTTGGAGGAGGAGTTCGGTGGATGAAAGTCACTAGGCTCAAGCCTTGTCAGATTATCTGTGGTGTCTTGATGAGTCACCAACGTTTTTTGCTATTTCTGCTGCATTTGTCTTAGTTTATTTTCAGTCTAGCCCTCATTGGCTTAATAATGTAAGTTGATCATAAGATCATACACTTAGTTATATCAATAAATGGAGTCTTATTACTCTTATCGCTATGTATGATGTGATGCTTACTAACGTTGAGCTATGTGCACTAGCATTGATCCGAGGACTAGTGCGATAAAACACGATGGGTTGAATTGGTGAATCGGGTCCCGACACCTCTCTTCCTCACTCTCCCATTGCCCCTCTCGCTTGTATTCGCACATCTCTCTAACTCTAAGAATAAAAAATTTTAGTTCTTTTTTCTATAATATTTGTGTCCACGGTCTCAACTCCATGTGTCTCCATTTTATTTTCTCTCGTTGCAATAGTGCAAATGGGTTTGGGCACAGGCGGCATGGCCTGGCGCAAATGGGCGTGCTTGGGCTCGTTGAAGGTGAGCGGGCGAGCTGGCCGACGGTTCAAGCACAAGCACGATAGGTCGTCGCTGGCGCCCGCCTCTAGTAAATCACGGTCGCGCTCGCGAAAGCCTTAGTGCAGCGTCGTGCCGTGGCGCCTTGGCCTTCAGCGTTGCCTTCTCGCTAGCCTTGTGCTCTATCGGCACTCCCAATCGCAACACCTAGTTCACCTACGTCACCTGCGCATGTCCGCAAACCCTAGCTTTGATACCATGTATGTAATTTTGGTGGCACTTTTTTCTTTTTGTTTGCTATTACATATACTTTAATACACATACATGGGCCTTTGGCCCAACACGCACACAGCCCACAACATCCCAGCACTAGACAAAGAGGCTATTCATTGATGATTTTGGAGACCGTCAAGAGATTGTCTCCCAGTGGAACTAGGGATCGCCTTCTAGATCGATGATTGCCGGTTCTTCAATAAGTCCGAGCACTTGTTCAGGTTTTAATAATTTTATGTCTCGGTTTGCTCGTGGAAACTGTAATAAAAGTGCTCGTTGTTGTGCTCGGGTTTGCAAAATCAACGAAAATCGCGATTATCGGCTGTATCGGTCTTGGTTGGGCTTTCAAAATCGCTAGGTAAACTAGTCAAATTAAAAAATTTGAAAAACTTTATGTAAAAAAAATCAACCTAAAAAGTACAACTAGTCCATCGATTTTCCATAGAAATCGGACGATTTTCCATGAAAACGGTCGATTTTTGAATTTTTTTCCCAAAATTTTGATTTTAAAACTCTATAATTTTATCGATTTTTGACCCATTTTCTGCTTGATATTTCCGGTATTCAAATTTTGAGCGATTTTCTTGTGTCGATTTTGTTAACCCCTTGCGCACAAGAGTGCTAGTGTTTAACTCGGTACGTGCTAGACTTTTCTTGTTGACACCCTACGGGCTGATTGTACCAGAACGTTCTTGAGTAATGAAGCTCTCCACCGCCCCTCAAAAAAAAAAGATTAGAAACCATGGTAGCTTAACTAGAAAAAACCTTGATACCCCCAGATTAGAATCCATGTATACCTCCACACCTGACAAAATAAAAAAAAACACTGCATAATTCGCCATTAAATACTTGAATACCCATAAGCCAATGGTCATTCAGTCCCTAAGAAACTAAATTTAGCATGCACTAAAAATTCAAGTCTTGGGAACAAAATTGTCATGTCGGCACATTCCGGGAAGACCAAGTGGTATGCTCACAGAAGAGAGTTGGTCACAGTCTCACAGATGGAAAGAGATCTTCTGCGTTATAATCTCGGCCATGTCATTTGCCGCGTGGGCCCTCGCGACACAGGACCCACGCGGCAGATGACCGTCTGGCAGAGGATCCGCGTCCTCACAGATCCTATTGTAGGTTGCTTCCTTTATGAAATGGTTGCTCCAGGTCTTGGAGATTTGGACAATCTCTGACATCCACATTTTCTATTTGTGCAATTGCTTCAGAGCCACCAATTGACTTCAAGCCTTTGCAATAAAAGATTGCCAAATTCTCAAGAGATGGAAGGCCACTCCATACTTGTGCAGGAATCGATTCCACCGAATGACAAAATTGTAATTTCAATGTGGTGAGAGCGCCAAGATCACGCAGGCAACAGAGAGTTGACTCAGATATATACCCACATGCTTCAAGCTTGAGCACTTTGAGGGAGGAGGGAAACACCTGGTCTGCTGGCCAGTTGAGATTCCAACACTCAGACAACTCTAAATCTTCAAGATGAACAAAGCCAGCAAAACCTTGAACGGGAAGCGACACTAAATCCTCACATTTTTCTATATGTATCACCTTCATAGCAGGTAGATAACTTGGTTGCAGGAATCTCTCAAGGCTTGACAATCTTCTGCACCGGCTGATGGATAGTCTTGTGAGCCATTCGAACCCGATACTGCTTCTATTACTGCTGCTAGCAGAAGATTGGAACGACATACCAGCAAGATTGGGACACGAATAAATTGAGAGTGATGATAAGTCACGCAAACTCTCCTTCCTGAACCAACTTGGACGGAATTCGACTCCCGCGTAACACTTTATTTCTAGGTGTTTAAGATAGGGAGGAGGGTATAGGCCCTCAAGAACTTCCATTTCCTGGCCACTGGTCTTCTGTCTAGCGCAGGTCCTGGAAGACTCATCCCATGACAGGATCAGTGTATCCAGGTAACTCTTCATGTCTAGCTGAGCCTCAGAAGCAGCATCCCAGCTCATGACATTGAAAAGACCACTGATCTCCAAACTTCCATGAAGGTGATTCATATTCTTCAGTTCTCTAATGCCTCTTCCAGGTGCATTGGCAACATCAAAATAAGGTAGCTCTTGAAGAAACCTAAACTTACCAATCTCTGGTATGTCTCTGAATTGGTTGACAAGATCACCGTTCAATTTAACTTTCATAAGTTTATTAACTTAGTAACATCTTTGGGTAAATATTGAAATTTGCATTTCTGAGCATCCAAAATCTCTAGGTTGTGAAGGTACCAAAAGTTGAAGGTAGCTTGTCAAAAGTACAGGCAGAGATATTGAGATAGCGAAGATGCCTTAAGTTGCCAATACTCAAAGGAAGCTCCTTTAGTTGACAAGAAACAAAACTCAACATGCGAATTTTGGTGAGCCCTTGATGCCAGCATTCAACTGCGGGAGAAATAATGCTAGACTCAACACCATAGCACACCAGCGACCGCAACTTCTTGTATCCACACAAGCTTTTTAAACAGCTAACGTCGAGATCACTGCTGCTGAGTACGGACAAATGACGGATATTTGGATGAACTCTGGCTAAGTCATTTTTATCTCTAATCAGGAAGCATTCATTCTTGGAAACAAACGATGCCATATCATGCAACATATCATGCATGACATACTCGGAAGATGATTGAGTTTTCTGAAAGAAGTACCTATTTACCAATTCATGGAAATACATATGGCCCACATCCTGATGAACTACCTCGTCCCCATGAGGCACCAGTAAGCCTACTGCTTGCCAACAATCCACAAGTGTATCCTTGTCAAATTTGTAATCTTTAGGGTATGTTGAACAGTATGAGAAGCAGCGCTTCAGATGGGAGGGCAGGTATTGGTAGCTCAGCAGAACAGCTGGACAGACCCTTGTTTCCTCTTCAGGCAGTTCCACAGCTCACTTGTCAAGATGCTGGTCCAGAACTTAGCAGTTGGGTTCAAGCTTAACAATCTTCCGAGAATTTTGGCAGCGAAAGGAACACCATTCAACTTTTCAACTATGCGTCTACCAATATCCTCCAGATCACGGTTGATGTTAAAACTGTCAGAACCAAACACACATATCTTGAAGAATTTCCAAGAGTAAATTCAGGAAAGCCTCCAAGCTGGAACGGATTCACAGTACCGAAAATGTTAGCAACCGTCGAGGACCTTGTTGTCATCAAAACAATAGTTCCGGGTTTGGCATGTTTTAATACAGCAAGGGAACTCCTCCATCCGTCACTAACTTCTTTACACACATCATCCTGTACGTTGTCAACCACAAGCAGGACCCTCTTTGATTCATCAATGATGCTACTAGTCAAAACCCTTTGGATGCAACATAAATCATCAGATTCTATCTCACATTCAACAACAGAGAGTATGAACTTTTTAATTAAATCCTTCTCGTGGAAATCATTTGAGGCAGATATCCAAATTGTGCGGTCAAAGTAACCTCGAGCATTGTTATCATTGAAAACTTGCAAGGCCAGCGTAGTTTTCCCAACACCACCATAACCTATTATTGGCAAAACAGGCACATTCTCTGTTCTTGTTTGACTCTCATTGATTGCACTGCTTGACGACACACCTAGAAGTTGTAGCAACTTGCTAAATTCTTTCTCGTAACCGAACATCCTGCATTCCTCTGTGAAATTATTTGACTCTAACCTGATCGATTCATTAATAAACAGCTGCCGTGGATCATGCAAGCCCGAAGGAATCATCCTTGTTGTAATATTATCAAGCTTTTGTTTGATTTCCTTCACTTTGTTGAAATAATCAAGTTCAATGCTGCTACAAGACCTTGAATGTGTAAATTTTACCTTGAGCTCAGCCAAGAGGTCCTCCGCATCATACACAACATCCCTAGTTTCTTGGAGAAGGTTGGCCATCTTGTTCGGGTTTACCCACCATTCTGCTAGATCCGTAATGCCATGGGCACAAGAAATAACTTTCTCAAGTTCCATTATGCAGGTATCTTCGTCACATTCCTTTTCCTTCATAGCCTTGCCTTTTCGCGGCAGTTTAGGTATGGCACTTGGAGAATACAATGGTGAAACATCAAAATTTTGTCCTGGAATTAAACATATAAATTTTTAGAGGCAATCAAACATATAATTATAATTTATACTCATTCTAGTACCTCAAAATTAATTGTTCAAGTATAGTATATTACCAACCTTTCTTCAATAGCTTAAGCTTTTGGATAAAATGGTTGATGTGTAAAATTCAATATGTTATCAGAGGTAAAGTCCTGAATTTGAGATCTGGCTTTGCAATTTGAAGAAAAAATAAGAGCAGTGCTTCAATGCTTTCCCTCCCAATATAAGTTGCACAAATCTTGAAGTAAACAAAGGAATAAGTAATCACCGTCTACCATTCATTCATGCTTTAATATTTGTGTAATTGTTAGAAAGAAAAGTATAGAAGCACCTCTCAATAAATAATTGTAGCCACAATGAGTCTACATCATATGCTAAGGAGCCTAGGCGTGAGGAGCATTAAAGTATGAGCTAACTGTCCAAATTTTCTCAACTGTTTAAACTTTTGTATGAATTGGTTGGTAAGCGAAACTTAATATGGTATCAAAGCCAAAGGTCCTGATTTCGAACATAGCTTATGCAATTTTAAGGTGAGGATTGCTGAAGTATAAGTACATTTCCCATTATTTCTCTGGGTGAAGTTTTTGGATGATCTAGTTGGTGTCACGGAACTCAATATTAGTCATAACTAGCTAGGCCAAAATTTATGAAGGTGTGCTATCTAGTCTCCCGCTTGTTTTCAAGAGAAATATCAAAATTTCAGCATGAATCTGAGCTGTTTACACATTGCCACACCAAGAACAAGCATCAATTTTCCAAGTATAACAACCAACTACAAGTTAATCCGGCAAGAACAAATCTGTGCCTGCAAATAAACACCACACTATTATGGTGAAATCACAACAAATAGGCGATTAAGCACCGAGCGATTGCTTGATACTTTCTCTCTCAATAAAAGTTACACAAATCTTGAAACAAGCAATAAGGTAAATAATTACCATCTACCCTTCATTCAAACTTTAATATTTGTGCAGCTTAAAAAAGCATAAAGCACCTCTACTTACCGTACCAAAATGAGCATAACTCAAACAAGATCAACACGAGGGCACATGAACATGGGAGAAAGAGAGCAACAGGGGAGGAGTGCACCACAGTCGGGCTACCTAGGTGATCAAAGTGGATGCACATGTACCCTCCGGTCCTCCATGAGTAGATCTATCCTCTGAGCACGTCACTGCACCACCTTCCTTGTGTTCCCGATGGAAGCAGATCTTGCAAAAGCGCCTCACGGAGCAATCTTGCATGACTGGAGATGACGGAGAGCACCTTGAGATGGTGGGGAGGTGAGGGCTTGCTGAGAGGAGACCGGTGAAATCGCGAATGGAGGCAATTGGGAATGAATAGGAGTGGTGGGGATAGAGTAAGACCAGTGGTGAGGTAACCCGACTCTTCCGCCCAAAACACGTCCAAACATTTGCCTGCATCCCACAAGCGGACTAGAGGCGCGGTGTTGACTTCAAAAACTTGTAATACGGTTTCTAACCCGATTACACCATATGAATACCTGGTTCAAAAGCATGCCAACCGATTTGACCCTACAATCGGTAAGGAAGCAACGTGATTTCTGCTCAGAGCCAATCTCGAGAGACGATCGGCTTAAACCAGATCAGCCAAAAGCCGATCAAGTCAAAATGACAATTAGCCAATCAAGGCAAATGAAAGATAAAGGTAGATCGGCTTTGAAAAGGCGATGCACAACAAAATCAGATCAAATCAAACCTGGGATGTAATCGACGAAGACCAATAATCAGTGATGCGCAACTTTATTGATCAAGATTGAATTACAAGGCTAAATTACAGAACTAAGCTAGTCGATAGGAAAACAAAAGCAGATGTGAATTTTGCTGGATTCTGTCGTTCTTCACTGGCCTAGGTTCATCTTTTATACTCGTTGGCCAATCCGAGTCCTAATACAACATGTTGATAAGCAGGACCAGTATCGGCCTCTGTTTCCTTAATTATCTTCTCCATTTCCAAATATCTCCAAGCGTGAGTTATCCATATCCCATTGATCTTGGACTCTGAGATTTAAAAGCACTTGCCAAATTTTGGTGCAAACATATGCCTCCCATTTTTAGGAGAACTTATTTTCTCTCAAAAATATTTCCAATCGGCTTGTCCAGCATATTTGGCTTGAAAGATTATTCTATAGTAACAGTTACATTAATGGCACCGTAAAAATATCGGTGCATTTTAACTGCATGTGTTTCTTCGAAACCATTTCCGCCATTTCAAAATTTTTACCATGTTATAAATATGCGGATCCCCTAGTCATTTTACGCTCCCCTGTCGAATCAAGCTGAAATCGGCTTTTCTTCTTCCTTGCACAAGCTTCTTGATCGGCTTCATCCTCGGATCGTCTAAATGGATCCCAGCCAGGTACTCATCCTGATCCCCGATAGTGACGATCAATACTATCTAGGACCAGTAGGGGGTTTAGATGCCAACACAGTTAGAAATGAAGCTATCCTGAGACTCCTTTTGTCGAAACCTGGCTATAACGTGGATGAATGGAGCAAGAATTTCAGGGCCTGGCCGACAGCCCTTAAAGGATGAAGAACTTGGTACATTCGTGTGTCGGCCCAAAAAAGAGGGGAATGGGAAAAAATGGGTAGAGCCAAGTGTCTCTCTCTCTCTTGCCAATCTAGAGGCCAATGAGCCTTCGGTGGCCATAGCTTATTTCAGTCGAATACTTTCAATGCCTTTTTGTTCGAGACTAGCCCCATTGGCCCAAGTCTTCTTGATGTGGCTGAAATATCTTTTGCTGAGACCAGACGGTGAATAGTTATCGGTTGTCGACATTTGTTGTCGACAATAATGAATATGGGGCTAAGCGGCTGAATCCAAACTCGATGGTAGCACAAGACATGGGTTTATCTGAGTTCAAGCCCTCTCGGAGGAGGTAATACCCTAGTCTGTGCTCGGGATTTGATATTGTGTATCAATGTGGGATGTGTTGTGACCTATCTCTATCGGCTCTCTTGATCTCTAGGGTCCTCTGCCCCTTTATATAGTGGAGGCGGGGTTTACAAGGAGGAGTCCTAGCTGATTACAAGGTGAAAATTCTATCTCTAGCTCTCCTTGTCAAATCGCCAATATCCGGGATTACAATCGTATCCTTCCCATCCAAGGTCGGCTTCTATCTTTGATCCTTCCTTCTTTGGACACGGCGAGTCTTGATCCGGGATGATGTCCGTCTTTATCTGATAGGCAGCTTATCCCTCTTAGGTGGTCCTCGTGGCCTACCATGGAATACCGGGGTCCATGTACTCCACAATTGGCTTTTAGTGGTAAGCCAAAATACAAGTGATCAATCTAAGGGCGAGGATGGAGCAAGTATATCAAACACAACAATAAAGTGAATGAAATTTGGTATCGGACGAGAGCATGTTGCCTTCTGAACACGTGGTGGATAGATTCTTGTTTTGTGGGAATCTCTTGGACCGACACAAGTCTACCGAGTTGATGGCGGAGTGTCTAGTAGAGGGTGTCGACTTGCCTAGATAAAATGCTATTAGGGGCAGTCTATCAAATGATGTATATAATAAGAAGTCAACTGTTTTTCGATTTCGCCAAGTTTGTCGTTGGCAACATAGGAGGGCCCTTGTGGTTCATCCAGATATGGCTATACTACCTCTTTAGCCGATCACTTATCTCTAAGCCTCTGGAAGATTCGGCGTTTCCCCGTGAAGACACTCCGGAGAATGCTATCCCTTAGTATAGAGCCGATCGATCTCACGTGGAAACATTCATCATGTGTTCGGCACCAATGCAAAAATCACTCCTATCGACTTGAAAAAGTATATGTCGTTCTTGCAACTGGATAATACGATCTTTGGCAGCAAGACTTCTTGATTCTGACAATGTGGTGACTATCGATGCCCTTCTTTGTTGCGCCGAATTTGAATTCGAACACTCGATGTGATACACGAGTCGAGGATCACGTTTGGTGCTCCTGAGATACAGAGATGAATACCATCACACATACAGCGGGAAATAATAACAATAATGTATTTATCTCAAATTAAACTGTTAAGACCTTAAATTCGACCTTACAATATTAAGCCACAGAGTGAGTTCGAGTAAGCGAATAACGGCGACGGAAAACAAACCTTCATGAGGCCCCAGTTTGCCACAGGCCGGTGGACCTTTCCTAGTTAGTGGGTCGTCATTCTTCTCCTCTTCAAACGCTTGCGGTTTTTCATCTTCAGATGTTGTGATTATGGGGGGGGGTGAGTACATTGGTACTCAACAAGCTATGCACAGAATGCAACCTAATATGCTATATGCTAGGCTTATTCCAATGGAATGGCTTAAAGGTTGATTTGCAATAAACAACATTTTTAACAAGTAACATAAGTAGATTAAAGCGGTAAAAACAAGTAAAATTAACAATAACTTTTGAAGTTAAGTAAAAGTATTCCCACATCCTAATTGATACTTCCATCACTTCATCTTTTAACCCAACCACATTTTAATAAAGTCTAACCCTTGTTTGTAATCCCCGAGCAATGTCCATACCGTGGATCTGACTATTGAATAGTTTGTATACTCTGCAGAGGTTATACACTTTACCCACAAGAAAGCAGTCAAACACCTCAAAGTGCTATAGTAACAAAGCCTTTCAAAGATCAATCTAAACCCGATCTCTTGCCGCTAAGGTTTCAACACTGAAGGGATACACCTCTACAACAAGGCCCCCCTCTTGCGCCTATGAGTTTTACCACCCATACACCCGGGACTCACTCCACCACGACAGTACCGAAGAATAGATTTCACAATTTACTTAGCTAGGTCCGTCCCATTCCGGAACTTGTGGTTGTATGGTTAGCTCAGTTCAAATTCTTGCAAGGTTAAGTCCTTAGATGACTAGGGCAAGACTACCCAAAAGCTCATCATGTCAACATGTCAATAAAAACTAAATCCAACTTCGATGGCCCAAATGCCACATCGGCCCACCTTGAACATCTTGCCACTTGCCCCAGGTCTAAACCATTTTCCCACCCAGTTGATTATTGTGCAACACAATGCCAACAACAACTTAACATCCATGTAGAACCACCTGGTTCCACATATCAACATCATCGTGTGGCAACCGTCACACCATTCACAAACACATTTCATAATCTATTGATCGGTATTAACCTTTTATTTTCAAAAGACATGAGTTGCGTGGCATGGCTAAGCAATTATACACAGTTTAACCAACCCGTTGGTAAGTAATAACAACCAACTAATAATCAACCATCTTAGGGTGACAAATGAATTATGGCATACAAATAATCATGGCAAGGTGATATTAGCGATTGAATTGAATAACTAATCCCAAATTAATTTAAATCATTCTAATCTTGAACTAGCATACAATAATTTGAATCAAAGTAAATTTGTAAAACTGGGAGCAATTGATCAAAGCACAACTTGCCTTCAAGCGTTGGTGATCACAGTGCGGAACTTGATCTTGCTTGCTGAAAATTCCCCTCGAAGTTCTTCGACAAATCAAGCGTCTACAAATTTACAGAGAACACAATCAACTCTAAAAATTCCATAAAATTCACCAATAAATAGATCTTGATTTTACAAATTTTTAGAAATTGGAATCACTCAAATCGGAGTTAAAAGCGCAAAAGTTATAGTCATTTGAAGTTTTAAAATCAATTAAAAAACAACCGAATTTCTTGATTTATTTCTATACGGGAAATTCGGAAATATAACGTCAGTATGGCGTCATCACCGAATTAATTTCCATCGAATTATTTTTCTAAAGGAAAATCGAATTATTGCGCAAAGCATGGCGTCGGCGGTCCGTAGACCTAGTCTCTGGATTAAAGCAGTCTCTAGTGAACTCGGTCTCTGAGCAGTGCATTCAGCGACCGTGGACCCCATTCTTGATGTCACGAATGGCGTCGCGATGACATCGGCATCCACGATTACCACGTCGACATGTGGGTCCCCGCTGGCGTCGGCATGACGCGTGGCACAATCTTGTTGCAACAGCGCGCAAAATTATCGGTGAAAACTTGATCTAATCCGTCAATGCGATTTAAAATAAATGGCCACGATCAACATGGCGATTAGGCTCTGGTTTACCGGAGTCAACATGTGGCTTTACCACGGCCACTAGATCTAAATCGGATGGCTAGCATTAAAGCGGCGGCGTCAGCGAGGCAATTGCGGCGACTCCTCGATTTACATGCAACGCGGCGTCGACGCAGGCGGTCGAACTGCGTGGCGCCAATCCAAACCGATTCAAAAACCAGCGGTGGGATTGAATCTAATTGCGCATCACGATCGGCACGCGCTACTCCGGTCGCGACATGTGGGCGCATCCTCACCGCACAACTAAGATCTAATGGTCGATTAATTCAATCCCCTCGCTATCTCGCAAATCCAGCGGCTACGATTAACTAGACTACTGGCGGCGAAACAAGAACCACACGATCAAGATCTAACGGTGGAAAATGAAGATGGGGTTCTTGTTACCGTGACAACGTGGGCGAATCTAGGGCGTTGAGCGAAGATCCGGCGGCGATCAAAGCTCGAAGAAGTGACGATGGCTCGGCGGTGCGGTCCTTGCCGGAGATGAGGAAGACGGCACGGTTTACGACGACGCAGGGCTTCTCCGGCGACATGAAGTGGCTCCTCGGACGCGGCTCGACGCAACCAACTCGACGGTGACCTCGAGCGCGGCGGAGGCGACCAATGGCGGCGCAAATAGCGGCGGAGCATCTTGGGACTCGGCAGCGTGCGTGAAGGCTACGGTGAGTCACAAGAGGTGAGAGGTCACAAAAAAGTGAAAAGCGCCTCTGAGTCCATTGGTTAATAAAGAGGAAGAAATCACGCCGGTGTTAATGGCGTGCGGATTCTCGGCCGAAATGCATGGCGGCGATTAGGAAATGTTCGATGAGGCGACGTGGCACAATCCCGGCGTACCGCGGCGATGAATCGACGGCAATTTGAAACGGCGATGTGGCTCCTTTCGGACCGTCAGATTAAATCAAGCGGCCACCATGCGTGGCGATTAGGGTTCCGCTCGGCTTGGCTGGCGGCGCGCCACGATCTTGGGCAGGCTCGGTCTTGTTCATCGATTTTCTAAGTTTTCCAATTAAAATAATTTGAAATTTAAATAAACCATTTGAGGCTTATAAAATATCGGAAAAATTCTAGAAAATATTTTGGAATATTTTGAACTCAAATAAAATATTTTCAATTATATTTTGCAAAAGCTTATTCATTATTTAATCAATTTCCAAAGAAAGATTAATTTCCAAAAATTCCAATTAAATCCAAATAAATTCCAAAAATTCTCAAAAATTCAAAAATAACTTATGAAATTCAAAATGGCCAAATTTTGGGATGTTACATTTTTCCTCCATCCGAAGAAACAGGTTCTTCAATGCCTCGATTGACCCTAGATCTAATCAAGATTTTCATTTCTCCAAGTGTTCTTCATGTAGGCTTAAATACAAAAGAAGCGGACGTTCTAGCCGTCCCTCTGAATTTTATCATCCTTCTATATATGCTCATCAATTGGGTTTGGACAAGTCATACCAAGCTTCCGCTCCTCGATCGGCTTCAACCTAGGGCGAGTGAGAATACTACCACAATGAATATTGTCACGAAATAGCCGATGAGCTCTAGATTGTGGATTGCCACATTTTTCTGAACTTCGCGAGGGCAAGCCAATTTTCCTCTTAGTGGTCATCTATAGCGGAGGCCCTTTATTTGGACAGACTCCATCAGCTATTATTGGCATTTTCTTCCCAATTTCCATGGCGATGGTAGCCCCTAGTGGTGACTCAGCGAGGAGGATAGTTCCTCGGTTATACTAACTTCGTCAATAGACTTAGAGGTATATGTCTTTCAAAGGTCCTTCATTTCTTCCTCGTTTTAGTCTTTGGCCACTAATGGACATGTGTCTTTTGCAGACAAAGGCTCTTGGCAAGAAGGTCACTAGCGTGCCCATCGGAAGTGGACATCCCACTAAAAGGCCTCATCAATCGGCCGGGCCTTCGGGCTATACCTCCAACAACACAGGAGTCAAAAGCCCTGTTGTCGGATATCGAAAAACAACGGCTGACCAAGTAAGTGTGCCTTTGACCGATGATTGCTTTAAATCTTTTCATCATGATGCTCACTCTTTGTTGATCGATTCTCGAAAAGAAGGCCAAGTCACGAAGATTCCTACTAAGAAGGATAGAAATCCTAGGAAGCGAGCGAGAGCTGCGCCGCACGGATCAGCTTTTGGAGAGTAAGGTTTTCTACTAAATTTCATACGAATTATGATAATATGATTTTCAATCGTCTTAATGGCTATTATCTCTTTAGCCAAGAATTAATGGCGATGCAAGTGGCCAATATCTTGGCGATATCCAAAACATATCTTGACAATCCGCCACGCGCCTCGGTGGCGTCTCCGCTTTAGTGGCATCTCCTCGGTGGTGTCATCCGACCAACAGATCTCTTTGGGTTTTACTTTGGATGAGTTGGACAACCACGAGATCTTGACGGTAGACGATTATCTGCCCGATATCAAGAATATCCATGAAGTTTCAATGGAGGCATCGATTGCGGTCACCTCTGCGCCAGGAATGCAAGAAAGGTTGAACAAATTATTTCATGAAGTGATGCGACTTGAGGCTAGTCTCTGTCGATACACATCCCCTACGGACTACCATAGCTCTGATGAACCGATCTTCCTCCTAAGGCCATGAACACCCTCTTGAATGTTTGTCATTTATATGACAAAAGGGTAGAAGGTGAGGCGGCAAGGGCAAGGATCGTAGCAAGAGAGCACAAGAAGCCGATCGGTAGCGCTCTAGACAAGATGGTGGCGAGACCAAGTCAGGAAGAAGAAATTAACGAAGATGCCTTGTCACTGAAGTCTAATAAGGCCATTGTCCAAAAGCTGGAATCGACCAAAAGCTCTGGAGGAAGAGCGGCCAAGCTAAACAAACAACTAGCCAAGCAGCCAAGCCAAGATAAGTGCAACAAGCGCCTCCCTCGGGGAAGCGAGAAGAATGAATTGGCTTAGGCTGTCGCCAAATCAGGAAGCGATCGGCTAAAATGATTCCTATTCTGGTAATGCCAGGGCGACCAACGATCTGTTGATGAAATCCAGAAACAATTGCCAAAGGCAAGCTGCCGCTCTATCGACTTTGGGGCGAAACTTCCGGGTCCGGTCTATAAATGTGATGTAAGACTTGGGGCATTATCAATGTCGACTTGAAACACTACTTTTGTAATGTTTTATCTAATCATTTGTTGTCGGCGTATTCCACAGCGAGGCCCTCCGAAGCGAGGTTAGATTCGGTATGAGGCGTCTTCGCATTTGAAACCCTAATGACTCTCGCGCGGATTACGGGGTTAATGGATCGGGAACACGGCAATGTATCGAGTTGACCCCTAAGGTGGGTAATAGCCCTATGTCCTACTAGGTCTTCGTTGATGAAATGTGGAGGCGATTACAATGGTTCTTTTCGTTTGTTCTGCTCTTCTTTTCGCTAAGGGTTTCTTCCTTGGGTCGGATTCTAGGAGCCCCCTTCCCCGCGCTGAGCTCCCTTATATAGAGTGAAATTTGGCTCGGGCGGGGTGGGAAGGTGACATCCTCTTGATCTACGACTCATTAATTACACCCATCCCTGTTGTCTTATCGCACCGACCCATGACTCGTTAATTACACCCATCACTGTGGCCTTGTCCTTCAGGCTCCATTTAATGCCAATGCGTGGCTTCGCTCGGTCGCTTGAGATGTGACATTCTGCGGCGGGTTTGGTGTGAGGTGCTAGAGGAATAGGCGTAAATCGTGTCGATAGTAGAATTCCTTGCCATCAATAGTCGACCTGGCGTGCTAGGAAGTGGACTTGGTAACCTTCTCCTCGATACATTAGTTGCCTTCGTGGCTGGCGGGTGGGGTGCGACGCACTTTTGACGCTAGGAAACCCGTGGGCGCTTCGCCCGGCGAAGCGAGCATGATCGCCCACCTGCGCCGAAGGCCGTGGGTTGCTCACCGTGGCGAGGCATGATCACCCACGCTCGCGAGGCCACGTCAACGCCGCCCGTTGGCGGTATGATCGCCCACCTTGCTCGTCGAGGCCATTTGGGCTAAACCACTTATTTGGGCCAATTGATTTCGCGGAGAGGGTACCCGGTGCAAAGTACTGCCGAACATTTGTTTAACCGAATTAAGTATTTGATGTCACTGTTTAACTTAATTTGAATTTTAGGTTGACATGACACTTGTTATAGCCATCTACGACCCAATCCATACGCTAGGATACTATTTCTTTAAGTATTTCCTATTGATCGCTTTAGGCAAGATGACTCCCTCCAACGTCTCGAGTATATAGGAATTTCCATCAACAGTTGATTCACTCTGTAGGGTCGTTCCCATGTAGGAGACCATTCTGAATCGGTTATCTCTAGATCAACGGGTAGTATAGTTTTCCAAACCGGATCGGCTACATAGAATGCTTTAGGCACGACTTTTTTGTTGTACGCCTTTGCGACTCTTTCCTTATTCCTTTTAAGCCGATCTAGTGTGGATAGTAGTAATTCCACCAAGTCATCTAAATTATCAATCATCAAGCCGTTGTATTCTTGAGCCGACAAATCATTTTGTTTGGCCACTTTCGGCGAATCGATGTTAATCTCCACGGAAAAGCGGCTTTTTGACCATAAACTAATTGATATGGTGACAATTTGGTTGATCCATGATCGCTAGCCGATATGCCTGATGATTCTAATAACGTCAAGTGCCAATTCCTCGGTCTTTAAATCGATCTTTCTCTTAATTAACCTAATTAAAGCTTTGTTAGATGATTTCGGCTTCCATTAGCTTTGAGTGTAATAAAGCGAGGAGTTGAGTAATTTTATGCCTAGGCTTTTAGCAAAATTAGAACTCATCGGACATGAACCGGTACCTTGATTGGTCGTGATGGTTTGTGGAATACCAAGCCGATGAATAATGTGCTCATTAACAAACCTAATAGCCTCGACATTTGTAACCTTCTTGAGGGTATAGCTTCAACCCACATAGAAAGTAATCCATTGCGGCCAAAATGAACTTATAGCCTTTGCTTGAAAGCTGGAAATATTTGGTGATCATATCTATGCCCCATCCTCTGACGGCCATGGCTTGATAATCGGATACCAGCGGAATCTTTGGCGCTAGTTGCACATTACCAAATTTTTGATAGGTTTGACACCTTATAATAATGGAAACAATCATCCAACATTGTTGGCGGAAGTACCACATGTCGCCTAAGCATCCATTTCATCTTATGGGGCATTATTGGTGAGACCATAAATATCTTCGTGTACTTCACCCATTGTAACCTTAAGCAAATCGGCTCCAAGGCATCATAACGATAAGCCCTCAATTGTCGATAATACAATACCCCATCGATGGGACATACTTTAGCGCACATTATCGACTTTATGTTCAATCGGCTTAGATGGATCTGTCAAATAATCTTTTATCTTTGCTCTCCAATCGGTGATACCGGCACACATTACCGCTTTATCGACCGAGAACTCAAATGTTGCATATCGGCTAAAATCTTTGTATCTGGCCTTTGCTATGCCAAAGAATTAGCCCTATCATTCATCTCTCGAGGAACATGTTCAATGGAGAATGAAATAAGCGAGCCGATAGTATTGAGGCCTTTGCTCTAAATATTTCAATAATATCTCATCATCACACTGATATTCTAGCTTAATCTCTTGCCACGACTAACAAGCGAATCACCATAAGCTTCAACATTGCTCCTTGATGGTTTCCAGCGGTTGTAGACCCTTGAGTAACGCCTCATATTCTCCTTGATTATTGGAGCATCGGCTATTTAGCCGATATGCAAGTCGAAGTTGTGCTCCTTTGGTGAAACTAACACTACACCAATGCCATCGCCTTTCCGACATACTGATCTGTCAAAATACAAGCTGCCGGGGTGGCGGAAACCGGCACAACCATAGTCCGCATCCGATAATAAAATCATTCTTGCTTGTCCTTTCATAGCTTTAAGTGGTTCATTCATCGAGTTGAACTTCGGTCAAGGTGTACGCCCATTTGCCAAATCGACCACATAAGATCGGGCGATAACATATATTTGATGATATCGGTTTTACAAACCACTTTGCAAGTCGATGTAAAGATGTAATGTCTCAACTTGGTGCAAGCAAAATCTGAGACAAGCACAATTTTTCCATGAAAAGGTACGATTTCAGCATCCATAAGCCGTCAACTTAGATAGAATATCACTCTTTCTTTGCCATCGACTTCTTGTGCCAAACTGCTTCAATGGTTCCTCCTCGTAGAGCATGTACAATTTGAATGGAATCCCTTTCTTTGGTGCGGCCAAAAGCGGGGGCCTAATCAAATATTCCTTAATATCGTCAAAAGCCTTTTCGATCGGCTTCCCAAACGAACTCTGGTTATCTTTCGGTTTTAACAATGGGGTGAATGCCAGAATTCGACCGGACAAATTTGAAATAAATCGCCGCCAAATAATTTATTTTGCCGATCGACTACGCAACTCGTTTTTGCACTTTGGCGCTTTATGTTGGTTATGGCCTTGACCCTCTCTTGATTGACCTCAATTCCTCTTTCATGCACCATAAAACCTAGGAATTGTCCGTGAATCATAAACACACACTTGAGGATTCATCTTGAGGCCATGCATCTTGGTATTCTCGAAAACTTTTTCCAAATTGGCCAAATCTTTGTAAATAAATCCTTTGATTTTACCACCACATCATCAATGTAGATCTCGACGATATAGTCGATTAGGTTGTGAAAATTAGGTCCATGGCGGCGTTGATAAGTTGCTGACATTCTTTAAGCCGGCGTCATAACCATCCTCTTATATAACCCCAAGGCACTAGGGCATCTAAAGGAAGTTTTAGATATATAAACTTCGCCATGAATATCGATGATATCAATGTTTCCATCGAAAGCTAATGATTGTATTAGCGGTGCGACATCGATAAGCATATCGGCTATTGGCATTGGGTATTAGTTCTTTGGTGTGGCTTTGTTTAAATCTCTAAAATCACAAATACACAGGTTTACCATTCTTCTTCATGGCGGGGAATGATATTGAGAGACCTACTCGGCGTATCGGCAAGGCCTAATAAACTTGGCCTCTAATAATCATTCTATTTCTTCTTTAATGACATTATACAAAAGCTGGATTAAAGCGTTGTGGATATTGTTTAAGCGGCCAGATATCTTGGTTTTATGGGTAGTAGATGTTACGACAAGGCGTACAAACCCAAACCGAGCATCTCATAGTGTTCCTAAGCAAAAGCAGTCTTTATATTTTTTAAGTATTCCAACCAACTTTTGCCTTATATGCTACATCTAAATTTGCACTTACAAAAGTTGGTCTTTTCCTAATACCTTCCGCCTATGTAAACTTCTTGAGCAAATCGGTAGAACTAAAACCTAGCCAAGCTTTTCTGCTTGAAAATCTTCAATAGCCTCATGTAATCTGTTATCTCTGAGATAGCTCGCATCTTGTCTTGTAGGGCTTTAACTATTTTTGACCCCATCTCATAAAACTTGATCTACGTGTCGAATATGCCGACTTAACAACTGATCGACATGAGTCCTATTTTTCCAATGCAAATAAAATGGCAATCATCCAACACTTTGCAGATATACACTTGGCTATCGTGTGGCCAGTTCGCATATGAACTAGCCATTGCAACATGGTGATGTATGTCGGTAGGAATAACTTCAACCTCATCTCGTTCCATTGGGCCGAGTAGGCGATGCATGGTTGAAGGTATCTGACAATAAACATGTATCAATTTAGACCAAGCAACATATCTGTAATTGCCTTTAGCCTCGATGATGAAGAAGGCGTCGGCAAAGTTTTGTTACTGATAGTCAATTCCGTGTGCCATGACTCCTTTAAACCGATGGGATTGCTGTGAAGTCGTTTAAAACCATATTAGTTTTGATCAAGTCTTCATCAGACTTACCCAATTTCTTGCGGTTGGTATCGGCATTAGGTTAACGGTAGCTCCTCCATCCACCATCATTCTTGAGATCGGCTTGCCATTTATCGTCCTTTCAAATATAATGGCTTTAGGTGCGATGAGCATCACGTGGCTTTCTCAAAAGCTGCGTCTTGTGCACCCAGAGACGAGTTGAGCAAATGCTTCCTTAGCGATTTAGTTTTTATTTTGAATTAGGCTAGTAAGGTGAACATCATATTGATGTCCATAGAGGCGTAATAATTCTGAATCATTAGCGACCCCAAATAAATGCATAGAAGTCATTGTTCATTGACTTGTTCTTTTCTCCTCGCTCTACTTTACAACTTTAATCGGCGTAGCTCATTGAATACTTGATCTCTCGAGTTTTCTGTTCAACCTCTACGATCTCACAGGTCCTTAGGCGTTGAAGCCGTCTGGCTTTGAGATCGGCTAAGTCTGATGGACACCACCTTGGTTTGGTTCGATCGGCTTTTGGATTTTCGGCCGAGATCATCTATTGGCACTATGGATTTTGTGTGCTTCTTAGCTTTGATCGGCATGGAGATTCGTTCTGGATCGGCTTCTTATACCTTTAGCCAAGTCGATTTCTTATTGGCTTGGATAATCATCATTAATGGATTGTCTCTCGGCCAATCATCTTGAGGATAATGCTCCATTGGGTTTGAACACGGTGATGGCAATGCTAACCCTCTCCCAACAAAAGCGCGGAAGGGCACCATCGATGGGCTTTTTCCAAGTTATGCAGCGATTATAGGTTATTGGGCGATGAGGACCTGCGTTTGCTAATTGCTTACTCTCTCATACTTCTCTAGCAACTAAGAAAATGTTGGCTTGGAGTGCCTTATTGGCTTCATTGGCGGTGATCTCTGGCCTTATACCATTGGCGACTTGCGCGTTCTCCCTTTGGTTTAACGATTACGGAGTTCTTGCCATCTCGATCGGTTTCTATCTCGCAATAAATCGTCGTTATCTTGAAGTTTCACCACCCTCAGGCTGGATTGGATGTCAACTCGTCGAACTGTTTAGGTTCTTCACTTATTGGTTCCTTACCCTTGCGCGAGCATTGGACCATGTTGATCCAAAAAGCGTCGACATCCACTGCATGGCGGCTCATCATGAACTTTAGTGACCATCTTCAATAGCCGACTATGTCTGTTGACGAAAAATATTGCGGTCATTAGTATTGTGTGAAAAAAGTGATGCCATTTGCAATACCTTCGTTTCTTAATCTCGTCGGTAAAGCGGTATGACATGCCCCTCAGTGTCGTATTAATTTTCTTGTTACAACAAATCAAATATGTGAGTGCATTTGGACACATCAAAGGTGTGTTGATTTCCTACTTACTCTTAAATCGGTTTAAGCCATGAGCGGACTAGCGATTTTTAGAACCATTTATCCATTAGGCTATGTTTACCTATGCTTCATCGTCCTCCTGAGCTTCACTCGAACTATAATGACCATGTTTACCTTGGATTTTTTATTATTACCATTTATTCTAAACTTATCCTTAAATCCCTTGTTATTAGGGTATCGGCTCTCTGTCTTGGATACATGATGAAGCAGATGGCTTAGATCAAAAAATTCTTGCCCAGCAAATGTTTCCCTGAGAGAATTAACCTTGAAGCCAAATTGGCTAATTGGTCATCGAGCGATTGTGACACTAAAACACCGTTTTAGTACTTCCCTAAATCTCTTAATATAATTAACTCTAGATTCACTAAACTTCTATCGAGATGGAACTTAGGTCAGAAATTACGAGCTCAAGGCGCTAGAAAAAATATTCATGAAATCGGCTTTCCAAATCGTTCCAAAAGTGGATCGAATTCGGGGTAGGTTAGTGAACCAAGTAAAAGCAATCCTTGACAAGGATAATGGAAACAATCTAATTTTCAATCCGTCGGGTGGGCTGACCTACGCCACCTTTAGAAGCGATAAATCGTCAAGCGTGTTCAAGGGTAATGTGAAATCATCTCGAGAAAACTTGGCAAAATCGGGGATTTTTAAATAATGTGGATAAGGCATGTGGTCTATATAATGCAGATACGGCTTCTGTGGCGATAACCTTTCCTTGATTGTAAGCGAATTGATCTCTTGTCTGGAGGAGTCTGGTTGGCCCAATTCACATTGTTGGCGGGAAATCTTGAGGTTACGCCAATTATGGTAGTGTTGGCATCCTTTGAGTGTAAACTTCGGACTCTTGGATGGAGGTCTAGCCGATGAAATTGATGAAAAATTGATCATACCCGCCGGTCTTTCGGTAGGTTGCTCTAGCAAAAGAACAAAAAGACTCGGCATATGTGGCTACTCTATGCGGGCACGGATTCTTGAGTGGAATCGATCCATGGAATTGAGGCCTGTTAGGTATGATCAATTTGAAGAGCCGATTGTGTAAAAATGTTGAATGGAGCCAACAACGGCAAATTAAGCGCGCGTTCACTGCGGCATCGATATATCACGGCATGGTAATGCATAATCCGCGGAGCAGAGTTGCCTAGCATCAACACGTTGGTTGAGTCGGCGTGCGAAGGCATTGGGTTGACACTTTCCTTTGTGGCGTTTTGCGGCTGAATAAGCGGGATATATTGGTAGCACTTGCGGCGGATCTACGGACTCCCGGATGAAGCCAACTCTTGAGCAATTGACTTAGCTATTCTCTATCGCCGGCTTTAGTGTAGTAACCAAGGTCGATGATTGATTAATATCGTGATGTCTGAGTTGCTCAATCATAACAAATAACTTCGGCTTGAGTCGGCATATATCGACTTCTTTGAGTCGATTGAGGCGCTGCGTCATCGAGAGGTTTAGCATTAGCGGTCACGATCTCTTAGGTAACCCATGGGTCTTACGGTAGCATCCCAACATCATCTCCTCGAGCGGCTTTTGATCTTGATTTCCTTGTCTTTGTTGCAGGGGTCAAATCGTCAATGTGGGGATGATTATGGCCCGATATTAGCGTCGGTGGTGGAATCGATTTTCTTATCGAAGACATCTTTTGAGTCCACGGGCGTGCCAAGTGTGTTAGCGTTAAAAATTTGAAGTAGGGTTTTAACTTCAACATACCAAGCCGAACACTGGTTCAAAAGCGTGCCAGCTGATTTGACCACGCAATCGATAAGGAAGCAATGTGAATTTTGCTCAAAAGTCGATCTCGGCGAAACCCGATCAGCCAAAAGCGATCAAGTCAAAAGCGATAATTAGCCAATCAAGGCAAACAAAAGATAAAGGTAGATCGGCTCTGAAAAGCGTCATAATAAAATCGAGCAAATTGAACACAGAGGCGTAATCGCGAAGACCAATAATCGGCGATCGCGCAGCTTTATTAATCAAGATCAAATTACAAGGCTAAATTACAGAACTAAGCATGTCGATAGGAAAACAAAAGCATATGTGAATTTTGCTGGATTATGTTGTTTTTGGCTAGTTTTGGAATCAAATTTTAAAATACTTTGGTGATAGCATGATGGATTACGCTTGATGCAATGCACTTTCGTGTGAGTGGTTGCATGGATTGACTTTGAGTCAAGTCGTGGACTTGTGCTCGTGCATGGTTTCTGTGTTTATTCATGTGCAGGTGTTGCTCGAGGGCGAACGTGGTCGATGACGGGACCGAAACTAGGTTCATGGAGAAACTGAGGTTCAGGACTAGGTTCAGGGAGGAATCGAAGTCTTGGTGGTCAAGGATGTCATACGGGACGTTCGGGCTAGAGAACATGCACATGGAGGCTGGTTAGTCACGTAATTACAGCAGGTGGGCTGTACATACGTGCAAGAGTTGTTTTTGGCCACGTTGGGCCAAGTTGAGATGTATACAGACTCTTTCCATGTTGGAAATGGAGTTGTATTATATCTCGTTAGGATTGCTCTGTATAAATAAGGGGAGGTGTCCCCTGTTTATTCTAGAGCGTTCAGGTTTTAGGGTTTGTACTCTTGTGTTGGAGTACTTTAGACAATGAAATAAAAAATCAATCTTCCAGAAAGATACTTCATGTCTGGCGGCTGTGATTTGCTCTTGGTTTCGACATAGTTGATCGATCGTTGAAGTTTTGTTCATCACAGCAAGTCACGAAGTTCATCACGGAGTTCGGTTCTTTGCAAAGGTATCATCTTGCGAAGGTAATATCTTTTGATCCGTAGATCCGATTGGATTGATTCTTATTGGGTTTGATTCATAATTGAATCTAGTTTCTACAGTTGAAATTTCACATCAATCCAATGGTTAGATCTTCTGTAATTTGTGGTCGTCCAGATTAATGTCCTGCTCGCCCGACTGCTCGCGTAGTCGCCCAGATTTAGTCATCTTGCGAAGGATATAACTTTAGATCCGTAGATCCGATTGACCTAATTTTTTTTGTATTAGCTGTGGAATTGAGTCTAGTTTCTACAGTTAAAATTTCACGTTAATCCAACGGCTAGATCTTCAGAATTTTCTATTTTAGTGGACATATATTGGTCTGTTCGCCCAGACTGTGCACGTGGTCGCCCAACCTGCTCGCCCAAGTGCCCAACCTGCTCGCCCAAGTGTCCTACTGGTCGTCCAAGTGTTCTACTGCTCACCCGGACTGTTCTCTTGCTGCCAAGTGTCCCTCTTGGTCGCCCAAGTGTTCTCTTGGTCTCCCGGTATCGTTTCTACTAAGCGCCTAAGTGCCCAAAGCCCGGTCGCTCAAGTGATCTCTTTGGTCGTCCAGTTGGTCTATTGGTTTCCCAACTACATAAAGCGATTTTAAAGCAATTCGAGTTTCAATTGGGGTGTTTGAAAAGTTCGAAAAGTTGATTTTAACTTCTGCGCAATCATTCACCCCCCTCTGATTGACGCCATCCGATCCTACACTATATGTGACATGCGGCTAGATTTGAGATGCACACGAGAGATCCGATGGTCAGCAACTATTAGAAGTAGCAATGGCATGGCGGCGGACTGACACAGTGGCGGCTTACTGGAGCTGAGAATGATGACCAAGCCAACAACGTTGTAGGGTGACTCCAACGACATTATCTGGTGGTTCGAAGTGGCTTGGCACAGTGAACATGAAGGTGACCTCGGCAATGACGGAAGATCAGCGAGCAATGACCAAATAGCAAAAACCGACAAAGACAAAGAATGTCCAACTAAGGTGAGCTTGTTCTTCATGGCAGATGTGGCTCGGGTGGTGTGCTATAGGGCATCGGGTGCGACGTTGAGTGGGGATTCCAATGCAGGCAGTGGTGGCTTAAATAGAGGCCTAATGAGGCGGGTTCAACGCGATTTCTAGCGCTTGTCGGCGTGGCGGCGGAGTTTGGTGTAGATCTGACCTCTCGGCTGACGTGGCTCCATCCTCGCATCCACATGGACTCGATTAGGCGTTGCCGAGCAAGCGTTCTGTGGTGAGATCCCATGACCGAATTCGATCAATGGTGGAGATCTTGAGCGACTAGGGTTTGTGGTGGCGAGGCCGGCGTGAAATGTGTGAGGCGGGAAACTGGGTTGGGCCCACATGGGTTTGGCCCCATACTGTTCAAATTAAAATAATTTCAAAAAATAGATAAAGCCAAAATAAATAGCAAAAATACCTAAAAATTCCAAAAAAAATTTAAAAATATTTTAGGGCATTTTAAACACAAATAAAATATTTTTAGCAAAACTTTATTTAAAATTTTTAGCTTTTCAATAAGACTTTAACAAAAGGCTTAATTCAAATAAATCCAAAATGAATTAAATAAATTCCACAAAATTCACAAAAATATAAAATGTATAATAAATCCATAAAATACAAAAATTGGGATGTTACATAAAGTAAGCCTCATCATTAGAAATTTGCACCCAAATCATGCCCAAAACTCACACGGATCAATCGACACCTCGCTTATCTGATTCAAACCAAGTTTCTCATCTGCGAGTAACTACGATACAAAACATCAAGTTGGCTTTGATTGGAGGGAGGGATGGGGTCCTTGGTTGGTTTACTTGAGAGGTGGATCTGTATTTGTTGTCTTGGGAGGCGAGAGGATCTGAGCAAACTTCATGGCGGGCGTGGCGAGGAAGATCTGAGAAGATCCCGACGGTGAAGAGGCTGGGCAGCGGCGACCACCGCCGCCTCATACTATGTTTGAGTGGGGCATGCTCCACAACCTCCGCTTGCCCTTCTTGGCGGTGGTGAGTAGTCCTATTAGAGCCACTTGGAGTCGTATGAAGTGTGGGGTTGACAAGGAGGCGCGTTGCTTGCAATTGTTGTAGAGGGTGCGAAGCGGAGTTGCGGTTCTTGTAGCAATAACTGTCGATCGCCCTCCCCATAGATCCGATCGATGTGGGGCCTCGACTTTGCCTTTGGCCATCGGCTCCCTTGCCGTCGAAGTGTGTGAATAGGGTGGAGGTGGAGGATTGGATTGGAAGTGATGACTATTGGTGATATCACTAATGATTTTAGTGATCAAGCTGTTTGTGATATCAATTATCACATATAGTTATTCTAAAAGCTATCTATGATTATATTTAACACATAGCTCGGGAATTACAATCAAGGGTTAGTTAACTCAATGGACAATTGAATGGGATGGCAGGTTGCCATATGAAGGAATGAACATGACTTAGATCGGAAACTTGGCTTACTTGAGAAACAATGAATCTATTTATTGCTACTATTTATTTTACTGCTTTTCAATCTATATATTGTATGTGTTCAAAAATACTGCTTTACTGTAAATAAGCCACATAGCCTTTCCTTTGGAATAAGCCTTGCATATAGTTATGATAGAGATGCATTCTGTGCACAATTTGTTGAGTGCTCTTGTACTCATCCTTGTCATCACCAACAAATCAACAGTTGAGGAGTTATTGCCCCTGTTGGAGGAGGAGTTCCAGGTGGATGAAAGTCACTAGGCTCAAGCCTTGTCCGTTGTCTGTGGTGTACTGATGAGTCACCAACGTTTTTTGCTATTTCTGCTGCATTTGTCTTAGTTTATTTTCAGTCTAGCCCTACGTGGCTTAATAATGTAAGTTGATCATAAGATCATACACTTAGTTATATCAATAAATGGAGTCTTATTACTCTTATCGCTATGTATGATGTGATGCTTACTAACGTTGAGCTATGTGCACTAGCATTGATCCAGGGACTAGTGCAGTAAAACACAGTGGGTTCGAATTGGTGAATTCGGGTCCCGACACCTCTCTTCCTCACTCTCCCATTGCCCCCCTCTCGCTTGTATTCAGCACATCTCTCTAACTCTAAGAATAAAAAAATTTTAGTTCTTTTTTCTATAATATTTGTGTCCACGGTCTCAACTCCATGTGTCTCCATTTTATTTTCTCTCGTTGCAATAGTGCAAATGGGTTTGGGCACAGGCGGCATGGCCTGGCGCAAATGGGCGTGCTTGGGCTCGTTGAAGGTGAGCCGGGCCGAGCTGGCCCAGCCACGGTTCAAGCTGCGGCACGATAGGTCCGTCTTGGCGCCCGCCTCTAGTAAATCACGGTCCGCATCGCGAAGCCTTCGTGCGGCGTCGACACCGTGGCGCCCCGCCTGCCAGCGTTGCCGCCTTCTCGCTAGCCTTGTGCTCTATCGGCACTCCCAATCGCAACACCTAGTTCACCCTCGTCACTGCGCATGTCCGCAAACCCTAGCTTTGATACCATGTATGTAATTTTGGTGGCACTTTTTTCTTTTGTTTGCTATTACATATACTTTAATACACATACATGGGCCTTTGGCCCAACTTTACAACCCACAACATCCCAGCACTAGACAAAGAGGCTATTCATTGATGATTTTGGAGACCGTCAAGAGATTGTCTCCCAGTGGAACTAGGGATCGCCTTCTAGATCGATGATTGCTTCGGTTCTTCAATAAGTCCGAGCACTTGTTCAGGTTTTAATAATTTTATGTCTCAGTTTGCTCGTGGAAACTGTAATAAAAGTGCTCGTTGTTGTGCTCAGGTTTGCAAAATCAACGAAAATCGCGATTATCGGCTGTATCGGTGCGGCTGGGCTTTCAAAATCGCTAGGTAAACTAGTCAAATTAAAAAATTTGAAAAACTTTATGTAAAGAAAATCAACCCTAAAAAAGTACAACTAGTCCATCGATTTTCCATAGAAATCGGACGATTTTCCATGAAAACGGTCGATTTTTGAATTTTTTTCCCAAAATTTTGATTTTAAAACTCTATAATTTTTATCGATTTTTGACCCATTTTCTGCTTGATATTTCCGGTATTCAAATTTTGAGCGATTTTCTTGTGTCGATTTTGTTAACCCCTTGCGCACAAGAGTGCTAGTGTTTAACTCGGTACGTGCTAGACTTTTCTTGTTGACACCCTACGGGCTGATTGTACCAGAACGTTCTTGAGTAATGAAGCTCTCCACCGCCCTCAAAAAAAAAAGATTAGAAACCATGGTAGCTTAACTAGAAAAAACCTTGATACCCCCAGATTAGAATCCATGTATACCTCCACACCTGACAAAATAAAAAAAAACACTGCATAATTCGCCATTAAATACTTGAATACCCATAAGCCAATGGTCATTCAGTCCCTAAGAAACTAAATTTAGCATGCACTAAAATTCAAGTCTTGGGAACAAAATTGTCATGTCGGCACATTCCGGAAGACCAAGTGGTATGCTCACAGAAGAGAGTTGGTCACAGTCTCACAGATGGAAAGAGATCTTCTGCCGTTATAATCTCGGCCATACGGTCACTGCCGCGTGGGCCCTACGCGACACGGGACCCACGCGGCAGTGACCGTACGGCAGAGGATCCGCGTCCCTCACAGATCCTATTGTAGGTTGCTTCCTTTATGAAATGGTTGCTCCAGGTCTTGGAGATTTGGACAATCTCTGACATCCACATTTTCTATTTGTGCAATTGCTTCAGAGCCACCAATTGACTTCAAGCCTTTGCAATAAAAGATTGCCAAATTCTCAAGAGATGGAAGGCCACTCCATACTTGTGCAGGAATCGATTCCACCGAATGACAAAATTGTAATTTCAATGTGGTGAGAGCGCCAAGATCACGCAGGCAACAGAGAGTTGACTCAGATATATACCCACATGCTTCAAGCTTGAGCACTTTGAGGAGGAGGAAACACCTGGTCTGCTGGCCAGTTGAGATTCCAACACTCAGACAACTCTAAATCTTCAAGATGAACAAAGCCAGCAAAACCTTGAACGGGAAGCGACACTAAATCCTCACATTTTTCTATATGTATCACCTTCATAGCAGGTAGATAACTTGGTTGCAGGAATCTCTCAAGGCTTGACAATCTTCTGCACCGGCTGATGGATAGTCTTGTGAGCCATTCGAACCCGATACTGCTTCTATTACTGCTGCTAGCAGAAGATTGGAACGACATACCAGCAAGATTGGGACACGAATAAATTGAGAGTGATGATAAGTCACGCAAACTCTCCTTCCTGAACCAACTTGGACGGAATTCGACTCCCGCGTAACACTTTATTTCTAGGTGTTTAAGATAGGGAGGAGGGTATAGGCCCTCAAGAACTTCCATTTCCTGGCCACTGGTCTTCTGTCTAGCGCAGGTCCTGGAAGACTCATCCCATGACAGGATCAGTGTATCCAGGTAACTCTTCATGTCTAGCTGAGCCTCAGAAGCAGCATCCCAGCTCATGACATTGAAAAGACCACTGATCTCCAAACTTCCATGAAGGTGATTCATATTCTTCAGTTCTCTAATGCCTCTTCCAGGTGCATTGGCAACATCAAAATAAGGTAGCTCTTGAAGAAACCTAAGCTTACCAATCTCTGGTATGTCTCTGAATTGGTTGACAAGATCACCGTTCAATTTAACTTTCCGCAAGTTTATTAACTTAGTAACATCTTTGGGTAAATATTGAAATTTGCATTTCTGAGCATCCAAAATCTCTAGGTTGTGAAGGTACCAAAAAGTTGAAGGTAGCTTGTCAAAAGTACAGGCAGAGATATTGAGATAGCGAAGATGCCTTAAGTTGCCAATACTCAAAGGAAGCTCCTTTAGTTGACAAGAAACAAAACTCAACATGCGAATTTTGGTGAGCCCTTGATGCCAGCATTCAACTGCGGGAGAAATAATGCTAGACTCAACACCATAGCACACCAGCGACCGCAACTTCTTGTATCCACACAAGCTTTTTAAACAGCTAACGTCGAGATCACTGCTGCTGAGTACGGACAAATGACGGATATTTGGATGAACTCTGGCTAAGTCATTTTTATCTCTAATCAGGAAGCATTCATTCTTGGAAACAAACGATGCCATATCATGCAACATATCATGCATGACATACTCGGAAGATGATTGAGTTTTCTGAAAGAAGTACCTATTTACCAATTCATGGAAATACATATGGCCCACATCCTGATGAACTACCTCGTCCCCATGAGGCACCAGTAAGCCTACTGCTTGCCAACAATCCACAAGTGTATCCTTGTCAAATTTGTAATCTTTAGGGTATGTTGAACAGTATGAGAAGCAGCGCTTCAGATGGGAGGGCAGGTATTGGTAGCTCAGCAGAACGGCTGGACAGACCCTTGTTTCCTCTTCAGGCAGTTCCCACAGCTCACTTGTCAAGATGCTGGTCCAGAACTTAGCAGTTGGGTTCAAGCTTAACAATCTTCCGAGAATTTTGGCAGCGAAAGGAACACCATTCAACTTTTCAACTATGCGTCTACCAATATCCTCCAGATCACGGTTGATGTTAAAACTGTCAGAACCAAACACACATATCTTGAAGAATTTCCAAAGAGTAAATTCAGGAAAGCCTCCAAGCTGGAACGGATTCACAGTACCGAAAATGTTAGCAACCGTCGAGGACCTTGTTGTCATCAAAACAATAGTTCCGGGTTTGGCATGTTTTAATACAGCAAGGGAACTCCTCCATCCGTCACTAACTTCTTTACACACATCATCCTGTACGTTGTCAACCACAAGCAGGACCCTCTTTGATTCATCAATGATGCTACTAGTCAAAACCCTTTGGATGCAACATAAATCATCAGATTCTATCTCACATTCAACAACAGAGAGTATGAACTTTTTAATTAAATCCTTCTCGTGGAAATCATTTGAGGCAGATATCCAAATTGTGCGGTCAAAGTAACCTCGAGCATTGTTATCATTGAAAACTTGCAAGGCCAGCGTAGTTTTCCCAACACCACCATAACCTATTATTGGCAAAACAGGCACATTCTCTGTTCTTGTTTGACTCTCATTGATTGCACTGCTTGACGACACACCTAGAAGTTGTAGCAACTTGCTAAATTCTTTCTCGTAACCGAACATCCTGCATTCCTCTGTGAAATTATTTGACTCTAACCTGATCGATTCATTAATAAACAGCTGCCGTGGATCATGCAAGCCGAAGGAATCATCCTTGTTGTAATATTATCAAGCTTTTGTTTGATTTCCTTCACTTTGTTGAAATAATCAAGTTCAATGCTGCTACAAGACCTTGAATGTGTAAATTTTACCTTGAGCTCAGCCAAGAGGTCCTCCGCATCATACACAACATCCCTAGTTTCTTGGAGAAGGTTGGCCATCTTGTTCGGGTTTACCCACCATTCTGCTAGATCCGTAATGCCATGGGCACAAGAAATAACTTTCTCAAGTTCCATTATGCAGGTATCTTCGTCACATTCCTTTTCCTTCATAGCCTTGCCTTTTCGCGGCAGTTTAGGTATGGCACTTGGAGAATACAATGGTGAAACATCAAAATTTTGTCCTGGAATTAAACATATAAATTTTTAGAGGCAATCAAACATATAATTATAATTTATACTCATTCTAGTACCTCAAAATTAATTGTTCAAGTATAGTATATTACCAACCTTTCTTCAATAGCTTAAGCTTTTGGATAAAATGGTTGATGTGTAAAATTCAATATGTTATCAGAGGTAAAGTCCTGAATTTGAGATCTGGCTTGCGCAATTTGAAGAAAAAATAAGAGCAGTGCTTCAATGCTTTCCCTCCCAATATAAGTTGCACAAATCTTGAAGTAAACAAAGGAATAAGTAATCACCGTCTACCATTCATTCATGCTTTAATATTTGTGTAATTGTTAAGAAGAAAAGTATAGAAGCACCTCTCAATAAATAATTGTAGCCCACAATGAGTCTACATCATATGCTAAGGGAGCCTAGACGTGAGGAGCATTAAAGTATGAGCTAACTGTCCAAATTTTCTCAACTGTTTAAACTTTTGTATGAATTGGTTGGTAAACGAAACTTAATATGGTATCAAAGCCAAAGGTCCTGATTTCCGAACATAGCTTATGCAATTTTAAGGTGAGGGGATTGCTGAAGTATAAGTACATTTCCCATTATTTCTACGGCTGAAGTTTTTGGATGATCTAGTTGGTGTACGGAACTCAATATTAGTCATAACTAGCTAGGCCAAAATTTATGAAGGTGTGCTATCTAGTCTCCCGCTTGTTTTCAAGAGAAATATCAAAATTTCAGCATGAATCTGAGCTGTTTACACATTGCCACACCAAGAACAAGCATCAATTTTCCAAGTATAACAACCAACTACAAGTTAATCCGGCAAGAACAAATCTGTGCCTGCAAATAAACACCACACTATTATGGTGAAATCACAACAAATAGACGATTAAGCACCGAGCAGTGCTTCGATACTTTCTCTCTCAATAAAAGTTACACAAATCTTGAAACAAGCAATAAGGTAAATAATTACCATCTACCCTTCATTCAAACTTTAATATTTGTGCAGCTTAAAAAAAGCATAGAAGCACCTCTCGCACCGTACCAAAATGAACGCAACTCAAACAAGATCAACACTGAGGGCACATGAACATGGGAGAAAGAGAGCAACAGGGGGGAGGGAGTGCACCACGAGTCGGGCTACCTAGGTGATCAAAGTGGATGCACATGTACCCTCCGGTCCTCCATGAGTAGATCTATCCTCTGAGCACGTCACTGCACCACCTTCCTTGTGTTCCCGATGGAAGCAGATCTTGCAAAAGCGCCTCACCAGAGCAATCTTGCATGACTGGAGATGACGGAGAGCACCTTCGAGATGGTGGGGGAGGTGAGGGCTTGCTGAGAGGAGACCAGGCGAAATCGCGAATGGAGGCAATTGGGAATGAATAGGAGTGGTGGGGATAGAGTAAGACCGAGTGGTGAGGTAACCCCAGCTCTTCCCGCCCAAAACACGTCCAAACATTTGCCCTGCATCCCACAAGCCAGACTAGAGGCACGGTGTTGACTTCAAAAACTTGTAGTACGGTTTCTAACTTCAGTACACCATATGAATACCTGGTTCAAAAGCATGCCAACCGATTTGACCCTACAATCGGTAAGGAAGCAACGTGATTTCTGCTCAGAGCCAATCTCGAGAGACGATCGGCTTAAACCAGATCAGCCAAAAGCCGATCAAGTCAAAATGACAATTAGCCAATCAAGGCAAATGAAAGATAAAGGTAGATCGGCTTTGAAAAGGCGATGCACAACAAAATCAGATCAAATCAAACCTGGGATGTAATCGACGAAGACCAATAATCAGTGATGCGCAACTTTATTGATCAAGATTGAATTACAAGGCTAAATTCTGAGAACTAAGCTAGTCGATAGGAAAACAAAAGCGAGATGTGAATTTTCTTTGGATTACGTGGTTCTTCAGCGCCTAGGTTCATCTTTTATACTCGTTGGCCAATCCGAGTCCTAATACAACATGTTGATAAGCAGGACCAGTATCGGCCTCTGTTTCCTTAATTATCTTCTCCATTTCCAAATATCTCCAAGCCGTGAGTTATCCATATCCCATTGATCTTGGACTACCGATTTAAACTGCACTTGCCAAATTTTGGTGCAAACATATGCCTCCCATTTTTAGGAGAACTTATTTTCTCTCAAAAATATTTCCAATCGGCTTGTCCAGCATATTTGGCTTGAAAGATTATTCTATAGTAACAGTTACATTAATGGCACCGTAAAAATATCGGTGCATTTTAACTGCATGTGTTTCTTCGAAACCATTTCCCGCCATTTCAAAATTTTTACCATGTTATAAATATGCGGATCCCCTACCGTCATTTTTACGCTCCCCAACTGTCGAATCAACTGAAATCGGCTTTTCTTCTTCCTTGCACAAGCTTCTTGATCGGCTTCATCCTCAGATCGTCTAAATGGATCCCAGCCAGGTACTCATCCTGATCCCCGATAGTGACGATCAATACTATCTAGGACGATGGGGGTTTAGATGCCAACACGATTAGAAATGAAGCTATCACGAGACTCCTTTTGTCGACCGGCTATAACGTGGATGAATGGAGCAAGAATTTCAGGGCCTGGCCGACAGCCCTTAAAGGATGAAGAACTTGGTACATTCGTGTGTCGGCCCAAAAAAGAGGGGAATGGGAAAAAATGGGTAGAGCCAAGTGTCTCCCTCTCTCTCTTGCCAATCTAGAGGCCAATGAGCCTTCAGTGGCCATAGCTTGTTATTTCTGGTCGAATACTTTCAATGCCTTTTTTGTTCCAGACTAGCCCCATTGGCCCAAGTCTTCTTGATGTGGCTGAAATATACTGCCTGAGACCAGACGGTGAATAGTTATCGGTGTCGACATTTGTTGTCAGCAATAATGAATATGGGGCTAGGCGCTGAATCCAAACTCGATGGTAGCACAAGACATGGGTTTATACAGGTTCAAGCCCTCTCAGAGGAGGTAATACCCTAGTCCTGTGCTCTGGGATTTGATATTGTGTATCAATGTGGGATGTGTTGTGACCTATCTCTATGCGGCTCTCTTGATCTCTAGGGTCCTCTGCCCCCTTTATATAGTGGAGGGGCAGGGTTTACAAGGAGGAGTCCTAACTGATTACAAGGTGAAAATTCTATCTCTAGCTCTCCTTGTCAAGTACGCCAATATCCAGGATTACAATCGTATCCTTCCCATCCAAGGTCGGCTTCTATCTTTGATCCTTCCTTGCTGGACACGGCAGGTGCAGTCCGGATGATGTCCGTCTTTATACAGCCGGCTTGGCTTATCCCCTCTTGGGTGGTCCTCGTGGCCTACCATGGAGATACCCGGGGTCCATGTACTCCACAATTGGCTTTTAGTGGTAAGCCAAAATACAAGCTGATCCAATCTAAGGGCGAGGGATGGAGCAAGTATATCCAGCACAACAATAAAGTGAATGGGCTGGTATCGGACGAGGAGCATGTTGCCTTCCTGAACCTGTGGCTGGATAGATTCTTGTTTTGTGGGGAATCTCTTGGACCGACACAAGTCTACCAGTTGATGGCGGAGTGTCTAGTAGAGGGGTGTCGGCTTGCCCTAGATAAAATGCTATTAGGGGCAGTCTATCAAATGATGTATATAATAAGAAGTCAACTGTTTTTCGATTTACGCCAAGTTTGTCGTTGGCAACATAGGAGGCCCTTGTGGTTCATCCAGATATGGCTATACTACCTCTTTAGCCGATCACTTATCTCTAAGCCTCTGGAAGATTAGGCGTTTCCCGTGAAGACACTCCGGAGAATGCTATCCCTTAGTATAGAGCCAGTCGATCTCACGTGGAAACATTCATCATGTGTTCGGGCACCAATGCAAAAATCACTCCTATCGACTTGAAAAAGTATATGTCGTTCTTGCAACTGGATAGTACGATCTTTGGCCAGCAAGACTTCTTCAGTTACAGCAATGTGGCTGACTATCAGTGCCCTTCTTTGTTGCGCCCGGAATTTGAATTCCGAACACTCAGTGTGATACACCAGTCCAGGATCACGCTGGTGCTCACAGATACAACAGAGATGAATACCATCACACATACACAGCGGAAATAATAACAATAATGTATTTATCTCAAATTAAACTGTTAAGACCTTAAGGTCAGCCTTACAATATTAAGCCACACAGAGCTGAGTTCAGAGTAAACGAATAACAGCAGCGGAAAACAAACCTTCATGAGGCCCCAGTTTGCCACAGGCAACTGACTGGACCTTTCCCCTAGTTAGCTGGGTCGTCATTCTTCTCCTCTTCAAACGCTTGCGGTTTTTCATCTTCAGATGTTGTGATTATGGGGGGGGGTGAGTACATTGGTACTCAACAAGCTATGCACAGAATGCAACCTAATATGCTATATGCTAGGCTTATTCCAATGGAATGGCTTAAAGGTTGATTTGCAATAAACAACATTTTTAACAAGTAACATAAGTAGATTCGAAAGCAGTAAAAACAAGTAAAATTAACAATAACTTTTCAGAAGTTAAGTAAAAGTATTCCCACATCCTAATTGATACTTCCATCAGCTTCATCTTTTAACCCAACCACATTTTTAATAAAGTCTAACCCTTGACTGTAATCCCCGAGCAATGTCCAATACCGTGGATACGGCTATTCGAATAGTTTGTATACTCTGCAGAGGTTATACACTTTACCCACAAGAAACAGTCAAACACCTCAAAGGCGAGTAACCGTAACAAAGCCTTTCCAAAGATCAATCTAAACCCAGTACTGCCCGCTAAGGTTTCAACACTGAAGGGATACACCTCTACAACAAGGCCCCCCTCTTGCGCCTATGAGTTTTACCACCCATACACCCGGGACTCACTCCACCACGACGATGAGAAGAATAGATTTCACAATTTACTTAGCTAGGTCCGTCCCATTCGGAACTTGTGGTTGTATGGTTAGCTCAGTTCAAATTCTTGCAAGGTTAAGTCCTTAGATGACTAGGGCAAGACTACCCAAAAGCTCATCATGTCAACATGTCAATAAAAACTAAATCCAACTACGACCGCCCAAATGCCACATCTGGCCCACCACTGAACATCTTGCCACTTGCCCCAGTCTAAACCATTTTCCCACCCAGTTGATTATTGTGCAACACAATGCCAACAACAACTTAACATCCATGTAGAACCACACTGGTTCCACATATCAACATCATCGTGTGGCAACACGTCACACCATTTCACAAACACATTTCATAATCTATTGATCAGTATTAACCTTTTATTTTCAAAAGACATGAGTTGCGTGGCATGGCTAAGCAATTATACACGGTTTAACCAACCCACGTTGGTAAGTAATAACAACCAACTAATAATCAACCATCTTAGGGTGACAAATGAATTATGGCATACAAATAATCATGGCAAGGTGATATTAGCGATTGAATTGAATAACTAATCCCAAATTAATTTAAATCATTCTAATCTTGAACTAGCATACAATAATTTGAATCAAAGTAAATTTGTAAAACTGGGAGCAATTGATCAAAGCACAACTTGCCTTCAAACAGTGGCTGATCCTGGTCTGGAACTTGATCTTGCGCTGAAAATTCCCCCTCGAAGTTCTTCGACAAATCAACGTCTACAAATTTACAGAGAACACAATCAACTCTAAAAATTCCATAAAATTCACCAATAAATAGATCTTGATTTTACAAATTTTTAGAAATTGGAATCACTCAAATCGGAGTTAAAACGCAAAAGTTATAGTCATTTGAAGTTTTAAAATCAATTAAAAAAACAACCGAATTTCTTGATTTATTTCTATACGGGAAATTCGGAAATATGACGTCAGTATGACGTCATCACCGAATTGAATTTCCATCGAATTATTTTTTCTAAAGGAAAATCGAATTATTGCGCAAGCATGACGTCAGCCGGTCCGTAGACCTAGTCTACCGTTCGGCTTAGTCTACCGTGAACTCGGTCTACGGAACAGTGCATTCACTGACACGTGGACCCCATTGCTGATGTCACGAATGACGTCACTGATGACATCAGCATCCACAGTACCACGTCTGACATGTGGGTCCCACTGCTGACGTCAGCATGACACGTGGCACAATCTTGTTGCAACACGCGGCGCAAAATTATCAGCTGAAAACTTGATCTAATCCCGTCCGTCTGATTTAAAATAAATGGCCACGATCAACATGACGATTCGGCTCTGGTTTACCCCGGAGTCAACATGTGGCTTTACCACGGCCACTAGATCTAAATCGGATGGCTAGCATTAAAGCGGCGGCGTCAGCGAGCATGCGGCGACTCCTCGATTACGTGCAACGCGTCGACGCAGGCGGTCCGACACGTGGCGCAATCCAAACCACAGATTCAAAAACCAACGGTCCGGATTGAATCTAATTCGCGCATCACGATCGGCCACGCAGCTACTCCGGTGCGCGACATGTGGACGCATCCTCACCGCACAACTAAGATCTAATGGTCCAGATTAATTCAATCCTACGCTATCTACGCAAATCCAACGGCTACAGTTAACTAGACTACGCGGCGAAACAAGAACCACACGATCAAGATCTAACGGCTGGAAAATGAAGATGGGGTTTACTGTTACCGTGACAACGTGGACGAATCTAGGGCGTTGAACGAAGATCCGACGGCAGTCAAAGCTCGAAGAAGTGACGATGGCTCGGCGGTGCGGTCCTTGCCGGAGATGAGGAAGACGGCACGGTTTACGACGACGCAGGGCTTCTCCGGCGACATGAAGTGGCTCCTCGGACGCGGCTCGACGCAACCAACTCGACGGTGACCTCAGGCACGGCGGAGGGCGACCAATGGCGGCGCAAATAGCGGCGGAGCATCTTGGGACTACGGCAAGCGTGCGTGAAGGCTACGGTGAGTCACAAGAGGAGTGAGAGGTCACAAAAGAAGCTGAAAGAAACGCCCTACGAGGTCCGCTGGTTAATAAAGAGGAAGAGAAATCACGCCGGTGTTAATGGCGTGCGGATTCTCCAGCCGAAATGCATGGCGGCGGCGATTCCGGAAATGTTCGATGAGGCGACGTGGCACAATCCCCAGCGTACACGCGGCGATGAATCGACGACAGCTGAAACCCGAGCGATGTGGCTCCTTTCGGACCGTCCGATTAAATCAAACGGCCACCGCACGTGGCGATTAGGGTTCCTTCGGCAAATTTGGCGGCAGCGCGCGATCTTGGGCAGGCTCGGATCTTTTCATCGCTTTTTCTAAGTTTTCCAATTAAAATAATTTCAGAAATTTAAATAAACCATTTGAGGCTTATAAAATATCAGAAAAATTCTAGAAAATATTTTGGAATATTTTGAACTCAAATAAAATATTTTCAATTATATTTTGCAAAAGCTTATTCATTATTTAATCAATTTCCAAAGAAAGATTAATTTCCAAAAATTCCAATTAAATCCAAATAAATTCCAAAAATTCTCAAAAATTCAAAAATAACTTATGAAATTCAAAATGGCCAAATTTTGGGATGTTACATTTTTTCCTCCATCTGGAAGCCAACAGTTCTTCAATGCCTCAGTTGACCCTAGATCTAATCAAGATTTTCATTTCTCCAAGTGTTCTTCATGTCGGCTTAAATACAAGGAAACGGACGTTCTAGCCGTCCTACGAATTTTATCATCCTTCTATATATGCTCATCAATTGGGTTTTGGACAAGTCATACCAAGCTTCCCGCTCCTCGATCGGCTTCAACCTAGGGCCAGAGTGAGGAATACTACCACAGCGAATATTGTCCTGGAAATAGCCGATGAGCTCTAGATTGTGGATTTGCCACATTTTTTCCTGAACTCGCGTCAGGCAAGCCAATTTTCCTCTTAGTGGTCATCTATAGCGGAGGCCCTTTATTTGGACAGGACTCCATCAGCTATTATTGGCATTTTCTTCCCAATTTCCATGAGCCGATGGTAGCCCCTAGTGGTGACTCAAGCGAGGAGGATAGTTCCTCCGGTTATACTAACTCGTCAATAGACTTAGAGGTATATGTCTTTCAAAGGTCCTTCATTTCTTCCTCGTTTTAGTGCTGGCCACTAATCGACATGTGTCTTTTTGCAGACAAAGGCTACTGGCAAGAAGGTCACCGCGTGCCCATCGGGAAGTGGACATCCCACTAAAAGGCCTCATCAATCGACGGGCCTTACAGGCTATACCTCCGGCAACCTGGGAGTCAAAAGCCCCTCGCTGTCGGATATCGAAAAACAACAGCAGCCAAGTAAGTGTGCCTTTGACCGATGATTGCTTTAAATCTTTTCATCATGATGCTCACTCTTTGTTGATCGATTCTCAGAAAAGAAGGCCAAGTCCACGAAGATTCCTACTAAGAAGGGATAGAAATCCTAGGAGCAGAACGCCGAGAGCTCGCCGCACGGATCAGCTTTTGGAGAGGTAAGGTTTTCTACTAAATTTCCTTCTGAATTATGATAATATGATTTTCAATCGTCTTAATGGCTATTATCTCTTTAGCCGACTGTGTCGATGCAAGTGGCCAATATCTTGGCCGATATCCAAGGCATATCTTCAGCAATCCTGCCACCGCCTCAGCTGACGTCTCCCGCTTTAGTGGCATCTCCTCCGGTGGTGTCATCCGACCCAACCGATCTACTGGGTTTTACTTTGGATGAGTTGGACAACCCTGAGATCTTGACGACTGACGATTATCCTGCCGATATCAAGAATATCCATGAAGTTTCAATGGAGGCATCGATTGCGGTCACCTCTGCGCCAGGAATGCAAGAAAGGTTGAACAAATTATTTCATGAAGTGATGCAGCTTGAGGCTAGTCTCCTGTCTGATACACATCCCCTCTGGACTACCATGGCTACAGTAGAACCGATCTTCCTCCTAAGGCCATGAACACCCTCTTGAATGTTTGTCATTTATATGACAAAAGGGTAGAGGTTGAGGCGGCAAGGGCAAGGATCGCCCAACGAGAGGCACAAGAAGCCGATCAGCGCGCTCTAGACAAGATGGTGGCAGAGACCAAGTCAAGGAAGAAGAAATTCGACGAAGATGCCTTGTCCCTGAAGTCTAATAAGGCCATTGTCCAAAAGCTGGAATCGACCAAGAAGCTCCTGGAGGAAGAACTGGCCAAGCTAAACAAACAACTAGCCGACGGCCAAGCCAAGATAAGTGCAACAACTGCCTCCCTCAGGGAGCAGAAGAATGAGATTGGCTTGGCTGTCGCCAAGGTCAAGGAGCAGTCGGCTAAAATGATTCCTATTCCTGGTAATGCCAAGGACGACCAACAGTCTGTTGATGAAATCCAAGAAACAATTGCCAAGGCAACTGTCGCTCTATCAGCTTTGGGGGCGAAACTTCCCGGGTCTGGTCTATAAATGTGATGTAAGACTTGGGGCATTATCAATGTCGGCTTGAAACACTACTTTTGTAATGTTTTATCTAATCAGCTGTTGTCGGCGTATTCCACCTGACAGGCCCTCCGAGGCAGAGGGTTAGATTCGGTATGAGGGCGTCTTCGCGGCTGGAAACCCTAATGACTCTCGCGCAACGGATTCTGGGGGTTAATGGATCAGGGAACACAGCAATGTATCCAGGTTCAGCCCCCTAAGCTGGGTAATAGCCCTATGTCCTACTAGGTCTTCGTTGATGAAATGTGGAGGCGATTACAATGGTTCTTTTCGTTTGTTCTGCTCTTCTTTTCGCTAAGGGTTTCTTCCTTGGGTCGGATTCTAGGAGCCCCCTTCCCCACGCACCAGAGCTCCCTTATATAGAGTGGGCTGGCTCGGGCAGGTGGGAAGGTGACATCATACTGATCTACGACTCATTAATTACACCCATCCCTGTTGTCTTATCGCACCGACCCATGACTCGTTAATTACACCCATCACTGTGGCCTTGTCCTTCAGGCTCCATTTAATGCCAATGCGTGGCTTCGCTCGGTCCGCCCGAGATGTGACATTCCTGCGACGGGTTTGGTGTGAGGTGCTAGAGGAATGGCTGTCGTCGTGTCGATAGTAGAATTCCTTGCCATCAATAGTCACGACCTGGCGTGCTAGGGAAGTGGACTTGAAGCCTTCTCCTCATTACATTAGTTGCCTTCGTGGCTGGCGGGTAAGTCGAGCGCCTTTGCGCTAGGAAACCACGTGGGCGCTTCGCCCGAAGCAAGAGCATGATCGCCCACACGCTGCCGGAAGGCCCGTGGAATTGCTCACCGTGGCGAGGTGGCATGATCACCCACCGCCGCCAGGCCACGTGGGCGCCGCCGGTGGCGGTATGATCGCCCACCTGCTCGTCGGGGGGCCATTTGGGCTAGGCCACTTATTTGGGCCAATTGATTTCGCGGCGGAGAGGGTACCCCGGTGCAAAGTACACCGACAGCTGTTTAACCGATTAAGTATTTGATGTCCCTGTTTAACTTAATTTGAATTTTAGGTTGACATGACACTTGTTATAGCCATCTACGACCCAATCCATACGCTAGGATACTATTTCTTTAAGTATTTCCTATTGATCGCTTTAGGCAAGATGACTCCCTCCAACGTCTCGAGTATATAGGAATTTCCATCAACAGGCTGATTCACTCTGTAGGGTCGTTCCCATGTAGGAGACCATTTACCGAATCGGTTATCTCTAGATCCAACGGGTAGTATAGTTTTCCAAACCAGATCGGCTACATAGAATGCTTTAGGCACGACTTTTTTGTTGTACGCCTTTGCGACTCTTTCCTTATTCCTTTTAAGCCGATCTAGTGTGGATAGCCGTAATTCCACCAAGTCATCTAAATTATCAATCATCAAGCCGTTGTATTCTTGAGCCGACAAATCATTTTGTTTGGCCACTCGAGCCGAATCGATGTTAATCTCCACAGGAAAAACGGCTTTTTGACCATAAACTAATTGATATGGTGACAATTTGGTTGATCCATGATGCGCTAGCCGATATGCCCACAGTGATTCTAATAACGTCAAGTGCCAATTCCTCGGTCTTTCGTCGATCTTTCTCTTAATTAACCTAATTAAAGCTTTGTTAGATGACTCGGCTTCCATTAGCCTGAGTGTAATAAGGCGAGGAGTTGAGTAATTTTATGCCTAGGCTTTTAGCAAAATTCTGGAACTCATCGGACATGAACACAGTACCTTGATTGGTCGTGATGGTTTGTGGAATACCAAACCGATGAATAATGTGCTCATTAACAAACCTAATAGCCTCGACATTTGTAACCTTCTTGAGGGGTATAGCTTCAACCCACATAGAGAAGTAATCCATTGCGGCCAAAATGAACTTATAGCCTTTGCTTGAAGCTGGAAATATTTGGCTGATCATATCTATGCCCCATCCTCTGAACGGCCATGGCTTGATAATCGGATGCAAAGCAGATGCTGGCGCTAGTTGCACATTACCAAATTTTTGATAGGTTTGACACCCCTTATAATAACGGAAACAATCATCCAACATTGTTGGCCAGAAGTACCCTGTACGCCTAAGCATCCATTTCATCTTATGAGACGACTGGTGAGACCCGCAAATATCTTCGTGTACTTCACCCATTGTAACCTTAGCTTCGTCGGCTCCAAGGCATCATAACAGTAAGCCCTCAATTGTCTGATAATACAATACCCCATCCAGTAGGACATACTTTAGCGCCTGTTATCTGACTTTATGTTCAATCGGCTTAGATGGATCTGTCAAATAATCTTTTATCTTTGCTCTCCAATCGGTGATACCAGCACACATTACCGCTTTATCGACCGACTCAAATGTTGCATATCGGCTAAAATCTTTGTATCCTGACGCCTGCTATGCCAAAGAATTGGCCCTATCATTCATCTCTCGAGGAACATGTTCAATGGAGAATGAAGTAAACGAGCCGATAGTATTGAGGCACTGCTCTAAATATTTCAATAATATCTCATCATCACACTGATATTCTAGCTTAATCTACTGCACGACTAACAACGAATCACCATAAGCTTCAACATTGCTCACTTCGATGGTTTCCAACAGTTGTAGACCCTTGAGTAACGCCTCATATTCTGCTTGATTATTGGAGCATCGGCTATTTAGCCGATATGCAAATTCGAAGTTGTGCTCCTTTGGTGAAACTAACACTACACCAATGCCATCGCCTTTCCGACATACCGATCTGTCAAAATACAACTGCCAGGGGGTGACGGAAACCAGCCTGGCCATAGTCCCGCATCCAGTAATAAAATCTGTTACTGCTTGTCCTTTCATAGCTTTAGCTGGTTCATTCATCAGGTTGAACTCAGTCAAGGTGTACGCCCATTTGCCAAGTCGACCACATAAGATCGGAACTGATAACATATATTTGATGATATCGGTTTTACAAACCACTTTGCAAGTCGATGTAAAGATGTAATGTCTCAACTTGGTGCAAGCAAAATACAGAGACAAGCACAATTTTTCCATGAAAGGGTACCTGATTTCAGCATCCATAAGCCGTCAACTTAGATAGAATATCACTCTTTCTTTGCCATCGACTTCTTGTGCCAAAACTGCTTCAATGGTTCCCTCCTCAGCCGACATGTACAATTTGAATGGAATCCCTTTCTTTGGTGCGGCCAAAACTGGGGGCCTAATCAAATATTCCTTAATATCGTCAAAAGCCTTTTGCTGATCGGCTTCCCAAACGAACTCCTGGTTATCTTTCAGTTTTAACAATGGGGTGAATGCCCGAATTCGACCGGACAAATTTGAAATAAATCGCCGCAAATAATTTATTTTGCCGATCAGCTTCTGCAACTCGTTTTTGCACTTTGGCCGCTTTATGTTGGTTATGGCCTTGACCCTCTCTTGATTGACCTCAATTCCTCTTTCATGCACCATAAAACCTAGGAATTGTCCAGCCGATACGCCAAACACACACTTGAGGGGATTCATCTTCAGGCCATGCATCTTGGTATTCTGGAAAACTTTTTCCAAATTGGCCAAATGCTGTAAATCGTCCTTTGATTTTACCACCACATCATCAATGTAGATCTCGACGATATGGTCGATTAGGTTGTGGAAAATTAGGTCCATGGCGCGTTGATAAGTTGCACCAGCATTCTTTAAGCCGAACGTCATAACCATCCTCTTATATAACCCCAAGGCACTAGGGCATCTAAAGGAAGTTTTAGATATATCGGCTTCCGCCATGAATATCTGATGATATCCAATGTTTCCATCGAGAAAGCTAATGATTGTATTAGCCGGTGCAGCATCGATAAGCATATCGGCTATTGGCATTGGGTATTCGTTCTTTGGTGTGGCTTTGTTTAAATCTCTAAAATCCACAAATACCTGGAGTTTACCATTCTTCTTCATGACGGGAATGATATTAGAGACCTACTCGGCGTATCGGCAAGGCCTAATAAACTTGGCCTCTAATAATCATTCTATTTCTTCTTTAATGACATTATACAAAGCTGGATTAAAACGTTGTGGATATTGTTTAAACGACCGATATCTTGGTTTTATGGGTAGCCGATGTTCGACAAGCTGTCGGCTTAGACCAGGCATCTCATAGTGTTCCTAAGCAAAACAGTCTTTATATTTTTTAAGTATTCCAACCAACTTTGCCTTATATGCTACATCTAAATTTGCACTTACAAAAGTTGGTCTTTTCCTATTACCTTCGCCTATGTCGACTTCTTCGAGCAAATCGGCAGAACTAAAACCCTAGCCAAGCTTTTCTACTTGAAAATCTTCAATAGCCTCATAGCAATCTGTTATCTACAGATAGCTCTGCATCTTGTCTTGTAGGGCTTTAACTATTTTTGACCCCATCTACGCAAAACTTGATCTACCCGATCGAATATGCCAGGCTTAACACTGATCGACATGAGTCCTATTTTTCCAATGCAAATAAAGTCGCAATCATCCAACACTTTGCCCGATATACACTTGGCTTCTTCGTGTGGCCAATTCGCATATGAACTAGCCATTGCAACATGAGCTGATGTATCAGCCGGAATAGCTTCAACCTCATCTCCGTTCCATTGGACGAGTAGCTGATGCATGGTTGAAGGTATACAGCAATTAGCATGTATCCAATTTCGACCAAGCAACATACTGTAATTGCCTTTAGCCTCAATGACGAAGAAAGCTGTCGGCAAAGTTTTGTTACCGATAGTCAATTCCGTGGCCATGACTCCTTTCGCTTCAGTGGGATTGCCTGTGAAGTCGTTTAAAACCATATTAGTTTTGATCAAGTCTTCATCAGACTTACCCAATTTCTTGCAGTTGGTATACGGCATTAGGTTAACGGTAGCTCCTCCATCCACCATCATTCTTGAGATCGGCTTGCCATTTATACGTCCTTTCAAATATAATGGCTTTAGGTGCCGATGAGCATCACGTGGCTTCTCAAAGACTGCGTCTTGTGCACCCAGACACAGTTGAGCAAATGCTTCCTTAGCCGATTTAGTTTTTATTTTGAATTCGGCTAGTAAGGTGAACATCATATTGATGTCCATGGGGGGCGTGTCGTTACGAATCATTGGCGACCCCAAATCGTCTGTAGAGTCTGACTGTTCATTGACTTGTTCTTTTCTCCTCCACTCCTACTTTACAACTTTAATCGGCCGTAGCTCATTGAATACTTGATCTCTCAGTTTTTCCTGTTCAACCTCTCTGATCTCCTGGGTCCTTAGGCGTTGAAGCCGTCTGCGCTGGGATCGGCTAAGTCCTGATGGACACCACCTTGGTTTCGGTTCGATCGGCTTTTGGATTTTCCCAGCCAGATCATCTATTGGCACTATGGATTTTGTGTGCTTCTTAGCCTGATCCGGCATGGAGATTCGTTCCTGGATCGGCTTCTTATACCTTTGGCCAAGTCGATTTCTTATTGGCTTGGATAATCTGTCATTAGCCGATTGTCTCGGCCAATCATCTTGAGGATAATGCTCCATTGGGTTTGAACACAGTGATGGCAATGCTAACCCCTCTCCCAACAAAACTGCCAGAAGGGGCACCATCGATGGGCTTTTTCCAAGTTGTCTGGCCAGTATAGGTTATTGGGCCGATGAGGACACTGCGTTTGCTAATTGCTTACTCTCTCATACTTCTCTAGCAACTAAGAAAATGTTGGCTTGGGTCTGCTTATTGGCTTCCGTGGCGGTGATCTCTCGGCCTTATACCATTGGCCGACTTGCCGTTCTCCCTTTGGTTTAACAGTTCTGGAGTTCTTGCCATCTCGATCGGTTTCTATCTGCAATAAATCGATCGTTATCTTGAGAGTTTCACCACCCTCCGAGCTGGATTGGATGTCAACTCGTCGAGCCTGTTTAGGTTCTTCACTTATTGGTTCCTTACCCTTGCGCGAGCATTGGACCATGTTGATCCAAAAAGCGTCGACATCCACCTGCATGGCCGGCTCATCCGCGAACTTTAGCTGACCATCTTCAATAGCCGACTATATCTGCTGACGAAAAATATTGCAGTCATTAGTATTGTGTGAAAAAGAGTGATGCCATTTGCAATACCTTCGTTTCTTAATCTCGTCAGCCGACAGTATGACATGCCCCTCAGGTAATCGTATTAATTTTTCTTGTTACAACAAATCAAATATGTGGTCGCATTTGGACACATCAAAGGTGTATTTGATTTCCTACTTACTCTTCGTCGGTTTAAGCCATGAACAGACTAGCGATTTTTTAGAACCATTTATCCATTCGGCTATGTTTACCTATGCTTCATCGTCCTCACAGGCTTCACTCGAACTATAATCGACCATGTTTACCTTGGATTTTTTTTATTATTACCATTTATTCTAAACTTATCCTTAAATCCCTTGTTATTAGGGTATCGGCTCTCCTGTGCCGATACATGATGAAGCAGATGGCTTAGATCAAAAAATTCTTGCCCAGCAAATGTTTCCCTGAGAGGGGGAATTAACCTTGGAAAGCCAAATTGGCTAATTGGTCATCAGGCAGTGTGACACTAAAACACCGTTTTCGTACTTCCCTAAATCTCTTAATATAATTAACTACCGATTCACTAAACTTCTATCAGATGGAACTTAGGTCCGAAATTCTGAGCTCAAGACTGCTAGAGAAAAAATATTCATGAAATCGGCTTTCCAAATCGTTCCAAAAGTGGATCGAATTCAGGGGTAGGTTAGTGAACCAAGTAAAAGCAATCCTTGACAAGGATAATGGAAACAATCTAATTTTCAATCCGTCGGACTGGGCAGCCTCGCCACACTGGGCGATAAATCGTCCGACGTGTTCAAGGGTAGTAACAGAATCATCTCCAGAAAACTTGGCAAAATCAGGGATTTTAAATAATGTGGATAAGGCATGTGGTCTATATAATCTGGGTACGGCTTCCTGTGGCCGATAACCTTTCCCTTCGGCTGTAAGCCGAATTGATCTCTTAATACAGCGGAGATCTGGTTGGCCCAATTCACATTGTTGGCCGGGAGAGTACTGGGGTTCTGCCAATTATGGCTGTAATTGGCATCCTGCCCCCCGAGTGTAAACTCGGGCTGCCGATTGGGTCTAGCCGATGGAAATTGATGAGAAAATTGATCATACCCATCGGTCTTTCCAGCCGATTGCTCTAGCAAAGGAACAAAAGACTCAGCATATGTGGCTACTCTATGCGGAACCGGATTCTTGAGTGGAATCGATCCATGGAATTGAGGAGCCCTGTTAGGTATGATCGGCTGAAGAGCCGATTGTGTAAAAATGTTGAATGGAGCCAACAACGGCAAATTAACTGGCACGTTCAGCTTTGCAGCATCAGTATATGCAGCATGGTAATGCATAATCCCGCCGGAACGGGAGTTGCCTAGCATCAACACAGTTGGTTGAGTCAGCATTAACGAAGGCATTGGAGTTGACACTTTCACTGTGGCGTTTTGTGCCGCTGAATAAACGGGATATATTGGTAGCACTTGCAGCGGATCTACCAGACTCCCAGATGAAGCCAACTCTTGAGCAATTGACTTAACGCTATTCTCTATCATCGGCTTTAGTGTAGTAACCAAGGTCGATGATTGATTAATTAATACGTGATGTACAGATTGCTCAATCATAACCGATAACTCAGCTTGAGTCGGCATGTATCGACTTACTGGGTCAGTTGAGACGCCTGCGTCATCGAGAGGGTTTAGCATTGGCAGTGCAGTCTCTTGGGTAACCCACGCCGGGTCTTCTGGTAGCATCCCAACATCATCTCCTCCAGAGCAGCTTTTCGATCTTCGATTTCCTTGTGCTGTTCTGGGGTCAAATCGTCCAATGTGGGGATGATTATGGCTTCAGTATTGACGTCAGCTGGTGGAATCGATTTTCTTGTCGAAGACATCTTTTCGAGTCCCACCAGGCGTGCCAAGAGTGTGTTGACGTTAAAAATTTGAAGTAGGGTTTTTAACTTCAACATACCAAACGAACACCTGGTTCAAAAGCGTGCCAACTGATTTGACCCTGCAATCAGTAAGGAAGCAATGTGAATTTTGCTCAAAGTCGATCTCGAGCGAAACCCGATCAGCCAAAAGCCGATCAAGTCAAAACGATAATTAGCCAATCAAGGCAAACAAAAGATAAAGGTAGATCGGCTCTGAAAAGGCGATGCGCAATAAAATCAGAGCAAATTGAACCTGGGGCGTAATCAACGAAGACCAATAATCGGCGATGCGCAACTTTATTAATCAAGATCAAATTACAAGGCTAAATTACAGAACTAAGCTTGTCGATAGGAAAACAAAAGCATATGTGAATTTTGCTGGATTATGTTGTTTTTGGCTAGCCTAGGATCATCTTTTATACTTATTGGCCGATCCGAGTCCTAATACAACACGTTGATAAGCAAGACCCGTATCGGCCTTTGTTTCCTTAATTATCTTCTCAGTTTCCAAATATCTCTAAGCCGTGAGTTATCCATATCCCATTGATCTCGGACTACCAATTTAAACTGCATTTGCCAAATTTTGGTGCAAACACACAGCCACCCAACTAAACACGCACATAGGCACCAAAGGTCACAAGATTAGGGGTCCAATAAACCTAAAGATTAATATCCTACAAGTAACCCTTAAAATAGGGTAGTGAGATTTGAACTTGGTATTCAATAGAAGAAACCAATCTTACTAGTTCGACTAACAACATCACGATTGACATTCAAGAAATTTTTGTTGAACTCAATAAAGACTAACTCCACAGGTGATGTTACCTTTGTCTAATAAACCTCCTTTAGATTGCTGCACTATGCCGGGTTGCTGCCTCAGGAGCTCGTCTTGGTTTGAATCCACAGTACTGTGAGTTAATGTAACCTCCGCATCCTCACAGATAACCTGGGGTTCAGAAGCTGTTGTGTCGTCTGATTTACGTAATCTCCCAGTGAGACGAGCAATTTTCTTCACATAAAAACTATATTTCTGTATATGACAAAAATCGGATTAACATGATTGTCACATATAACTGAAAGGGGGATTTCGTCCATTTCCCCAAAATGTCGCAAACATCAAAGATGTTTTCAATAAAGTGGATTATTATGTTCATTCTTCTAAAATAATTGAGAAATGTCCTAGAAACCATGCTGAATTTAAGGGTCTACCCAGGTACGTTACCACAAGTTGGACAAGTTGTCGAAAGCCCAAGCTTTGTTTAAATTCTCATTTAATTCCCCAGGTGTAGCAAATAAATGTGTCACTTAACTCTATTGTGAGCTCGTCATGGATGGAGAGGACAAAATTTTCAAGAGGTGTGATATGTGAAGTAATGATAGATCTTCGCCTCAATATGTCTTCCACCACAGTATTCAAAACAAGCTTATGGCAACATGAGTTTAATGTGAACTGCTACGCTGTCAAGCGAGCCCAGCCAACCAAGACATGTTGCATGTTACGGGAGTTATCAAAATACGCAGTTTTGTGCAAGATTTTACACCTAAATCTGTATATAAAACTGATTATTAAATCGGTAGTTACTTGATAGTCATGCGCCAATACAACTGCAGTTATATGAGATTTGCTGCCAGGTCTTTGCCCCTTCTAACGTTGCCACCTACTCACCGCAACACGACTCTTCATTCATGCGACGTATCCTTCGTTTGGACCCTTCACACGAAAACTATTAGGTTTGACATAATTGGGTTTAATGAAACAACTGGTACAAATGCCCACTGTTAGTGAAAGTATCTTTAGAAATCCATTGTTTCGTGTTACATGTAACAAAATACATGCATGGGGTTAATTTTGCGAACTTGAAATTAAATGTCTGCACAAGCAATCTATCGGCATATTCGAAAATCACAACAGTGTGTTTACAAAATTCAACGGTGAACACAAGACAAAACAAGTACATTAAGAATACTTAAAATTTCTTCAAAAATGAGACAAGTCAGAATGAAACCTGCAAATGGCTGTCTACATTTTGCCTGGATAAACCTTGCACATTCATCTTCCGTATAATAAAATCAATTGGAACGTGAGCTGCATAATTAAAATAATGTTAGTAAAAAAATTCCGGAAAACAGTTTATAAGTTTACTCTTCAAAAAAAGTTTGAACTTCAACACTAATATACAGCACTCAACGAATATTCCTATAGAAGACTCACTAGATCAGCGATATCCAAAATATATTGCGGAAACAAATAGATAAATGAGAGGGAAAAAGCCCATGGATTTACCACATCAACTATTGTAAAGTGCACTTTTTATCCTTAGCTACGATATGGCCCTATTTGTTTAAGGTTAGGCTTTTTAGCTTATAGTTTAAAGCTAGCTTTTAGACTTAAATAGTTTAAAAATAATTGACTTTTATAGATGGTAGAGGTGGATGATTTTACTTTAACTTCAGTGGCATTAGTCTAAAACCAACCCTTAATAAGTCAAAAAAGCACATCTCTAGTGGTTTTTAATTGTATGGAGGCTTATAGCTTTCAAAAAAGCTTTGATAAAATGCTTCCCATTTATTTAAGCTTTGACTTTTTAGCTTTTAAGCTGATAAAAAGTCCAAACAAATAGGACTTAATTAACTATCACAATCAGCATAAAATACCCTCCTGACCATGTACCTCCAATGTTTCAGGCTACCATGGTATCCTAGCCACCACACACATTGCATACTCAAGCCAGGTTTACCCCCAAATAATCCTTAGCTACTGCTTTATTATTGCCACAACTAATGTGCGCTCCAACAAGCATCTCTACCATCGAGCCCCATTTCATCGTTGTGTTGGTGGACACCTGTGGAGACAGAGGCTATGAACCATCGATGCTTTACAAAATTTCTATTTCGGTATCGGATACGTACCCAATACAGAGATCATCTGTGATCATTCCACTACAGGAAAACGTGTTTGATTCGTCGGCCAACACTATTTTCGTCGGCTGGAAAGAAACTGTCGAAAATAAGTTTGTAAATTCGTCGGCAAACTTAAGCCGTCGAAAATATCCCTATAATTTCATCGGCCATAGAATAGCCGTCGAAAATAAGTTTTTAAGTTCGTCGGCCTGGTAAGCCGTCGAAAATACGCATTTAATTTCGTCGGCTTCCAAAAGCCGTCGAAAATAACTGGCTAATTTCGTCGGCTTATTGCTAGGCCGTCGAAAATAAAACATAATTTCGTCGGCTACAGTTGACCGTCGAAAATAGTTGGAGCCCAGCCAAAAAATATCTACTCGCTCGCAGGCTCTCCCGCCCACACGCTCCCGCGCGCCCGCTCTTCTAACGCCCGAAAAAATCGGAGACCCTAAAACCCTAATGCGTTTGCTCTTCTAACGCCCGAAAAAATCGGATCGGCTACACCAGGCGATGGCGGCGGCCCTCCTGGGCGAAGCGGCGCGGAGGCGGCGCGCGCACGGGGCGCAGCAGCGCGGAGCAGCGGCGCGGAGGGCGGCGCGAAGGGCGGCGCATCGCACGGGCACGGCGGCGCGAAGGCGGCGCGGAGGCGCGCAAAAGAGGCGCCCACACAGCATCAGGGTTGGAGTTCTTTCACTAATTTTGATTTTCTTCTTATCTTATGATTCGGTTCTTGGGGATTTTGGGAAGAAATTGTGCTAGGGTTTCCGGATTTGGGGAAAAACACAAGCTAGAGTTCTTCCTCTCCTTCTAATTGCTTCGGACAAGACAATCCCGAAAGGATTCTTCATCTAGGGTTAGGGTTTAGGCACTAGATAACTCAGGCTCTCTCCGTTCGGTGGCGGTGCAGTCCGTCTCTCTCCCGTGCGCGTCCTTCCCCAGAGGTGGAGATGGTGGAGGAGAAACGGCATTTTCTTGACTGGATCACCGGCGATCAAGTGAGTTGCTTTGAGCTGTAAGTCTGCAGCTGCATACCTTATTGTTCACTAATTATTTCATCCGATTGTCGAGAGTTCAATCTCAATTCCTCAATTGGCCCAAAATCATAGATGGGAAAGGGGGGAGAATATAAAGAGGTAAATGCTGGGGATAATTTAACCTGTTAAAGCAAGAGTAGCGATTGGAGAGTAGAAATTCCAATTCCATGGTAAAGGAGGCATCGCTCCACTACCGCTAGTTGTTTCTCCCATGTTATTTGGAATCCATTCAAGCGTTTAATTACGTAATAGGCATTGTTCTGGGGATAAGCTTTCTAGTGGAGGCATCTTTGACTGTTGGAGTAGCTACATTGGTCTACGAAACACTGTGTTGTTCTGCCTCCAGACACAACTACAACCTTACAACCTATACCTTTTCTTGTTTCTTTTTGGAAGAAACTAAAGAAACGATAAGTGGGCTAGTAGCTCTCAATAATGGTCAAATAAATTTGTCAATCTGTATGACAGCCCAACAACTACAATGATGGTAATGTAGTGGCTAGTATAGCATTGGCATGGGGAGATGGAAGTGGTTGGGACCAGCCATCAGAACTTGCTCGAAGTTGCATGTATGTTTCGAATTTTTAGTTTGATTGGAGCCTTAGAGGAGTACAGTACGACATGTCAAAAATTGTTCATGATGTATGTTGGATAATGATGCTTAAATGCACTGAAATGCATGTGGAATCGTGAACTTGAAATGTTTGGGGACCACATTTACTTAGCCTGACCTGGAGGATATGACTGGTTTGGACCTGTGCTACTTAATTGAGGACATTTTTTGTCAGCTTTTGTAAATAATACGACTAGTTAGCATGTTACCAGTACATGTTTCTGGATTGCTTTCCATGGCTTTGGATCTCATGAAAAAAAGCTGTGAAGTTTGTATCAATGGACCCCAATAAACTAATGGTACTTAGAAGTGCTTTTGCTGTTTTGCTGGAACTTGACCCTTTGTGAATTTACTTTCCCAGTGCAATTACATGATTCATTCATTCGGGAGAAGCAAAACGTATGATGTCCCTCTTCCATATGGAAAGTTGAGCTGTGCGCTCACTTTTATAGTTTTATTGTAGCTTGTATCAGAGACTTTTGTAGTGTCAGAATTTTATAAAACAATATTGCCAACATTGCTGATTTTGCTAAGCCAACTGAAAAGTTATCCTATCCTCTGCAAGTTGGTATGTTGAGTCAATTCTGGTAAAATAAAAAGTTATCCAGTCAATTCTATGCCTGCTTTTCAGACAACATGGCCATTAGTTTACCGTTCATTCTTGTGTACTGCTCACATGCTTATTCTGTTGTACAGTGTGCGGCTGCTGCTTGCATTGGAATAATTGGTCATGCTACAGCATGGTTATGACACCGGTAAGCCATCGATAATTGTCTATACATACTATAATTGTTAATTATTATGCATTGGAACTTATAAGGTGATGTGGATTATATCTCATCTGAAATGTTCGATTCACTGATGGGGAGAAGATGGGCACGCAGTACATATGCAAGTGTAGTAACTCCAATTCTGCCCTACCTTTCTTTTCCTTACTGCAGAGTGGTAGATTGGGTTCTTGGATTCTGAACACACAATTCATGTAATATGTCATGTTATGTGGAAAGGCTTTGTATGAAGAAACAAGCATTTACCGCTGATAATTGTTAACTGCTGATACCAAGTTTGTTAATTGCTTTGTTTAGCTTCTGTCTTTTTATTCTTGAGATATATTGAGAGAGCAATTCCTGACATTGTTCTTTTGCAGTGTTTCAGTTGGAGAAAACATCGAAAACAAAATTTTCGTTGCTTGATCTTCATATGTGGCTTGTTCTACGTCGCTTGAAGGAAGAAGGGAAGGATGGTGTTAAATTTGGACAAGATATCTATGAAATTTACAATCATGATGTAGGGCTCAGAGTTTCTAAAGCTGGGGTAAGCTATTCAGCCATTCTAAAAGAGGAATAGATGTCTGAGGTTTTAATTATATATGCATTTCCTGCATCTTGATCTTTGAATCGATGTTGAATCCTCCTTATTGACTAGTCCAGCCTCCAGGAAAACAGAAGATCAAGATGCTTGCAGATGTGTCAAATCTGCTCTGTAGATGCAAATGTTCATGTGACACTATATATAATCTCCGATTTCCCTTCTGTCTTGTTTATTTTATTTGGCTTATGTCATCCTGTCATGCAAGCAGGCTAGATTTGGCTATGTATGTCATGCTTTTGAAAAGCTAAGGAGATTTGGATATTTGTATCACTACAGCACTCTGACAGCATGTTCTAATTATTACAGAATGATAAGGAAGTCTTTATGGAGTCACTTATTTGCAGATTAACTGATGATTGTGATAAACTTTTGATATGCAAGCTGGATTTGGATTGCAAGAAAACATTGCATTTTGACTCTGAAGTGAGCATGATTCAAGTGAGTATTTACGGTTTGCATCACCCATCCATTTTTCATTGCTTGGGTACTTCTGTGGAAATAATTCATACTACCCATAGTTACCCTTATTGAGGTGCTAAATACAGACATGTTGTAATTAAATGAAGGGTATCTGATGGAAAGAGTGGCATATTCATAGCAGAAGTGTAGAATGACTTACAATGTGGAGCAAAAGTAGAAGTCTAGATTGACTTATAATGTCAATCAGAGAGTGTAGATCTTTATATTCCAGAAGTTATCAATGAAATTGTCTTTGATTAATGTCAATCAGAGAGCACAGTTTTGAAAAAGGAGTTGGAAAATAAAAGGATGCTGCCCAACTATTTGGTATGCAATGAATATGCACATAGTTTTCTTCATTGTTGATGTAAGAATTTGTTATTTATAATTTTTCTGTTGTCATAGTTTTCAACTTCCTTTTACTTGAGATGCTCATATGTGACTACTGCCAGCTCTAACTAGGATGAATTTTCAGTTGCTCATATGCAAGTGATGTGTTCCTGGAGTTGGCAAAGATTTCTAAATACAGTGGCCGCCAGTTGCTTGCTGATGCTTCATTTCTTCTTTTTGTTAGTTTTTGGGTAGTCCTTCGCCTGATGAGTAACTGTGTCACTGTTCTTATTGGTTCTATACTTAAGGGAACTCTACAATGTCACTAAAACTTGCATTTCTTTTGAAAATTTCAGCTATGAAGTTGTTCTGACTTTGGACAAGGAGAAGCATAAATTTGCACTTCATGCAGTATATCTGATCCACTTCATGTAGTATATCTGATCTTTTGGCGAAGCGACCCTTGGTCCATAGCCATGCTTCTGCATATGCTTTCCTTGTTGCATACCTTATGGTCTTCTCAAACCCCCTTGCATGCTTCTTCTTCTGACTTTGGACAAGGAGATGGAAGGTTGACAAGAGGATCCATCAACTATTTTGTAAAGTTGCTTTTTGTACACATCCCTACACCTGATCACTTTAAATTGTTCAAACAATCTGAAGAATATTACCTGTGAATTATTTATCACTGTCCACTATGAACTACTTCTCCTTTCTTTCTGGAAGGCTATGAACTAATTATCACCTGCATTTCGTCTACAGTGGTTAGCCAGGAGACTAATTTTTGAGAAGGGGGATGACAAGCTTGACCTTGAGACATATGCAGGCAGGAGAAAGATCAAGAAATTTAAGGAATCAGCTTGGAAATGCATATATTTCCTTTCTGGGGAATTATTGGCATTGTCTGTGACATACAACGAACCATGGTTCATGAACACAAGAAATTTCTGGGTTGGACCGGGAGACCAGGTTTGGCCAGATCAAAGAATAAAGTAGGTTACACTTATTTTCCCCCTCTTTATTAAAATGTTTTGTTTGCAACAAGTCTCAATAATTTCTTTCTTTTCTCCAGGCTTAAACTCAAGGCCGTCTACATGTATGTTGCTGGTTTTTATACATACTCAATTTTGGCCCTTCTGTTTTGGGAAACAAGGCGCTCAGACTTTGGTATCTCAATGGCTCATCATATAGCAACTGTTTTTCTCATTGCACTTTCTTACATGTTCAGGTATGTTAGCTATCTGGATATTTGTCAAGATGATTTACGTTTAAATCAAGGTACAGTGCCTTCTCATAGTTGTACCAATGTTGTAAAAATTACTTGGCACTATCTGCTGCTTGTATTAATTCAAGTGCTGAGAATTGGACTTGCTAGGGTGCGAGAACAAATGCATGTGGATGTTAGCCTTTGCGTGTATGGGCATTGTGCAACTGGGCACGCCTGTAAACTTGCAACAAGTGCAGCTCCTTTTTAATGGAAATGGAAGGGTTAACCCCTACATCAATATGATGCACACATATTAAAATTCAGACTTACATTTTTGTATTCTTTCTAATATGTTTACAGATATAGCTGCATGTATCATATTTTGTATTTCCCCATATTTGCATTGCTTGTTTGTCTGAATCATATTTGCCTTTACTAGCCTTTGATGATATTCCTCCGTGATCTTAGGGAAGTTTAGCTGAAAACCTTGATTGAACCAATCGTTGAGAACAACTTTGCTGCTTCTAGAAGGGCAGTATAATTGATAAATTGAATGAACAATGGAATGCAACCTTAATGCAATATTTAGGAATATTTACTTGATTATATAACTGGCATTTTCTTTTCTTTTCTTGTTAGAGAACACAGCAGGTTAGATCCTTAAATCTTTAACTATGTGAATATGATTGTATTAGGATTGGATGCTTAATGCAAAATGATCTGTTATTTTCTAGGATTTTTTGTGAATTTTCTGGGATTTTATATGTTAATTTAATTTTTTTTGATATTAAAATACTATTTTCGTCGGCTTTTTTTCCAGGCCGACGAAAATAATTTTTTTTGCCGACGACTTTTTTGCATTTTTTGGCGGTTAGACCGACGAAAATACCCGAAAAACCGACGAAAATACTTTAATTTTACCGCCGATTTAAAAATACATATCTACGTCGACCGAAGCGCGGTTGGTGCATCGACCGATAATTTCGACGACCACGTAAGCCGTTGAAAATAAATTTATTTTAAATCGGTTGCTTAAGCGAAAATCATCAGATTCGTCGTTTTCTTCCGTCGCCAAAAGCCGACGAAAATACTGAAAAGCAAGCGAAAATAGCTATTTTCGCTTTTTCAGTAGTTTAAATCGACTTTTGGCCGACGAAAATAAAGCGGATTCCTGTAGTGTTCGCAATACAGTATCGGAAAGGATTGGTAAAATTTAGTGTTTAAAATTAATAAAAATAACCCCAATCCTTCTATGATATACTCCGTGGTACTTCCAGACTCATTCACAAAGCCAAAAAAAATCCCAATCCAAACCATCTCTCTTATTGCTAAAATCTCTTCATCTATCTCTCATTTCACCCAGCCATCTGTCCCATCACGACTTACCTAAAATCCTTTGGACACAGCGACCATCGCCTCCACTTAGCAGAAGCGATTGCTACTAGCCAACACCGCCCCTCCAGCCTCTACTAAACCAACAGGCCACTGCTACCGCCTCTCCCTGCAAGCTCACCGCTATAACCACCCCTCCCTTCTCTCTCTACAATCTCGCCAACCTAGCCTGCCAGCCGCCGCCATCTTCTCCCCCTACAATCTCGATGCCATCTTCTCTTGCAAGCCACCATAGCTTTCTCCCTCTGCAAGCTGTTGTCACCTCCCTCCCTTCTCCTTTAGCCACTAGCCTGCCACCTAGCGCATCAGTCATCGCCACCGTCTTCTCCCTCTGCAATCTTGTCTCTGCCTTCTCCCTCTGTAAGCCGCTATCCCCTTCTCCCTATTACATTTTTTATCTTTTTAAATACATATATACTCGCTGTATCTCTTGATCCTTATTTTTAGGAAATTATGTATCGTAGTACCAGTATCACTATCAGTGATACGTAGGACAGAAGCGTGTCCTCTTTTGTTATTCTTTTTTGCTTTTTCAAAAGGCATGTTATGCACTCGTGCTGAATTTGTATATGGGAGGGCAGAAAAGATGAGGTGGAAGTTGGCAACATCACCTTACTTTAGTAGCCATGTGGCCAATCTACTGTTAAAACTAGGGTGGGAGGTTATTTACTCCGTTTTCTCTACTACTTCTAATTACGAGTTGGTAACGATGATCCGTTCTCCCCTCCCCCCTCTCGAGCATACCCACGAAACCGTCATTGTCCCAATCTTCTATACATTGGCTAACGGAGAAAGTTTTAATTCGGTTGGATATGCATGCGTGCGTGATCTACGGTGTATCAAACTCTTATCTCAATCAGCCGATTTTATTTTCAAATATTGCACTGCCGATTCTTTTTTCATATACTGCACGCATACAGCTTCTAACTTACCATGTGCATTTGAGTTGCCATATACATACTTTCCATTAAATATTTACTTGCATGTGTAGATAAGATCGTTTTTTCTTTTTATCTAATCACGTATGGACTTGATTTCGGTCGGCCAGCAGTATGCGCACGGCCATACATGACGTGACTAGATAAGTTTGTTATCTCTATCTCTACTAATTCTAATTAGGAGTTGATGGTGGTATGTCTGTTCTCCACCTTCACCCCGACATGTGTGCGCACCCGCGTGATTGAGTGTGAAGCGGGTAGTAGCCACCCCGGTAGATTGGATTGGATCATCCAATCGTGGGAAGTAAATGAATATGAATGACTCATTTACTACTTTCCTTTTTCCTATTGATCTGGCATTCAAATCCGTGATGATTGCTCCCAGTGCTTTTTAGATTGGATTAATTGATTTTCTTTTGAAGAAAACAGAGCTCCGATTCATAGAGTTGGGTCTCTTCTCGCCTCTTTCCCTTTTGTTGCCTTCCTTATTCGACGATTTCTTAATCTGGATTTCATAGATATCTCCTCGGTTGCTGAATCTATATAACCCCACTACTTCTTGCCTCTCGTGCAGATGTGTTGAGCTTATCCGTTGGGCGGAGGTAATGGGTGATCTTCTTGATCTCGTCGATGCGGCGTAGGGGAAGGTCGCCAGTGGTAGGCAGCGAGATAGGCTGGCGGCGCTGCTGAACCTCGCCACGGTGGATGATGTCAATAGGTTGAGGGAGGCGCTCGCAGAGGAGGCAAGGAGGCAGTGTAGCTAGTTGATGGAGTGGGGCTATGGTATGGCCGTAGCAAGGCGTATGAATCACGCATGACACTGATGATGGCAGCCGCATACGGATGACACCTACCTCTTCAACGCCTTTGTACCCATGGGGCAACAGGTGATGCCTTTCTCGGTCGATCTCGAATTATAACGTTACAAATTTACAATCTCAAGTGTTGTGATGTTATTATTTAAATTTGTGCAATTAAAGATAATTTTAAGGTCGAGTTTATAAACAGGTGCTTGAAATTTGTATGCTTCGATGAATTGATTTAAACATTTAACCATTGCACATTCAGAGTGAACATTATTATTCAGATAAGGTTAGTGCTCTTTGCAAATAAATTTTTTATAGCAAATTGAGTTTCCGTTGTAACGCTCGGACACATGACTAGTTTATATATAGTTGACGGTGTTAGTCAGACGAGTGTGAGAAAGGGACTTTTTGTGATAGATGAAAAGGTAATATGAAAATTTTCCTAAAAGAAATTATGATAAAAGCATGCAACAAAAAACTAACCATATATTCCCGAAAGTGCAGCATCTACAAAACTCTCATGAAGCGTGGGTGTCCAAACAAGTCTTAGTCTCTTTGATACAGAATTTGCTTCTTCCATTTGTACAATCCGTCTCTGTGTATTACTGGCTTGCCTGCTCTCATCAGAATAATATATGCTAGCCGACTTCCCATGCTTACTGTAATTGTCACTAGATTTTACCCATGCATCACGAACCAAAAACAAGGCTTCCGCCAATTCCTCTGTAGCAATTGGCTTTACTAGATAATTAAGCGCTCCACACTTTAGTGCCTTGAGCACAGTGGCGGATCTAGGATTTTAAGTTAGGGTATACCGAGCTAATATTATAATATATAATTCGGTAAAATCCAGTGAACAATTCGATAAACAACTATAAATATTGTCGAGAAATTCGGTATACGAGTATAAAATAACTAGAAACATGATAATACAAGTATAAATTATAATATAAATAGTTCGAACATTTTAAGTATGAAATATGCATAAAAGAAGTTTACGCACCTATAATAGTTTAAAGAATACAATATTACTTGTCCTTCTTGTCTGGCCTCCGCCTTCTAATAGCCATGAAACTCTTGATTATATCATTTTCATCAATTAGAAAGAAAATATCTCGTTCAATAAACATTTCTGGAAAAGAGATGCAATATTTCCGAAAAAGAGATGAAGCAGCGGTAGCCTTCTTTGCTTCTCGTTTTGCAATATTTCCGGAAAAAAGATGAAGCATGCAGCAGCAGCCTTCATTGCTGCATGTTTCTAGAAAAGAGATGCAATGTCTCCGTTCCTCTTTATAATTCAACAACTCTACAAACAAAAAAAACAATGCATCAACAAGCAACTCTCTAGTCTCTAGCAAAGTAGCAATTACATTTGTTTCTACTCTATAAATCAACTAGCAGTCTTGCACTCAAATTACATGTAGGATCGATATACACTAATATAGCAATCAGATGGGGGTGAATGATTGTGCGGAAGTTAAAACAAATTTTTATTGATTCTCAAATCACCCCTAAACAAATTATAAAAAACTGCTTCGGTTTCAGAAAAACAGACTGACACATGTTAACTAAAACAGTAATTCCTGAAGATCCAACCGTTGGATTGATGTGAAATTTTAACTGTAGAAACTAGATTCAATTTTGAAACTAACCCAATAAGAATTAGCTCAATCGGACATACGGATCTAAAGTTATGACCTTTCAAGTTCTGACTGTATAAAATAATAACGGTATTATAGACTGTATTAGGCCGAATCTACAGGGTATGCCGTGGCATACCGGGTATACCCTGTAGATCCGCCCCTGCTTGAGCATGGAACTCTCACTTGAATCAGCGGACATCACTGCCATTTAATTTATTGACGTTATCACGTATTGATGTCTTGGACGATAAGAGATAGACAGGTCAGATCAGCGATAAGAGATTAAATTTTACTTACCTACAACTGGAACTTCCATCTGGAGACCGACATGTTCAATTAACTTGAACCCATCGATATCTAGCATGTCAGCTTCGGTCAATACTAAATCAAATTTGACCTTTCCCTCTACCAGCATACCTAGTGCCATTGTAGACTGCGAACAAGTCGTCACTGCAGCAATGAAAATAGAAGACAAAATGAATAAGAGGGAAATTTTGATTGCCTTTGTTTTCTGAATTTTTTTATGCAAATTTCATTAAAAGGAAATGAGAAAAAATAAAATAAAGAGGCAGTGGCCGTCTTGTCGATAAAAATCATTGTTATGTGATAAAAATAAATGATGATCGAACAAGTACAAAACAAAAAAAAAACTAGTCTACGCTCACGTCATCATCGTGCAAGGCCGTACACACGCAAAGCTGGCTGGGCATCGTGCAAGGCCGTACACACGCAAAGCAGAACACGTACTCGCTCGGAATAGACGACATTTTACGATAAATCAAGTCCCACGTAGAAATGGGCGAATTAGCATTCTTTGTTAGTTTCCTTACTGTTTTTAAGCTGTGTATTACTCCACAGTAATAAATAGCCTTAGAAATAATAAATTACATATGTATGTAAAAGAAAAATAATTAAAAGTTATCTTGAAATTATAAAATGATATATATATATATATATATCTCAAAATAAAATTTAAAAGATAGAATAACATATATTCAAAACGAAGGAGTATATATGATGGCTATAGATAGGGTTGTATTGTTTTTACATAACTTGTACGTGGAGATCTGAACAAATCCCTTGGACGCCTTGGCCAACAATTGCAGCACTATACGCAAAAGCAGAGCCACGCGCAGCCCATGACCGATTACGTAACACGTGTTAGGGTCCTCATCCGGCGAAGAAAACCAAGCAAGATGAGTTCAAAACAACAAAACGCTGTTAATTTCTTTTGCCTCTTACGTCTACCATTATATAACTCTACGATGATAAACAATTTGATCTTACCTAATGAAAATAAAATTCTTCCAGTCATACGTCACATATTCTCTGTTTTAGTGGGACTAACTATAGATCAAAATGATCATAGTACATATTCTCCTAATGAGATAGAATTGACAACGAAATTCACACAAGCGCAATACAAATTTTTCCAATACAATAGAATTAGTTATGAAATACGTATTTTGAATTCTTGATTGATAGAAAATCCCCTAGGACTCCATACAAATCAATACAAGAGTCATACTATATTGATTTTGCCCACCACACCGGAGCAAAAAATAGTTAATGCTTCAAAGAAAACATTGTCTATTGGATCTTATGCACATCGCCTACTGCAAGTTCGAGGCATGCAATCTGCATATTCTTTTTACACATCAACACCGTGGCCTAGTGTTGACGAGAAAAAAACCACTTTATCATACACATTACCATATATCTACACTAACACATGTATTGCATCTACATCTTCATCACATGCATCCACACTAACACCATACATACATCCACACTAATACCACACATATGGACTGTCGACGTTTGTTGTCGGCAATAATGAAAAGGGGGCTACGCGCTGGACTCAAACTCGATGGTAGCACAAGAACACCCGATGTATACAGGTTCGGGCTCTCACGATGGAGATAATACCCTAGTCCTGTGCTCTGGAATTATATGTGGCTAGCTATCGCTAAAGAGATTGTCTTCTGATGATCGTCTCCCCCTCCCCTCCTCCTCCACCCCCTTTATATAGCGGAGGAGGGCGGTTACAAAGGAGAGTCCTAATCGGTTACAAGGTGGAGATTGTATCTCTTTCCTTATCTGTTTCATATGATAACGGTTAGGATTACAATTGTATCCTCCCTAAGCAGGGTTGGTTTTCATCTTCGGGGTTTCCTTGTTGCGCATGGCGACCTGCCTCCTGAGCAATACCCATCTTCATGTAGTCGGCTTGGCCCATCCCCTCCTGGGTGGTCCTCTCGGCCTGCCATGCAGATACCTGGGGTCCATATACTCCACATGGACAAGCTATATAAAGGCAGCTGCCGCAGCATAACTTAATCGTAGGTATTCTATAGGCTTGCTCTATAGATGTAATTAATTAGACACCATGCAAAGGCATCGGAAATCAGCGGATTACGTAATATCTAGTCAGATATACTCCTTAAACATAGACGCAAAAGCCAAAAGATAATCTCCTGTAGGTTCATGTAATTTTATATATTCAATACAGAATTAAAGAATTACAATATTCCCCATATTTCTGATCATCTTTTTGTTTTCACAAACAACCTTTTAACTAGAAGTATCCACATAAAGATTAGAATAACAAAAGTAGAGTAAAAAAACTATTAATCAGGACTAAGTGGGCTGGGATGGAATGGAACACTAAGTAGAGAACCGCTTTGCAATTACATATCATCGTGTAAACACCTAAGGACATACATAATCAAAATAGAAGATCAAAGGGAAGAAATGAAAAGGGCAAAAGCTACTTTTTAAATTTTTTTGTGTAATAACCCTGCTTTTCAAATTTTTGTGACAACAATTAATTAGCATAAAAGCTACTCCCTTCTATCACAAATAGTTGTTGTTTTGTACATCGACATTATCAACAAAGCTTAACTTTAACCTATGCAAAAAAATCAAATATAATTATAATATTATGAAAGTATGTTTCAAGAAAAATCTACGCATATGATTTTCATGTATCCAACCTAAATATCTAAAAAGAAAACGAGAGCTAAAGTTTTAAATATTTGACCATTCACATACTTTTCTGAAAAACTGTATTAAGACCCTATTTGGCAGAACTCCAGATTCTAGCTCCACCTTAGATCTGAAGCTTATAGACTAAAATAAAGTTAATTAAGTTTATATTTTTAGTCTAAAATATAAACAAGATGATCCACCTAAATACTCTTAGATCCTATTTAGCAGAGTTTCAGATCCTAACTTCGCCTCGATCTGAAGGTTGTAGGCTAAAATAAAGTAAATTAAGTTTATATTTTTAGTCTAAAATGTAAATAAAATGATCAATCTAAACACTTTTAATATACTCATAACTACAGCTTCACGTATCTGATAAACCTATAAATATCCAGCTCTACCAAATTCATAAATTTGATGGAGCTAGAGCTGTGCCAAACACGTCTAAATATTAATTACTTGCTTGCCTGCTAAGGCGAATGAGAGACGAAGCTAAACTGGGTTGTTTCTTGCACGAGAGTCTTTTCAGATAACCTAGAGACGGCTTAAAGATTGGCTGAAGTCGAAGCGGTCCCTCGGATTTTGAAGACATCGGTTAGAGATGACGCAGTAAAGAAAAACTAGATCAGCTGTAGGTGAATCAAAGCAACAGCGCATAAAACTACCAATTTTCCCAACCTCACTTTTCCAGTGGATTTCCTGACGACCATAGCCAAAGCGAAATGAAACGTCGAAAAGGAAAATGAGGGGGCAAATCAAAGCATCTCGCAGGGGCGAGTCCAAAAATTTCGTGCCGTGAAACGAGACAAAAAGCATCTCGCAAGGCAAGCATCCTCACCGTTGTAACCGCAGTCGAGAAGCATCTGGTGGAGAGCATGTCATGACTGGGGGACCCAGCTGCCAGTGGCTCAGCAAGAGGCTTAAAAGGGGGGCATCAGGGGAGAGAGAGGGCAGAAAGGAATTGAATCAGAGTTTGTCTTCCCCTTCCTGTTTTTCTTCTTCTCCATGTCTAGTCTCACGTCTCGGCAAATTCAGTCGACGGCCATGGGATCTACTCCTTCATCAGGTGCTACGTCTCACGCCACGGTGATCTCTCCTCATTCGGCTCCTCCTCGACGTCGGTGCGCCATGCATCGTGCTATCCACCTCATCCGCCTCGACCTACTCGTCCGCTTCGTGGGTCGCAACGCCGGCGCGCTGCTCGGTGGCGCCGTCACGCTGCGCCTCCACCCCGTGGGGCTCCACTACGTCGCCTCCCGCCTCGAGGCGCTGCGCGAGCTGGAGGCCGTCGGCGCCAGAGCGCCCGTCGACTACCTCCGCGCCTACGTCGCCGACCTCGGCGACCACCGCGCGCTCGAGCAGCTCTGCCGGATCCTCCGCCTCCACACCTCCCTCGGCCTCATCTCGCACGCCCACCACCTGTTCGACCACTTTGCTGCCCTTCGACGCCCTCATACATGTCGAGTCCGGTTCCACTGCCTTGGAGTCTGAGGGTTGTGGTGAAGAGAGCAAAGGACATAGTGCTGCTGAAGTTATGGAGCCGGTGGAGTTGAGTACAGATGGATCAGGTACTCCAATGGTGGATGGGCATCATGATGCTGACATGAGTGCCGATTCATGTGTAACTACTACTGAGCCTGCGAGTCTTGCCGATGAGGGTAAACAGGAACATGTTGCCACTAATGTGACAGAATTGGTAGAGCGGGGTGCTGCCTGTGGAGAACAGGATAATGCTTTGCAGACCAATGGGCATGAAGATGTTGACAAGAGTGCTGATTCTTGTACACCTGCTTCTGAGTTCAAGGCTAATGCCAATGAGAGCAAAGGGCAACAAAGCGGTCAACAAGGAGTACTGACAACTGAGGCTGAAGTATCAGAGGGAATATGGGATGCATTTAGCGGTGACTGCAGTGCTTATACTTGTGAGGAACCCGTAGAAGAGGAAGATGTTGCAAACCGGTATGGCAATGCTGAGGACAATGCTGATGTTTCTGGGGAGCTTGAACCTGGAGTTGAGAAGGAAGAAGCCTGTCGTATGTTAAAACGCAATCCAGACACCGAGAAAACACGAACTGATGCTAATGCAGATATGTCTGAAGATCTCTTTGAAGGTGAAAAGGGCGAAGATGCTGGTGATTCATCCATTGCCTATGGTGACAGCAACACAGGGAGCTCACCTAAGACAAGTTCAGTTGACAAGCTATACATAGTGTTGATCAGTCTACATGGTTTGGTCCGTGGTGAGAATATGGAGCTAGGCCGAGATTCTGATACTGGTGGCCAGGTCAAATATGTGGTTGAACTTGCTAAAACATTGAGTTCATCTCCTAGAGTTTACCGAGTTGATTTTGATCGTACGTATGGTGAACCTGCAGAAATGTTGGTTTCGACAACCTTAAAACATTCTAAACAGGAAAGGGGAGAGAACAGTGGTGCATACATCATTCGGTTACCATTTGGACCAACAGACAAGTATCTAGCTAAAGAACATCTATGGCCTTTCATTCAAGAATTTGTTGATGGTGCACTCAGCCATATTGTGCGGATGTCTAAAACTATCAGTGAAGTAATTGTATGTGGACATCCAGTATGGCCTGCTGTGATTCATGGGCATTATGCCAGTGCGGGAATAGCTGCTGCTCTGTTATCTGGAGCTCTTAACCTTTCTATGGCATTTGGAACTGCTGTGGCTGATGACTCTGAACTCAGTTCTGAAATAGGAGATGAATTTCGCGGAAAATCTAGTAAAATTGTTGTTAATCAAGGAGATGGATTTGTTGTGGTTGGTGAAGCGATGCTAAGGGATGGCAGGAAGCATGATGATCAAGAATTTGAAGAGGATGATCACAAGTCAACAATATTTGCAATTTGGTTTTACATGCAATGGGACCTCGGAATTATGGGGATTATTCTATGCTATTGCTTGAGGACAAGCAATGTTTTCAGGGGGCGGTAATGTCATGACTGGGGGACCCAGCTGCCAGTGGCTCAGCAAGAGGCTTAAAAGGGGGGCATCAGGGGAGAGAGAGGGCAGAAAGGAATTGAATCAGAGTTTGTCTTCCCCTTCCTGTTTTTCTTCTTCTCCATGTCTAGTCTCACGTCTCGGCAAATTCAGTCGACGGCCATGGGATCTACTCCTTCATCAGGTGCTACGTCTCACGCCACGGTGATCTCTCCTCATCGGCGGCCACGCGACATGACAGAGCAGCGAGGGAGGACTCATCGTGGTCTATCACCAGCACCCTCATCTCCCCCGGAAATCTCTCCGCCGCCGCCGACGACATCACGAGACAGCTCCCAGATCCCGTCGCCCGAGAGGTCAACGGCCCCGGCTCAATGGCGTCGGTAAACAGAGCAGGGAGACAGAGCGACCTGGTCTGCAGAAAATGGCACCCAAATATCCAACGGACTGATGGCGTATCCGGTTACTTTACGCCCAAAGTTTGGCGTATAAAGAACTATAGAGGTGGTCAAGTTAGCCGTGCCAGCCAGGCTCGGCCTGACGTGCCCTCGGTCCAGCCGGCCAGCCTAGTGGCGTATAAAGAAACTTAAAAAGATGAAGGTTAAAATTGTGACCTCTAAATTAATATAATAATATATATATATATATATATATAGTATTTTTTAAAATATAAAATATGACGGAATGATATATAATATAAAAATACCAACATTTATCTAACACCGCATATAATATAAATACGTAACATTACAAAGAAAAAAAACGTACCGATCATTACTTCTTAAGAGTTGATAGTTGATATTTACAGATTTTTATGTTTTGAAAATATTACAAAATATCTTCCATGTCTATCTTGGAAAATATGTCTCGCTCGATATTGTATACCATGAGATCATTTAACCAATCATCACTTATCTTATTACGCAAATCTGTCTTGATAATCTTCATTGCCGAGAAAACCCTTTCAACTGTAGTTGTACCCACAGGTAAAACTAATGCTAATTCAATAAGCCTATAGACTAATGGATAAACAACATGCTTTTTTGCTTCAACCATCATCATCGCGAGACAAGCAAGATCATCACAACTTGAAAATTCTTCTCTTCTCAAGTTATCAATGAATAAGTCAAATTGTACTTCTAAAACTACACAATTATATGATGAGAAATCATCTGAATAAATTTCTGAAAGTCAAAGAAGCCTACCATGTTCAAAATTTATAAATGAATCTCTTGGGTCTAGACAAGCAATACATCTCAAAAGCTCTATCGAAAATTTACTGAACCAATTGTTTAACTCGGTAACTTTTTTAAATTTATAAATGAGTTTTCCTTAAATTTGTCTATCTTAGGAGGGAGGGCACGGGTGAGGCTCTAGCCCACCCACGCCCCTGGTAAATACGCCACTGAGCCAGCTCATCACCCCCGGATATACGTGTTGCTAATCGATTTTCTCTCTAAATATGTGTACTCTAAATAAATATAGTATCACGCCTACTAATAAACTAGGTACCCATCCTTTGCTAGCTGATTTTTATTCAAGTTGTTACACGATTTCTCTTGCCTTGCTTTTCAATGTGGCGATGCAATGGGATGATGACCACACAGGTCGGCATGGAGCCATGCAACGTGCAAGTTCCATCTTAGTACTTTATTGCATTTACTTACATGTTTTCGTGTATTTCTGTCCTATTTTTCTTGGAATTTTTCTAGTATGCTTCAAATTGGGCAGCAGGGATGCGGTACTATACATAGTGGCTGCATCACTGCTATAGAATTAGACATCACAACCGGCCTATTAGAACTGGTTTGGTATAAACCTGTTGTGATGTTCGCACCAGAGGCGGTTCGTAGGCAACAGTCCCGAGAGGGCTTTCAGAAGCGGTTTAAGACACGAACCGGTTCTGAATCTTGCGTTCTAGAACTGGTTCTTGTCTCAAACCGCTTCAGAAACCTTCAGATTTCTGAAGCGGTTTGAGACAAGAACCGGTTCTAGAACGCAAGATCCAGAACCGGTTTGTATCTCAAACCGCTTCTGGAGCCCTCCCGCCAGCGCATTTAAATGCTGGCTCGTGGAAGGGTTTAAATGCGCTGACGGGAGGGCTTCCAAAAGCGGTTTGAGATACGAATCGCTTTTGGAGCTTGCATTCTAGAACCGGTTCTTCTCTCAAACCTCTTCTAGAATCCCAGAAGTGGTTTGAGAGAAGAACCTGTTCTAGAATGCAAGCTCCAGAACTGGTTCGTGTCTCAAACCGCTTTTGGAAGCCCTCTCGCCAGCGCATTTAAACCCTTCTTCCTCCACGAGCCAGCAGAGATGATCGATCAGAGAAGAGGCGGCCCAGCGCTGTTCTTGGGGGGAGGTGCTGTCTAAATTTTTAATTGCGGGTGATTAGCTCCAAATTAAGTGTTTCAAAGTTAGTAACATCATGCCAACATCCTTCTCACCTAGATATTGCTATTTTTTTTAATGGATGTGGAGAAATCTTGATTTGTTCTTGTTGAAAGGTGTTTCTTAGCTAGCTCACTCTAGAACTTTTTAGGCAAGGCCATGATCAATTGTAGAGAGTTGTACCCAAAATTTTGTTTTATATGCTTGTTTTTGTTGTTGTATAAAGATGTAGGGTAGAGATCTAGTTCAAAATATGACATTACAAAGTAAAGGTGATTAGAAATTTTAGATCTAGGTGCTTGTTAGCTTTAGAATCTTAAATATCACAATAAGTTGGGAAGATCTAGGAACATTGTAAGGAAGTAATTATTGGTGTATGAAATAAAATAAAAAAACATGTAGAAGGATAAAAAAATAATTACAAAGGTAGAAAAGGGATAAAAAATAATTAGAAAGGTAGGTCTTTAATTGGATGAAGGTGTAGGTGGAGCATTTTTTGTTGGAGAAGAAAAAATATGGTCATTAATTGTAGACTCAAGAAGAAAAAATAATTACAAAGGTAGATCTAAGTGCCTGTGAGCTTTAGATTTTTAAATGTAACTATAAGTTAGGTTATAATTTTTGTAACGAAATTTGTTACAATTTTTAATGAAATTATAACTTGGTGTAGATGAACCGGCAATGGATGTATATGCGAACCGTCGCTCGAGAGAGTTCATTGATGGCGTGTAGGCTTTTCTCGATACGACCGTTGCATTCTTGCCTCCAGGCAGCTTCATAACTTGTCCATGTGTAGATTGCAAGAATGAGAAGGAGCACTCCCAGCGATGGGCAAGTTATGAACCACTTGATCATGAGATGTTTTATACCAAACTATACCTGTTGGACCAACCATGGCGAAGTAGAGGCGATTAGCCAGGAAGACGATGAAGAAGGTGAGGAAGAGGAAGGTGGATTCAACAGTATCCCGGACGGCACGCAATACTGTTGCGCGGAAGATACACTTGGTGACTTTGGTGATGATGAGCTAGACCAAGTACTGCATGACGGAGAGGGAGACTACACAGATGAAAGACAGTTCGAGAAGTTCCAGCGCATGTTAGAGGACCACATAACTCATTTGTACCCAAACTATGGGTAGGGTCACAAAAAGCTGCGTACCACACTGGAACTCATGCAATGGAAGGCCACTAATGGTGTGTCAGATAAAGGATTCGATGAGTTGTTATCACTCATAAAGAAGTTACTTCTAGAAGATAACACTCTGCCTGAATCTACATACGAAGCCAAGCAAGTCGTCTGTCCTTTGGAATTGGAAGTACAGAAGATACACGCATGTCCTAATGATTGTATCCTGTATCGCAATGAGTACGCCGATTTGGATGTTTGTCCAGTGTGCAAAGAATCATGGTATAAGGTGAAGCGTGATGATCCAGGTGAAATAGATGGGGAGCGTAAGAAGAAGAGACCTCCAGCTAAAGTGTTATGGTATTTCCCTGTGATCCCCCGATTGAAACGTATGTTTGCTAACAAAGCGCATGCACAGATGATGCGTTGGCACAAAGAAGAGCGTAAGGACGACGGGATGCTTAGACACCCTGCAGATGGCTCACGGTGGAGGAAAGTCGACGACGCGTGCCGGACTTCGCAGATGAGGTGAGAAACATAAGGTTTGGGTTGAGTACCGATGGGATGAATCCTTTCGGAGAATTGAGCAGCAGCCCACAAGACTGCCCGTTACATCGGTATCTATAACATTCCTCCATGGTCATGCATGAAGCGAAAGTACATCATGATGCCGTTGTTGATCTAAGGCCCCAAGCAACTTGGAAATGATATCGATGTCTACCTGAAACCATTGGTTGAAGATCTTATGACGTTGTGGGAGGATGGTGCATGGGTATGGGATGAGTACAAAAGAAAGTATTTCACCCTACGTGCATTGTTATTTGTAACAATCAACGACTGGTCTGCTCTCGGTAACCTGTCCGACCTAACTATCAAAGGATATAGAGCCTGCATCCAGTGCTTAGATGAAACGGATGGCATGTACCTGAAAAACTCTCGGAAGGTTGTATACATGGGTCATCATAGGTTTCTTCTTATAAGTCACCCGTTGCGGAAGAAAGGTAGGAAATTTAACAGGCAACCAGACCTTCGTGCAAGGCCTCAGCATTGTAGTGGGCCACGTGTGTTTGCTATGGTAAAGGTTTTGAAAGTAGTATTCGGAAAGGGTCTTGGAAGCAGACATGTGTAGAATGTGGATGGTCAGGCACCTATGTGGAAGAAAAAGTCAATATTTTGGGACTTACCTTATTGGGAAGTCATAGAGATTCGTCACTCACTTGACTTCCTGTACATCACGAAGAATGTCTGCTGGAACCTGCTAGGGTACATAGATATATACGGCAAATCGAAAGATACACTACAAGCTCGGAAAGACCTTAAACTCTTGGAACTGAGGAACAACCTACATCCGGAAAAGAGAGGAAAAGGACAATATTACCTACATCCTGTGAGCTACACTCTAAGCAAAGAAGAGAAAAAAAGCATGATAGAGTGTCTAAACAGTGTGAAGGTCCCTTCTGGATACTCCTCGAATGTAAAGAGACTCATAAACACGAAAGAGAATAAAATCGTACACATGAAATCCCATGACTGTCTTGTGTTAATGACATTCTTGTGCTAATGGTCGTGAGAGGCATACTGCCCGAGTGGGTACGGGGGACAATTACAAAACTGTGTTCTTTTTTCAACGCGGTTTCACAGAAGGTCATCGACCCAGATAAACTAAGTAAGCTGCAGGATAACGTGGTACAAAGTGTGGTTATGAAAGTGCATCGAGGCCCCTTGAGGGTTTTGGTGTTTAATGATGACACAATTAGAGAACGCTAATGGTTTAAGTGAGAATTTATGCAGAGATCAAGAATATATCATTATGAGAAAGCGATTGGTGATCCCTACTATATTTAAAATTTGTGAAGGCGGCATCAAGACATAAGCTATAATTTTTCCTATTTAATTGAGTCTAAGGATAGCCGTACTATTAAGAGGAATACGACGGGAAATCGCTTATAGGATATTCTTGTACTCAAAGGATGAAAATTGCATAGCAAGAGGATTTAAATCGTTTCATTTCCCTGGTCTGAATATCTGCTGGCCGAGCAGGTCAGGTCGGAGTCTCCAAATAGTTAGTTCGGAGTATCTAGGGTTATACCGGAATATGCGGGTTTTAGTCCGGACACTCCGGGTTGACCCTTTCGGTGAGAAGTGTTTTTTTCACTAATCCGGACTATCCGGGGTATCTATCCGGATACTCCGGGTTGTGCGTAGGCTCTCACAACGGTTGGATTTTGGAGCTCTCTATTTAAGCCATCTCACCCCACCTACCAGGGGCAGCTCCATTATTGCTTCTATTTGGCTCTCAAGCTCTCACTCTCACATTCTCTTGAGCTCTAGCCTCCCTCTCCATTTGAATCTAGTGATTAATTTAAACATTTGGAGAGAAAGGAGTAAATTTGAGTGCTTTGAGCGTGCATTTCTCATTCTTGAGCACAAGTTCATCCTTTAAGAAGATTTCGTGACGTGTTTGTTACTCTTGAAGTTTGAAGGACTACTAAACGGCAAGGAGTCACCTGGAGCTTCCAAATACTTGGTGTGGTAATCCCCGGAAGTTTGTGAAGGCAAGTCTCGCCTCCGAAAGGAAAGAGACAAGGAGTGAAGACCGGCGAGTGCTTTGTGCAACACTGGGAGGATAGTGGTCAAGAGGGACCCAGGCTTTGTGCCTCCTCAACGGAGACGTAGGATTCCCTTCAAGAATCCGAACTTCGGGTAAAAATCATTGTCTTCGTGTTCTTCTTTTTGCTCTTGCTAGGGTTTGTGGTCTTGAATATTTGGGAGCCCCGATCTACTTCTCCACTATGTTTGGCTCTATATCTATACTTGTTCCAGATACCTGGTAGTGTTTAGATTCTTTGTGTTCAAGTAGTTTGATTAAAAGTTGAAGAGATTAAAAAATTTCACCTCGAGGTGCCCAACTCGGAGTATCCGCACAACTCACCCCGGATAATCCGGATGTACTGGAGTATCCGGATTAAAACTCGAATAGTCCGGGCTAATACCCTCAGGTAAACTTAATTCTGCTAAAAAATTTATTTCGCCTATTCACCCCCTTTAGGTGACTTCTCCAGTCCTTTCAATTGGTATCAGAGCTAAATCTCCGTAGTTTTGGCTTAACCGCTTGTAGAATTTGAGATGTCAGAAATAGAGAAGATTACCGAAAGCCATGACCAAGCTAAGGCCACGGGTTCCGATAAAGGGGTTGAGATTCCTTATGAATATCCCACTCTCGGAGTCTCAAGCTCTTCACCTTATGTCTCCGTGTCGTCCGGTAGAGCACCTCATTTTGATGGTACTTGCTATGCCGCGTGGAAACATAAAATGAAGATGTACTTAAGATCACTTCACCCTTGTATTTGGAAGATTGTTGAGATAGGTTTTAAAGCCATGGATCCTAACAAGCTCACTCCCGAAGAGAAGAAGGCTCAACACTTCAACGACTTGGTAGTCAACACCTTATTCAATGCATTGAGTGATACCGAGTTCAACCGAGTTGATGGACTTGAAGATGCTAAGGCCATTTGGGATCGACTTATGGTCACACATGAAGGCATATCAAGTGTCCGTGAATCGAAGATTGAGCTCATCATTGGTGAGCTAAGTCGATTCACCCTGGAAGAAGGAGAGACGTACACGAAAATGTTTGATTGCTTGATGGTGTTGGTGAACCAAGCCAAGGGCCTTGGGTTTTCCGATCTCACTGACAAGGCCGTGGTCAAGATTATTCTTCGAGTGATCACCCCCACCAACCGCAACTTGGTTCAACTCATTCGTGACCAGCCCAACTACAGCACTCTTACACCTCATGATGTGATTGGGAGGTTAATGATGGATGAGATGATGATCAAGGAGGTGGAAGTGGTGGAAGATCTCAAGTCAGGCAAGAAGAAGGGCATTACCTTGAAAGCCATCAAGGTGGTGCATGAAGCGGAGGAAAGTACAAGTGATGATGAAGAGTCAAGTGGTCCCTTGACCAATAGGGATATGGCATTGCTTGTGAGAAGATTCAACAAATTCCTCAAGAAGAAGGGCTACAAGCCTGGAAGCCACTTCAAAGGCTATGGGAACAAATCAAGAGGAAGGTATTCAACAAGAAAGTGCTATGAGTGTGGGGAACCCGGTCACTTCATTGCCGAATGCCCACAAAGAGAGAAGAAGGAAAACAAATCTTACAAGAAGGACAAATACCGGGGCAAGGACAAGGAAAAGAGCAAAAAGTACAAGTAATACAAGCACAAGGGTCATGCTCACATTGGAAAGGAGTGGGACTCAAATTCTGACTCCGATTCAGAGTTCGACTCTGACGAAGGAGGAATTGCCTCCATCGCCATCGCCTTATCTTCTACACCAACAACGTCGAAGAGTCTATTCAACAACTTAAGCGATGATGATGAAGACGCTCTAATGTGCCTTATGACCAAGGGGCGCAAGGTATCAACCAAAGCATCATCCCCTTCTATTGTTGATTCATGTCTTGATGATTGTGATGATGCTAGTGACGACGATAGTGTGTTCAAGTCCTTGAAGGACTTTGATGTTCAAAAATTAGACTTGCTCTTAAAGGATATTGAGAAGTTGGAGAAAATCGTTGAGCAAAAAGAGGCTACACTCGAAGCTCAAGAGGACTTACTCATCCTTGAAAAGGAGAGAAACCTTAAGCTAGAGAAGAGCCTAACTATTGAAAGGAGGAAAAATGAGGAGTTAGTCAAAAATTCCAAATTGACTAAATCCGAATTAGCTAGTCTTGAGATCACCAATGCTTCACTCATAGAGGAACTTGCTAAAGCAAAAGATGCTTGCAAGGCTCTTGAATTGAAACTTGTTGATCTCTCGAATAGCACTCCTATCTCCTCAACTGACAACTCTAATCCCTCATTACCTTCAACTAGCAACGGGTGTGCAAGATGCTATAATGTTGATATTAATGCCTTTGCCACTAACCTTAAGACTCTACAAGTATTAGCTCATGAAAATGAGAAGCTCAAGGGAATGCTTGAAGATGGACTTCAAAAGCCCTACAAGGCAAGCAAAGGATTAGAGGAGTTTCTCGGTAAGCACCAAGGTAACTACAAGAAAGAAGGGCGTGGATATGTTCCACCTAAGGGCAAAAAGAACCACATCGTGGTTGCCCCGTTGAACAAGCCCATACACTTCGTCAAAAGCAAAGAAACTTTTACACCCAAAGCTTATCCCACTTTCTTTGCTTCTTATATGCTTAAGAGAACTAACCTTGGTCGTGTAGTTGCTTATCATATCGGGCGTAAGCCCAAAAATTCTCCTTGTGTGCGATCTATTTGGGTCCCGAAATCTCTTGTTACTAACGTGCGCGGACCTAACCAAGTTTGGGTACCAAAGAGCAAAATCTAAATTTTCTTTTGTAGGCTTATATCTTCGGTGGATCAAGTTGGATTTTGGATAGCAGATGTACACATCATATGACCAGAGAGAAGGCGATGTTTGCACACTTGGATGCAAATGGGTCTAATAGTGAAAGCATTGTTTTTGGCGATAACGGGAAAGGTGAAGTAATAGGTCTAGATCCATATCACAAATGATTTTCATCTATATAATGTTTTGCTTGTTGAATCACTAAACTACAATTTGTTGTCCGTTGCTCAATTATGTGAAGCGGGCTACAATTGTGTGTTTAGTGATAAGAGTGTGGATGTCTTAAAGAGAATTGATGGTTCAATAGCCGCCAAGGGTCGTTTGAAGGGAAACCTCTATCTCGTTGATTTTACTACAGATAGAATTAACCTTAAAATATGCTTAATGGCTAAATCTAGCATGGGATGGTTATGGCATCGCCGACTAGCTCATGTTGGTATGAGGAACATTCACAAACTCGTTAAAGGCAATCACATCCTTGGATTAACTAATGTTGTTTTTGAGAAAGATAGGGTATGTAGCGTATGTCAAGCTGGAAAGCAAGTTGGAGCTCCTCATCCCGCCAAGAATGTGATGACAACTTCAAGACCATTGGAGATGCTTCATATGGATTTATTAGGCCCGATTGCATACATAAGCATAGGAGGCAATAAGTATGGTCTTGTAATTGTTGATGATTTTTCTCATTTCACTTGAGTATTTTTCTTGCATGATAAAAGTGAAGCTCAAGGAACTCTAAAGAAATTCATAAGAAGGGCACAAAACGAGTTCGAAGTCAAGATCAAGAGAATCCGAAGTGATAATGGCACTGAATTCAAAAATACCGGTGTGGAAGAATATCTCGATGAAGAAGGGATCAAGCATGAATTTTCGGCCCCCTACTCTTCACAACAAAATGGGGTAGCCAAAAGGAAGAATCGTACTCTCATCGAGAAGCCGCGCACAATGCTTGATGAGTACAAGGTCTTCGATATTTTTTGGGCGGAGGCTATCAACACTGTGTGCCATAGCACCAATCGTCTATACCTCCACAAGATCTTGAAGATGACGGCGTACGAGTTGCTCACGGGCAAGAAACCAAATGTTTCCTACTTCCGAGTCTTTGGAAGCAAATGCTACATCCTTAACAAATGAGCTAAGTCTTCTAAATTTGCTCCTAAAGTAGATGAAGGTTTTTTACTTGGTTATGGGTCAAATGCTTACGCATACCGAGTTTTCAACAACAACACCGGTGTAGTTGAGATCTTGCATCACGTAACATTTGACGAAACTAACGGTTCACAAGTAGAACAAGTTGAACGTGATGTGATTGACAGGGAAGAACTTCCTTGTGAAGCAATCAAGAAATTAGCAATTGGGGAGGTGAAACGACAAGATCAAGAAAAAATTCTGAGCACCCCAACCCGGAATGTCCGAGATGATATCCAGAGTATCCGGACTAACCCAGAGAGTCCGGATGCAACCTTGGATGCTCCGGACTGCGATGCTCCGGATGCTATTCCCTCTTCATCCAGGCAAGCTCAAGATGACTCGAACACCTCTCGAGATGATGAGGACCTCATCCAAAGAACAAATGCAACTGTCCCTCATCCAAGAGTCCATCAAAGCATACAACGAGATCATCCAGTCAACAATATACTTGGAGATATTAACAAGGGAGTTTCCACTAGATCTCGAGTTGCAAATTTTTGTGAATATTACTCTTTTGTTTCCTCTCTTGAACCTCTTAAGGTAGAAGAAGCACTCCAAGATCCGAATTGGGTGATGGCTATGCAAGAGGAGCTAAACAATTTCGAGCGAAATCAAGTCTGGAAGCTTGTCGAGAGGCCCAAGCAAAATGTGATTGGAACAAAATGAGTGTTTCGGAACAAGCAAGACGAGCATAGAGTGGTGACTAGAAACAAAGCCCGGTTGGTCGCTCAAGGCTTCACGCAAATTGAAAGTTTGGACTTTGATGAAACATATGCTCCCGTAGCTAGGCTTGAATCTATTAGAATATTACTTGCCTTTGCTACTCACCATGATTTTAAGCTATATCAAATGGACGTGAAAAGTGCCTTCTTGAATGGACCACTCTCCAAGTTGGTCTATGTTGAGCAACCACCCGGATTTGAAAATCCCGAATTTCCAGACTCTGTGTACTTCCTACACAAGGCTCTATATGGACTCAAGCAAGCACCAAGAGCATGGTTCGAATGTCTTTGAGATTTTCTTCTTGAGCAAGGTTTTGTAGTCGGAAAGGCCGACCCTACTCTCTTTACCAAGCACATTGATAATGATCTATTTGTTTGTCAAATATATGTCGATGATATTATATTTGTGTCTACTAATGAACATTTGTGTTAGGAGTTTAGTAGGATAATGACTAAATGATTCGAGATGTCTATGATGGGCGAATTAAAGTTCTTCCTCGGTTTTCAAGTCAAGCAACTTAAAGAAGGAACCTTCATATGCTAGACAAAGTATATCAAGGACATGTTAAAGAAGTTCAACATGGAGAACGCCAAGCCGATCAAGATGCCCATGCAAGCCAACGGACATCTAGACCTCGATAAAGAAGGTAAACCGATCATTCAAAAAGTATATCGTTCTATGATCGGCTCTCTTCTTTACCTTTGTGCATCTAGGCCCGATATTATGCTTAGTGTGTGCATGTGCGCACGTTTTCAAGCTGCTCCTAAGGAGTGCCACATGGTGGCTGTGAAAAGAATCTTGAGATATTTAGTGCACACTCCTCATTTTGGGCTATGGTATCTGAAAGGATAATCATTTGAATTAGTTGGCTACTCCGATGCGAATTATGCCGGATGCAAAGTGGATAGGAAGAGTACCTCAGAGACTTGTCAATTTTTAGGAAGATCTCTTATCTCTTGGTCTTCAAAGAAACAAAATTCTGTAGCCCTATCCACAGCCGAAGCCGAGTATATTACGACCGGGAGTTTTTATGCCATTTGCTTTGGATGAGACAAACCCTAAATGATTATGGCATAACCTACAATCATGTTCCACTTCTGTGTGATAATGAGAGCGCCATAAAAATTGCCAACAATCCCGTCCAACATTCCCGTACAAAGCATATTGATATTCGCCACCATTTCCTAAGAGATCATTCATCTAAAGGCGATATAGATATCCAACATGTGAGCACAAATGATCAATTAGCTGATATATTCACCAAGCCCCTTGATGAAAAGAGATTCTGTGATTTGAGAAGTGGTCTGAATATCTTAGATTCTCGATATGTAGCTTGAAAAGTATTCATCTTGGGTGATGTTTGGAAAATGCTTTTTCAAAATTTCTTTTGATTTATTTCTTTGAACTTATCATGTTGACTTGAATCTTCGATCTTCGGATCTAGCCTCTTTACTATGTGACAATAGCCTGCTTGCCTATTTGTTCGTTAGTCACAAAGTATATAGGCTTTCTAGGACTTCTCACCCTCTTCTACAAGCTGGAGTCAAGATCTTTCTTTAATAATCCTTTGTTGATCTCCGAGGGTGCCAACTCAGACATTCCGAGGTTAGTATCCGGACTCTCTGTATTAGTCCGGAGTATCCGGACTAATACCCGGAGTATCCGGGTTAAGGCGGCTGTCCTTTTAATTGCTGCGGGGGTCTCTTTCATTCTCAATCAGTCTTTTTCTTTCAACCACCGTTCCACTCCCGTTTCTCCTCCCAGGACGTCGCCCTCGGTTTCTCCTTCCTCTTCGGCGTGATTCCCATCCTCCGAAGTCTCCAGATAACTCTCTAAGATTTGGGAAGGCTCTTCCTCTCGCGAAGTTCTTTGTCTCTTTGTCCTTTTTCGCGGTGAGTCAATCTTTTGTCCCGATCTCTCATTCCTTTGAGAAACTTCGGAATAGATTGCTATGATAGGTTCCATTCATCCCCTAGATTATTTGCTTGAATGGATTCATTTTATCTTTGGATAGATTGTGATTTAGGATCTTTAGGGTTTAGGTCTGAACAACCTGGACTATCCGAATGTTTTATCCGGAGTATCCGACCTATCCGGACTCTCCAGATCAAACACCCCGGAGTATCCGGGTTGTCCACCTCGGCTCTTCAATTCTAATCGTGATCTATAACTCGTTGTGAACCTTTCTTTACTTCTTTTTGTGGACCCATTCAGATGGCTTCATCCTAGGGTGGTTCAGGCACCGGCAAGCGCCCCTCTGGTGATGATATTCCTACGTCTTCATCCTTACCAGCCTCTTCTTCAAAAAGACAAAGGCATACTGCGAGAAAGGTCAGTCAGGGCCAGCTCAACAGGCTTTCTGGTCCACCTCCTGCTCATGTCTAGTCTCCTCAAGGCAACCCTAATGAGCATCCCGCTGACTCCCATGCAAGACTCAGAGAACAGAAGAAGAAGCAATATCAGGAGTCTAGGGAGGTGATTGGCCCCCTCCAGAAGAGTAGACCAGTCTGGAGATATCTGGGTCAGATGAGTCGCCTTCGTGCAATTGACTACAGAACCGGTTCAAGCAAGGGCAAAGCAATTGTGGAGCAAAGGAACAAAGATCCGCTTGACTTCCATCAAGATGAGTATGTGGACAAGCAGTTCTGGAACAAATTTCATTCTGATTTCTATGAGTCAGTTCTTTTCCCTTTGGAGTACTCAGTCGTGAAGATGAAGACCATTAACTGGACGTACATATCGGATCTTCACAACCCGGTCTTTGATGAAGTCATCCAGATTTGTGAGCGTCACCAGGTGAAAAACATCGTGAGTTTTCATTATCCTTGGAATGATGAGTTGATTATGCAGTTTTACTCCATCCTCTACTTTGACAAGACTCAAGATGCTATTTGGTGGATGTCGGATGAGATTTGGTATGTGGCCACCAAGAGGACATTTGCTCAAATCTCGCAGCCGGTCACATGATGGAGATGCAAAGCTTCATGACAAGAAGGCCTTATCTCCTAACCAGATCGAGGCTCTATATGATCAGACTCAGCACTTCGAGGTTGGCACTATCAAGGGTCTGAAGGATGTGCCATCGGTCCTCTATAGGATGCTCAGGGCCACTCTTTGGCCCAAGGAGGGAGATGCTTCGTCCATAAACTCTTATGGGCGAAATCTGCGTATCACTTGGTCGAGCACACCCACAGTTTTGATGTGGTGGATTTCTTGTGGGAGGTTATTCGCCATAACTCCATGAGTAATGTTAGCAGCTGCGGGTATGCTCCTTACATTATGGCTTTGATTGATCATGTTTCGGGGCTTGAGTTCGTTAAGGATGTGGAGCACCTCTCCTATAAGGTTCGAGCCCCTTTTGCCTCCGCAGCTCCGGATGCTCCTGTTGGTCAGTGGACCAGGCGTTAGAGTACACGGCCAAGATTTCAGCCTCCTCCTCCACCACCACGGCTCGATTTCTCCCTAGGCTCTCTCCTAGCTCCAACAGAGACACCATCAAGAGAATGCTAAAGTGTCTCTTCTGCTTGTGTCAAGATATCTCATCTCAAGTCAAGGAGAATTGCCAGGAAATTCGAGAGCATCGCAGGGAATTATAGGCTTATCATCGCCAGCAAGGCGAGGACATTCCTCCTAGTGAGTCCGAGGAGTCTTCTGATGGGCCTAGCGTGGACTCTGCCACTCAGTAGCTCTTTGGTCTTCAGTCTTCAGCAGCTCAGGCTAGTGGTAGTGGCAGTGGTGATGATAGTGAGGAAGAGGAGTTTCAGCATTCTGAAGACAATGAGTGATCTGCTGTCCTAGGCGCTTCCCATTTTGGATGTCTTGATGCTAAAGGGGGAGTGTTTATGTTTAGTTTCTAGTGTCGTTTTGGTTGGTTGTTTGTCTCTCGGTTGTCTTGTGAATCGTTTGCATTTCTATTGCTCGTACTAGTACTGTTGTTTTTGCTTAATGTTGCTTAATGTTGATTCATGTTGCTTAATGTCTTGTCTTACATATTTATCTTACATATTTATGATGCAATTTGATATAATCATATTATTGATCCCTCGAATGCAAGGATATAGGGGGAGCTCTTGCAAAAATTCTCTCTAAATATGTGCATTTTATCTCACTTCATTTCACTAATGCACACACTCAGGGGGAGCTCCACTATATGTTTAGCATTCAAAATGAAAATTTAAATTCTTGTTATTTCTTATAACTCTTTAATTGTGCTGTCATCAATACACCAAAAAGGGAGAGATTGAAAGTGCATCTAGGTCCCTTGAGGGTTTTAGTGATTAATGACGACACAATTAGAGAACGCTAATGGTTTAAGAGAGAATTTATGTAGAGATCAAGAATATATCATTATGAGAAAGCGATTGGTGATCCCTACTATATTTAAAATTTGTGAAGGCAGCACCAAGACATAAGCTGTAATTTTTCCTATTTAATTGAGTCTAAGGATAGCAGTACTGTTAAGAGGAATACGATGGAAAATCGCTTATAGGATATCCTTGTGCTCAAAGGATGAAAATTGCATATCAAAAGGATTTAAATCATTGCATTTCCCTGGTCTGAATATCTGCTGGCCGAGTAGGTTAGGTCGGATTCTCCGGATAGTTAGTTTGGAGTATCCGGGGTTATACCAGAGAATCCGGGTTTTAGTCCGGACACTCTGGGTTGATTCCTTCGGTGAAGAGCTGCTTTCTCACCGGTTCGGAGTATCCGAGTGAGTCCGAAGTATCCGGGTTTTAGTCCGGACACTCTGGGTTGACCCTTTCGGTGAGAAGTGTTTTCTTTCACTAATCCGGACTATCCGGGGTATCTATCCGGATACTCCGGGTTGTGCGCAGCCTCTCACAACGGTTGGATTTTGGAGCTCTCTATTTAAGCCATCTCACCCCACCTACCAGGGGAAGCTCCATTATTGCTTCCATTTGGCTCTCAAGCTCTCACTCTCACATTCTCTTGAGCTCTAACCTTCCTCTCCATTTGAATCTAGTGATTGATTTAAACATTTTTAGAGAAAGGAGTAGATTTGAGTGCTTTGAGCTTGCATTTCTCATTCTTGAGCACAAGTGCATCCTTCAAGAAGATTTCGCGATGTGTTTGTTACTCTTGGAGTTTGAAGGACTCCTAGACGGCAAGGAGTCACCGGGAGTTTCCAAATACTTGGTGTGGTAAGCCCCGAAAGTTTGTGAAGGCAAGTCTCGCCTATGAAAGGAAAGAGACAAGGAGTGAAGACCGGCGAGTGCTTTGTGCAACACCGGGAGGATAGTGGTCAAGAGGGACCCAGGCTTTGTGCCTCCTCAACGGAGACGTAGAATTCCCTTCAAGAATCCAAACTTCGGGTAAAAATCATTGTCTTCATATTCTTCTTTTTGCTCTTGCTAGGGTTTGTGGTCTTGAATATTTGGGAGCCCCGATCTACTTCTCCACTGTGTTTGGCTCCAGATCTATACTTGTTCCAGGTACCTGGTAGTGTTAGATTCTTTGTGTTCAAGTAGTTTGATTAAAAGTTGAAGAGATTAAAAAATTTCACCTCGAGGTGCCCAACCCAGAGTATCCACACAATTCACCCCGGATAATCCAGATATACCGGAGTATCCGGATTAAAACTCGGATAGTCCGGGTTGATACCCTCGGGTAAACTTAATTCTGCTGAAAATTTTATTTCGCCTATTCACCTCCCCTCTAGGCGACATCTCCGGTCCTTTCAGGTTAGTCTTGAGATGATTTTTTCCTCCTGCATTCTTTGATATTATGGTTCATCTCACTGTTCACCTTGTCGAAGAGATGGGTATTCTCAGACCCATGTATCTACATAACATGTTCCCTTTCGAGAGGTACATGAGTGTGCTAAAGAAGTATGTCCGTAACCGTTCTCGTCCGGAAGGATGCATTGCCGTGGGTTATGGGAAACAGGAGGTGATTTAGTTTTGTGTGGATTACATTAATGATCTAAATCTGATCGACGTCCCTATATCACGCCATGAGGGGAGGCTACGCGGAAAAGGGAAACTAGAAAGAAAAGCAATTGTATGCAATAATCTTCTTACATTTAAACAAGCACATTTCACGGTTTTGAATCAATCAACTGTAGTAGCCCCGTATGTCCTTGAGCATAAAAGTATTCTACGCTGCGATTTCCCGGGATAACACTGAAGCACATGGATTCTTTCGGTGCTTGGTTACAAAACTACATCCTTTTCAAAGGGTCAGACAATGAACAGTTGCAACGCTTAGCTCGGGGACCATTTAGTGAAATCGTGACATTCAAGGGGTACGAGATAAATGGTTACACATTCTAAACCAGATCCCAGGATAACAAGAGCACCAACCAGAATAGCGGTGTCCGTATAGACGCCGAAGACCACAAAAGCAAGGTGGATACATATTATGGTTTCATAGAAGAGATATGGGAGCTCGACTATGGACCTTTGAAGGTCCCTCTATTTAAGTGCCAATGGGTCAAACTGACTTCAAGCGCGTGAAGGTCGATAAACACGCATGACAATCGTGGACCTCACACAAGTCGGCTATAGCGCGAACCGCTCATCCTCGCGAATGATGTGAGATGTGTCTTCACGTAATGGACATGTCAAGCAAACCTAAGAAGCGTATGACAAGCAAAAAGATTGTAGTAGTAAGCCAAAACGACACGTGGTTCTCCAAGGCAAACGAAGGATTGTTGGAGTTGAGGACGTCACAAACGAGGAAGAGTATAGTCAGTTCGACGAGCTCCCTCCTTTCCCGGTGGATGTCGACATAAGCCTCCTGAATGACACAGACGTGGATGCTCCTTTCATACGTCGCGATCATAATGAAGGAACTCTTGTAAAGACAAAGTACGTGACTACTTAAGATGTACACTACTGTATGAACTATGTACATGTAACACGGGTCTTGTACTGTATTATGTGCTTATTTGGAATGAAACAAAAGTGCTAAAAGCATTTTTACGATAATTGAAATGAAACAAAAGTGCTAAAAGTATTTGTACAAACTCTGAAACGAAACAATCATAAAACAGTAAATAAAAAAAAAGAAAGGCTCGGTCTTTTACTGTATTATGTGTTTATTTGGAATGAAATAAAAGTGCTAAAAGCATTTTTACGATCTCTGAAATGAAATAAAAGTGCTAAAAGCATTTTTACGAACAGTAAATAAAAAAATAGCATTTTTACGAACAGTAAATAAAAAAATAAAGAAAGGCTAGGGGACGCGAGTGGGGCTCGAACCCGCGACCACGGGGGCGAGCTCACACTCAAGCGCCCTGCGCTAGCCAGGGGGGAGGAAGAGATCTTGTCAACCAGTAAGGGCACCATATTCTTTTGAATATTAGTCGGTTGGCACTTTTACAAGCGGTTCGTACTACCAACTGCTTGAATAGATCACTGCTACAAGCGGTTGGTAGTAACAACCGCTTGTAGAAGTGAAATCGTAAACAGTAATTAAAAAAATCAATAATGGCTAGGGGTGCGGCGCGGGCTCAACTCACACCACGCCAAGAAGCTCAGATTCAAGCGCCCGCGCCAGCTGTAAGGTGAAGAGATCTTGTCAACCTATAAGGGCACCATATTCTTTTGAATATTAGCCGGTCGGTACTTTTACAAGTGGTTCGTACTACCATCCACTTGAATAGATTACTTCTTCAAGCGGTTGGTATTACTAACCGCTTGTAGAAGTGATCTACAAGCGGTTGGTGTTACTAACCGCTTGTATAGGTCCTTTCCCAATCCCGCCCATCCATGCGCTGTACAAGCGGTTAGTAATATGAACCGCTTGTAGAGGGCTTTTACAAGCGGTTTGTAATACCAACCGCTTCTAATATTTATTTTTACAAGCAGTTCGTACTACCAACCACTTGTAGAAGTGCATTCCCTTTATAGCCTTATTCTCCCCGCGCTCTTTCACACCCCAAATTTTCTGAGTCCTCGCTCGATAGCCTCTTGTGTCTCACCGCCGCCGCCTCCGTTGAGACCCCACACCGCTGCTCGCCCTCCTCGCCATCAAGGCTGCCTCGTCGACGCTGCCGCCTCCTCGCCACCGATTGCCCGACGCCACTCCACCCCCGTGCCACTCGACCTTGCCGACGCCTCCTCCACGATCAAGGCCGACGCCTCCTTCGCGACCGCGCTGACGCCACCTCGCCGACGCCTCCTCCACCACCGCGCCGACGCCACCCCGCCATTGCACCCCGGAGGACCGAGGTATAGCTGTGCATGCCCTCCTCCTCCCTTTGTATTCTGCTGACCACAAGGTGTTCGACTAAATGTCCCAACGTATACTAGAGCCTGTTGCTCACCTTTCATTTATTTGACAACTGGATGTATTGACATGAGTGAATGTGCATGTTTATATCTTGTTTTGTGGATGTGATAATATAATTTTGTTTTATGCTGAAATGGTGTGGATGTGTATGTTTATATCTTGTTGATCAGGTTGCGATTGCTGGTAGATAGGCGATGCAAGGTCTTGATGTGAGATCAAAGTCGTGCCTCTTATAAGTTGCTTGATACCGTCAAATTAATTAGTTCTACATGCCAATTGGATATGTATGTGTATGTGTTTGGTGTCGACCTTATGTATATGTGAGTATCTACACACACACACACACACACACACACACACACACACATATATATATATATATGTCTGTACATGCATGTGATTGCTTGAGAGAAGGGCATTGTGAAATATTGATGTGCTTTAAAAGAACAGTGGATGTTAAAGGGAGTGCGTTTAGTTAATATAAGCATGGTTCAAGGATTTGGATTTTTGAACAGGTTTTATAGGACTGATGTATAAGAATCAAATTGTAAATTTAATTATTGTTTTTAGTTTTTTTTATAGTATGAGTGTGAATGATTTTAAATTTGAAATTCTAATTTTTATTTGTTTTTGAATTTTTCGGGATGTTACATGTATAGCAGTTGTCAATTGTGATGTGTGTAGGATCACAGTCTGCATAAAAGTTAGGTGCAAGAGAAAATACACTTCAAATACCCACATAGAACAAATTTGTTCATCTTTTGCCAACAGAAACTATAGGCTCTTACTTGGACATTATTTAATTATCTCATAATTGATCTATGCACACAAGTCAAATTTCAAAGATATTTCCAACTAAATGCATTCTCAAAAGGTTTTAGTCTTAGAACAAATCACAAAAAGACTACAGAGTATAGAATGTCAAACAACCAAATTGCTCCCCTCAAATATCCATTAACTTTTAGAGCTACTTGCAAAACTGCCATTTCAAAAAAACAAAAAAGAAACTATAGGCTCCTACTTGGACATTATTTAATTATCTCATAATTGATCTATGCACACAAGTCAAATTTCAAAGATATTTCCAACTAAATGCATTCTCAAAAGGTTTTAGTCTTAGAACAAATCACAAAAAGACTACAGAGTATAGAATGTCAAACAACCAAATTGCTCCCCTCAAATATCCATTAACTTCTAGAGCTACTTGCTAAGCAGCCGTTTCACTTGATTTCGGAGGGGGGAACTATAGGGGAATTGAAGCTCTTAAGTAGATCGTCGATTTGCAACTGACCTCACTCAATTTCATTGAGAATTGCAAAAGTTATGAGCATTTGAAGTTTAATGCAAATGGGGTCGAACGTGAACAAAGGCGCATGGTGGAGGTTGAAGATGAACAAGAAAAGGCCACGTGCCGCTTTCTCATTGGTTGGAAGAAATGGAGGGACAAAAGCGCGAGGAATAAAATAGTAAAAATAATCTAAAAATCTTGGAAAAGTTCCTAAAAATACTAGAGATTATTTTGAACCCAATAAAATTGGTTCACTAAATTTTGATGAGTTTTGGAATTTAGACAATTCCGGGACAAATATACTGGATTTAACGAAAGACCACGAGAGATAAAATACCAGAGAGATTCTATAAATCTTAGAAAAATTATCAAAATCATTATAGAATATTTGGAACCTAATTCTATGAATTTTGAGATTTTTGGAGTATTTTGCAACTCAGGTGAAATTTCGAATAAAGACCGAAATTGAAATTTTGACTTTGCGGACGGTAAAGGATTGAACTTTAATTTCGGAAGGATATGGATGCCAATTTAATTAGAACACCGAGGGAAATCCAAATTTTGAATTTAAATGGAATTTCAAAGAAAAAGTTTGAATTGAAATTTGGATATAGAATCGCCCGAACAATTAATAATTCAGATTAAAAATCCAATTAACATCCAAATGTTTAAATTAATAATTTTAATTTGTTTTTAGCAAATCTCAAATTTGGGAATTTCCCTGAGATACAAAGAACACTGTAGAAACTAAATTTTAAATTTTTGATGCACACAAAAGGCACATTAAAATAGTTTAACTTTAGAAAATTCTAAATTAAGCTTCTTTAATCAAATAAGATTGATGTAAAATTTTTGGAAATCTAATTTAAATATAAATTTTTGAAAACCCAAATTTTGGAATGTTACAAACCTCCCCCCTTAATAGAATCTCATCCCCGAGATTCGGGCTGACTAAAGAATTGGTTCGGGGAAACTTGACCTTCGAGACTCTCTGCACTTGCAGTCAACTGCACGCTTGACGAGATTGCTTCGAGGTCAAACGCTGGATAACATCCTTCTACTAGGTCAAATTCTGATAAGCTGCTCCTTACAGACAGGATCCTTTTGCAAACTTAATTGGCTTCAACTGGGTCTGCTTTCTGGCATATGAAACACTTCTTCCACTAAGGCCCTTGGAAGACTATCTATACTCTTCCTAACAATACTGACAACTTCCATTGCTAAGCAACCTTTTAATATCCACTGACACTTGATTCTTTGCTTTTCTTAGAAATTGGACAAGCTGCTCCTGACGGTGAAAGCAACTTGCTATTCTGCGGTCTTGGTCGAAGATTGAACATTATTTCTGTCGAGTTGGTTCTTGAGAACAGCTCTTGATCTGAGGAACTCAAGCTGATTGATAATTGCTTCACGGCAATTCAAAGTCTTGAACGATCCATTGATCCTTGCAATTTACTACCAATGACCTTCGGAGTAAGGAACATTGATCGAAATGAATCTGGTAACTTTTAACTTCATGACTGAGTCTTAGAATCCTAGAGATTCTGAATTAGTTTTATCTTATTGGACTTGTCAAGAGCATGGATAAAAATACCTGCTCTGATGATCTGTTGGTCTAATACTATCTTTGTTGGTTTGGTTCTCGAGTAGCGACTAGAAATTCTATATCAGCTAGATATTCTTTCCATAGCGAATTAATGCTTCAATTACCACTGAAGTAAAAGTACTAGTCTTCAATATGCTAAATCAATAAATTTTGTCTTTACATCACATTACTGAGAACTCAGGCTCTATGGCCAACATACACATGAATATTATCTGATAAAGTGAATGCTCAAAGACATATCAAATCCTTTATTGCCATTAATACTTTTGATTTAGAATTTTGGGTACATTTATTCCACAAATAGGAGTTGCTAAGAGAATTTCTTGACATTACTCTTATAGACTAGAGTATGACATCATAGCTTCTGAAACTACTTGGTGGCTTCATCAGTCAACCGTCTTTTCTTCAACTGCTTCTTGGAACAATCGGCTTCTGTTGTTGCTTCAGGCATACTTGGCAATACAGGCTCAATCGAGGTAGCTTCAAGGACAATCTCAATTCCATAAGGTACTTCATATTTGAACAGGCATTGCTTGGCAAAGTGACCTCTTTACGGGCAGCATAGCATAATCGATTCTTTGATGCCGCACCATGCGATCTTGGTGATATGCTTTGAACCGAATCGACTTCGATGATCAAGGTAAAGTTTGTGCTTGATTCTTCTGGGGACATCGTCTGGCATAGTGACCTTGTTTACCACAAAGGAAACAACTTCCTGGTGACTTTGACTTGCTTCTTTTCTGCGGTAGCTTCCTAGATTCTTGGTATTTCTCTTTTAACTGCTCCTGTGGCAAAGCATGGGTAGATGACAACATGCCTTTCTTTACTAACTTTTCAACCACAATGGCTCGGAAATTTTCTCGTTGATGTTGCATTGCAGAGGTCAATACTGAATACATAGCACACTGGCTTGGGCAATGATCTTGGCCTTCACAAAGAAAACATGTAATCTTATTATTCGGACATTCTCCAAGAGGATGGTTCCCTTCACAACTAGAACAATTGATATGATGCTCGTTCGAGGTATGTCCTATGACTCCACAATGGGTACATGCACGATCATCTGATTTGCCTAGTTCTATGCACTTTGCAAACTTGCACTGAGAACGCACTGTTGAATTTTCAACCGGTGAAACTGGAGATTGCTTTTGGTCAACATCTGCTCTAATACTGATACTAGCGACAACATCTGAACTGACTTGGAATGCTTCGGAATCACTGCCAAGGCTGTCATTGGAAAACTTCTCCATCTGTTGTCTGACCATGGTTAATAGGCAAGGAGGAAAAAGCATAGATAAGTATCCAAGACTATTACGGGGATTAGGTTTAACCGAAAACCTCAAATTATACAATCATTATTTAAAACTTGGTATGGTTGCTCGCAAAAGCCTAAAGGCCATGCAACACATACTGCAAACTCAGCAAACAGAAAACCAAATTAATCTAAGCACACAAGTCTAACGTCTAGAAAGGGTAGCACTCCTATCTTAGACAGACGCGACTCTCACACATGAGTCTCAATAGCTAATCAAGCACAGATTCTTCGAATTTCTTGAACACTTCATCGGCACTGGTTCTTCTATCTTCTAAAACACTTCATCGGCACTCTTTCCTTGAGCTCGACGATTCATGTCTTCACGATCTTCAGGTTCAGCAATGGCATCCAGTGCTTTCTCCTAAAGTGTGAAACATCGTTATCTATTCAAGACAACCGAGATAAGATTTTCAACTTAAATCGCGGAAAAGATAGAAATTTCAGCAAAGGGGAAAAGAATGGAAGAATAAGATAAGTCAAGAATTTGTTATTCTTCAAGTGAAATTTTCTCTTTAGAAAATAATTTTGAAGTTCCTAAAGAACGGCCAAACTATCTAGGGTCAAGACCTACAACAAGATGCTCGATACCACCTCTGTCGGACTCGAATTCACAATCCGGAAACCTTCAGGTTTTCAAAGACTAGTCCCGTGATCGTGAGCTAGTGCCCATAGTTAACAAAGATAAATATCACAATCATACACAACGGATTAATAAATAAAGAATTCATCTTTTAATATAGGTTTAATCCGATATTTGCCACCCTTCAACGTGAAAATTCGACGCCATGTACAAAAAATGCCACTCCGGTGGCATGATTTGTACATGGCGTCGAAGATTGAAATTGAAGAGTGGCAAATTTCTAAATCTCCCTTTAATATAACATGTTGAACAACCTTAAGGTCAACTTACAATTGTGAAGCCTAGATGGCTTCAACTCAGAGTAAAACTAATAAAGAATGAACGAAGAACGCCGATGAATCCCATCAAAATACCACAGCATTTGACAAGGTTCAACTCCTAGATATTCGCTTCTTGCGTAACTTCTCCTCCTTCAAGACAAAGACTTCTCCTCAATCGGTGATATTTTGTTAAAGCAAGGGTGAGTACACAACCGCACTCAACAAGTCATGCATGTAATGCGCTTCTATTACTACATGCATGGCTTATTCCAAAGGAATGGCTGAATGGTTCTTTTGCAATAAAGCAGCATTCACAAATAATCATAATAGATAGAAAAGAAGTAAAACAAATAATACCCATAATAAATTTTCGTAATCATTCTCAAGTAAAACATTTCTCATCCTTAACCAATTTCCTTATCACATTGTCCACATTCCCAACCTCATTTTATTTTCAAAACTCTACCCCTTGACTGTAATCCCCGAGCAATGTTCAATACCGTGAACACGGCTATTCGAATAATTTTTACACTCTGCAGAGGTTGTACACTTTACCCACAAGATACAATCAACTCACCACGTCAGCCGTGAATCGCCATACTAGAGTATGCGAATGAGCGAACATAACAAAGCCTTTTAGAAACTTCTAGCTCAACCTAGGAACCTCTCCGGTTGCCTTCACTATCACTTCCTCACACCGAAATAAATATAGGACCGATTTAACATTGTTGGATAGGGTACCAAGTCGCAAAGACAGTACGCTCCCCATACAATCACCCTCGATGATCGCCACCCTGAGGTATCAAAGGTGAGATATCAGAATCCTACTAAACTAGGTCTGTCCCATACTAGACATGTGGTTGTACGAGTGACTCAGTTCAAAGGCTTGCAAGGTTAAGTCCTAAGGGAGACCAAGGCAAGACTACCCCTAATAATTCACCAACAATACCATCACATAATTTACCAACAATACCATCACATAATTCACCAACAACACAGCCAAATACCAAAGTGACATATCCAATGCCACTCTTACCACTTGCCTTGGCCTCAAACATTTTACCACCACAGCTTGATTATTGCGCAACACAATGCCAACAACAACTCAACATCCACGAGAACCACACCGTTCCACATATCAACATCATCGTGTGGCAACACGTCACACCATTTCACAAACACATTTCATAATCTATTAATCAGTATTATCCTTTTATTTTCAAAATACATGAGTTGCGTGGCATGGCTAAGCAATTATACACGGTCTAACCAACCCACGTTGGCAAGTAATAGCAACCAACTAATAATCAACCATCTTAGAGTCACAAATGAATTATGGCATACAAATAATCATGGCAAGGTGATATTAGCAATTGGATTGAATAACTAATCCCAAATTAATTTAAATCATTTTAATCTTGAACTAACATGCAATAATTTGAATCAAAGTAAATTTGTAAAACTGGGAGCAATATGATCAAAGCACAACTTGCCTGGCCCTTGCAAAATTTTTTTATTATTCTTTACTCTTTATCTTCAATCCTTGATACTCGATCTTGAATCTCCACTTGCTTGCTTCTCAGCTCCTTCGAGCGACTTCCAGCAATGCGTCTAATGATAAATAAGCACAAATACAACAAAACTCAAAAAGAAAATCAAGTAAACTCCAAATTAAGAACGAATAGCATTGGGCACAACGTCTTAGATGAAATTAGGAACTTGAATGGATTAGGTCAATGATTAGACAAAATAGAACGGCTTCTGGAAAATACACCAAAGAGAAAGATTAATAACTGGGAAAGAAGGAATAATATTTCGAAGAATATTTCCTTTGAAGCTGTTATCTTGATTAGACAGACAATGATATATGGGCTCTCGATCTATAGATCGAGTCCATAAAGATATGTTAGTTCATGATGAACTAAGCTAATGCTCGAGGTTGACTTTTGTTGACTAAGTGGATATACAATCAAACAAAAGAAAGATAAGCTGATAGATTAGATATGGCACAAGGATATGACACATGGTCAATGGTCTAGCGACCAAGTCCATGAATGAATTCTGGGTTAATGGCATATTAGATATTCACAGATAAGACAAGACAAGTGGGACCAACATCCACTGCGATTCGATATGGGGTTCAGTCATACATCGATGAAAAGGCTCGATGATGACAAGACGGTGATGATAAGAAGACGAGGCTAAACTCAAGGTGATAGGGCTAGATCACATCAAGGCGATAGAAAAGATGATGACATCGCTCTAGGGCCTTTACTTGCATGCACACATGTGATGAGAGCAAAGCGTTAACGGCGGGACGTTAACGACGAAACGTTAACAGCGGAACGTTAACGATGGAACATTAACGATGAAACGTTAACGATAGAACGTTAACGGTGAAGGTGAAGCGTTAACAGAACACTTATGAGATTACAAGGTGGCGACCATCGATGCAACAACATGGCAGCGATAGAATGCTACCATGGATGGCTAACCGAGGCGCGAATGGATAACAGAGGCTAGGTTGAAAAGACGACGGGTAGATTCTAGAACATGGCTTTGACGGCAACCGGGAATCAATTGAACTTCACCGATGGGCAAAATAGGGGATAATGGTCTACTGGACACAATGGCCTGGCCATGTCAAACCAAAATGGTTGGCGGCACAATACGACACGCGGCGGCGATAAAAGGCGGCGACCGATGAATAAAAAGAAATTCGGTAGATGCAACAGCAAAGGGAAAGTAAGCACCACGTATAACGAGGCGACATGAACTCAACGATATTGCCAGATTTGGCAGCAACCCAACGGATAGATCACAATCTGCCGACGAACGGCTGCCGGAACCAATAGTTCAAACAATCATAACTATTAAAATAATAGATGAAACCTAACCAAATTTTATAGAGAGCTATCTGGGAATATTTGGCACAATATGACGTGAACGGATCTGAGTTTTTCCTTTTGGATCAACGGGGAACGCCCAAGGAAATTTTTGGCTGTCCGCAACGCAGTCTGATCGGAGAAAAGAATTTTCTGCGCAAAATCACGATGTGGGTTAGGGTGAGCACCATCTAGGGGACATCACCAGGAGTCTACACAAAAATTTGAATGGTCAAACTCGCAAAAACGAGGGAGAACAACCTCTGGCAAAATTTGATCTTTGGACGGCCGTAACTTTTGATCTCATTAACTAAATTGCACGAAATTTGAAAGGGGGACAGAGGGTACCATAGAGCCCGCCGTGACGCAGGTGGATCACCAAAAATCACGACGAGCCGACCAGAAACGCGATGCCAAAACAGGCCAATGTTCAGAGGCATTTTGGAGGATGAGGGATGGATTTCTAGGGTTTGGGTGAGGTCCATGGGGTTGCATATGCATGGGAGAGGCCATGGGAATGACGGCCGATGACGAGGATAACCGGAGTGGGGGCGAGGACGACGGCCGACGCGACCAAAAACCATCCAAATGGCATGGTGCCCGAACTCATATTAAAATGCAAAATTTCCTAAAACTAGTGAGAGCACGGCGTAGAGCAAGATCATACTAGGCTATATCTAGGAGAAATTTGATTGGGGATTACCGGTTTGGGAGGAATCGACGACGAATGGAACTCGACTTGACAACGAATGAACGCAAATTCCCGGAGCAATTCTTTACGAAACCTGGATTTTCTTGAGGGGTTATGATCCACACACTAATGCGCACAAGATGAAGTGAACGGAAGTTTATTTTCCTTACCGGATCAAAAGATGGCACAGCGATGCCAATGGAGAACGTTCGGCGATCGTTTCTTCGATTTTCTAAGGGAAACTATTCGAAATGAAGGGCAAAGGTGAGCACCGTCTGGGAGACTAAACGCCATTTTGGGTAGTCACACACGATGAGGGGATGAGAAACGAAAGAGTTATGGCTCAAACAAGAAACGGTAAAGAAGTGATTGCAGCAGCCGTTTCACTTGATTTCGAAGGGGGAAATTATAGGGGAATTGAAGCCCTTAACTAGACCGTCGATTTACAACTGACCTCACTCAATTTCGTTGAGAATCGCAAAAGTTATGAGCATTTGAAGTTTGGGCTGCAATGGGGCTGGAACGTGAATAGTGCGCATGGCTGGAGGTTGAAGATGAACCGTAAAAGGCCACGTGTCGCTTTCTCTTTGGTTGGAAGAAATGGAGGGACAAAAGCGCGAGGAATAAAGTAGCAAAAATAATATAAAAATCTTGGAAAAATTTCTAAAAATACTAGAGATTATTTGGAACCCACTAAATTTGGTTTCACTGAATTTTGATGAGGTTTGGAATTTACAAAATTCCGGGACGAATATACTGGATTTAACGAAAGACCTCGAGAGATAAAATACCAGAGAGATTCTATAAATCTTAGAAAAATTACCAAAATTATTATAGAATATTTGAAACCTAATTCTATGAATTTTGAGATTTTTAGAGAATTTTGGAACTCAGGTAAAATTTCGAATAAGGACCGAAATTGAAATTTTGACTTTGCGAACGGTAAAGGATTGAACTTTAATTTCGGAAGTATATGGATGCCAATTTAATTAGAACACCGAGAGAAATCCAAATTTTGAATTTAAATGGAATTTTAAAGAAAAAGTTTGAATTGAAATTTGGATATAGAATCGCCCGAACAATTAATAATTCAGATTAAAAATCCAATAAAAATCCAATTAACATCCAAATGTTTAAATTAATAATTTTAATTATTTTTTAGCAAATCTCAAATTTTGGGAATTTCCCTGAGATACAAAGAACACTGTTAAAACTAAATTTTAAATTTTTGATGCACACAAAAGGCACATTAAAATAGTTTAACTTTAGAAAATTCTAAATTAAGCTTCTTTAATCAAATAAGATTGATGTAAAATTATTGGAAAGTTAATTTAAATATAAATTTTTGAAAACCCAAATTTTGGGATGTTACAGTAAGCAGGTGCATTGGTCAGTCCGAAGGACATAACAAAGGAACTCATAATGACCATATCTTGACAAAACGCATTTCTAGATATCTTCGTTCTAATCTTCACCGATGATATCCCGATCAAGATCAATCTTGGAGAAAACTCCACCTCTTAATCGATCAAACAAGTCATCGATCCCGGCAATGGATACTTGTTCTTTATCGTCACATCATTAAGTGCACGATAATCTATGCACATCCGAAAACTTCCGTCCTTCTTAACGAACAAAACAGGTGCTCCCCATGGCAACGAACTAGGTCTTATAAACCCTTTCTCCAACAATTCCTCGATCTACTTCTTCATTTCTACCAACTCATCAGTGGATATCCTATAGGGTCTTTTGGCTATTGGAGCTGTTCGGGGTACTAATTCAATTACAAACTTGACGAGGGCTGGGCGTCCTTTGACCGGTCGGAACACGGTCAACGGACCCCCACCCCGAGCTCGAGCGGCCTTTGACCACGACCTGGGTGCGCGCCGGGGAGCTCGACCTAGAGCGCGTTGGCCTCGAGCATGCCCCCGCCGACTCCTGCCCGAGTGGGCTCCTCGCTCAGGTTCCGTTGTTCGCCCTTGGATTTTGGATCAAGCTGCTTGACCAACGGTTGCTCAAGGAGCGGTCGTGAGGCAAAGCAAAAGGCAAAGAAGTCCGGGCGAGTGCATCGCCACCTCAATGTGCATGAAGGCCACTTCCCGAATCTCTCCCTATTGCTATGCATGTGGGAGTTATAAAGGCCATGGAAGCGCTAGCTTTAGGGGACAGAAGTCCACGAACTCACCACACACTCAAGAGCTTGAGCATTAACTATAGCCATTGTTGAGCTTAAGTGAAAACACCCCACTGCACTCAATCAATAGTAAAGAACACCGCCGAAGGCGATCTGAGAGAGCTACCCTCACCGGGCTCGAACCAAGATAAACTCGCCTCGTGCTCGTTGTCGCTTAGCTTCGACCTTCGCCGATTACGACTTGATCCCTCGCTTGAGCCGAGCTGGTCCAGTCCCCGATCATTTAAACCCCCTGTTTCATTTTTTGCGTCGGGCGATCCCTGTCGCCGACAACGGGCGCCACCGTGGGGTCTGATTGGCTTTGCTTTTCACAGGAAATCACTAGGTCTTGGGAGCATGGCGCGCTTCATCAACACACGCCAACGGCACGGAAACGACGCGACTCGACCACGCCCTCGTTTCGCCGCCCGCTTTTGAGCAAAGACGTCTTGGAAGCGGCCAGGCGCAGGTTGCCAAGCGATGACCGTGGATCTCGCAGACTCAGAAGACGCCACGGATGGTGCAAAGTTGCCATCAACCAGCGATAACCGCTCCACGGAGCACCAGACAAGGTCGACACATCGCTGGAAACCACTTGCCCTCCTTCGGGAGCGCTTCGCCATCGCCCGAAGTCATGGCCGACCCGATAGGGTGAAGTCGAACTTTGGTCGAAGCGTTGTCAAGAGCTTCATCGTCAAGGCCCGAGGCCGCAGGCTGCCACAAAGACGACTGGCCAGACTGGGAGCCACATCCCGAGAAGTGATGGCAGCTCGTCGCACCGCCACCGACGCCAGAAGACGCCGCTTCAGCAGCAGCCCTCTCGTCACCGCAATCCCGGCTGTGCCTTGACCGCTCCTCACATCGACCCGAGGGCTCCAAATGCAAGGGCCGCACGGATCAGTTCCACGGCCCGCCGCTGATGGATCGCGGGGTCCCTCCTCGACATGTTGTGCCCAGCGCCGCAGAGTCCAGATCGTCATATTTGCCAGTGACTCGAGCACGCCGCTTGTGTCGGGCAGACGGATCGCCGGAGGAGCCTCGACCCAATCTGGCAAAGAATAGGACTTGGTCGGCGGTGACCACGATCGCGCTACCGTCTCCGCCTACGGCCGCTGCCTATTCTCGACGACTCGTCATATGGCGGCCGCTCGGGTTTGCAAGCCGCCGCTGATAGAACGCTCGACGACTAAGAACCCGGACGAAGTTCTCGCCCATTTATTTGACCGCCATCTCGGCGCCGGAGGTGACGAGCTCGCTATGGCCAACTATCTCCCGACCGCATCGACGGAGCCGCGAACTCGCTCTTCAATCAAAAGCCCTTGCCTTCGTGTCGCGGGCGCTTAGGTCTAGAGCGCCCGCCCAACTTTCGTAATTGCTACGAGCGCCCGAGGGAAAAGACTCGATCGCGGCTATCCAGGCAGTGAACGAGCCGCCCGTGACTTCGCGGCGACGATTTATCCGCACGAGGAATCGATCCCGAGCATCTCCGACGAGGCCGCCATAAAGGCCTTTCGTTCGGGCGTCCGCGACGGCGCTCTTTACCGAGGATCTAGAGATCGCCTCGCTGCTCACCGTCAACAAGCTTTTTCCGCATGGCGAACGCGGATCGCGGACGCGACGACGCCGTCCGCTGGAAGCATGACTACGACCAAGGTAAGCTTGGTCCCACCTCAGAGGCCAGCCCATCCGCTCGAAGGGCGCCGACCGTGGTGCCACTCCCAAAGCGGAAGCGCTGACCGCCGAATGGCGATCACACGGTGATGGTGTCTGCAGATGGCCGACGAGGTCCTCGAGGTCCGAGATCAAGCTCGAGAAGGATCCTTGCCGCGCCAAGGGCGGCCTCGACCGCTACCGCACAAGGCCAACCCCAAAGAAGCAGGATCGACGATTTACCCGACCACGGCGGGGCCGGCCACCGCAAGAGGCCGAGGGCGCCGCCACGATGAGTCAAAATTTTGCCTGCTCCACAGGCACCGCCACGACATGCGGGCCTGCAGGGCTTGGCAAAACAAGCTGGAGGCCTTCTACGATGGCCAGGAGGAGATGCCCGTGCTACCAAAGGACGACGCCCCGGCAGACAGGGTGAACGCCGGGGAGGACCGCAACGACCTCGATGACCTCGATCTCGAGTTTCAGCAGGCGAAGCGCCAGACGACGCTATCTTCGCATTGCCGGCTTATCACCACAAAGACGAGCTCAAGGCCGCTGTGAACCATCTACCAAGTCGCCACCGGGAAAGCGGCCGAGTAGCATTGCAAGTGGGTCAGCCACGATCACCTTCGCCAGAGGACGACTCAAGGTATGGCCCGAGATCTGAAAACCGCCGGTCAGTGACCCGACCATAAGCAACACCGCTGGCTCGGTCGTGTCATGGTCGATGGCGTAGCTCCTCAATTTGTCAGCAGTCGGAGAGCTCGACCGATGCGATTCCCTGCCTAAGGTCAAGAGCGTGGCCGCCCCTTCTTCGATCGCCCCCGAAGCTCGACCACACCTCGGGACAGTGGTCTTGCCCATCACCTTTGGCGACTCGGCCAACTTCCGCGACGGAGCTAATCACCTTCGAGGTGGTCGAGGGGACCTTCCGCATAACGCCATCCCTGGAGGCCAGCCCGTCAAGTTCATATATGCCAATCACTACTGCCCACCGTGCATGAAGTTGCTCGACCCAACGGTGTCATAACCGCATGGGCGACTGCGCAGCGGCTCACGGTGTGAGACAAGGCCTTGGCCCTTGCCGCATATTACCCCAGCCGAGGCCCAGAGGCAATGAAAGAATGCCCGCCAAAGGCGGCGATTAGCCCGGCGGGTCGACGAAGGCCCGTGCCGCCGAGGAGGACGACCACCAGATGCATCCACGCTCGGCCGGCCGAGTTCCAAATAGGAACTCGAGCTCGCCGCTTCTCCTCCGCCAACAAGGGCATCTTTTGCTCGGGAACCCGCGGACATGCCCGGCCCCGAGGGAGGTGATCGAGCACAAACCGCAGGTCGCCGCATCGCCGCCCGTATGGCAGAAGCCGCGCTTCTCCGGAGAAGGTGGCGATCATCAAAGAGAACCTTGACAAGCTCTTGAAGGCCGGTTTCGCTTCGTGAGGTTGACTACTCCAATGGTTGGAAAATCCGGCCATCGCCCGTAAAAGGGCGGTAAGTGGAGGATGCGTGGACCACACGGGCTTGAACTCGGCTCGCCTGGCGACAACTTCCGCCCCGCAAGATCGACCAGATCGTCGACTCCACCGCGAACGCCAAGATGCTAAGGTTTCTGGACGCCTATTCGGGGTATCACCAGATCAAGCTAGCAACAGACGACGAGAGCAAGACGGCGTTCATCACGCCGTTCGGCACCTATTGCTACACGACCATGTCGCTTGGTCCGCGAATGTCGGGCCACTTTTCAACGCTCGATGACCAAGACGCTCGCCCCGTGATCAGAGAAACCTCGAGGTCTACGTGGACGACATCATCGCCAAAAGCCCTTTGAAGGCGCACCACGCTCGAGACCTCGAGGAGACCTTCGCCAACCCCGCCAGCACAAGATTAAACTCAACCCCGAGAAGTGCGTGTTCGGCGCCAAGGCCGAAAAGTGCTCGGCTACATGATTGGGGGCTCGGGGTTGGTCCGAACCTGAGAAGATCGAGGCGACGAGAAGATGGCGCCCGACCCTTGGCCAAGCAAGTGCAGAGCCTCACCGGCCGCATGGCTGCCTCAAGAAGTTCATCTCAAGGCTCATGAGCGCGGGCTCTGCGTTCTTTCGAAGTGTCATGGGTTGGGGAACTTTGAGGACCTCGAAGCGCAGCGTCTTTCGACGACCAAGGTATATTTGTCCACCCCCCTCGCCATTTACCCTCACGGGCGAGAAGTCGCCGCTTTACCTTTGCGCCACCTCTCAGACGCCGTCGCCGCCCCGGTGGTCGAGAGCGATCCCAAAGAAGACCCAATCTACTACGCCGCCGAGGTCTTGCACGGCCCAAAGGAGCGCTACCCGCAGTACGTAAAACCGCCAGATGCCCTCTTCATGGCTCGCCGAAGCTTCGCCATTACTTCCAGCGCACTCGGTGGTTGTCCCGAGCAACTTTCCGCCGGGACATCTTTATGAATCCAGAGGGCGGCGACGGATCGCCAAGTGGGCCATGGAGCCGGGCGGCGCTCGACGCCCTGTGTCGGGCGCGAACGCCATCAAGTCACAAGCGCCGCCGACTTCGTGGTCGAGCGGACGACCCAGCCGCACCAACCCGAGGTCGAGGAAGAAAAGCCTCGACCATGTTCTTCGACGCTCAAGGTCCTTCAAGCGCCGGGGCCGGAATCTCATCCTCACCACAGGTGGCTACTCCACCGAGGTATGTTATTCGCTTCGAAGTTTCCTGCACCAACAATGTGGCGAATATCACGGCCCTCTTGGCGGTCAAGGGCTTGCAAGGCATTGGGCGCATAACGGTTGGTCGTCAAGGGCGACTTCACTGCTGTCAACCGGTATAACAAGGAGTACCAAAGGTTCGAAGACTCAATGTCAAAATACCTAGCCGAGGTAACGAAGATGGAAAAATGGTTCCAACTCGAGCTCAAGCACATCCTCAGAAGGACAATTCCAAAGGACCTCCTCTCCAAGCTCGGTTCTTCCGACGATAGCCTCCCGCCGACGCTATCCTCGAGACATTGGCGCCCTCGATCTCGACCAGAGGTCCTACTCGCCGGTGGAAGGTACCTTCATGGGCTGAACCCATCTATAATTTCTCGCCAAGGGCTACACTCATCACCGACTTTTGCCGAGAGAAGGTGATCAAGCACCGCGAAGTTTGTACGCGCCATCGACGGGCACTCTACAAGCGGAATGTCTCCGCATTCTCACACTGCATGCCCTCACAGAGGAGGGTAAGTACTGCTACATGACATCCATTCCGCCTCTGTGGGGCACACTCTTCAGACAGACGATGGTCGGCAAGGCTTTCCGCATGGGCTACATCGCCTTCTAAGCGCTTCAGATGCCCGTGACATCGCTCAGATTTGCCGAAAGCATACCGCCCACGCCCGAAGTCGATCAACCCGCTTCACGCGCTCCGCACCATCCACCGCCTGCCCTTCTTGACATGGGGACTTGACATCCTCGCCCTTTTCCCCAAGCAACAGGGGAAGAGGTTCCTGTCGCCGCCATTGATACCTTCACCAAGTGGATAGAAGTTGAACCGTCTCACCATAACGGCTCGAGCGGCAATTTTTTCGCTTGTTTGTGGTCACCGTATGGGGTTCCAGGTAAGATTATCACCGATAACTGCATACGCTTACCAAAGGAGTTGTTCCAGAGTTTTGTGAGGAACTCAGATCAAAATATGCTTCGCTTCTGTGGCTCACCCCAGAGCAACTGAGCAATGAACGCCAACGGGCAAATAGTCCAGGCATCAAGAAACGAGTTGCAGATGAGCTCGAACGATTCGGCAAGACCTGGGTGGATGAACTTCCAGCCGTCTTATGGTCTATTCATACCACAGCAAGCCGAGCCACAGGGTCCACACCTTTCCAGCTCGTGTTCTGCATGTGGCCGCCCCGCCTCCCGAGGTCACACTGGCTCGCCAGGTCACTTGGTCGACTGTGTCGACTTCGAGCATGAGAGGTCTCGACCTTGCCCTAAAGTAAGAAGTAAGATGTCGGCATCGCCACGATCAACGACTACCCGCAAGCTCTTCGCAGACATGCGCCCCGATCGGTCTCGATTTAGGAAGCTCCTTGTTGGGGACTTAGCCCCGAGACGGATCGTGTACTATCCAACACCAACAAGTTATCCCCACGGTGGGAGGGCCCTATAGAGTCGCTTTCAACAGATCGCACGGGCTTACCGCTAGCGATGCCCGATGGCAGAGAGCTTCTAGCTCGTGGAACATAGATCACCTTCAAAGTTTTATGTAACCTCTTTACCTCTAATTTCAATAAAGGCTATTTTGTTGTCTCTCTCTTGTTTATGAATATCATTGTTGTTACCCGATGCCTTTTCGAACACGACCTTCATACGCCACGCATTCTCTTGGTCTTAACATCGCGAGCTCCACGCCGCTTCCCGTGGTCGGGCTAACTGTAAGCCCACACTGCAACCCAAATTCTCGCACTCGAGCTCGAGTCAGAGATCGCGGTTGTAACCATGGGGCAAGACACGCTCGAGGTCGTAATGTAAACGCCGCCTGTGCAAGTCTTGCTTGTGTCATGTTCTCTCGACATTTTCTACACTATGCGTGTCGCGATCGCTTGCTCACGTTTGTTCAGGTCCAAGGCCGACGCTGCCGCCTTGGACCCAACGGGCCGGATAAGGGCGTAGCCTAGAAACCACCTAAGGAGCGCCACCAAAGGCAGAATCGGATACAAGAACGGATACACACCATGGAACTTCGACTAAGAGGATTAACGCAAAAAGGGTTTGTCCTCCCTATGTACATTTTACCCTACTAGAATTCTATGCTGGGCACTTTCTTTACAGGTCGGCCATTTCGCGGTCAAGCTTCTCCCCGCCGAGCTCGGCGATTTTGGCGCTATAGGTCGAGAGTTCGCCCGGCAGCTTGAAGGGCTTCCTTGGAGGCGTCCGCGGCCCCGGCGCTCGGCCTTGAGCCGGGCCATGGCACTTGCCGCCGCTTTTTGGCGCTGCTCGAGCCTCCCTTCGAGCCCGAGACCTTGGCCTCGAGCCCGTAGGCATCCTCGCCGAGGAGGATGATTGATCCGTGGCGCCTTTCTCCGCCGATTTTGGCTCCGCCATCCTCGACCGCTTTGCCAAAGACGCCGAAGCCTCGAGCCCGTGACCTTGGCCTCGAAGTCATGGGACGCCATGGAGCGACGCCGCCCGCGGTGGCCTTCTCTCAGTGGCTCGACCTTAGCCCGCCACCGAGCGCTTTGGTCAGCAAGCGCGTGCTCCACGGCTTTGAAGCCGAATCAAGGCCGAGGTCCCTGCCTCGAGCTCGCCTCACAGGCTACTTCGGCCATCGTTCGGGCGCAGTCGCCGAGCTCCCGGGACTTTTGCTCGAGCTCCCCGCCGACCTCGATGGTCCCGATAAGCCTGCGCGCCGACCTCCCGCGCTTCTACCGCTTAGGAGACCCCTTAGCATCGCCTAAGATGCTCTTGAAGGCCTTGCAGCCCTTGGAGAGGCATGGACGATCACCTTCACGACCAAGAGGGTGGCCCAAAGATGAGAGATGAAGAAACCAGACTTCAATTGCGTGGGGTGGGAAGACCCTCACTCAGAGATGGCCCTCTGCATGCGCTGGTGAACTCTCGCGGCTGCCGACACGATTATGGGGATCTCCTCCTCCTCGTCGATCGCCAACGGCGGGTCGAGGTCGACCTCGGCCACGTTGGAGCGCTGGGCCAGACCTGGCCCTCGCCTGCATAGCTGCCTCGGTCTCTCATTGCCTCCTGAGGGCTCACTGCCGACGGGAAGGCGTGGCAGCTCTAGTCCCGGCCCACGGCCGAGTCTCCGCTGCCTCCGACGCCAAGGATTTGTGGCTTGTCAGCGCGCATCCTCAAACTTTCATGACTGGGGTCATGCGCCTCAGCCCGACGCACGCAAGATTCGAAGGGCTGCAGGGCCTCCTCGGTTCGACCATCTTTGGGGACGGCACGGCTGGCTCAAGACCCGGAGCGGCCGGGTCGGGAGCTCTGGCTCGCCAAGCGCGATCATGAGCATTGGGCGCCCTTCGCGGGTGGCCTCTTGGAGGTCGACGACGCAGATTCGCCTCTATGTGCCTGGGCCGGTGCTCAAGTCCGCGCTACGTCATGGCTCGCTTCTCCTCTCGTCCGGCCATCGACCTCGTAGAACTCACCATCCGGGGTGGACTTGGCGGCCCAGAGGGGTCCGGTCGGCGTGAAGGTCGGGCGCCGACCAGCCTTAAAGCTGCCCTTCCTGATTCTGACTCGACTTCTAGACAACATGCCATCACAAGACGGGCAAGTCTCGAAAGCATGCGTTTCTGGGGCCCGCGATCAAGAGCAGCGCTAAGCTAAGAAGACGCGGCTGGGCAGGACGAAAGAAAGCCGAAGAACTTACTTGGTTGCAGCGCTTCGCGGGCTTCGGCCAGGGTCTTGTTGTTTTGACCTCGAGGGCACTGCTTCGGGCGGCCTCGCCCCGGTCCTCCTGCCGCCCGAGGGCTCCCCGCGATGTCCGCAGCTGCAACTCCTCGAGGACCGAGCCTGTGCACCTGAAGCCGTGGGGGCTCTGAGACCTAAGGCGCGCAGCCGCTCCTGGGCCAGGAAGGGGAAACACGCCGACGATTAAAGGACCCGAGCATGGACTCGGGCTTGGCCATGAGAATCATTACTGCAGACGATCCCCCACTCGACGGGTTTTTCGCCTCCGCTGTCCGCCCGGAGGGGAGGCCTCTTCCTTTCTTGCTGTCTGCCCATCCCGCAATGGGAGCATCGCCCCTGCCGTGTCAAGCAGCCTCCTTGTGGTCCCGCACGCGAAAATGTCATTGTGGGCCACGGGTCGCTTGGCCTGGATCGTTGATCGATGGTTTACCTCACTTTTGCGGCGAGCATGTTCTTCTAAGACGGAGTCGCCCATGGAATAGTTGTGCGCCAGCCTTTAACATCTCGCTCATCCCGGCGCCACCCAAGATTCCTTCGCGCAACAAGAAGGAAACCATTCTCGAGAAGCACGACGGGACTCCGAGCAAGACCTCAAGGTAGGGGACGGGGTGACCAGACGTACTCTCTGGTCGAGTCGTCCGCCCCTCGATCTCAGAGAACGGGTGCTCCCGCCCGCAGAGGAGACACCCTTGCCCGCAGAAAGTCGACGGCGATCGCCGCTCGGCGAGGCCACGCCGCAGCAGAGGTGGATGGCGGCAATGGCTTCTTCATCGCCCTGGTCGTCTGTTCGTGGTCTTTCTTCCCACCGATGGGCTTCCTCAGAGGACAAGGTGCCGAGCTCCCTTTTCTTCAGTAGAACCACCGCCGGACCATGGCCCTGTGGAGTCCCGAGCTTGGATCTTGGGGAAAGACCACTTGAGCCCTGTCCACAGGCGGAAGTAGAGGCACCCAACCACTGGTCCTTCCTGAGCGAAAAGGTCAAGTACCAAAGAAAAGCGAGAGGTTGGGAAGGATTCCCGTGAACCCTTCGCATGTATGGGAAAAGATGGCAGAGTGAGAATCGAGTTTGGCACTGTGTTTATGAGCTCTATCTCGCACCGGCGAGGACCGTGGAGAGGAATTCGCCTCCCGGGTCCACAGCCAAGAGGACATAATGCCTTTGTAGACGATCTGTCTGTCCCTAGGGCGTGGGCTCGGTTCTCGTGTCTGATAGCCGCCATGTGAATGGATCGAGCAGCCCTGTGTTCTCGAGCCCTTCATCCTTGCGGGCGACAACAAGGTTCTCCCAAGCTTGGCCATGGTGGTCACGGTGATTTCTACGAGGGGGCGAGGAAGTTTTCGCTTGAGCTCGAGATTTGGGAAGACGAAGAAGCCGATCGAGGACCCTTCAACAGACGTTGTGGTTCTGGGCTTATAGGTCGCTACCGACACCGAGTCCGCATCATGGGCGCTCAAGGGCATGTCGCCATGATTTGACAGCGCAGTAAGGCTCGGGCGGCGGCTCGAGAAGACAAGGTGTTTCACCAACCGCTCGTGATCCGTGATCGTGGTTCCAGAGATCAAGAGGCGCCAGTGTCAATCATCCATGGCTCGGCGCCACGCTTCCGCCTCGACTCAACCTCAGTAAATTCCGGAGTCGGTCTCGGCATGGAGCCTCAAGGTCGGCCCACGCCCGCCACGACCTTAAGCCTCGGCTAGCCGACGAGGGTCAAGGCCCTTGACCGGGTGAACACGGTCAACGGACCCCCACTCGAAGCTCGGGCGGCTTCGACCACGACCTGGTAAGCGCTTCGGGCGCCGACCTAGAGCTGCTATTCGAGATGCCCCCGCCGACTTGGCCGAGCGGGCTCTGCTCAGGTGCCGTTGTCCGCCCTGGATTTTGGATCAAGCGCTTGATCGGCGGTTGCTCAAGGAGCGGTCGTGAGGCAAAGCGCAAAGGCAAGAAGTCCTGAGCAAGCATCGCCAGCCTCAACGCATGAAGGCCACTTCGAATCTTCCCCAAAGGCATGGGAGTTATAAAGGCCATGGAAGCGCAGCTTTAGGGACAGAAGTCCACGAACTCACCACACACTCAAGAGCTTGAGCATTAACCATAGCCATTGTTGAGCTTAAGCGAAAACACCCCACTGCACTCAATCAATAGCAAAGAACATCGCCGCAAGGCGCATCGGAGTAGAGCTATTACTCGCCGGGCTCAACCAAGATAAACTCCTCGCCTCGCTCGTTGTCGCTTAGCTTCGACCTTCGCCGACACGACTTGATCCTTCGCTTGAGCCGAGCTCGTCCGGTCCCCGATCATTTAAACCCCCGTTTTTTTTTTGCGGTCGGGCGATCCCGGTCGCCGACAAAACTCTTTATCCCTCGCTCGTGGCATCCTAGGTAAATCTTCAGAAATACATCCTGCACTCATTGACCATTGGAACGTCTTCTATATTAACAGCCTTCATGCTATTGACCATCAATTGCTTGAAACTCCACCTTTCTACCATTTGGGCTCTCGACTGATACTACTCTTCATCCACAGTCTAACACTACCTTGTGCTTGGATAACCAATCCATTCCCAAAATAACATCTAGGGTCTAGGTATCCAATATAATTAGGTTCGCTAGGAACACTATTCCATTTATTAATAGTTTTACCCCAGAACATCCTACTTTAGTTCGGAGTTCTGATCCAGGGGATTGGACTAAGAGCATATACTTGAGATTCACAATCTCTAAATCATTCTTAGTAGCAAAACTTCGAGAAATAAACAAGTGTTAAGCTCCAGAATCAAATAAACTCAGAGCAGATAATCGAGTTGACCAAGAACTTACCCAACACAACATCCAAGCATTTTGTACTTCGCCACAAAGGATATGGTTGACTCGCCTCTCACAGCTGTTCGGGTGTGACTCTAGCTTGGGCACCCCTGCCTCCATGAGCAGTGTGTCCTTGCGTGTGGTTCCTGTTGAAGCGGACCGACGAATGCCTCCTCTCTTAGGGCAAGCATTGGCAAAGTGCCCTGCTCATTACAGCTTATAGCAAATATTTTCCACCATCCGTGAGTTTCTCCAGCTTGGTTAATGTACTCGTTGGTGTCTCGAGATGTCCACCAACTGTGTCGCGGTAGGTAATGGCGCTCGTACCACTTCCAAAGTCAAACCTAGTGAATCGCCGAGGTGTCATTCTCGCCTCATCGCCTCGATGATTTCCCCATCGTGCCATACGGCGCTTCCTGTTGTCTTCCAATTCTTTACGCTTATCCTCCAATATAAGAGCCTTATTCACCAGCTCTTGGAAATCAGTGAACGTGTGGGTAATCAATCCCACCTGTAATCCAGTATTGAGCCCCTTGATGAATCAGATCGCTTGCTCAAGAAGTTGCTACATCCTCTGGTGCGTAGCATGCCAACTGAGTAAATTTATTCAGATAATCGGCCACTAACTGGCCCCCTTGCTTCAAGTTTCTAAATTCTTCTTTCTTCAATTCCATGATACCTTCCTAAGACATGGTATCGACGAAAGCACCAAAGGAATTCCTCCCAAGTGATCTCTTAGGGATTCTCATGTGCAGCACAGAAATTCTCCCACCACTCGGCGGCTCTGCCCTCCAATTGATGAGAAGCATAAAGCACTCTTTCATTTCTCGCATTAATCGTGATAATGTGTAGTTTCCTTTCGATTGTCCTTAGCCAATCATCTGCCTCCAGGGGATTAGTGTTGCTTGAAAATGTGGACAGTCTTGAATAAGATCGTGGCTCATTGTTGATAGCTTGATTGTTGACAGCGGCTTGGTTGGTGAGTTGCTACATTGTCTGCATCAGTTGAGTTTTGGCAGCTAGAAAAGCTCCCAAATTCTCAGATATCGGATGTGTGGTGCAAAGTTGAGGATAGGTGCTTCATTTCTATTGCCTCCTCGCCGCAAATCGCTTCTCCCGCTCATTGCTTCCACGAGATGTTAACCATTTGTTGATTGCTTCAACGGTTAAGAGAAAATAGACAAGTAGGAAGAAATCTTATAAGGGGAAACAGGTGTAACTTGGACTCTCAAACCAATATTCTTTATTATAAATTTTAGTATGGTTACTCATAGGTGCCTACGGGTCACACAACACATACAGAACACGCACAAACATTCAACCAACATTTAGACTCAAAACAGTTCCGACATATAACGACTCACACCTAAGGGCAACCCTGAAAATAAAAAGACGCGACTCTAACATTTGAGTCTCAACACACAACCCACTCACTGCTAAGCCACCGGATGAGGTCCACCTGCAGACATCAATCAAGGGTGCTCCCAAGATCGGGCGACTGATCACCATGACTGCCACTGCCGCAGGTAGACGAACCATGGCCTCCAACACAGTTCTCGCCCGCCTCGCGCTTTTAGGCTCGCACTCTCCTCCGGTCCTCCGCCATGCTCCTCTCGCCTCCTGTTCCCCAAAGATAGAGAGCCTCCTCAAGCTCCCCGATCCTCCGGGCGGCAAGAACTCAAGTCTCCTGCAAGCTCGACCTAGCCTCCTCCAAGGCACGATACACAGCCTGAAGCTCCTACACAGTCTGATCCATGACCTCCTCCTAGCCTGCAGCGAATCTAGCAAGATGCACGACAGCTGTGTCACCCTCCTGATCAAGACGTCCTCCAATAGCTCCTCCCTCCTGAGGATGAAAACGGAACACCGTGTCCCGAAGCTCATCGGCGTAAGCACTACTGATCCTCCTCAATGCTAGGCGGCAGACTCAGATACCAAATTTCAAAGGTAGCCCTCCGACCGTGATAGTAGTGGGACTACCGCTCGCAATCTCGGGCGAGATAGTGATAGTGGTGATCATTCCACGGCCGCTCCCATTGACGATCCAGGTGTGAGCTTGATACATAGGTTGATCGAATCCTCCTAGTACCTGGAGCATCCTCCAAAGCTCCGCAGCATACCCTCCAAGACGCTCACAAAAAGTATGGATCCTCCTCATCCGCCAACAATGCACCTCGTTAGACCTAAATTTTAAAAATCATAAAGTAACAAATGTAAAATGCAGCATAGGTATGAAGTAAGAAGAAAGAGATTAGTCAAGATTTCATTGATAATCTTGTAAAATTTTAATCTTTAGAAAATAGTTTTATCTTCCTCGCCAATCTATCTAGGGTCAAGTCCTACAACAATATGGCTCGACACACTGCTCGGGACCCGAATTTGCAAATCCGACCCTTTGTGTATTCTCAAGACTAGTCCAGATCACACTAGTGCACACAAAGCAAACAAAGGTTAAAGTACCACAATCATACACAGTGGAATAATCATACACAGGGTTAAAGTACTTCAAACATGTATATAAACAAGTTGCACGACCTTATGGTCACTTTACAAATAGTCTGCCAGCAGGGCTTACATTAATCAAAGTATCGTGAAAATAAATGAAATAAAGCATCGTGGAGACCCATCACTTTGCCACAGGAAGCTGACAAGGCTTGCTCTCTAGTTCTCTCGCCTCGACAAACTCCTCTTCCCAAGAAAGCATAGACTCTCCTCCGTATATTGTTGTTTGCAAGGGTGAGTACACACCGTGACTCAACAAGTCATGCATGTAATGCGCTTCTATTACTACATGCATGGCTTATTACAAAGGAATGGTTCATTGGATTATTTTGCATTGAATCAACATTTTAACTTATTATTTATTTAGATGGAAAGCAAAAAACCATATAAATATAATAAGTTTCTCAAATTGTTTTTCCACATATTTTTGACACACATTCCTCGAATCAAATTTCACATTTATCCTCGCACACGCCCACTCATTCCCATTTTATTTTCAAGATCTACCCTTGACCTGTAATCCCGAAGCTCGCTCTAATTCCGCGCCACTGCTATTCGAATAGTTTTGACACACACTCTGCAGAGGTTGTACACTTTACCCACAAGATACAGTCGCTCACCACACAGATGATTGATCGTAACAAAGTTTTTCAGGAACTTCCATCGAAACCTATGAAACTCTCCAGATTACTCACGATATATGCAAGGCTAAGCAACTATTCACGGTCTAGCCTCCCGTGTTGGCATATCATTACATCCAACTATTATTATCACTTAGGGCAAGAAATGAATCGTGGCATATAAATATTAAAGTCAAGGTGGCAATAACAGATAGGTTGATTAACTAATCTACCCAAATTACTTAAATTCATTTTAATTAATTTAGCATGCATAGTTTGAATCAAAATACATTTTTAAAACTTAGGAGCAAAATGATCAATGCATAACTTGCCTTCAAACACAAGTTGATCCTGATCTCGAGTTGGTCTTGTGCCGAAATTCTCCTCAAGCTTTCCAAAGAAATCAACGCCTCACTCAAATAAATAAATACACAATAAATATAATTTATAGAGAGCAAGATTAACTCTAAAAATTTCAAAAAATTTAGTAATAAATAGATCTTGATTTTACAAATTTTTATAAATTGAATCACCTCAATCGGAGTTAAAACACAAAAGTTATAGACTTTCAAAGTTTTAAATAACAGAAAATCTTAAAAATCAGAATATCTGATTTGTTTTAATTATTTTTATACGAAAAATTGGGATTTATGATGTCAACACGACCTAATGATGACGTCAGCATTGAAATGAATTTTAGCCAAATATTTTTATATTAAAAATTATTTATGACTTCAGCGATGACGTCAGCATGACACGTGGCAGCCTCTCTCGCCGTGACACGCAAGGCAGCGTGCATACACCGGTCTATGGAACAAAGGCGGGTCTATGGTGGATCAAGCGGACTGCGGCACATGCACCAGCTGAAGCATGCATTGGCGTCACCCGGTATGGTCCAGCCAATCACCGATCGACACTCGGCATAATCAGAATAACCGAGACATAAATCAATCTCGTTCGTCCGATTCAAAACAAATGGCCAAGATTGATGCGATGATTCGACTCAGGTCTACCCCAGAGACAACACATGGCTTCTTTTCTACCATTGGATCCCAATTGAACGACTGAGATTAATCAGGCGACGTCGACAGAGACGGCGCCGCTGACTCCTCGATTTCCACGCGACACACGTCGACACGGGACTAGCCCGACGCGCGGCGTAAACTCGCCCGCTCAAATCAATAGGAATGGCCAAGATCAACCAAGGCATTACGGCTCTGGTCTACTGCAGAGGCGACACGCGGCATGATCGGAGACGACCGACACGCATCCAACGGTTACAACAACTACGCGACGTGGCAAAACGAACACCCTACGATCTAGATCTAACGGCTAAGACTAAACTAACACAAAGCTATGCGATGCAATCTAGACCGTTAATTAGATCCAACGGACGAGAAGTGAAGATGGGGTTTACTGTTTAATGGCGACGTGGCAAGATCCAGAGCGTTGCATGGAAATCAGACGGCTGATGGAGTTCGAAGTAGCGGCTATGGCACGGCGGTGCGGTTCTTGTTAGAGGGGAAGAAGACGACGCGGCAACGATGTTCTGCGGTAGCTCCGGCGACACGGGTTGAAGCAACGGGTGCGTCTCGCTGCGGGCAACTCGATGGTGACTTCGAATGCGGCGGAGATGGACCGGCGGTGGCGCAAAGAGCGGCGGAAGGTCTCGGGACTACGGCGAGCTCGTGCGACCGCTACGGGGAGTCTCGAGAAGAAAAAAATGGCACAAATGATGCGAAAGGGAGTGCTCTACATGGTGCACCAGGTAATGAAGGCGGAGAGAAGGCACATCGGCGTTAATGGTGCATGAAATCTCCGACCGTAACGCGCGGCGGTGGTGTTACCGAAAATGGTCGGTGAGGCGAGGTGGCTTGATCGTAACCGTCCACGCAGCAACGAATCGATGGCCACTGAAGCACACACGACGTGGCCTCCTCGGGACCGTCCGATCCAAATTGAATGTTGAATACCCCGAGCCGATTAGGGTTCTTTGGTGGGCCAACAAGCAAGCACATTAACAAAGTTTCTACCTAATATCGTTTCACACGCTTTTCCTCGATTTTTGAATAAAAATAATTCTAGAAATTCAATTAAATCCTTTGAGGCATTTAAAGTAGCAGAAAAATTCTAGAAAATATTTTGGAACATTTTGGACTCAAATAAAATAATTTCATTTATATTTTGCAAAAACATATTCATTAATTAATTAATTTCCAAAGAAAGGTTAAATTCCATAAATTCCAATTAAATCCAAATAAATTCCAAAAATTCTCAAAAATTCAAAATAACTTATTGAATTCAAAATAGACCAAATTTTGGGATGTTACATCCGCTGTGGAGTAGTCAAGCATTCACCGTGGCCCCCGCTTTACAACTTGTCGTCTGCTTTCCCATGGATGACATAAGGGTTCGCCGCCAAGTGAAGCTAAACGCTGGTGCGCCAGAATCTTCCATCAAGGTGACTTACGGCATGGCATTTCTGGTGGAGCAGGGCCAGACGTTCCACTGCAACGAGATACCCCCGGGTTACTCAAAGGTCGCGGTAGAGGAGGTGCTGAGCGGATTTGAAGAACTTCACCTCGATATTGCTGGAGGCGACGATATGACGAAGCTTGGACAGGCCCTCCACAATATCATCCTCTGGCGCAAATGGTACATCATATTTCCAGATGGTGTGGACGCGTCATCTCCACAACGACAACCCACACCTCCTCTAACGTCACCTCCACGCAATCCTTGCCGCAGAAAACAGAGCACGCCTCCACCATCCGCTCCACGCAAGCCCTACTCCACCACCAAAGATCTCAAACAAAAAGAACCCCCAGAAAACCACGCCCACCATCTCCTCCGAGGAAGAAGCTCGATAATAGAAGGGCTCCTCCACCGCCTCCCAAGAAGCCGAGTCCACCGATCGAAAAGATAAAGGAACCTCCAAAGAGGGCATATGATAGGACTAAGAAGGAGAATGACACGGTCATCAAAGCAGAATTGGTTGCACACTTTGCAAAAAAAGAAAAGCCAAAGCCAAAGGTACCAATTAATCCAAAAGCCGCGGAACACTTCGCGACATGCCGTGTAGAGCCACTGCCTGTGCCGTCCAACTATGAACGGACAATAATAAAGGCTACATGGAAGAATAAACGTGGTCAGGCTGCAGTGGCAATGAAGAAGAGAGATCAAGATCAGGAGAACCTCGAGAGATTTATGAACGAGGCAGAACTCAGTTCCACAGCTGTAGCTCTTGGATTAACAGATGATCTCCCAATGGCAAAAGTCAGATGGCAATATGAGTTGGGCCGGGAGCTGATTGACCCTAATGAGATAAAGGATCTGCCAACCAAGATGCGTCAATTTCATGAATGGTACATGACAGAGTCCGCTCAAGGAAGAACGATGCCCCCCCCATATCACACAAGACGATTTTTATTGTGGGGACAACAGCATATGGCTCAAATTCGAAGACTTCTACAATTTTTACCATGCCGACGCCATCAACATGTCTCATGAGCTGCTGGTGCCTGTAAGTGTCAAGCTCATACCTTTACCGTGTACTTCCTCGTACCATAAAATTGCAACTCTAATAACTTATCCCTTTCTATGTAGAATGGAGATACAACGATGTAGAAAAATGTAACATCTTCAACGTGGGCTTCATCGATCCGTAGATTGTTAACGAAGTTCGCTTTGGATGCAACCGAAAGGTCATTGAGGATTACATTCTCGATGCATTCTTGGGACAAGATTACAAACCGATATATCTTCGCCTTCAACTTCGAAAGCACGTATATATACAACCTCTCGTTTATCTTTTCCAAGGCATTGATAATACTACTAGCTAGTTACATATATGTTGCAATACATGAATAGATTTCACTGGATCCTTCTTATCATCAAGCTTGATAGTAGCCAGATTGTTGTTCAAGACCTAAAAAGGACTTCGATGGAAAAATATCAATATATCATTGACATCCTAAAATGTATATAGCACATATATATACGATAGTTTCCTTTATTATATTGAAATACCTTGCTAATTCCAACTTTGATAATTACTATTCATACTAACGATCACACAGCATTCGCAAGGTTCCAAAGAAGCAACAAGGAGCTTTCGAGAACTAATTTGATGTCCAAATAGGCACTCGAGCACGATAAAGAATATTAATATGCCGTAATGCTTTTTCATCCCAATAATTGTTTTCTTTTCAAATTTCATCGAGATTCTACAATGACTACCGAAACAACTTATGTGGCTATTATGTGTGCCAATATTTGCAAAGTGTTACCCACGGCGATGTGCCGACAAGCAACGCCAAGGTAGTGTACACATGTCAATTTCTTCGTACTTACACTTTAATTACATATCTAGAGATTTATTTACTTCCCGCTTTGTCAGCCCAACATCGATGTGCAAGGCGTGATCCCGCCGCACCAAGTTGCAGCAATCCAAGAACAACTCATCAGCTTATTGTCGACGAGATTGTATCCACCAAAGGCGAGTTCCACGCAAAGGGTTGGAGAGATTGTCCTAAAATAAGGACAGGTGAACTAACATCAACGTTGACCAAGGACACAAAGAGCGACACACGCAAGAAATGAGCTCAAGATTCACCCTTTTATTCTTTAAAACTTGTAAAAGTTGCTTCTATATGCTTATAATTATTTCATGTGTTCATCAACTTGTCCATTTTTTAGTCTTTTAAGTTCGTACTTTCGTGTAAATGAACCTGTAATTATCTGAATGAGTAAGCATGAATAATATATATTTAATTGTGTCAAAAAAACTCTTGTAGTTCTATTTATTTTTATTGTCAAAATCCATATCGAAAATCCCTCTCAAAACATATTCTATATTAAATATAATCAAAACACTATGCTGTCAGCCTCTTCACAAGCGGTTGCTTGTGGAAGGCCCTCATGTGGCGGCTACTTGAGCATGCCTGGACACCTTCCCAACTGCTTGTGGTGTCGAACCACAAGCGGTTGGGGGAACCGTGAGTGACACCCCTTCAGGTTTCACTCGCAGTTGCTTACAAGCGGTTCTAAAACCGCTTCTGAAAGCGGTTTCGAACCGCTTGTGGATGCCTGATCCGCAGTAGTGCATCTCGCGCACTCACACGCGGCTATGGGAAATGAGGCTTCTTTTTTCATTTAGATTTTCTTATCTATACCTTGAGCTCCCGTTGCTATAGCTCAGTTCGACTTAAGGTGTGCTAGGCCTGGGAGCTTAATACTAGAAAATGAAGACGAATGAACACAGAGTGGACATGCCAGTTACTGAATTATTTCAAACGTTTTATGTTGTTTAGTTAAAATCATCAGCAGAATTACTATTTGGTGTTTTTGCAACAATTAAAATCATTACAGTTGGTTCTAGTGATGATACAAAGTCTTTATATAGTGATGAGAAAGAGGTATCACAGTCAATTTTGGTCCGATTGTGATAAATCCCCATCACAATCAGTTCTTTTACCGATTGTGATGATGAGTGCTCATCCGAATTGGTTCTTATGTGGAACTGATTCTGATGATATGTTATCAGAACCGGTTCTAATGATAGGGTTATCAGAATCGGTTCCATATGAGAACCAATTCTGGTGACCTTGTCATCATAGTCGGCTCCACATAAGAACCGATTGTGATGACCCTCATAGGGGCGTGCCATTTTTGCATATTCTCCATAATAGCACATATTGACAGTATGCACATATAATATATCACATTCGCAATACTGAACATAGAATGCATATATCACATTCACAGAACACAAACACTTTAATTACAATACATATCACATTCGGTGACAATATACAATATACACATGCTTAACAATCAAGACACATGCATATATATATATATGTCACACTGACATATATAATTAATATTGTTTATATATGGACTAGTATAATGCTTCAGGATCTCTAAACCTGCCGTCCACCGATATAACTTGTAACCAGTACCACTAATATAAGTGATCTCATATATAGTTGAGTGCTTTGTTGTTTAAGCTTCTCTATATGATATTGATCTTCTGCAAAACAGAAATTAGTGCACTAAAGTTTTAAAATTTATATTTAAAAGGCTAAGTGTATTATTATGCATATACATATACCTTAGGGAAAAGATGTGAGCCGCCGACCACGATCAGCATGTGCTGTGTGACGTATAAGCCGCATAGGTAATCACTGCCCTGTTGATGACACTGTGAAGAAGCCACATAGGTCGTCACTGCCCTGTTGATGACACTGTGAAGAGAGAAAGAATTTAACACATGAAGATTACATGTCAGAAAAAATTAATCATATATATGCTAGGCACTTGTACCTTGAAGTGCTTATACTTCAGCTTCTTACCCTTTTTGTCATCGTGTGTCCCTCTTTCATCGATGTAGACCGAGAAACTCCTACATACATTGGAGAGATGCTATTGTGTCAAAAAAATGAATGTAGTTAAATTTAGAAAGTGTTAGGTTACAGTAATGTACTTACTACTCTAAAGGAGGCATGATTGCGTAGGTCATCGGTATCTTCTCGATCAAATTAAAAGTGTAGGTCATTTTTTCACTTGAAACAAGGATGAGTAGAACCCAATGGTTGCTTATTAAATAGTATGCAATGCAAGGAAATAAGTTCACGTACGGTTTAAGTGCGTACATGTAATTGAAGGGTAAAGTATTACTTACTTCTCGTGGTACGGGAATAAAATGAAGTCCCTCTTCGACTGAGCATTCAATGCCCCCTTGATATAGCCGGCAACGAAGTCTGGTTAAAGCCATGCCATGGTCGTAGACACCAGCTCGAGGTCGACGAACCTAACTAGGTGTTGATTCGTCACAGCGCACTGCCTTATTGCCCTATAACTCATATTGAACGTTAGAAAGAATAATACAAAATCCTAGTCATCAGGTGTATGGTGCGTTACTCACAGCGTCCAAGATCGTAAGGTAGAAATATCAATAGCTATCAATTGGTGCACACAGAACAGATCCTCAAAACTGACTGGGAATGTCCCATGTTCGTCGCAGTGGAAATGTCCCTTTCTATACCTCACAGTGAAGTCGACTCTATGCTCTTCCTCTTTGACCCTGTCAATGTACCATCCATGGAGCATGCAAATAAACTTGCCTAGATCATTCAATAGGTTGGATGCAATTAGGGGTTTTTCCATGTATGTAGGCCTGAAAATCATGTTGGGTCTTCTTATTGTCTACTGACTTTTATTTTTGCACAGAAGAAGTCTTCAAGGTCGGGGCAAGGGGTTTTTTATGTGTTGGAGGGGGCACTGTAGCCTCTGTTTGCTTTGCCTTCTTTGAAGGAGTCACCGAGTCCTCCAGCAGTTCAGTGGCTGTTGTACTAATCCTTTTACATGCGAGCTCTGCACTTTGTGTAGGAGCAAGAGCAGGAGCAAGCACAGGTATGGTAGGAATCTACGATGCACACGCATATGTAACTTGTTGAAGTACTACTGGAATAGTAGAGAAAATGCAGGGGATTTTTACCTTGATCAGTATGACACCTGTCGTGGGCCACTTGATGAACGACATGCACGCCTACCTGAGAGTGGTGATATCTTCATTGGGGGAACTGCAACACATGTGATACGAAGTCTTTATGGACGTAGTCCACCTGCACCCTCATGTAGTCCTTCCCCAAAGGCTGACCATAAACAGTGTCAGTCTCCTTGTATGGAACTGCAACCCTACGAGCAACCTTGATGAAAAATCCGTTCTTTGTCAGGGTGAGCTGGCACTTGGCAGGCGCCTGCAAGAAGTGCGCAACTTGAGAAAAAACATTATGGGATTTACACTTGTAGCTTTAAGTTAGGAAAAAATTAATTATTACCTTTAGTTGGGGACCAGTGTTATCATTTTTGGAACTGCAGCTACTGGGTCGAGGCACAGGCTTCTCTACGAGAGGCGAGGGCATCTGGCTCTGACTCTAGGAGATCATCGCCATCATCTCGGCCCTCAGGTGCTCCTCACGTGCCATCATCTCCCCCTTATCTCATCGTCACGTGCCATCATATCCCTCCTCATCTCCTCCTTGATCTCCTCCCTCAGCTGCTCCCTAAACGTGTCCTTGAGGCACTCCGTACGTACCTCCCATGATCTTGATCTAGCACTCACAGCTTCATCTTGGAAGTATGACTTTTTCATATGCCCCGCCCTTATGGCAAGCACCTGGCCCTTATGGTTGGGCTTCCTGATTGCAGACGACAGGATGTCATTCGACCCTTGGCTCTAAAAGGTCCCCTGCTCTTTCTGCTGGCTTACCTCCTCCTGCAATAAGCGAGTATGAATTAGATCTAAAATACAAGTTGAGTCTACTGCAATGTACTATGTAAATGTCTTACGATGGTGGAGACAATGTGCGTGGTAGCGAGGTTTGCAACTACAAGCTACCCGTCGGTAGTTTTCTTTGTCCTCGTTAATACCTAGTCACGTGCTCGCTCCTCACATATGTGGGAGTAAGGCATCGCCGTCCCGAAGTTCGCACACTCCTCGGCTAGTCGCGCCCACTCTAACTTCTTCCCCTCATAGCCGCCTGTACCAAGGTAGTGCGACTGCGTGTTATGCCTCTGGATAGCGGTGTTTCTCTCTCTTAGTTGCTCTGGCTCAGGCATGCTCTTCATCCTTGTGAACTCCTCCCAAACATTAGGAGTCACGAACATATACCTCTCGAATGGTGTATGGCCTTTCAGCATGTCCTCACTGTGCACGAGAACCCTGAAGTGCCTCAAGGTCATACCCATCCTCTTCAAGGCGTACCGCCTCGCGTTGCATTCATCTTTCTCCTCTATAATCCATTTGCCCTTAACCTCGTCCCACAGCCGACTATTCTGCTTGGCACTGACTTCCTTCAATTCTTAACCGTTATGGGCACTTTCCCGCCAATTGGCCGAGAAATAACCAAGACGCCTCTTGTACTTGGAAGGACCCGTGTGCACACTCGTGTCATTGAAGTGGAGAACTCATGTATTCTCCCTCAGGGCCTTTTGTTTGGTCCCCTGCCTTCACAACTTACTTGGCCCCTCCACATTTGGAACTTGACTCGGCTCAACACTTGGAATTTAGCTCAAGAGCACCTTTTACTCTATCTGGCAATGAGCAGATGCTCTCTAATTGCGATATTTTGATTTTTTTTATCTGACGTGGTCATATATTTGATATGAGAGAAAGCAATTCGTAGCTATTATGTGAACTTGACAATAAATCATGTGAAGCAATAACTGAATGGATAATGCATAGCATGTAATTATTCTAGCATATTGCAGTAAAGTATGAGATGAACAAATGATCTTCAAGAAAGTATATCTGTTGACCAACTAAATACGTACCAACGATAACTCGTAATCTCTAAATAGGTTAGGTCCTAATCCCATTCGAGGATATGTGGTTCAGGCAAGTTCCTAAGCCGTTGTATAACTTCAGAGAAAATTTTGGCAGCATCTCCCCACTGTTCTCTAGGTACATGTCTCGACAACAGGTCAAGAGGGGTGTGTATCCAGAGAACACCAGGGAGGCGGTACCGAAATCTACTCTAGAGTTGTACAACAGCTCAGAAACTTGCCCGAACCACATATCCTTTAACTGTCCAAAAAACGTGGACAATTCAAGACTGCTCCCTTATAAATATGCCATTTCATTCGGCATATTTATAAATAAGCACCCTCGAATGGGAGACGTAGGTTACACAACCTAAACTCTAACATCATGTTGAGATAAAAAAAATAAAGGCAATATGCCAAAAATAAACACTTGTAATATGCCGAAAATAAACTGTAACATAGGATCAAGAGAAATTGCATTAGCCACAGAAATTGTAACATATATGGTGCAAAGAGAGGATTGTTGCAATTAACCCAACTAGAAATCTCAAAACAATAAATTGTAGAACAAGTAAATTTTACTCGTCATTTGCAAGCCATCAACAGGTGAATTCCATAAAAGTATTGTACTAAGCACTATTCTATTGTTCTGTTGTCGGGACTTGAATTTCACCAATTCGAACCCACTGTGTTTTACCGCACTAGTCCTAGGATCAACGCTAGTGCACACAGCTTAACATCGGTAAGCATCACATTATACACAACGATAAGAATAATAAGACTTCCTTTATTTAATATAACTAGTGTATGAGCTTACATTATTCAGCCACATGGGCTAGACCTCAGACAAATGCAGCGGAAAGTAGCAAAAAGACGTAGATGTCCCATCAGCACACCACAGGCTGCTGACGAGGCTTGGCCTAGTGACCCGTGTCCACCTGAAAGTCCTCCAATATCGGCGATGATTCGTCCACTGTTGTTGGTTGTTAAGCAAGGGTGAGTACACCAACACGTACTCAACAAGTTGTGCACAGAATGCAATCCTTTCATAACTATATGCAGGCTTATTCCAAAGGAATGGCTAAGGTTTACTTGCAGTAAAGCAGCATTTCAAAACACATATATTACGTAGATCGAAAAGATAGTAAAAACAAATAATAACAGTAAGTAGATTCCAATGTTCTCAAATCAACCCAAGTGTCCATCCTAAGTCAAGTTCCATTATCCATATGGCATCCTGCCATCCCAAACAGTTGTCCATTTTAATTAACTAACCCTTGACTGTAATTCCTGAGCATTGCTCAATACCGTGAGCACGGCTATCCGAATAGTTTGTACACCCTGCAGAGGTTATGCACTTTACCCACATGATACAACCATGCACCACACAGGCGAATGATCATAAAAAAGCCTTTACAATGCATCCTCTTAACCCAGTGCATACCCGCCGAGGTTTCAACACCAAGGGTTACACCACCACAACAGGCCCCCTCTTGCGCCATGTGAGTTTTCTCCGCACACCCTGACCACACCACCACGATAGCACTCAAGCTAAGCATTTGCAAATTAGTCACCTAGGTCGCCCCATAATGTATATGTGGTTGCAAGGTTGACTCAGACAAAGGCTCGCAGTTAAGTCCTTAGGATTGATTAAAGCAAGACTTACACATACCCTCTGCCCATCGGGCCCACCCTGGCACACTTGCCCTTGCCACTTGCTTCAATCTAAGTGATTACCAAACCCAGTTGATTACCAAGCATCACATGCTATACAGAATTCAACCTCGTTGTGTGACTTCCTCGCCACGACAACTCAATCTCTTTGTGTGACCACACATGACACACATATTCATATCATTGTTCCAATAGTCCATTAATCAAGATTATTAAATAGTAATTCATGAACATGTGATGACGTAGCATGGCTAAGCAATTCTATTCCGTTCTAACCATCCATGTTGATTTCATTATTAACCAACTATAGTAACCAACCTAAGGTGACAATGAAGCATGGCATACAAATATCAAGGTAGGGTATAACTCAATGGGTATGATAGCTAATACCAAATTTAAGTTGAAATCATTTATACGCATAAAATAACTTGCAATAAAGTAAAGCAAAATAGCAATTTTTCCTAACATGGGTTCGACATGATCAAAACACAACTTGCCTTGCTTAAGCTCCTGATCTTGCTCCGAAGATTGCTCTTGAAAAATTAATTTCTTCCTCCGAAACCTCGCTCAACTCAACGTCTACGCGAATCGAGAAGAAATAGCAAATAAACACCAAAACTAAAGAACAAATAAAATCAAAAATTCAAATAAAAGCTACCATTAGATATATCTCAATTTTACAAATTTTTAGGAATTTGAATCACCTCAATCGGAGTTCATATGCAAAAGTTATAACATTTTGAAGTTTGAAATTCCTAAAAATCCCTAAAATCATAAAATCCGAATTAATGGAATTATTTTTATAAAGGAAATTCTGATTTTTCCCGCCCTGGCTGTACGGATGAAACGTGGCCTAATCTGGACTGTATAAATCTAATCTAACGGCTGCCATTTAATCTAACACGTGGCCGCATATCAACCCTTGGATTTAGATCTAATGGTAAATATTACCCGAGTACTTTTACTGTTGACCTAATGACGTGGATTAATATGGGCCTCATATCCAAAATCGGATGGTCAAGGTTAACCCGAGCGGTTTACTGTGCGTTTAATTGACGTGACGCAACCGTAACCCTTCGATCTGAATCGAACGGTGGAAACATACCCGTGTCGCTTGCTATTCATCGGGCGATGTGGATTTATCCTCGCCGCACGATGATGATCCGGCAGTTGATACTTCTCCCGAGCGGTAATGGAGGCGCGGCAACTTGAATCCACCAAATATGAAGACGAATAGCGAAGCCGACGGCGTTTTGGCGCTTCCCATGATTTAAGAACCGGTGAAACAGCTTATGCGTTAAGTCGATTTAATCCGAATCTGACTTCAACACGGCGAAAGAGTATCCCTAGCGATGGCTATGATGCGGCGAAGTCCTCGGCATCCGGCGAAGCTCAAGCGGACTTCTCGGCGTTCCTCGACGGTGGCGCAAGAACAAAAAATAAGCGGCACTGGATGAACCTCGAAAGGTCTTGGGGTCCTTAAATACCAAAGACGGCGTGGAGAACAAGGAAAGACGGGACGGCAAGCGGCGGAGTTGGACTCTGAGACGGCGGAGAGGAGTCCTTCTCGAGACGATGAGCCACACGCATTTATCCTCATCCAACGGCTGGGATCAAAGATAACTCCGAACCCAGATCGCTGGACGAAGACCGCACGATGAAGATCTAATGGTTCGTAATGGTTAGGGTTCCATAATTGACGTATAAGATTTATGGCCCTTGATCCCGATCCAACGCCCGCTTTACTCCTCCCATTTCACCGCTGGTCCAAGACAAGAATGGGGCGGGCCTAACACTGTTTCACGGTAATTTCTGGATTTTTCCATTTAAATTAATTCAAGAAATTCATTTGATTTATTTAAAGCAATAAAAATACTCTAAAATTCCGGAAAAATGTCAAAAATACTTTGAGACATTCTGGACTTAAATAAAATATTTTTGGTAAAACTTTATTTTAAAATTTTCTTTTTATACTTATTTCTTAACAAAAGGTAATATATTTTAATTCAAAATAATTCAAATAAATCTCAGAAAATCCAAATAAATCCAAAAAATTCACAAAAATCATAAGTTGCAATAAAATAATATTTAATAATTGAAAACTCAAAAATTGGGATGTTACATATGTCCATCCATCCTTTCCCCTAGAAAATAATGATCGTGCATTTGCCTTGAAAGATAAAAGAGGCTTACTGCATTGGCTGGTGTGTTAGAATAACTCTGTAATTCATTTACCTTTCTAGAGAAGTGCAGTCCAGCGCTATAGATCGCAGGTCAACAGCAATACCTTAAACAAAAAGAAGATTACTTAGTTGAAGAACAAAATTAAAAAACGTTGTTTGGTACTATAGATTGTAGGCTTGGAGCAACACTTTAAACAAAAAGGAAACAATTCAGTCCGAAAGACAAGCAAAAAACAGGAGCCTGAAACATAAAAGGAAAGATGATAGCAGCAGGAAAACTACGAAGAAAAAAGTTTTGTTTCATACTCTGGACAGGTGCAGAAGTATTCCTGATTGTTAAGAACTTTAGGTAAGATGTGTTTTTGTGTTCTAGATAGACAAAAAACTTTGTAGTTCTAAGCATTGTAAAAAACGATACGAAAAGGCACATAATCTGTAAAATGAAGCTTTGAAAATTTGTCAGTACCACTGCTAGAATAGGTACACCTAAAACTTTTTTAAAAATGAAAAAGGTTATAAAGGATTGTATATTTGTTATTTGAGTTAGGATTTACTGCTTGCAGTTGGTGCTTGGTATGCCAAAGCATATAAGATAATCAGAGTTGCTATAGGCACCAAATGTACAAAACATGCTATAGCAATTGTCTATTACTATGTATTATTGCTGCATAAGCTTTGGTAAAGACCAAGTATACCTGTCTTTGTTTTCTTCCATTAGTTTCTTTCAAATTTAGTACAATAGCATAAGCATCAGCACTAATGCAGTCTATCATTTGGACGTCTTTACCAGCTTGGCTACTGACAACATAAACATGATAGCAATATTCTTTTCCATAAACATAAATCTGATCGTGCACCACTCTTAAGGACATATCCAATGCATACCCAATACCAGGATCAATCAATCTATATGCTGGTGAGGGGAGGAGGCGCCAGAGTGGGAAGCTGGTCGCGGAGGCCGAGGCCGCTAGGGTGGAGGATGCGTCGGTGGGGGGAGGAGGCGTCGGAGCGGGAAGCTGGTTGCGGAGGCCGAGGCCATGTCGGTTGGGGGAGGATGCAATCTAGGGTTTGAGAGGGTGGGCTACCAGTGAGGAAATGGCGTGGGAGGAAGAACCGAAGGGTGCAAACGCGATTAAAGTTGTACAAGCTCAGGCATTTTGTGTCGGTTTGGGAAGAAAACTGATTCAATGTGCATATAGTATCTGTATTGGTTTCTATAATGAACCGATAATAATAAGAAGGCACTATCTGTTTCAGTTTCCATAATGAATTGATGCTTATGACAGATACAACTAACAACTATCTGTATTATGAAGAATCGATAGTAATAATTATCTGTATTGTTTTCCAACAAGAATCGATACTAATAATTGTTACTATTTGTATTGGTTTTAATAAAGAACCGATACTAATAAGCAAGACCACTGTGTGTATTGGTTTTTATAAAGAGCCGATACTAATAAGGACTGTATTGACTGAGACCACTACTTGTATCAGTTTTCATAAAGAACCGATACTAATAAGCATTCTATGTAATATTAATCTGTATCGGTTTTCATATTGAACCGATAATAATAAGCGCTTGATGTACTGAGACCACTATCTGTATCAGTTTTCATAAAGAACCGATACTAATAAGCGTTCTATGTAATATTAATCTGTATCGGTTTTCATAAAGAACCAATACTAATAAGTGCTATTTGTATCGGTTTTCATAATGAACCAATACTAATAAGTGCTATTTGTATCGGTTTTCGTAATGAACCAATACTAATAATAAACTTTATCACACATCTGCAAGTTCTGAATTTTCAGCATTTCATCCAAGAGAGGAACGGCCATAACTTTTTTATACATTGTTGAAATTATTAGAAATTTTGTGGAAATATATTTTAGGATATTGGAAAGCTTTTCATAAAAGAATTTTTTTGGAAAAAGAGACCTAATTCAAGAAATACGTTGAAATTCATTTCATTGACATGATTTGTGCGTAAAGCGTAGAAAAGTCAAAAATTTTTCAAATTAATCCCGAATTGTATGAAAATTTCCATAAATGAACTTTCGACTATTTACAAGCTTTCCCAATAATAATTTCATCTAATGGAATTTTCTTTCACAACATATGGCACAAAGTGCTATGTAGGCATAAAGAGGAATTGCATTTCCATTAAAGCCTCCAAAAGCAATTCACCTTGGATTTTTACTCTAAAAGCATTGCAAAATATTTTACATATATAATGGAACAATGAGATTAACAACAAACATTACAATAGTCCATTTATTTACAATACTGCCCTTCTTGATGATCTACTCGCATGTAATTGGTTCCATGTGTATCGTTGTCGACCCCACTAAGACAGGCCCCATCCACAAACAGAGGTATTTCATTGAATTGATCGTATTCTTCTTCATCTACGATATTTTCAACACCAATGATCCACCGCTTGCCATAAAGGACGATGTGCAACCTCGGATTGGCCGGATCACGCATGTAGAAGACTTGATTTGCTTGCTTCGCAAGGATGAATGGGTCATCTATATAGGCGAGTCTATTGAGATCCATAAGAGTAAAACCTCTCTTGTCGACCTTCACTCCATGTGGAAGTCCTACCCACTTACATCGGAACAATGGAACTTGGTATATTCCATAATCGAGCTTCGAAATTTCTTCAATTATCCCGTAGTACAAGTTCATTGCTGTTGAGGATCCTCCTTTCGAGTGATGTTCATCAAACAAAGCATCTATGCTTCCACTACTATTTTGAACAATACTCTTGGCATCCTAACTTTTAGTGTAAAAGGTGTACCCATTGATATCATACCCCTGCCATGTCTGTACATTAAATCTAGGTCTGTTATCCAACCATTTGATATTCTCACTAATGGAGACCTTCGCCTTTTGTTTAAACCATCTGAGAAATCTATTATTGTGTTCTCGCGTGATGGAAAGCTCATCCATATGTGGATTCTCTTCCCATAATATCAATTTGTGCTACTTAATGTACCCTGCAACTTCTGCACTATGGTGCAAGACTGTCAAATGCGCTTTGCAATACATATCAAATCGTGGCCTTGTTAGTTTCGACCCAACAGTTCCTTTACTAGCAAGTCTGCCCTCATGGTGAGATATAGGAACACCGATTGCTTGTCTTTTTCTGAGACAGTCCATGCAGAACTCAATAACCTCTTTAGTCCCATAACCTTCAATAATACTACCCTTAGGCTTCGACTGATTCCTCACGTATGACTTTAATATACCCATGTAGCTCTCGAAAGGATACATGTAATGTAGGAAGGCAGGTCCACATATCCTAATCTCTCTAATAAGGTGTACTACAAGGTGGACCATCACATCAAAGAAGGACAGGGGAAAATGCATCTCAAGGTGACATAGAGTCTGCACCAACTTACTCTGTAAGTTGTCCAGCAAGAGATCACTTTGAAGAAGCTTTGTGATTGCGAATCTTACATCCTCTAGCAAAATTTTTCTAATTGCAACAGGGAGTATTTGAGTCATCAAGACATGGCAGTCGTGGGATTTCATCCCAACCAACTTCACATCCATAGACAGGAGCTTCTTAATATTTGCGGAGTAGCCCGATGGAACTTTAATACCTTGGAGACACTTGCAGAGGTCTTCTTTCTCCTTCTTGGACAGAGTGTAGCATGCAGTGGGGATGTACGCATTCCACACCATGACCCCCTCGTTCCACAGTTCTACCAAATCCTCGATCAGTGGAGCAAGGTACACATCAATATCATTTCTTGGCTTTTGGGTCCCAAGATTAGCAACGACATTATGATATACTTCTGCTTCATGAATAGTCAAAGAGGGAGATTGTAGATACACAACAGAACTGGGCAGGTACTGCGACAACTGCTCATATTACCAAACGGATTCATTCCATCCATACTCAAGCCAAATCTTATGTTTCTCATTTTGGCATCAAACTCCTCATATTTTCAATCGATGTTTCTCCATTGAGCCGAATCAGCAAGATGTCTTAGCTTGGTATCTTCCTTTCGAGACTTATAATGCCAACATAACAATTTTGCTTTTCTAAGATTTACAAACAACTGCTCTAAACGGGGAATGATAGGCAAGTACCACAATACCTTAGCCAGTGCACCTTTAGTGACTTCTTCACTATCATCGGTCCAGCTCTTACGCTTCTTGTCATTACATTTCTCCTTTTGTATATACCAGGGCACATTGTAAACTAGACAAATGTGCAGCTCCTGATGCACTTTACAGTAGAAGATGCAATCATTCGGATATGCATGTATCCTTTCTATTTCCATTCCCATGGGACATAGTAGCTTCTTCGCTTCATAAATGCTTGTTGGTAACTCGTTTCCCTCCAGAAGCAGATCCAATCGAAGAACTAGAAGTGCATTGAAATTTGTATCTGTCTAACAGTGTTTTGCCTTCAGTTTGAACAATGCAAGGACTGAACCCAGCTTGGTGTATTTCTGCTTTGCAACCTGAGAACAACGGTTTGGCATCGTCTTCTATTAAGCTTTTAAACTTTTTAAACTCTCTTTCCGTGTAATTTCCCTCCAAATTTAGCTACAACTCGTCATTGGGTTCCACCATGTCTTCGTTGCATACTGAAAGGGTACTACCAGTCTCCCCGTGATGGATCTAACATGTGTAATTGTTAGTGATATGCCCTAGAGGCGATCATGTGAGATGATTGTATCATACGTCTATGTTCATGTACTTATCGGGCCCATGAATAAATGTCACCCTTTGTTCATTGAGTATGACTTAATTGTGAAACATATTGGTTATATGATATTATTCTAAACGATCCTCGGTCATATATCATTATGTGGGACAATAGTGATCGACCAAAGACATGTATTGATTGATGGTAATGTTTCACATACCATAGATATGGAGATATCAAATCAATAATGTGGGCACATGTTAGAGAACATGGGGTTGGATAGACCCGCTCCGAGACACTGATGAGATTGTTATCTTAGAAGTGCCATCAGGGTGTAGTCTCGAGTGGTATACCTATACGATCCTTTGACCTGAGATTCTTATTGATTCTCAGCATGTGTAATTGTATACTTTGGGGCTATCAAATGCTTCTCCGTAACAGGGGAGTTATAAAGGTAGCTTACGAGTATGCCATGAAACATGACGTGAGATATAAGAGATCAAGATGGAATTTGCCCCTCCTTGATAACAGGAGAGATATCTCTGGGCCCCTCGGTGTGGATGGATAAGGAAAAGTGCATGGTCATGCCAAAGTGATTAAAGTGTTAATCACGAATTATATCCATTACATTGACGAGTGAATGGGTCGAGCTACCACAAGGATGGCACGATCTTGCCTTGAGCTTGACCGGTATCGCGTGGCAAAAGGATCCAGATATGAGTATATCAAGGTTCACCAATACAATCACTTTCAGCATTCGGGGACAACATGTCCCGCTAGGAACCATCGTTGTCCGATGGTCTCAAAAGATGTTTCGTGGCCATGGCCGTTTGCGCATGAACCTAACGGGTCGCACACTTAATGGGTTGGATCATGTCTGATGGATTGGATCCATTAGTGGGTTTACACGGATTTGGATCCTCTGGCGTCTTAATGGATTTCTCAGAGAAGATCCATTAGTGTGAGTCCTAGTGGGCTTCTACCGTAGAAGGCCCATTAGTGCACTCTATATAAAGGGGGTGTGGGGGTGTGCAGCCATGAGGTTCTCCCCACCACAAACCCTAGCCGTCGCTGCATCCCACCGCCCCCTAAACCCTAGCCAAGACGCATGGGTGCTAGCACAATGTGCGGTGATCCTACCTCGACGTGTGGATACCGGAGAGGCGCTGTTGCATCCGCCTTCGGCAGATTGGCGAGAACGTCTACTTCTCTACTGGCGTTGCGCGATCGCGAGGAGGAGATGATCAACTCCGCATCTACTATCGTGACTTTGGAGTACGTGGGGCGCTTCACCCACTCTTCTTCCGCGCTAACGTGCTCCAAGGGTAATGATCCATGATCCACTACTCGCATGTATCCTAGTTGAATGCGTAGAAAATTTTGTTTTCGGCTAGCGTAGCATACGCGTTCTCCTACAGTAATTCCTCACGAAGCCACATCGAATCAGGTGGTCCTCAATTTGAGCTGAGTTATTAAATCTCCTGAGATTGGTGCAATCAATGCAAGGACAATATATGAAGTTTACACCCATCTTCACCATGTTTTTTTCTATAATTTTTTTGAGCTCCTTAACACCCCTCTGAAATTCATCACTCACACAGCTTTTCTGATACATCCATTCCTCACGGTCCATCTGCAATTACACTTCGCACAATAAATTAAGGAAAAACTAGAGTGGCAGCTAGCTAGATATTTCAAATATTGAGATATTATTTCAATTAATATTAAGTTTGCAAAATAGAGAACAAGTTTCAAGATATATAAATGCACTCCCGAACGATAGGTAGCTTCTTCCTTAGCTAAGAGTTTTCAATTCCCTAGTTAGGAGACATACATTGCAAATTTCAACAGTGATATCGAATAAACTAATTATATAGTACAATGGCTTGCAAATCTTTTTGACTTCAATGAAACAAAATAAGGGTACCATCGATTACTTCTAATTTTTAAATAGGTTAGGTCCTAATCCCATTCGAGAATATGTGGTTCAGGCAAGTTCCTAAGTTATTGTACAACTCTAGAGAAAATTTTGGCAGCAACTCCCCGTTGTTCTCCAAATATACATCTTAACAACAGGTCAAGAGGGGTGTGTACCCGAAGAAACACCATAGGGAGATATTACCGAAATCTACTCTGCAGTTGTACAACAACTAATCAAGAACTTGTCTAAACCACATATCCTCGAACTGTCCAAAGAACGTGGACAATTCGAGACTGCTTGCTTATAAAAAGCCATTTCAATCGGTATATTTATAAACAAGCACCCTTAAACAGGAGACGTAGGTTCCGCAGCCTAAACTCTAACATTCATCATGTGACAGCAACAATATAATTCTAGATTAACATGAGAGCGCTACAAATTAAGATAATTAAATAATTGTGTGCTTGTCAAATGAAGGGTGTGAAATCTGATAGGATATACACAATACTAGTGCAACCTAAACATTCTTTGTGACATATCGAAATTATGTAGTGCAAAATTGAAGGGATTTGAAGGAATGCTTACATGAAGAAAACCATAAATTCTGCAAAATGAGGGGAAATCTCCTTCAGCTAGGCTTCAAATTTACCCTCTTAACACCCACCCTTGAGGATTTCAATTTTTCTCACCCAAATATTGCTTCCAATCAGAGAATATGAGCTATTTTCTCAGGTGACGGTAGAGAAATCTCCTCTAAAAAACAGAGGAGAGTTCAGCCTAAGTGGTATAAATAACCTAGCGAGGCACATCAGAATTGGTTCTTACTTAAGAAGCGATAGTGATGTTCATACTCGTCACCATCGGTTTCTAAATAAGAAGCGATAGTAATGTGATTATACACATCACAATCAATTCTTATGTGAGAAGCGATAGTGATGTGCACGAACATCACTATCGCTTCTTTAGTAAGAACCGATTGTGATGTGCACATTCACATCACAATCGGTTCTTGTATTAAAAGCGATAGTAATGATCATACACATCACTATCTCTTCTTACAAAAGAACCGATTGTGATTAGTACGTGCACATTACAATCGGTTCTTTTGTAAGAAACGATAGTGATGTGTATGATCATCACTATCACTTCTCATATAATAACCGATTGTGATGTAGACAGTTCTACATCACAATCGCTTCTAACCTTAAAACTGATGGTGATTATTTTTACTACCCCTCCTAAGTCGTCTATCACAATCATTTTTTCCTAAAAATTTAAGAACCGACCCAGATGAAGCGATAGTGATGTACAATTCTATAGTAGTGTGTCTAGTTGCTAGTTGCATTTTTCTTCGAGTAATTCTGGTTGAAGTTTACCCCATTGGATGAGCATAATGGATTTAACGATCAACGGCGAGACACATGAAGAGATGGTTGCGCTAATGTGAGAACATGCGATCGAAACTACACCAAAAGAGAGAAAAAAGAAAATCAATGGAATCATTATCTACAGATCGTGGAACTTGTGGATGAAAAAAATTAGAAGAATATTTGAGAATAACAAAAAAAATAGAGAATGGCTAGTGTGGGATATGTGTGCCCAGGTGTCTGCATGACAGGCCGATAAAGCCCAGCTAGATATAGGTGGGTCGGGCCGACTACAAGAAGGCAGAAGCCGTCCAAGACACGCATGACAGGGAAGTCCTAGAGGTAATAACGGACTCGAGATAAGGAAAGAGAAGATAGCAACCCAGACCGTTATGATATGGATAGGAATAGGAGTTGTAATCCCCGTCAGATCCCAGTAGGATTCTCTCTTGTAACCGCCTCCTATGTTATATAAAGGAGGGACGGAGAACAACAACATACAATCTCATTAGCGATAGCTAGCCACATATAATTCCAGAGCACAGGACTAGGGTATTATCTCCATCGAGGGAGCCCGAACCTGTATACATCCGATGTTCTTGTGCTACCATCACGTTTGGGTCCGGCGTCTAGCCCCTTTTTCATTATTGTCGGTAACAAACGTCGACAGTTGGCGTGCCAGGTTGGGGCTGCGCTAGGATCAATCGCAGCAAGCAAGATGGCGATCTCAGAGGACATGGCCGTCTTCGCGCCGTTCCAGGCATTCCGCTTCGGAAGCCTGGATTTCGTCGCCAACAGTTCCGGCCAGCTCTCCCTCTCGGATTCGGATCAGATCCAATCTGTAAGTATTCTTGATACTTCTCCGACCAAGAATAGGACTCGGATGGCTGCAAAACCACTCGGATCCGAAGGCCAGTTCCGCCTGTCCTCTTGTTCTCCTGATCCAAAAGACGGGACAGAAGGATTTCAGGACTTTCGCGGGATTTTTGTAATCGAAGATTCGCGAATAGATTCCCAGCAACAGAAAGACGCTGCGGAGGCAGCGGAAGAAGATCGCCTTCGGCAAGAAGCCCGTGCAAAGTCTCTTCAAAATAGAGGCCGCAATGTCAATGAAGAAATCCTGCAGACAAAGGTGGGAAATCAATCGGTTTTCCACACCCCTCAATAGAATATCGTCGCGTCCAAAACGCTGTTCGACACGTTGGGGCCTCTGTTGGGTTCTGATAGCCCCCTTTTCATTATTGTCGGTAACAAACGTCGATAGTTGGTGCGCCAGGTAGGCTTTCGAAGAGCTCAAGACATTCTTGTCATCGCCGCCAGTAGCGGAAAGAGGAAGGGCACCTCCAAAAGGTCTAGCGGCCGATTTACTTCGTCAGCGAGGTGCTGGGGGAATCCAAGGTACGATACCCGCAGGTGCAAAAGTTACTATATGCCGTATTACTTACCTCGCGGAAACTCAAGCACTACTTTCAAGAGCATTCAATTTCTGTGGTTTCCACATTCCCGCTGGGAGACATACTCCACAACCAAGAAGCCACCGGGAGAATTGCAAAATGGGCGGTTGAGCTTGGGGCTTTTAAGATCTCTTTTAGGCCACGAACGGCAATAAAATCTCAAGTGCTTGCCGATTTCACCGCCGAGTGGACAGAGTCGCAAACTTCAATGGCAACCGAAGAACTTGAATACTGGACAATGTACTTTGACGGCTCCCTTATGCTCAGTGGTGTAGGGGGAGGTGTGGTCCTCATCTCCCCAGCGGGCGAGCGACTGAAATATGTCCTTCAGCTCCATTTTCCGGCGTCAAACAACACCGCCGAGTACGAAGCACTCATCCATGGACTTCGCATTGCGATATCTATCGGCGTTCGGCGACTGACGATTCGGGGCGATTCCATGCTGGTAATCAACCAGGTGCAAAAAGATTGGTCATACGTTGAGGACAACATGGTTGCGTACTGCCAAGAAGTAAGAAAGCTCGAAGACAAGTTCGACGGGCTGGAGCTCATTCATGTACTACGCCGCGACAACGAGGCAGCGAATGAATTGGCCAGACTAGGTTCCAGTCGGGAAGCAGTACCGGCTGGCGTGTTTGTCGAAGAACTTCATAAACCCTCCATAGGACAACAACAGGAACCAAGCAAATCAGATGAAGCATCTGTCGAGGAGGTCCTAGTCATCAGTCCTGATTGGACGACTCCTTTTTTGAACTACTTACTAAGGGACAAGCTCCCCGAGGATCGCGCAGAAGTAGAAAGAGTTACACGACGATGCAAGAATTATATAGTGGTAGGCGAGGAACTCTTCCGAAAAAGCGCCTCCGGAGTCCTCAGGCGATGCATATCGGAGCAAGAAGGAAGAAGTCTCCTCAAAGAAATCCACTCGGGAACTTGTGGGCATCATGCAGCATCAAGCACTTTGGTAGGCAAGGCATACCGCCAAGGATTCTTCTGGCCGACTGCTGTGTCCGACGCAGAAGACATCGTTCAAAAATGTGAAGGCTACCAATTTTTCGCTCGCCAGATTCACGTACCAGCCCAAAAATTACAGACCATTCTGATCACCTGGCCGTTCGCAGATTGGGGACTCGACATGGTCGGCCCATTAAAGAAAGCTCAAGTGGGCTTCACCCATCTCTTCGTCGCCATCGACAAGTTCACCAAGTGGATCGAGGCAAAGTCGGTGGCTACAATCGTGGTAAGGTTCGGTGTGCCAAACCGAATCATCACGGACAATGGGACTCAATTTCGGGGCGAAGAATTTCAAGATTGGTGCGGGGAGCTCGGCATCAAAATTTGCTTCGCCTCCGTAGCCCACCCAAAAAGTAACGGTCAGGTGGAACAGGCAAACGGCATGGTGTTGCAAGGGCAAAAAGCAAGGATCTTCGACCGTCTCAAGCCGTATGCCACTCGATGGGTAAAAGAATTGTCCTCGGTACTCTGAGGGCTAAGAACCACCCCCAGTAGGGCCACCGGGCAGTCACCTTTCTTCCTAGTATACGGCTCAGAGGCGGTCCTGCCCACCGAGTTGACTTTTGGATCCCCCGGGTTCGAAACTACAAGGAGGCTGAGTCGGAAGCAAGCAGAGAAGAAGATATTGATCGTTTAGAAGAAGCCAGGGAGGTTGTGCCAATCCAGTCGGCCAGGCTTAAGCGTGAAGACTGTGCTATCATCAGCAACTCATGGAACATAGAGCAGCTACGTCGTTTTCTCTCTTAAAAAGCATTGTACATTAGTTACATTGATTTATGAATAAAATTTTATCTTGACTTACTACTCAATTGATGCTCAATTAAGCAGTAAGTCGGGGGCTACACCTAATAGTGTTGCGCATGCGCTACACTTTTTGGGTTATTTATCGTCTCTTATACTGAGCAATATGTTTGTTTGCCATCTTCCTTCTGACTTGCTACTCAATTGATGCTCAATTGAGCAGTAAGTCGGGGGCTACACCTAATAGTGTTGCACAGGTGCAACCCTACTTGCGAAGTCATGTACTCTTTTTCCTCTCTAGCAATCACGACTAAGTCCGAGTGCCTTAGTCCTTAATTGTGAAACCCCGACTTGCGAAACGGCAAAGCCCAGCTACCCAATGAAAAGCGTATAAAAAAGGTCAGGTGCCAATCCGCGGTGCTTGGGGGCTGGACTAGTCGATCGGGGTGCTTAAACATAAGGAACGATGAAAAGACCACCTGGAAGTGTTGTAAAGACTAGGAAAGGAAAAGGAAAGAGAGTAGGAAACATTAAGATAATACTACACCTAATAGTGTCATTCCATAAACCGGGAGTTCATATGCGCTAAGACGCTGTGCCACTAATATTTAGCAGAAACATAAAGACAAAAGCTACTGCGCCCGACGTAGGCGTCCTACGGCTTCAAGGAGGGGTTCCCGAGCCTTAATGAGCTGGGGAATGGCCTCGAGCAAGGCGTCGACGGTGGCAGCATCCGGCTCCACGGCCCGCAACTCCGCGAGCTCAGCCATCGCCAGGTCGAACAAAGCCCACTCCTCAGCAAGGTCGTCTTCTTCTTCGGCGGGAGGCGGAGGGTTCTCATCCTCGAAGTCGAAAACCATCTCGTCATCCGATGAAAGGAATTCCAGGGATGAAGCCATGAAGACCTTGGCCAAAAAAAAGAAGAAAAAGAAAAACAAGGAGGAAATTAAGAAAAGGACGATCGCTTAAAACAGCGGTGACGCCCTCACAGACGAAAGAACAAAGGTAAAGCAAAGAAAGCGTACGGATGCAGGCGTTGGAGCGGCGGAAGGAGAAGCGCTTGAAGAAGAAGAGACGACCGAATTGTGGTAGTGCGCCTGCAGTCCGCCACATTCGAGGCAAGTTTCACCCTTATAAAGCCACGACGGCAACCTCTGCCTCAAGCGGGAAACGTTTCGCCTTCGGTGTGTACTGGACACGCCCTAGTGCGTGGTTCGATACGGGACGGGTGGTGCGCACGATGGTTTCTATGTGAACAGGAGTGGCGCGGCTGGGCCGGATTTGGTTTTAGGCGCAACGAGCCCCATGATGGGCTGAAGGCCAAAAAACTGGGTCAAGGTCAAGAACCGAGGACTTCCTGAGTCGATACCAGTTCTAATAAGGAAAAGGAGGAGCCCCACAGTTGAGGTACTCAAGAGCAAAACGACGCGTAAATAAAATGAGTATCCTTCCAGCAAGTGCGAAGCATAAAATACGGATCAGGCTTCAGAAATATAATGCTTATACAACACCAAGGTCCAGATTATCAACTAGAGCGGAAGCGGTCTCCCTCACTTCCTCGGCAAGGGCGAGTGCTTGATCGTCATCAACGGTACAAGCAAAGCCCTCCTTGATTGCTTCAAGTTCAATCCGGGGGTAAAGAGACTTTGTTATGGCCAAGGCTTGACAGGCACTTGTGGTCACCACGTCCTTCAAGAAGGTCACCAGCTTCCTTGGCCCCTCCGACAATCGCCGGATTGTGGCGTCGGTGTCATGCGGAATGGCGCTGGGCCCGGCTTCATCAGGACTTAGCATCCTTAGCAGCCTTTCAGAGCCTTCTTGGATCTTGTCGACCCGTAGCTCAGTAGATTTGATCTTCTCGTCAAGGACGCGATACTGGGCTTGCGAATGGACCCGGTGCACTGCATAACCAGTCGGGTTAATTCAATATAGCCGACAAACACAAAGAAGGAAATAAAGGAAGAATCAAGGGTAAACCTTCCAATTCTCTCTTCAGCTGCGCCGCCTCTGACTTGCCCTCTTCCTCAGCCTTCTTCAGTTTTTTGACTTGCTCGTCGGAGGACTTAAATTTCACCTGAAGATCTCAGATGCTTGACAAAAAGGCAGGCGGGAGGAGGTCAGAAGTGAAGGGCCTGAGAAGCCGGGTAGTCGGACGATGAAGTTACCGTCAAGAGAGGAGGCGAGGTTAAACTTCTCCGCCTCGTACTCGGAGATCCGGGCCCGGAGTTTCTCCAGCTCTTCTCGGCTCTAAACTTGGGTTCGGTTCAGCTCCTCTTGAAGTTGGACGCGAACCTGATCGATTTCATCCTCATACTTCTTCCTCATCCTGGTCCTTATGATCAGCTCTCGGATCAGGGCGTTCCGATCCCGGGAGTGTTGCGACAGGCGCTGAAGACAGTAATAAAAATGAAAGACGCGACACGCATCGTATGAGACGAAGAAGAGATACCTAAAGACGATTCAGCACAAGTAACTTACGCCGCCAAGATGGTAGCAGGTGAAGGCGGCATCACGGAACTTTTCCCACTCTTCATCTTCGTCCTCCTCTTCAAATTTTCTCCCCTGGTCATGTTTATCAAAGAAGGCAATCCGCAGCGGAGAAGCAGGGTGGGGAAGTGGGAGGAGCTCTTCCGGTGATGAAGAGCGCCGGGGTGACTTGGGAGGTCCCTCTGGTGGAGGATCAGCGGCAGGATCGGGAGCCGCTTTGGAAGGCGCATCTTGAGCAGTCGGCTCAGGAGACGCACCCTAGGTAATCGGCTCTGGTGGAGTCGGTGGCGAAAATTGGCGGGTTCGCACCATCCCGGTCTCCGTGGTAGCGGTAATTTGGCGAAGGAGGCGGTGGAGGTGACCCATGGTTGCCTCGGTGGTGGCGAGCTCGGTCGTGTCCGTGGCGTGAGTCGCGGTCTTGCAACATCCTCAGCAGCAGTGGTCTGGAGCTCCGGTGGTGGCATTTCCATCGGCACCTTAGTGGAAGTCTCCTTGGAAGAAAAACTAGTCAGCACAAGGCGTAGAGATATGCCGAAGAAGGAGCAGGAGGACTTGCCTTGAAGACCGTGTTACTTTGAATGACAAGTTCCTTCGATAAGAAGCACCGTCAGCAGAAGGACCAGTCTGCATGCCCCGAGCTGGGGTCGAGGGATCTTGGCTCGGGTGCGAAGGTGGTGGCGCATTGGCGGCAGAGTACTGAGCTGAGGTCTCGGGATTTACTGGGATTGCTGAGTGACTTGAAGATGATGAAGATGATAGAGGGCACGCAACGGCAGGGTCCCGGACATTCGGACCTCTAGTCGGCTGCACATTCGTCGCCGCCTTCTTTCTCTCCTCCCTGGACATTTTGACGGCTGGGCGTTTTCCCTTCCCCAAGGGATCTTCGGTCTCACCCGCCTTGTTCTTCTTGGCACTCGGAGGAGGGGGTGAAGTGCGGGCAGGGCGCTTTCGCTTAGCACTCTTATGCACTGGAAATTCGGGCAAAGGCGCTTCGGAAAAGAAGGCATCACGATCCTGCGAGCATAAGCAAGGCACGAGCTCAAGCATACTTAAGGAAGAATTAGGCGATTCAATTGAGGAATTCAAGAAGACGCCTTACCGGAGGTGGAGGGTTCGATTTCTTAAAAGGCTTGGGGCATCCTTCGTTGTTGATTCGGACGCCTGAAGCAAATAGATCGGCTACGCGATCAAGAAGGACATTTTTCTGAATTGGCTCGGGCACCTCTCGGGTGGGGTCGTTTGGTCCTTTATGTTCATATCCAAGATGGACCCGTTCCTTGATGGGCTGAACTCGGCGTGAGCCAAAATTTAGCACAATTGCCACCCCAGTAAGTCTGCTCTCCCTCAGGTTGGCGATCATCCCCATAAGGTCCACCACTTGGTCCATCCCGGCACCGGTGGGGAGCGATGTACAGTTGATCGTTGGCTTGGGGGGTATTCCGGAAAAGGTGGGCAAGGAGGGCTTGGAATTAGAGCAGTAGAACCATTCCTGATGCCACCCTTTGTTTGAAGTTTTGAAAGGAATGGCCAAGTAAGCTTTCTTCAAGCCATCCCTTAGCTGGAATCCGGCACCTCCAACAGTTTTTGGGGAATCTTTGTTGGGGAAAGGCTTGAGAAGGAAGAGGTGGCGAAAAAGATTGAAATGTGGGCGGATACCAAGGAATGCTTCGCAAAGATGGATGAAAATGGCAATTTGAAAGATGGAATTGGGATTAAGATGAGTCAATTCTATTCCATAAAACTCAAGAAGGCCTCGGAAGAAAGGGCAGGTAGGAAGGCCAAATCCGCGGAAAAAGAAAGACTCGAAGACGACTACTTCCTTAGTCCGAGGGGTAGGGCAAGATTCTCCGGCGGCAGGGCGAGCAGAAAGCAATACCAATGGGGAAAAACGTCGGCACAGACCAACTCCTCTAGACGCTTTTCTGTAGTCACTGAGGTGGCCCAATCCTTGGCTGATGCAGACGAGGAAACCCCTTGGGGCGGAGAAGGAAACGTCGGCAAGAAGGACGCTGAGTGAAAGGGGATGAAGTGGGTACAGTGCGCGAAAAACCGTTTCGGTTGCGCTAAGGGCTTAAGTTTATAAGGGAGTGATGCCAGCTTTTGCCTTGAGCGGGAAATTGCTGCGCCCTCCGCACATCTTGGGATTGCCCTAGGGCACGCCTTAAGATGGGCCTATGGACAGGTACAGAGAAATACTGTACAAAGACACAAATGGACCAAAATCGGCTTGGGAAGTGATGCGCCTCACGACGGGCCAAAAAAGCCAATGATCGCACTAGACGAGATTTGGGCATCATCCGAGCGTAAACATCTACTTATGATATGCCTCATGATAGGCCGCGTGCTGAGTACCGTTCGAAACGGGATCATATATCATAAAGATATTTTAAGACATGAAATCCGGTGGTACGCTTATGGGAAAGCCAATAGCTGTGTGCTCCGGCATACAGGTACCCCTAGGTTAAAAGCCATATATTCTTTATGTTGAGTCAAGTACCGATCCAAGAAGCTGGGTTGGGAACCACTCAGAAAGGCGACACGTGGACCTCTGACGAGTTCTTCACGGCCTACTTGCTTGCTACAAAACACTCGGCAGCGTATAAAACCAGTCGGGAGGACTTGGAAGTAGGGAGGCAATCCAACCGTGAAGTACTCGGGGGCTACTGTGGGATATGTGTGCCCAGGTGTCTGCATGACAGGCCGATAAAGCCTAGCTGGATATAGGTGGGTCAGGCCGACTACAAGAAGGCAGAAGCCGTCCAAGACACGCATGACAGGGAAGTCCTAGAGGTAATAACGGACTCGGGATAAGGAAAGAGAAGATAGCAACCCAGACCGTTATGATATGGATAGGAATAGGAGTTGTAATCCTTGCTTCGTATCCGAGTAGGATTCTCTCCTTTGTAACCGCCCTCCTCTGTTATATAAAGGGAGGGACGGGAGAACAACAACATACAATCTCATTAGCGATAGCTAGCCACATATAATTCCAGAGCACAGGACTAGGGTATTATCTCCATCGAGGGAGCCAGAACCTGTATACATCCGGTGTTCTTGTGCTACCATCACGTTTGGGTCCGGCGTTTAGCCCCCTTTTCATTATTGTCGGTAACAAATGTCGACAGCTAGAAAACATTGCACCTAGAGGTAGGCATCGTGCCGTGCCAGGCTAGTCCGGCACGGGCCCATCGTGCTTCATACCTGAACCGTGCTAGGCTAAGGCGGCCCATCGTGCCCACCTTGCCATGCTGGCTCGGCTCGCCTTCGACCAACTTAGGCACAACCCATTTGCATTTCGTGCCATGCCAGCCCAGGCTCGACCCATTTGCATTATTCTGACAAGTGGAAAGGTGCATCGGTTGATGTGATCACCGGAGTTGGATTAAAAGGGTATGGTAGTTGACGGGGTTGATGGGAAGGGAGGACGAGAGGATGGCGTGGAGCGTGGTGTCGGGGGAGGCAGAGGGTAGTGGCGTAGCGAGAAAGACAAAGAAGAGGCTACCATGATGTGGGTGATAGTGTGGCACAACTAGCAAGAAAGACAAGGGAAACGCTACCACGACATGGGTGATAGTGCGGCACAACTAGCAAGAAAGACAAAGAAAAGGCTACCACGACGAGAGAGAGAGAGAGGAATGAGCGAGCGAGCAGTGATAAGAGTGGAGAGAGCTAGGTGTGGTGCCGACAGAGGAGAGGGAGAGAGAGGGACTGAGAGAGTGAGAGGGGAGAGAGAAGAGTGAGTCAGAGAGAGTGATACAGAGAGTCGGAGGGAGAGAGTGACATAGAGAGTCAGAGGGGGAGAAAAATTGAGAGAGAGTGAGCCAGAGAGAGTAAGCTAGAGAGTGTGACATAGAGAGTCAGAGAGAGAGAGAGAGAGTGTGACATAGAGAGTCGGTGGTGCAACATTCTTCTTCCCCTTCATGGGACAAGTAAGCATGCCCTCAAACACCCCAAATAGTTCTTATCCTAAGTATCCCAAATATTTAAGAATCCATAATTTTACTTAATTATTTGAATTTTATGATTTTATTTTGTTTTCTCATTTTCCATTTCCCCTCCTTTTCCATTTCACCAAAAAGTGCTTATTGAACTAGGATCTTAGAGAGGATATAGATAACCACCTTTGAATAACAAATTACAAAATTTGTACCTACATTTGTCAGTATAACATATTTTATCCAATTCTCGATAAAACTCAATTAATGGGTTTAATTTGCCTAAGAAAAAAGAAAAAAATTATTTACTCAAATTGAATTTTTTAATCTTTTCTTTTTCTCTTTTTCCTCCTCTTCTTTTTATCTTTTTATTTTCTTCCTCCCCTTCTTTTCTTTTCTTCCTTTCGCCATCCTTATCTGGTTATCCCTCCAAGCGGTGCACCCCCACCCCTTTCTCCCTTCTAGGCAGTGTGCCTACGGCCCTCTTGTCCTACCTGGAGCGGGAGGGGAGCGGTCGCGAGAGGCAGAGCAGCGTGGGAGGTGAGCAGGCACTGGAGGCTGAGAAGCCATGGGAGGAGGGAGGCAGAGCGGCGTAGGAGGTAAGCGGACGTGGGAGGTGGAACGACGCGGGAGGGGATTGGCCGCGAGAGATAGAGTGGTGTGTGAGGCGAGCGGGTGCGAGAGGCGAAGTAGTGGCGAGAGGAGGGAGGCAGAGTAGCCGTGGGACGGCAAGAGAGGGAAGGAGGGAGGCTAGCAGCCATAGGAGGAGTGTGTGGGCCTGCCGCCTGTGAGTCCATGGCCACTTATGTAACATCCCAAAATTTGGGTTTTCAAAAATTTATATTTAAATTAGCTTTCCAAAAATTTTACATCAATCTTATTTGATTAAGGAAGCTTAATTTAGAATTTTCTAAATCTAAAACAATTTAATGTGCCTTCTGTGTACATCAAGTAGTTTAAAATTTAGTTTTTTTTGCAGTGTCCTTTGTATCTCAGGGAATTTCCCAAATTTGAGATTTGCTAAAAATTAATTAAAAATATTAATTTAAGCATTTGGATGTTAATTGGATTTTTATTTTGATTTTTAATTCGAATTATTAATTGTTCGGGCAATTCTATATCCAAATTCCAATTCAAACCTTTCCTTTGAAATTCCATTTAAATTCAAAACTTGGATTTCCTTCGGTGTTCTAATTAACCTGGCATCCATATTCTTCCGAAATCAAAGTTCAATCCTTTACCGTCCGCAAAGTCAAAATTTCAAATTCGGTCCTTATTCGAAATTTCACATGAGTTTCAAAATACTCTAAAAATATCAAAATTCATAGAATTAGGTTCCAAATATTCTATAATGATTTTGTGAATTTTTCTAATATTTATAGAATCTCTCTGGTATTTTATCTCTCACGGTCATTCGTTAAATCCAGTATATTAGTCCCGGAACTGTCTAAATTTCAAAACTTATCAAAATTCAGTGAAACCAATTTTATTGGGTTCTAAATAATCTCTAGTATTTTTAAGAATTTTTCCAAGATTTTTAGATTATTTTAGCTATTTTATTCCTCGCGCTTTCGTCCCTCCACTTCTTCCAACCAATGAGAAAGCGACACGTGTCCAGCACTGTTCATCTTCAACCTCCAGCCGTGCGCGCTGTTCATGTTCCAGCCCCATTTGCAGCCCAAACTTTAAATGCTCATAACTTTTGCAATTCTCAACGAAATTGAGTGAGATTAGTTGCAAAACAACCGTGTCATCAAGGACTTCAATTCTCCTGTAGTTTCCCCCATTGTAATCAAGTGAAACGAAATCTGCAAGCACTTCTTTGCCGTTTCTTGTTTTCGCCATAACGCTTCCGTTTCTTCTTCCCTCAACGTGTGCGAGTACTCAAAAGTTTTGTCTCGATGTCCTCCATCCCGTGCTCACACTTGCCTTCCATTTTCAGAAAGTTTGCTCTCCCAAAAATCGAAGAAACGGTCGCCGGACGTCCTCCGTTGGCATCACCGTGTCATCTTTTGATCCGGTAAGGCAAATCGACTTCCGTTCACGTCAGCGTGTGCGCATTAGTATGTAAATCATAACCCCTCAAGAAATTCCAGGTTTCGTCAAGAATTGCTCTGGGAATTTGCGTTTGTTTGTTGTCAAATCAGGTTCCGTTCGTCATCAATTCCTCCCAAACCGGTAATCCCCGATCCAATGTCTTTTAGATATAGCCTAGTATGATCATGCTCTACGCCGTGCTCCTGCTAGTTTTGAGAAATTCCGCGTTTTATGGTATTTTTGGCCGCCATGCCATTGATCGGTTTTAAATCGCGTCGCCGTCGCCCTCGCCGTGTTTCGCCATCCTCGCCATTGGCCATCATGCCCACGGGCTCCCCTCACCTCTCCACCCCATCCCCACCACTGGTCGGCCCTCAATTGGCCAATGTCACCCCGAATTGCGCAGCGCACGCCAATTGCTTGATAAAATACCTGTTAAGCCGGTTTTTGCGTTTTTCATTGTTTTCATGACTTAGCCACCACCCCAACCTTGTGTAGACCTCTCATGACCTCTCCCACACGTTCTCACCTCAGATCAACTCATCCGAACCCGAGAAACTTTGCCCTCATACTCCGAAGCGCCGCTGCACGTCGGTCATATTTTGAGGCGCGTTCCCCATCAACTCGTCAACTCTTTTCAAGATCTGTTTGCGTCACATCGTGCCTCTGGGTACCCTCTGTCTTTCATCCAAATTTGGTGCAATTTCATCCACTGGATCAAAAGTTATGGCTGCCCAAAGATCAAATCTTGCTGGAGCCCGTTCTCCCTCGTTTTTGCGAGTTTGGTCGTGAAATTTTTATGGTAGACTCCCCTTGATGTCCCCTACATGGTGCTCATCCTTACCCATGGTTTTGACATTGTAATCTTGTGCATAAAATTCTTTTCTCCGATCAGACTGCGTACGAACAGCAGGGAATGGCATCGTGCGTTCCCCGTTGATCCAGAATATAAAAATCCGATCTCTTCACGTCATATCGTGTTCTAGGATCTCAGTAGGCTCTCTAAATTTTTTTGTGATTTTTCATTCATTATTATAGTAGTTATGGCTATTAGATCTATTAGCTGTAACAACCGTTAATCGGCAGTTTATGATTAATCCGGTGGGTCGCCGCCAAATCCGCCTATTTTGTTGAGTTCGTCTCATCGTGTTCTACGCGATGGACACTTTCCCTTTGCTGTTGCATCTACCGAAATTTATTTTATTCGTCGGCCGCCGCCTTTTGCCGCCGCCGAGCGCGCGTCTTTTGCCGCCACCCAATTTAGCTCGCTTTGGCCGTGTTGTCCTGTCGGGTGGGTCGTCATTCACTATTTTGCCCATCGGCGAAGTTCATTTGATTCCCGGTTGCCGTCAAAGCCATATTCTAGTATCTACCCGTCGTCTTTTGTCATTGCGTCGCGATATGTGTACTTCGCAGATCGCAAATCAAATTTGAGCCATGTCATGACGTCGCTGCCCTACCATTGTACCGATGGTCACCACCTTGTAATTTTATGAGTATTCTGTTAACGCTTCACCTTCGCCGTTAACGTTCCGCCGTTAACGTCTCGTCGTTAACGTTCCATCGTTAACGTTTCGCTGTTAACGTTCCATCGTTAACATTCCGCTGTTAACGTTTCGTCGTTAACGTTCAGCTATTAACGCTTTGCTTTCATCACACGTGTGCATGCAAGTAAAGGCCCTAGTGTGATGTCCTTACCTTTTATATCGCCTTATTGTGATCTAGCCTATCACGTTGAGTTCAACCTCGTATTCCTGTCATCACCGCCTTGTCGTCGTCGAGTCCCGTCCCCGATGTAAGACTAACCTACGGATCGAACCGTAGTGGATGTCGATCCCATCCGTTCTTGTCTTATCTTTGAAAATCTAATCTGCCATTAACCCAGAATTCATTCGTGGACTTGGTCGCTAGACCATTGACCATGTGTCATATCCTTATGCCATATCTTGTCTATCAGCTTATCTCTCTTTTGTTTGATTGTGTATCTACTTAGTCAACGAAAGTCAACCTCGAGCATTAGCTTAGTTCATCGTGAACTAACAAATCTTCATGGACCCGGTCTATGGATCGAGGGCCATATGTCATTGTCTGTCTAATCAAGATAGCAACTTCAAAGGAAATATTCTTCGGAATACTATTCCTTCTTTCTCAGTTATTAATCTTTCTCTTGTGTATTTTTTTAAAGCGAGTTCTCTTTGTCTAATCATCGACCTAATCCATTTAAGTTCCTAATTTCATCTAAACCGTTGTGCCCAATGCTATTCGTTCTTAATTTGGAGTTTACTTGATTTGCTTTTTGAGTTTTGTTGTATTTGTGCTTGTTTATCGTTAGACGCGTTGCTGGAAGTCGCTCGAAGGAGCTGAGAAGCAAGCAAGCAGAGATTGAAGATCGAGGATCAAGGATCGAAGATAAAGAGTAAAGAATAATATAAATTGCAAGGGCCAGGCAAGTCGTACTTTGATCATATTGCTCCCAGTTTTACAAATTTACTTTGATTCAAATTATTGCATGCTAGTTCAAGATTAAAATGATTTAAATTAATTTGGGATTAGATATTCAACCCAATTGCTAATATCACCTTGCCATGATTATTTGTATGATGTAATTCATTTGTCACCCTAAGATGATTGATTAATAGTTGGTTGTTATTACTTGCCAACGTGGGTTGGTTAGACCGTGTATAATTGCTTAGCCATGCCACGCAACTCATGTCTTTTGAAAATAAAAGGATAATACTGATTAATGGATTATGAAATGTGTTTGTGAAATGGTGTGACGTGTTGCCACACGATGATGTTGATATGTGGAACCAGCGTGGTTCTACATGGATGTTGAGTTGTTGTTGGCATTGTGTTGCGCAATAATCAACTGGGGTGATAAAGGATTTAGACTGGGGCAAGTGGCAAGTGGCTTTATGCCAGGTGGGCCATCGTGGCATTTGGGTGGGTTGAGTGTTGTGAGGGCTGTGCGCCAATTTTGAGAGAAGGATGTCTTGCCCTGGTCAGTTAAGGACATCACCTTGCAAGCCTTTGACTGAGTCACTCGTACAACCACATGTGCGAATGGGAAGACCTAGTTTAGTAGGATTCGATATCTCACCTTTGATACCTCGGGTGGCGGTCATCGAGTGGGGTGATCAGATGGGGAGCGTACTGTGCTATGGCTTGGTACCCTATCCAACGGTGTTAAATCGGTCCTATACTTGCCTCGAAGCGAGGGAAGTGATAGTGAAGGCAACCGGAGAGGTTCCTAGGTTGAGATAGAAGTTTCTGAAAGGCTTTATTATGATCGCTCATTCGCATACTCTTGTATGGCGATTCACGGCTGACATGATGAGTTGATTGTATCTTGTGGGTAAAGTGTACAACCTCTGCAGAGTGTAAAAACTATTCGAATAGCCGAGTCCACGGTACTGGCAATGCTCGGAGATTACAGTCAAGGGGTAGAGTTTTGAAAATAAAATGAGGTTGGGAATGTGAACAATGTGATATGGAAATTGGTTAAGGAAGAGAATGTTTTACTTGAGAATGATTACAAAATTTATTATGAGTATTATTTGTTTTACTGCTTTTCTATCTATTATGATTATTTGTGAATGCTGCTTTATTGCAAAAGAACCATTCAGCCATTCCTTTGGAATAAGCCATGCATGTAGTAATAGAACTGCATTCTGTGCATGACTTGTTGAGTACGGTTGTGTACTCACCCTTGCTTTAACAAAACATCACCAGTTGAGGAGAAGTCTTTGTCTTCGAAGAAGGAGAAGTTCTGCAAGAAGGCGAATATCTAGGAGTTGAACCTTGTCAAATGCCTGTGGTATTTTGATGGGATTCACCGACGTTCTTCGTTCCGCTGCTGTTCGTTTTACTCTGAGTTTAAGCCATCTAGACTTCACAATTGTAAGTTGACCTTAAGGTTGTTCAACATGTTATATTAAAAGATGAATTCTTTAATTATTATTCCGTTGTGTATGATTGTGATACTTATCTTTGTTAACTGTGGGCACTAGCTACTGATCCTGGGACTAGTGCTGAAAACACAGAGGGTTTCCGGATTGCAAATTCGGGTCCCGACAACTTAGCATGACGAGCAAGGCGAGGCGGCCACGGCCACTCAGCCTGACGGGCGAGGTGGCCACAACGAGGTCTGTGCCGTGGGGGAGACACAGCAAGGCCACGGTTGGGCGATGTGGCCACAACAGGTAGCTAGGTAACCTACCTCCCCTCTCCCCCACGCTCCATGCCCCACCTCTCTGCCAGTCAGCCGTGGCCAGCGTGCCCTACCACGAGCCATCGTGCCCTTGCCGTGGGCACACGGCAGAGCCGCCGTGCCAGGCATGCTCTTGTGCCAGCGTGCTCCCTCCATGCTAAGCTGGTACAGACCTGGCCCAAATGGCCGTGCCACCCAACATGCTCGGTTATCATGCCCAAAGACTGACCCTAAAGCGATAGAACGTGATGGCCCAAAGACAACTCACCGTGCGGGCCAAGCATCAGATTGGATCATGGCATCGTGCCTAGGGCTGACTGTTGGTGCAAAAAACTTGAAGTAGGGTTTATCGGCAACAACACACCAGAAGAATACTGCTTTCAAGACATGCCAACTGATTTGATCCTGTAATCGATAAGAAAAAACCAAAATATGCTCAAAGCTGAACTAATAAAAAAATCAGCTTGGATCTAATCAGCTAAAAGCCGATCAAATCAAGGGTAATAGTAAACCTAATTAACTAATTAGGGCTAATCAGAGGATAAAAGTAGATCATTTTCGTAAAAGATGATGCGCAGCAAGATTGGACAAAAATCAAACCTGATTGGTGTAATCAAAGATGATTAACAATCATTGTTGCACAACTTTATTGATCAAATTGAGTTACAATAGAACCTAAATTACAGAAGCTACTCCTAGTTGATAGGAAAATAAAAGTAGTGTGCTTGTTGATTGGATTGTGTCGTTTCTGCTTGCCCTTAACCATCTTTTATAGTTATCGGCCGATCGTGTCCTATTCTAACACGCTGCGGAAACATGATCCGTACCGGCCTTGAATCGGATGGTTTCTTCCTAAAATATCAGTTGTAACCAAAAATTTAGATCCTCTTCCATATCTGATATTAGCCATAACATCTCAATCCTTTGATTGACAATTTTAACTACTCCCGCCAAATCTTGGTGCAAACAAATGCCCCCTATTTTTGGAAGATAAATTGTTATCTTCCAAAAATCTTGGCCATTGGCTTATGCGATATTGGCTTCACTTAATATCTTCTCCAATAACCGTCACTTTAATGGTGCCATAAAAAACTTGATATGTGTATCGTGCGTTTTAACTGTTCGCGCCGCTCGAAATTCTCTCCTGCCGTTTCACCTTTTTCACCTCGCTATAAATATACGGCCCCATCCTGTCATTCTCACGCACTCAAGCTCTCAGAACTCTTGCTATCGGCTTTGAGCTCACCTCCTGTTAACAAGTCTCCAACATTCCAAGCACTCAATCGGTCGATCACCCCTTTCACCAGATCAGCTAAATGGATCCTCACTAGGTACTCTTCCCCGATTCCCAATATTGATGACCAATACTACCTTGGTCCAGTAGGAAACTTAGATTGTGATACGGTCATAAAAGAATAAATTCCGCGTCTACCCCTATCGGTTACTGGACATAACACAAAGGGGTGGAGAAAGAGCTTTAGGGCCAAGCCGACAACACTCAAAGGATGGAGCAACTGCTATATCTAAGTGGCTACTCAGAAAAGAGAGGTGTGGGAGAGGATAGGGATAGCCGAGTGTCTCCCTCTTTCTTTAGCCGATCTAGAGTCCAATGAGCTCTTAGTGGCCATGGCTTATTTCTGGTCAAACACCTTCAACGCTTTCATGTTCTAAACCAGTTCGTCGGGCCAACTCTCTTGGACAAAGCTCAGTTGTGCTGCTTGAGGCTTGACGGGGAGAAGATATTAGCTTACAATGCCAAACCAAAACTCGAGCTCACAGATCTAAGGGGGAAGGATGGAGCAAATATATGAATAATAATAACCAAGTTAGCGGGCCAATATCGGATGAAGAGCATGTTGTTTTCTTCAACCTCTGGCTGTACAGATTGTTTTTCTGTGGGGCTTCTCTTGGGCCGACCCAAATTTACCAAACCATATCAGAGCAGCTGGTAGAGGGTCGTCAGCTAGCCCAAGGAAAAACATTGCTAGGGGCGGTGTACCAAATGATGTATATTATAAGAAGTCAGCTATTCACAGGCTTTGCCAATTTCACTATCGACAATGTAGGAGGGCCGCTTTGGTTTATACAAATTTGGCTATACTGCTTATTTAGCCAATCTTTCACTTTGAATCCAACAGAGAACACTCCATTTCCATGAGAGGACACCCCAGAGGTAGTATTGCCCCAATTTAGAGAAAGTCGATCATTTGGCAAAAAATTCATAATGTGCTCTAGGAATGAGACAAAGATCATGCCTGTTGGCTCAAGGAAATACATGTCATTATTCCTACAACTTGATAGCAAGAATTTTAAGCAACATGACTTCTTCAGCTACACAAATGCAGCTGATTTCTCATGGCCTTCATTTTTGCATTTGGATGCTGACAGTGCTTTGATGCCTTAGGAAACTTTGGAACTATATAAGCTTTTTATATCGCCAAGTATATGGCATGTCGGCCTTCACACAAGAAATCAGACTTTATAGCCTTCATACAAATTCTATCACCCATTTGTTTATGCTAGACAATTGGGCTTTGGACAAGTTGTTCCAAGCCTTCCACTTCTTGATCGGCTCCAAACAAGAGCCTTGGTCCATAATGCAGCTGTAGCCAGAAACATTATAGAAATAGCTGATGGACTCCAAATTGAAGACTTGCCACATTTTGTGTTAAATACATGTTGGGCAGGGCACTTCACCTCTTGGTGTTCAGCAATTGTAGAAGCGCTTAATCTTGAGAAGACACCGTTGGCCATTGTTAATGAATTCTTTCCACATTTGCCTGAGCCGACAATAGTTACTAACAGTGACTCAAGCGATGAAACTAGATCTTCGGGGTTAACACAAGCCTCGTAGACATTATTGGTGAGGTATCGACCAAATGAATTTTCTGTTACATATTTTTAATTCTGCTCAAGTACTTTTGCAAATCGGCTTTACTTCTTTTTCGTAGACCAAGGCTGCTGGTAAGAAACCAATTTCTGGCCCATTGGGTAGCAATTATTAGACCAAAAGGCCACAACAAGCGATCGGACTTTCAAGATACACTTCTGGTGCCTTGGGCATCCAGAGCCCATCTCTATCAGATATTGAGAAACAACAACAGCCCAGTAAGTATACTTTGATCGGCTTCTACTTACTTTTATCTTAAGTATCTCTTTAGAGACTCACTCTTAGTCGATCAATCTTCAGAGAAGAAGCAGGCCAAATCAACCAAGGCCCCTGCCAAAAGAGGCTCCAAGCCTCATGAACAAAGTGGGGAAAATTTGCCACATGCGTCGGCTACTAACGGGGTGAGTTCAGTTCCTACAAATTACTCACATGTTACTTCATTGGCCTTACTCACCTTAATCCTTCTTTACTTCAGTTGACCCCATTAGCTCATGTGGCCAACATCTTGGCAGATTTGAAGACTACCTCGAATGAGCCTCCTCCGCCATCATCTCAACCAACGCCTTTGACCCCCAATGTCACTACTATCCCAGCATCGTACAATCCAGTGGACCTACTAGGTTTCACTATGTCCGATCTTGAAGATCTAGTGATAGTGGCTATCGATGACTAACCTGCAGATATCCGCAAGATCCTTGAGGTGTCAATCGAAGCATCGACTGTAGTAATAATGGCTCCAGGCGTGAAAGAGCGATTGGACAAGCTCTTCCTCCTGATGAACCGTCCGTAGGTAAAAATCCTCCGCAATAATTAGTCAGTTCGGGATGCAATGGCCGCTGTTGAAGCCGATTTGCCCCTAGAAACAATGGCCACGCTACTTGACATCTGCCATCTGGATGAGAAGAAGGCGGCAGTGGAGGCGGCCCAAGTTCGAATCGCCTAGAGGAAAGCTCAAGCAGCCAACCAGAAGATTTTGGATGAGCTTGTGGCTGACGCCAAGGCCAAAAAGAAGTTTGACACGGACACCCATGCCCTCAAGACGAACAAGAAGGTGGTCCAGAAGCTTGAGACGACTGAGAAGCTTCTCGAAGAGGAATTGGCCAAGTTGAATAAGCAGATCTCTGATGACCAACAAATCATAGAGAAGTCCATGTCGGCTATCAAGGACCAAAAACTTAGAATCGCTTTAGCTGTGGCTGGCATCAAAAAGCAATCGGCCAAGATTATCCTTGTGCCCAAAAATGCCAAAGACGATGAAAGAATCCTCGATGAGGTGTAGGAGACTATAGCTAAGACCACAGGAGCTTTGTCGGCTTTGGGTGTTAGAATTCTCGGCTCTGGTATGTAATTGACTTTTAATGTAATGAGCCAAATTATCTTATGTATCTTGGGCTGTTGACAAACAATATTTTGTAATTGACTGTTTAACCATTTTTATCAATGTCTCCCGAATTTGCAATTGACTTGTATTTCTACTTAGCCAGAATTAATCGGTTAATTCTGGCTTTTCAAGCAACAAACTCTTATAGCCGATTAAGAGCCAATCCAAATGCTAGGATAATATTTCTTCAAGTATTTTTTGTTGATCATCTTAGGGAGCATAATCCCCTCCAACGTTTCCAATATGTAGGAGTTTCCATCGACAAGCCGACTTATCTTATACGGCCCTTCCCATGTAGGAGACCACTTACCAAAATGGCTATCCCTAGAGCCAACAAGCAACATAGTCTTCCAGACTAAATCAGCTTCATGAAAAGACATAGGGATTACTTTCTTGTTATAAGATATGGCAACTCTCTCCTTATTTCTCATAAGCTGATCCAAGGTACGCAAACGCAATTCCGCCAAGTCATCTAAGTTATTGACAATCAAATCCTTGTATTCTTGAGCCGACAAACCATATTGTCTGGCTACCCTTATAGAGTAGATATTAATCTCAACGGGTAAAAAGGCTTCTTGACCATAAACTAGCTGATAGAGTGAAAGCTTCGTTGCTCCATGATATGCTAACCAATATGCCCACAAAGAATCCGACAGTGTTATGTGACAATTCTATAACATCCCAAATTTTGAGTTTTGGAATGTTTGAATTTGAAAATGAACCATTTGCGTTTTTCCTAGATTATTCCAAGCTTAATTTGAATTTTTATATCAATGAAAAGATTTAATTTGATTAATATATGTATCAAACAAATGATTTCCATTCTTATTTGGGTTCATTGTGCTTCAAGGAATTGTTTTGTAATTTTTGAGATTTTTCTGAATTTATTTGCTATTTATTTGAATTTATTTTATTTTATTTGAATTTCTGGAAATTTCTTAAATCGAAAATGTTTTTATTTGGGTTCCTTTTGGCATGTTCCTATTTTCCTTGCAGTCTGCTTCCACCGGCCCATTTGTTTTTCGCTTCGGCCTGCTTCGCCCTGGCCCACTTTGCCTCCGCTCAGCGCAGTCGGCCGAGCTACGCGCGCCTGCCACCAACGAACCCTAGCCGCATCTAAGCTACATCCACCGCTGCCTTGGAGTCCGATTCAGACATGCGTCCCGATGGCTGTAAAAGCGTCACCGCATCCCCTCCGAGATTCTCCGTTCACCGATGCACCCGCCACCCCATCTCTTGTAGCTCGAGGCGCCGCTGTCTTCGCGCATGACCTCACTGAAGTTCATTTGTGCCTGAAGCCTTCTCCACCATCGTTTATTGCTCCGGTGCATCTCGCCTGGCTGCGGTCTTGTCGTGTTACTTGCAACTCCTTCTTCCAGATCAGTGTCAACCCGCACCTGATCCATTGCCTCTTCACCGTTTACCCCATCGTCTTCTCCACTGTCGCCGAGTTTCCACCGCCTTTCATCAGAACTTTATCATGAACTCTAGCTATCTGATCCACGGTGAGTGCTTTAGATCTCGCCACGTTGCCGCAAACACAGCCATGGTTTCTCTGCCGTCCGATCCAGCCGTGCTGTTGGATGCATGATACGTGCCACGCCACATTAGCGCCCACGTGTGCAGTCATCAGTGCCTCATCAGCAGCCTACGTCAGCGCTGACATCATCTCATGCCACATTAGTCCTATCTCTGTTTCGCAGACCCGGTCCACCGTGGGCTAGCGCAAAACTGTGGACTCAGTCTATGGACCGAGGGCCCCACATGTCAGCCAAATTAGATTTTCTAATTTAATTTTTATTTCAGAAAATTAATTGCTAACATTAGCAATGTGTCATTAATTGATTTTTCTGTAGAAAAATAAATTAGAAAATTCATTCCATTTTTCTCTTTTTCAGCCTTTTCTTTGAATTTAATCTTTCGAAGGCCAGTTCTCTCTCATACGAACTCGGATTGAGGTGATTCAAGTTTCTAAATTTTCCTAAAATCAAGCCCTACCTTCTAAAGCTATTTATTTTCAATTTTAAAAGTCTTTGTTTGGTATTTATTTGGATTTTTTTCTTTTCTTTTCCGATAGACGCTAATCCCGAGGGAGCGAACGAAGAATTTCAAGATCAAGACTCAGTAATAGATCAGCAAGGCAAGTCATAAGCTTTGATCATATTGAACCTATGTTTGCTAAAGTACTTTGTTTTATACAATTGCATGCTATTTGTGTTTCAATGCTTATTTCATCGGAATAGCTATTTACCTAGTTGACATTATGCCACCTTGATTATTGGCATACCATGTATCCATTGTTAGCCCTAAGTTAGGACATTATTAGTTGGACATGATCATATTACCAACATTGGATTATCGTAGCTATGCTTAGACATGCTTAGATATACGTTAGGACCCATATCACATGTGAAATAATGTTAATCTTAACTTAATAATATATTGAATTGTAGCCGTTAGCCACTGTTGTAAAATTTGTTATACCATGGCAGGGTATGCCGTTGGTCTTGGTTGAATGAAATTATTTTCCCTCGGGCAAGTGATCATGTAGTAAAGGAGTGCTTTTAGCACATTTGGGATGTGGAAGTCTTGCCTAAGACAAATTAAGGACTTAATCTTGTGCACTATTGAATTAGGCCTAATCGTACAACCACATGTGTGGTATGGGACTGACCTAGCTGATTAATTTGCAATGTCTAGCCTTGAGTACTGCCAATTGGTGGTGTGGGTTCTGGAATGGACGGGTAGATTCATATGGCACAAGAGAGGACCCTAAGGGGCGAAACCTTAGTGGGCAGTACCGAGTTTAGACAGTGCATTGTAAAGGCTTTTTCATGATCTCTCTGCCAACACACCAAAGGAAGTGTGTTAATCCGAAGGCAAAAAGAGATGATCATGTCTTGTGGGGAAAACTATATAACCTACACAATGTGTAAAATTCTTTGAATAGTCGTGTCCGCGGTGATGGACATGCCTGGGAATTTCACATGAGGTATAGAGTATTTTCTAAAATGTGGGAATGTGGAATTGTTGGCATGTGAACGGGGATTTCACTGTTGTTTTGTTGTCTAAAATTAATACTATTGAATTTAGTGGTTTGATAATTGTTTTGGATGGTGTAGGGTGATACTTTACTATTCTGTTCATGTTGTCCACCATTAATTTACCAGTTATTTAGTTATTTATCTTTTCATAAATCTGCTTTCAATCTATTTGATGTATTTCAATTCAAGTTATTGCTTTATGCAAAAGAACCATATGTCTATTGTAACATCCCAAAATGTTCCCTTAGTATTGTTTTATTGTCTGTTGGCGTGTTTATGATGGACAGTATTGGTTTGAGTGTATAACCGAGTTTCAGTAGAGGGGGGTCTTCATAGCTGTGTCACTCTCGACTCTCTTTTCGTGATGAGCAAGACAGGAAACTCAAGAACACACAGGGATTTACCTATGTTCGGGCCCCCAGTGCGGGTAACAGCCCTACGTCCTACTCAAGCTCTTGTTGCTCTAGTATTTCGTTTGTTCTTAGTTCGCCCGATCTTTCGATCGTTTGAGCTTTGGATCTCTTCTCTGTTGTGAGCTAATCAACCGACCGACCACCCTTCTCCCCCGTGCACACTAGCTCCCTTATATACTCTCAAGACTGGCTAGGGCAAGTGGAGGGAGTGGTCTTACATTAATTACAGTGATTGTGTCGAGTCCTATCGCTACTGTCCTTCTGAGCCTCTTTGTCTGCGCCGTTGCTTGACACCACCTATCTTTGGATTTCTCGAGGGGAAGGGTTTGGACGCTGCTTGACGATCGCTTGGTACACGCATCTCCCCGGCTTGCCCTGGGCGGTGCAGATGGAATGGGAGTTGGTGGAGCTGGCTCAGTCGGAGGGACAGGTCATCATATCGTTAGGGAGCCACGCCTATTTAATGGCTCCCAAGCGCATTGTAACGGCTCCATGCGCATTTAATGGCTCCCATGCGCATTTAATGACTATGATACATCGCGATCCTGGTAGAGGCTTCGGGTGGAAGCCTCCCAGCCCTGTCTGCATGGATGACTGATAATGGGCCCGCCTGCTCTTTGGACGACCATGTTGTTAGTGATATGCCCTAGAGGCGATCATGTGAGATGATTGTATCATACGTCTATGTTCATGTACTTATCAGTTCCATGAATAAATGTCAATCCTTTGTTCATTGAGTATGACTTGATTGTGAAACACATTGGTTATATGATATTATTCTAAACGATCCCTGGTCACATATCATTATGTGGGACAATAGTGATCGACCAAAGACATGTATTGATTGATGGTAATGTTTCACATACCATAGATATGGAGATATCAAATCAATAATGTGGACACATGTTAGAGAACATGGGGTTGGATAGACCCACTCCAAGACACTGATGAGATTGTTATCTTATAAGTGCCATCAGGGTGTAGTCTTGAGTGGTATACCTATACGATCCTTTGACCTGAGATTCTTATTGATTCTCAGCATGTGTAATTGTATACTTTGGGGCTATCAAACGCTTCTCCGTAGCAGTGGAGTTATAAAGGTAGCTTTCGGGTATGCCATGAAACATGACGTGAGATATAAGAGATCAAGATGGAATTTGCCCCTCCTCGATAACTGGAGAGATATCTCCGCCCCTCGGTGTGGATGGATAATGAAAAGTGCATGGCCATGCCAAAGTGATTAAAGTGTTAATCATGAATTATATCCATTACATTGACGAGTGAATGGGTCGAGCTACCACAAGGATGGCACGATCTTGCCTTGAGCTTGACTAGTATCGCGGGCAAAAGGATCGATATATGAGTATATCAAGGTTCACCGACACGATCATTCTGTGCATTCGGGGGACAACATGTCCTGCTAGGAACCACTGTTGTCCGATGGTCTGGAAAAGAGGTTTCCAGAGCCATGGCCGTATGCGCATGAACCTAACGGGTCGCACACTTAACGGGTTGGATCATGTCTGATGGATTGGATCCATTAGTGGGTTTACACGGATTTGGATCCTCTGGCATCTTAATGGATTTCTCAGAGAAGATCCATTAGCGTGAGTCCTAGTGGGCTTTATCGAGAAGGCCCGTTAGTGCACTCTATATAAAAGGGGCGTGGGGTATGCACCGTGAGGTTCTCCCCACCACGAAACCCTAGACGTCGACCTCTACCCCTGCCAGAAACCCTAGCCGTCGCGCGCGTGGTGCTAGCACACCGGCGCACGGCATTCCACCCCTGGACGTGTGGATACCGTAGAGGCGCCGTTGCATCTGCCTCGGCGCAGATCGGCGAGAACGTCTACTTCCTCTACAGTGTTGCGCGTGCGATCGCGAGGAGGAGGCGATTAACTCCGGCATCTACTACTGTGCTGTTAGCACCTAAAATTAGCACCTTTAGAATAATCTGGGCTTGGGAGTATGTTGATATTGTTATGAGCGTTTAGCAGTTGATTCGGCTGTTGAAACAATGATCGGTAATTCATCCGGCCGAATTGGTTGTTCTTTCATTAAAGAAAGGGCTTTAGACGGTGAAATAGGGACTGGCAGTTTTAGTATGCATGTGTGCGAGGGACATGCGAAAGTGAAGATGGCGCAGGAGGGATTCATCAGGATGTGCTAATTAAAGCTCACGTGAAGAAATTAAGGGAAGCTAAAAGAAGATGTTTGCATGCAAGGAAAGAAGATGCGTATTGCTTATGAATTGAAAATCAAGTATAGAAAGTCTGGCAAAACATGACAAACACATATGCTGTTGGCCCAAGGTGTTTAAATATTCCTAACCTTGTTATTCAGCCAAACTGGTTACGAGTCTAACAAGATCTTGTTGACTGGATAAATTAGAAAGTCTATTTTGATTTGTGATACAAGTTGGAATCATGTACTTACACGGAGAGACCAGCCGCCATATATATTGTCGAGGGTGATGGCAAATTGTAACACACACAGACATAATCAATCTACTACATCCTTTATTTTTTGAAATTTTCATCGTTCTTTGCTTGCATATCCTATTATTGCGTTGTCTCCTTGTGAGGATCTTCACGGGAGCACAAGTGTTTTCAGGATCAAGTGTCTTTGGCGAGGTGTCTTGCGGATCGCGCTCCTCGGTCAGCCTCCTTCGACAGCGTGTCCCGCGCATCGCGCTCACTCTCGAAGGCACACGGTGACGTGTTCGTGTGCGAACACACTTTTGGCGACTCCGCTGGGGAACGAAGGATTGACCGTCTGGCATGTCTCGCAACGACCACAAGGCCAAGGGGATCCAAGGTTCCCTCACCGATGTCGATCCCAAAGAACGCCGTTGAAGCTTCTTTCGACGATCTCCAGAGGATCATCGCCAGTGGTGGAGAGATACATTAAGGAGCATGAGGATGCCTTGAAAAGAGGGTCGCTTCATGCTTGGCAAGAATCGGCATGGTGTTGTGCGTATGAACTATTCACATTGCCGCCGATTGATCTAAAGGTGACACCCTCTGTAAGTAAACCTTCCTCTACTCCACCCAATACATCAAGCTGCGATTCCATCATTTGAGCAAATTCAGTTCATGATAAATGAGAATAGTAGGAAATGCTAGAGCACATGAATAAAATCATGAATAATCATAAGATAAATCAAGAGGCCATGGGGGCGCTTCGTGAGTGTTTCAGCTTCCAATTAATCCATCGACAAAAAGCATGCCAAGCCAAACCCTATATGGAACGCCAAGTGAGTAATTTTGGGAATCAAACGGCACAGGTTAGTGGGTAGATTGTTCCTATTTTTACTAATGAGCCCAGGGTTAGCATACCTAGTTCGGTTGGGCAAGAGTTTGCTTACTTTGAACCCCCGTACCGGACTTTGGCTTACAACACACCTCCTATGCAAATGTCAGTACCATCCCAACTTGGTACTTTTCAGTTGCCGAATCCTAGTAACTTGGCACAGCAAGCGCCGAACATTAATGCTAATGTGCAAAGCACATCCTCAACGGCTAATCTTAATCATTCTTTAGAGAAGTTGAGAGAGGATGTTAATAAAATGTTTAGGGATTCATTCGGCGTCGAACCTAAGGGAAGTAACCGCACTTATCAAAAACCATATTCCCCACATTTTGATCTTGTCGGATATCCTCTTAATTTCAAAGTGCCTGATTTTGTTAAATTCAATGGAGGAGATAGCAAGACAACTTATGAGCATATTAGTCAATATTTAGCTCAATTGGGCGATGCTAGTTTCAGTGAGGCTCTAAGAGTTCGTTTGTTTTCATTATCATTAACCGGAACAGCTTTTTCATGGTTCATTGCTTTGCCTGCAAATTCTATTCACTCTTGGGTGCAGTTAGAGCAAAAATTCCATGACCATTTTTATACTGGTGACAATGAGCTTAAATTGTCCCACCTGACATCGGTTCGGCACAAACATGACGAACCAGTCACCGATTATATTAGGAGATTTAGAGATATCAAAAATCGGTGCTTTAATGTGATGGTTTCTGAGAGAGACATGGCTGATCTGGCTTTTAATGGCTTGAGATCTCATTTGAAAGAAAAGCTAGAAGGATATGAGTTCATAACCGTCAATCAGTTATTACAAAGGGCTTTGGCACATGAAAGTCGTGCTAAAGATCATAGAGAGCATAGAATTAAGCCTGATCGTCCTAATATACACATGTTAGATTGTGATTCCGATTCGGACATTGAGACAACTGATGTTTATGCTGCTGAGTTCACGTGGCCATCAAAGAATAAACCTCATGCTTGTTCTGCTTTAAAGCCGATCCATAAGAATCGTGAGCAAGAAATTAAGTTTACTTTTGATGTTGCTAAATGTGACCGCATATTTGATGCTTTAGTGCAAGAAAAAGTTATTAAATTGTCACATACATTACCTCCAGCAGATGAGATTAAGCGGCGTGCTTATTGCAAATATCATAACTCCTTTTCGCATGCTATTAATGATTGTAATGTTTTTCGACGACAGATACAATCGGCTATCAATGATGGACGATTGACTTTTGCTGAGATGCAAGTAGACAAGACTCCTTTTCCGATGAATGTTATGAATTTGGAGGGCAAGAAAGTGCTTCTTCGGCCTGAGCAAACCAGAGCGGCCGAAGGGAAGAATGTCGTGATTGGTGAGCCAAGAATTGAAGATCAGAAAGCTAATCTTGGGCGAGCTGTTGAAATGGAGCAGGGTCCCAGCGGCAGTCAAACATTGAAAATCACTATTAAAGCTAGTAATGCCGGGCAAGAAGAGCAAAGCAGACTTACATCCCGAAGTTCTTCGTCAAGAGTCCGTAGTAGATAAGTGGAAAGTGAACAAGCCTAAAATTCAGCATACTGAGCATGACAAGTTTTCTTTTGAGCGTCTTCTAAACAAGTATTCAAGAGAAGCAGCCAACCCAGGATTGAATCGGGCTGTGAAGAATAGCAAGCGTCCAAGATCTCCTCCAAGGCCTAATCAGCAGTCGAGATACTCACCACTAAGGAGAAATTTTGCATATAATGGTCCTTCACACGGGTACATGACGCCTTTACCTGCAATCCCACAACCTCCTCATATGCCATACACTGTGTGGGATCCAAATGTTGGACAGTGGATTTCATTGCCTATGCCCCCACCACTTTTTCATCCTTGATGGGTGGCACCTAAGAGATCAGTATTTGAGAGGCTGTCACATACAAAGCAAGGCCGTTTGGGTGTAAACCGGCCGATACAAAGGTTTACAATTGACAACAGGGTCCGAGAGTGGCGCCCAAAGCAAGGTTCACAATTTCCACAAGGTTCAGGATCTGATAAAAGGGTAACCAACGCTAAAGCTATTCAAGTTGGCACCAATATGGTCCCCATTGGCAGTCCTAGCAAGGAATCTATCACTGTTGATAATCAGGCCAAAGGTAGTGAAGAAAACAAAATTGAACAACCAAAATCAGCAGCTAATGATCATGAGGCTAGTTGTAGTGGGACAAAATGGATTGATCCCAAGTACTTGAAGCCACAATGGTGCCCTCCAGGTATTACCAAGGCCAAGAAAAGAAGGTTGCAGTGCATCAGGATGACACTCCAAAGGGAAGAAGAAGCTGAGAAACAGAGGGATGAAGTTTTTAATGAGCTTCGGCCCGTGAGATCAATCAAGCAGGAGTGGAGGCCGAAGCCAAAGACTGCTTAACGAAACAGAGAAAATTTCAGCACTTATTTCACCTATACCAATAGTTGCTGACATGCCTCCAGAACCTTCAATGGTGTCCAAGGAACCTGCTTCTACACCTAGTGAGATCAGGGCTACTACTCCCATACAGTCAACTTCGTTGAATGAAGAAATTTTCACACTGGGAGATGACGAAGAGATGGTTGATTTTGAGCCAAGTCCAGTTCATGATTTCGAAGTGAATATGGTTGTTTGCTTGCCTGCTGAGTTTCGCGCCCCCGAGGAAGAAGGGGAAATAACACATATGGATTTTGGTCCCAAAATTGCCATGTTTGAGAAGCCTAAGGAACCAGTGAAGCACTTGAAGCCATTATATGTTAGAGGTCATATCAACGGATCGCCGGTTACCCGTATGCTTGTGGACAGTGGGGCGGTGGTGAATCTCATGCCTTATTCAGTTTTCAGGAAGTTGGGATTTCAAGATGAAGAATTGATGAAAACTAATATGGTGTTGAGCGGATTTGAAGGCAAGGGATGAGTGGAACCAAAGGGAGTCACGTCCGTTGAGCTTACTGTTGGAAGCAAGTCTCTAGCTACTGCGTTCTTCATTGCTGAGGTTCAAGGTAATTACAATGTCATATTAGGCCGCAACTGGGTTCATGCTAATCAGTGTGTGCTGTCTACCTTGCACCAATTTTTGATTCAATGGGTGGATGACGAAGTTGAAGTTGTTCACGCGGATGATTCAGCTTGTGTTGCGTTGGCTGACTCGCCGGTAGATTGGCAACATCCGCATGTCACTTGCTTGACGGGCCGTGATCTTTCTGGCTATGATTTTCTTAGTGCTACAAGGAATGGCTTCATTCCAGTCAACGTGAAGCCGATTGTTAACAATCGGTTGGATGAATGAATGTGATCAAATGGAGTCTAGTGCAGATTGGTTGCAAAAGCGTCTTGTAAAATATCGGTCCTGTGGGAACGATCTGTGTGAGTCCATAGAAGAGTCAGGTGACATGGATAAGTTGGGTTAGGGCTTCATTTCAGCCGATCCCTTGGAGGAGATTGATTTAGGTGATGGATCAGCTCCTAGACCCACATTTGTAAATAAAAATCTTGAAGCCGATTATAAGCTAAAATTAATCGAGCTGTTAAGAGAATATATTGATTGTTTTGCTTGGGAATACCATGAGATGCCTGGCTTGAGTCGAGAACTTGTGGAACATCATTTACCTATCAAGGCCGGTTTTAGACCTTTCAAACAATCGGCCCGGAGGTTTAATCCCAGGATGTATGACCGGATCAAGGAAGAAATTGAAAGGCTGTTGAAAGCTAATTTCATAAGGCCATGCAGATATGCTGATTGGATTTCTAATATTGTACCAGAGAGAAGAAGGATCCGCAAATTACGGGTATGTATTGATTTCAGAGATTTGAATAGGGCAACCCCAAAAGATGAATATCCTATGCCTATAGCCGATATGCTTATTAATAATGCCTCGGTCATAAGATAATTAGTTTTCTTGATGGTAATGCGGTTACAATCAAATATTTATGGTCAAGAGGATGTTTCTAAACCGCTGTTGTCCCGGTTTTGTTGGATTATTTGAATGGGTCGTTATGACTTTTGGTTTAAAAATCTTGGCGCCACCTATCAAAGAGCTATGAATTTGATTTTTCATGATTTGCTTGGTGTCATCCTAGAGGTTTATATTGATGATATTGTTGTCAAATCGGACGCTGCTGAAAATCATTTGGCCGATTTGAGGTTAGCTTTTGAGAGGATGAGAAAGTATGGTTTGAAGATGAATCCTTTAAAGGGTGCTTTTGGTGTATCGGCTGGGAAGTTTCTGGGATTTATTATTCATGAGAAAGGCATAGAGATAGATCCAAAGAGAATTGAGGCAATTCAAAAGATTCAAGCCCCTACGTGCAAAAGAGATGTGCAGAAATTTTTAGGCAAGGTTAATTATTTGAGGCGGTTTATTGCTAATTTGTCCGGAAAGGTCAATGCTTTTACACCTATCCTTCGGTTGAAGAACGACGCTGATTTTGCTTGGGGGGCAAAACAGCGAGAAGCTTTTGAAAAGATCAAGCAATATTTGAGTTCTCCTTGGTGTTGATAGCGCCTAGGCATGGTGAGCCATTTAAACTCTATATTGCCGCGGGGAATGATGTCATTGGTGCTGTCTAGACTCAAGAGGCTGAAGGTAAAGAGCATGTTATTACATATATTAGTTGCCGGTTGGTTGACGCCGAAACAAGGTATACTTTTATTGAGAAATTATGCTTATCTTTATACTATGCTTGCACCAAGTTGAGACATTATTTGCTGCCTAGTGCTTGCATAGTTGCTTGTCAGACCGATGTTATTAAATATATGTTGCACAGGCCAATTCTTAGTGGTAGAATTGGTAAGTGGGCTTATGCTTTGATTGAATATGATTTGGCTTATGAACCTTTAAAATCTATGAGAGGCCAAATCATAGCTGATTTTATTGTTGAACATCGGATTGATGATAGGCATAATACTTGCATAGACCTTGTTTCTTTAGCACCATGGAAGTTATATTTTGATGGTTCGGTTTGTGACAATGGCCAGGGTGTTGGTGTTGTCTATATATCTCCCCATGGTGTTGTTTTTGAAGCCTCTTGCCGCTTAGAATATTTTTGCACTAACAATCAGGCTGAATATGAAGCTCTGTTATTCAGCCTAGAGTTGCTAAAGGATGCCGGCGCCACTTGCGTTGAAGCATTTGGCGATTCCTTACTAGTAGTGCAGCAAATATCTAAGACTTGCCAATGTCTGGATGGGGTTTTAAACATGTACCTTGATAAGTGCCTAGATATCATTGCATCATTTGATGATTTTAGCATCCATCACATCTTCAGAATTGATAATTGGCAAGCAAACGAGCTAGCTCAGCAAGCATCTGGCTATCACATCGATCGGGGTATGTTCTTTGTGTCGTATAAGCCGATGCTCAGCCTTGCTAGTATTAATGAGGTTGATTCCCAGCCCACTAGTAATCTGGTCACTAGTAATGACCCTAATATTTTTATTACTAATGATTGGAGAAAGTCTATTGTTGATTATTTACAGAATCCAAGCGAAAGAGTTGATAAGAAGGTTCGGCGGCTTGCATTTAAATATGCATTAATTGATAATGACTTATATCGCCGAACTGTTGATGGTATTTTGCTCAAGTGCCTTGACGAAGATCAGCCGAGTTGCTATGGGGAGGTGCATGAAGGCATTTGTGGTACTCATCATCGGCACATAAGATGAAATGGATGTTGAAACGCAAGGGTTTTATTGGCGACGATGGTAGATGATTGCTTCAAATATTACAGGTTGTGAAGCTTGCCAAAAGTTCGGTAATGTTCAGCTAGCCCCTGCTGCTATGTTGCATCCTATTATAAAGCCGTGGCCGTTCAGAGGATGGGCGTTGGATTTTATTGGTCAAATATATCCTGCATCTTCTAAGGGGCATCGGTTTGTTTTGGTGGCTACTGATTATTTTACCAAGTGGTCTGAAGCAGTGCCTCTCAAGAACATGACGCATGTTGAGGTAATTCGGTTTATCACTGAGCATATTATTCACAGATTCGGCATCCCTCAAACATTGACTACAGATCAGGGTTCATCATTTATTTCATCTCAAGTGAGGGAATTTGCCGAATCATATAAAATTAGATTACTCAATTCTTCACCATATTATGCTCAAGCAAATGGTCGTTCGAATCTACTAATAAGATTTTGATTAAACTCATAAAGAAGAAGATAGAGGAAAGCCCTAAGAGATGGCATGGGATATTATCGAAGCTTTATGGGCATACAGATTTCCAAGCATGGTGCTACAAAAGTGACTCCATATGAGCTAGTGTATGGGCAAAGCAGCCGTTTTACTGTTGAGGTAAATCTGACGCTGCGATTGGCTAAGCAAAATAATCTATCAGCAACGGATTATCACAATTTGATGATGGACAATCTTGATGATGTTGCTGACGAGAGGTTCAAAGCATTGCAGGCCATTGAAAAAGAAAAGCTGAGAGTAGCGAAGGCATATAACAAAAAGGTCAAGCCGAAATGTTTTCAGGCTGGCGATTTGGTGTGGAAAGTAATTTTACCGATTGGCTCAAGAGATAATAAGTTCGAGAAATGGTCTCCTAGTTGGGAAGGTCCTTATAAAGTGGCAAGGGTTGTTCCTGGTAATTTTATTTGGTGGAGTCATTGCAAGGTGAATTGCTACCTCGCCTCAATGGTAAATACTTGAAAAGATTTTATCCTAGTGTGTGGCAAGATGCTTAGTTGATACAGGCCGACATTAATTATGCCGCCCTTAGTTTTATTTGGCGGTGAAGTGGTAAACATCGTGCTCAATTTGGGTTTATGGCCGATGCTGAAAATACCACCGATATCGATATACTACCGCATAATGTATCGATCCTTAGAGCATGGCCGATGGTATATTATACATCGCCCTTAGTATTTAAGATGAGAAGATGTTGAAATGTTTAACAAATTAATTAATTTGTTGAAGCGATGTTTAATAATTAGTTCGGCTAATTGATTGGTTTACAATAAAAAGAAAGCATAAAGTGAAGCAAGATTGATAATTTCAGCATATATATATGTGGGAGCATGCGAAAGGCATCAAAAGCAAGAATCAAGAATTTCAGCATATATATATGTGGGAGCATGCGAGCAAAGCGGTAAAGCAAGAATCGATAATTTCAGCATATATGTATGTGGGAGCATGCGAGTATGGAGATGACGCAGAGGGATTCACCGAACATGCTAATAAAGTGGTACCAGAGGCATGCACGAGATTCCGCCGATGGTCTTCATCGCAAGATCCGCGCCACCGCTCGATTCCCTACCGCTCGATTCAGGTCATCATCTTGATGGTTCTCCTCGGCTTTGACCGCGCCTACGTGGCCGCCTTCGACAAATTGCCGTCGATCGCAAGATTCGCCATCGCCACCGTCGGCTTCGCGTCGGCCTGACCTCTGCATACTGATCTCCTGGGCTCCAGCGTCGATGTGCGTAGCGCTTATTCCCAGCTTCTTGGTGCCTTCCTCCGAACAGCAGGTAGCAGCACTTGAGCACCGCTCCAGATACCTCTTCGCCCGCGAAGCTTCACCCGAGAGCACCACGCCTGTGAAGAAGCAGCCGAGCAGATCAATTTTTGGGTTTCTTTAGCCGATCGATTTCCAAAGCAAGAAAAAGATCTCACTTGTGTTTGCTGGATGGGTTCTGCCGACTAGAAGTAAATGGCATTTGTGCGGAACACTCGAGATGTCCTTTTTTCTTGTGGAGCCAGCGGACTTCAAAAGATTGAGTACTCGTTTATGCTTCTTCGTTCGGTTCCGGCTCAGTTCCCCATATCAAAGCAGCTCCGGATGCTATTCAATATCTCAGCCGTTCAGTATTGACATGTTGGCATTTTCTTCGTATCGGCATTTGTTGAGCATCTGCAGTCATGCTATGAATTTTCAACAAGCAGTTTATCAAATTTTATGGTCTACATAGAGCATGCCGAAAGCCCATAATATGAGTTCTTTGCTGTCTACCCAGCACCCCAGGTGATGTCTTGGCTCATGCTGATTGCTAATTGGGTGTTCTATGAGAGGGAGCCAAAATATTTTTCGGCATACAAGTTTTGCCGAAAAACAGGGGGGCATATGTTAGCACCTAAAATTAGCACCTTTAGAATAATCTGGGCTTGGGAGTATGTTGATATTGTTATGAGCGTTTAGCAGTTGATTCTTTGTTGAAACAATGATCGTAATTCATCCCATTTAATTGGTTGTTCTTTCATTAAAGAAAGGGCTTTAGACAAAGGAAATAGGGATGGCGGTTTTAGTATGCATGTGTGCGAGGGACATGCGAAAGTGAAGATGGCGCAGAGGGATTCATCAGATGTGCTAATTAAAGCTCACGTGAAGAAATTAAGGGAAGCTAAAAGAAGATGTTTGCATGCAAGGAAAGAAGATGCGTATTGCTTATGAATCGGAAATCAAGTATAGAAAGTCTGGAAAAACATGACAAACACATATGCTGTTGGCCCAAGGAGTTTAAATATTCCTAACCTTGTTATTCAGCCAAACTGGTTACGAGTCTAACAAGATCTTGTTGACTGGATAAATTAGAAAGTCTATTTTGATTTGTGATACAAGTTGGAATCATGTACTTACACGGAGAGACCAGCCGCCATATATATTGTCGAGGGTGATGGCAAATTGTAACACACACAGACATAATCAATCTACTACATCCTTTATTTTTTCAAAATTTACATCGTTCTTTGCTTGCATATCCTATTGCGTTGTCTCCTTGACAGGATCTTCCGGGAGCACTGGCTTTTCAGATCAAGTGTCTTTGGCGAGGTGTCTTGCGGATCGCGCTCCTCGGTCGGCCTCCTTCGACGAGTTGTCGGGGCCAGCAACCCTTGGCGGTCAAGAAGCAGTCAACGGACCCCAGCTCGGAAGGCCTCGATCAAAGACCTGGATCAGCTCGAGGCCACTCGACCAGGAGTGCATCGGACTAAACTCGAGGCCGCTCGACCTAGGGCGCAGTAACTCCGAGCTTGGGGTCCCCGTGACCTAGAGCTCGGGTCGATCCAAGGTCGATAACGTTCCCTTGGATCCCGGGCACGTCATCACTTGGCAGTTTCTTAAACGTGGGATCATGGAGTAATGCGGAGTGGCGCGGATCGAACAGTTACCACCAGCTATCAATGCGCATGAAGGCCACGATCCGAGAAGTACTCCCGACGCTGCAAGAAGAATGTGAATAAGACGGGAGCTTTGTAAACGCTTAGACACACAGAACAACCCAGCGCACACACACTCGAATTCAAGCCTAGACTTAGCATCGTCAAGCTTGAACTGTAATCCTCTCTTGTACACACAAATAGCAGGAATCACCACCGCAAGGTGACTGGAGTAGAGCTATTACCTTCTCAGGGGCTCGAACCAGTATAATCCTTGGTCTCGTCCGTTGTCTCCTAGCTCCGACCATAGACCTCTTCGACCTCACTCCTCTGTTCGAGCAAAGCGCAGTTGCGGTCCCATTTCTCACTGACCCCTACCTCATTTTCTGCGGTTGGCGATCCCGATCGTCGACAGCTGGCGCCCACCCGAGCTCTAGGTCACGGGGACCCCAAGCTCGGAGTTACCGCGCCCTAGGTCGAGCGGCCTCGAGTTTAGTCCGATGCACTCCTGGTCGAGTGGCCTCGAGTGATCCGTGTCTTTGATCGAGGCCTTCGAAATGGGGGCCGGTTGACCGCTCTTGACCGCCAAGGGTTGCCTGGCCCCCGACAGCTAGCCCCCGAGGCTCAAGGTTGTAAAAGGAGTACCAAAGACGGCCTCGAGCCTCACCCAACAGGTCGCTGGCAGCAACCCTTGCAAGGTCTTGGAACCTTGTTCGAAGTCGAGCGGAGATCGGAAGGCCTTGCCGACCATCGTTCTCGAGGGCACCCGTCTCGCCGGTGCTGTAATCCTCGCTGATCACAGGTTGGGGGTCCACCTCGTTCGGGCTATCAAGGCCTTGGTCGAACTCCCGACCGGGCCCACCGAGGCACCTGCAAGAGTGCGCTTTGACCAAGGCAGCCTGGGGCAAGATGTAGGCATCTGCCTCCTCCTCGGACTCGGACTCGCCCTGAACAACAGGCATTGTCAGAGTGGGCAAGCTCGGGTCTCGAGCGCTCGAGGTCTGCAAACAAGGATAGGCACTAAGACAGAAAAACACGAGGGGATGGAGCAGGTTGCAAGGCCAGGGTCTTACCTGGGTCGGTGGCTTCTGCCTCGTTGATGGCCGGCGAAGGTCCTGTTGCCCCGAGCTCGGGCGGGCACTCCGCTTTTTTCCTCTGGTCTGGGGAGGCGAAGCTCGCGATGAGCCCGCACCGCTTGCCATGGCCATGCCAGATGACCGACCTTGATCACCTTGGACAGGCGGGGTGCTCGATGGTCTGGCGGCGGCCGCTGCGCTTTGCTGCTGCCAAGAAAAGAAACTTTGTTAGGCCCCAAAAGGCCAAGGGCACGAGTTCGGGAGCTTGGCCATGATCGTCTTTACCATGGTGCGGTCGCCCCATTCGATATGGGGCCTCTTCGTCTCTTGGCGGTCCGTCCGGTTGGGGGGAGTCTCTTCTTCCCCTTCTTGCCCTTGCTCTCGTCGGGCAAGGGGAGCAGTCTCCGAGCTGTCTGCCACAACTCTTGATGATCCTACAAGCAAGCACGGGTCAGGCAAAGATATACAAATGTTCGGATGAGGCTATAGGTCGGGGAAGGCTTACCTCGGGCTTCCGTCGCAAGACGTTCTTCGGGACTGGGTCATCAAGAGTATACTCATGCGCCAGCTTCGAACATTTCAAGATCTGGCGCGACCATGACTCCAGACTATTTACGCCGCATTTAACAAGAGCCATCAGAGGAGGAAGAAGTGCGAACTCGAGCAAAGACCTTGGGGCTGAAGACCTTACCAGATGAGCTCTCGCGGGTCGAATCATTGCGTCCCTTGATCTGGGAGAACGGGTGTAACCTCCTCCGTAGGGGAGACACCCGGTTCCGCAGAAAGTCATTCGCGATTGCCTGTCCGGTGAGGCCGCGCGTGGCGCAAATGTGGATGGCGGCGATTGCTTCTGCGTCGACGTCGAGGTCCTCGGTCTCTGGGGTCTCCTTCTTCTCGGTGACGGCGGCTCCTCAGATCATGACCTCCCGATCTCCCCTTCTTGAGGTAGAACCAGCGCTCTGACCATGGACCGAGAGAGTCCCGGCCAGGGATCTTGGGCAAGGCCCACTTGAGCCCGGACCGCGGAAGTAGAGGCACCCGACCACGGGGTCCTTCCCAGAGCGGAAGAGGGAGAAGAAGAAGAAGAAGCGAGGGGTGGGAAGAATCCCGTGAACCCCTCGCATAGATGGGAGAAGATGGCTAGGTAAGGACGGAATTGGGTACCGGGTTGATCAATTCAATCTGCAATTGCCGAGGACGTCGGCCAGGAATTCGCTCTCTGGGGTCCGCAGCCCGTAAAGGGAATGATGCTCGGTGCAGACGATCTCGTCATCCTGAGGATGAGGTTCGGTCTCGCCACGGGCAACGCCAGTCACCGATCCAATGACCCGAGGACTCGAGCTCCTTCATCCTCGCAACCGACAAGGTGCTTTTTCCCAGCTTGGCCATGGCGAAACAACGTGTGAAGATGGGAAGGCGGTCTTCTCGGGCGAGAAGGCTTGGGAGGAGGGCGCAAAGATTTTCAAGCAAATGATCGAAAGCTCGGGGTCTTCTACGGCGCTTTTGGGATATAACCTCCTACGACGCTTCAAAAGGCGCACCTGGCATGATTAGACGGGCGCAATTAAGGCCTGGGCGGCGGACTCGGCGCCGCAGTGTCCGCCCATTGCTGGCATCCGTCTCGCCGAGAGATCAAAGGTCGCCAGATGTCTCGCACTGGGTTTCACTTTGCGATCTCCGCCGACTTGAACAAGGTTCCAAGACCTTGCAAGGGTTGTTGCCAATGATTGTTGGGTGAGGCTCGAGGCCGTCTTTGGTACTCCTTTTACGACCTTGAGCCTCGGGGGCTAGCTGTCGGGGGCCAGGAAACCCTTGGCCGGTCAACAAACGGTCAACCGGCCCCCCAGCTCGGAAGGCCTCGATCAAAGACCTGGATCAGCTCGAGGCCACTCGACCAGGAGTGCATCGGACTAAACTCGAGGCCGCTCGACCTAGGGCGCAGTAACTCCGAGCTTGGGGTCCCCGTGACCTAGAGCTCGGGTCGATCCAAGGTCGATAACGTTCCCTTGGATCCCGGGCACATCATCACTTGGCAGTTACGGAAACGTGGGATCATGGAGTAATGCGGGCGCGCGCGGTGGGATCGGAACGGTTACCACCGGCTATCAATGCGCATGAAGGCCACGATCCGAGAAGTACTCCCGCACGTTGCAAGAAGAATGTGAATAAGACGGGAGCTTTGTAAACGCTTAGACACACAGAACAACCCAGCGCACACACACTCGAATTCAAGCCTAGACTTAGCATCGTCAAGCTTGAACTGTAATCCTCTCTTGTACTCACAAATAGCAGGAATCACCACCGCAAGGTGACTGGAGTAGAGCCATTACCTTCTCAGGGGCTCGAACTAGTATAATCCTTGGTCTCGTCCGTTGTCTCCTAGCTCCGACCATAGACCTCTTCGACCTCACTCCTCTGTTCGAGCAAAGCGCAGTTGCGGTCCCATTTCTCACTGACCCCTACCTCATTTTCTGCGGTTGGCGATCCCGATCGTCGACAGACAGCGTGTCCCGCGCATCGCACTCGCTCTCGAAGGCACACGGTGACGTGTTCGTGTGCGAACATGTGCTTCGGAGCACGCGGGGAGGCTTCACCCACTCTACTTCCGCTGCTAACGTGCTCCAAGGGTAATGTTCCATGATCTTTGACTCGCATGTATCCTGGTGTTCGCGGTAGAAAAATTTTGTTTTCGGCTAGCGTAGCACCGCGTTCTCCAACAGTGGTATCAGAGCCGATCTTGCGTTGTCTTGGATCTGGATGCTGCGCATATGTTGATATGCTGTTTGATTAGTCACGGGTTGATGTGATCAATCGGTATAGGGTTCATGAGGTACGAGTTGGTTGTGCTGCGAGGCCAAAAAGATTAGTTCGTGCTTTATCTAGATCATGTCGTGACTAGTCCATACCGGCTGGAAACACCATCTGGACTTCCGTCATGTGCTATCTATGATATTAGCCAACAGATCGAGGCCGCGTGTGCACAACCTTCTCGAGGGGCCTCACGCATTGGATGTATGAGTTGATGGTTCTACACGATCAAAAGATTAGTTCGTGCTTGGTTTGTTTCATGCCGTGCATTACCCCTACCGGCTGGTAACACCATCGGGGTAGTAGCCCGTGCTGAATAGATCATGCCAACAGATCGAGATCGGTGTGGTCGCCGCCTTCTCAAGAATCTTATGGAAATTGAGGCATTCTGATGGCTCAGAATCGGTATGATTTGTTCAATCCGAAGTGCTAGTCACGATGGCCGTTAAATAAAACTTGACTCCCCATCGCAGGTAGAATACGATTCCGCTTAACTTGTTTTTGCAGGGAATGATGTGAATAGTATGGCTCCCTTGTGTGTATGTGATGCATTAATGTAATTTTCATAGCCTGCGTGCTATGGTTAATTGCAGCTTGGGCTGCCATGTTATTGTATAACGACCTGCGTGTCGATTTGTGATGCTTGAAATCCTCATGTAAATTGTTTACTAGCTATTAGATGTAGTAGCGTGGTACTTGATCATGGAGGCCGACTTCAAGCATGATGGCTCGATGGACAGGAAGCGCGACAATGGAGATTGGAGTGCTTTGGGCCATACTATTTCACAAGTTAATATGATTATCTGTGATGATTCCTGTCATGCTATTATATCATGTTTGGTGGATATGATTGTCATGTTAGAATGGTTTCCCTCGGAAAAAAAATTAAGAGTTTCATGCCCTTCCAATAGCTGCACCTATAGAGATCTTGTACGTTGAATGGTAGTTTCTGCCAAAGCAGGGTGCCATCAACTTCCTTGATCAATAGGGTGGATGTTGGACATCCGCATGCATAGTATTGGTTTACTTATCGAAGCTATCAAAACGGTTTTGGGCTTCGGGGCATAGATGTTGGGAGCCGGGGCATTGGATGCCACCCAACAAACAAGAATCACATATGATGTGATTGGCAATGTTATGCCAACCTATGTTACTAGGTTCTAGCGGTGATGCCAAAGCTCACTAGGACTTTAGTGAATATGGATCTTGTCCTACTGAAAGTCGCTAGAGGGAAAGTGACTTTAGTGGGAGTATCTTTTATTAAAATGTTTAATAGAAGATTTACATGAACATTGTGCTAAGACTTTATGTATTTATTTACATTGTAGATGGCACCTAATCTCGTCACTCAAAACACCGGTTTTAATTTGCGATCGATTCTGGAGAAAGAGAAACTCTCTGGAACAAACTTTATTGATTGGTACCGAAACTTGAGAATTGTTCTCAAGCAAGAGAAAAAGGAATATGTCATTGAGGAGCCATATCCTGAGGAACTAGCTGATGATGCTACTGCTGCTGAACGACGTGCTTATGAGAAGCATGTCAATGATGAGGTTGATGTTGGCTATCTCATGCTTGCTACAATGAACTCTGAGCTTCAAAAGCAATATGAGAACACGAATGCCTATGCTATGATCACAGCCTTCGTAGCATGTTTGAGAACCAAGCTAGAAATTTGAGAGATACTTGATCTCAAAAGCTCTGCTTATGCGTGCAAGCTAAGCGAAGGTAGTTCGGTGAGTCCTCATGTGATCAAGATGATTGGTTACATTGAGAACTTGGAGAAACTGAACTCCCCCTTAAGCCAAGAGTTGGCCACTGATGTGATTCTCCAGTCGCTTCCTGCAAGCTTCGAGCCTTTCATTATGAATTTTCATATGAATGGCATGGAGAAAAACATGTCTGAATCGCATGGGATGCTTAAGACAAAGAGAGGAAAGCATCAAGAAAAGCAATAATCATGTGATGATGGTCCAAAAGGATGGTGGTAAGAAAAGGAAGCACGGAGCAAAAGGCAAGGGTGTGAATACGATCCCCAACCCTAAACCTAAGACCAAAAGTGGTCCTACTGCTTCTGATGCATGTCACTACTGCCATAAGAAAGGTCATTGGCGTAGGAACTGCAAGAAATACTTGGAGGATAAGAAGAATGGAACTCTAGCTTCCACTTCAGGTATTAATGTTACAGAAATTAATCTTGCTACTTGTCCTAATGAGTCATGGGTATTTGATACCGGATCGATGATTCATACTTGCAAATCGTTGCAGGGACTAACAAGGACTAGAAGATGTGCAAGTGGTGAGGTGGATATTCGCGTTGGCAATGGCGCAAAGGTTGCTGCAATGGCCTTTGGCGTTTATCCCTTATCATTACCTTCAGGATTAGTTTTGGAATTAAATAATTGTTATTATGTTCCAGCTTTGAGCAGAAACATTATATCTTCTTTATATTTGGAAGAAGATGGTTTTGATATTGTAATAAAGAACAAATGTTGTTCAATTTATTTCAATGGTATGCTCTATGGTCATTGTCCATCATTGAATGGGCTATGTGTGCTAAATCTTGAAGATAATTTTGTCTATAATGTTAATGCGAAAAGACTCAAAACAAATGATTTGAATTCGCTTATCTGTGGCATTGTCGCTTAGGCCATATAAATAAGAAGCGTGGAGAAGCTCCATAAAGATGGTCTTCTTGATTCATTTGATTTTGAATCATTTGACACGTCATGAGCCTTGTTTACTTGGCAAGATGACTAAAACGCCTTTCTTTGGTTCAAGTGAGAGGGCAAGTGACTTATTGGCCTTAGTACATACCGATGTATGTGGACCGATGGTGTTTGGGGCAGAGGTGGATTTCAAGATACTTCATTACCTTTACCGATGACTTTAGTAGGTATGGCTATATCTATCTAATGAGGCATAAGTCTGAATCTTTTGAAAAGTTCAAAGAGTTTTAGAATGAAGTGCAAAATCATTTGGGCAAGACAATTAAATTTCTGCGATCTGATCGTGGGGGTGAGTATTTGAGCCATGAGTTTAATGATCATCTTAAGAATTGTGGAATAGTTCCTCAATTGACTTCGCCTGGAACGCCTCAATGGAATGGGGTATCCGAACGAAGAAATTGAACTTTGTTGGACATGGTTCGGTCTATGATGAGTCAAACTGATCTTCCATTATCATTTTGGGGATTTGCTCTAGAAACAGCTGCGTTCACACTAAATAGGGTTCCATCAAAATCGGTAGAGAAGACGCCATATGAGATATGGACCGAAGCGTCCCTCCTTGTCTTTTCTAAAGATTTGGGGCTGTGAAGCCTATGTAAAAGCGATGACGACGTCGATAAGCTTCACGCCAAGTCGATAAGTGCTTCTTTGTGGAGTACCTAGGAAACTAAAGGGTATTATTTTTATAACCGAGAAGAGGGCAAAGTGTTTGTCGCTCGGCATGGTGTCTTTTGGAAAAAGAGTTTTTCAAAAGAGCTAGTGGGAGCAAGGTGCAACTTGAAGAAATTAGGAAACATCTAAAATGTTTCAGCTCCTACTAACCCTGAGCGGAAATGCAAAATGTTGCGAGAACTTCGTGGTAGAGGCACCACCCCACGCAGTCTACAAGGACTAGCCGTGCACCGAGAGGTACATGTTCCTCACAACAGGACGTATGACGTATTGTTGTTGGACAACGATGAGCCCAATGACTATGAGGAAGCAATGGTGGGACCATACTGGGAAATGGTTGGAAGCCATGAGATCTGAAATAAAGTCCATGTATGATAATCGGGTTTGGGCGGGTTGATCTCGCTCGATGGGGTAAAACCTATCGAGTGCAAATGGGTCTTTAAGAAAAAGATAGATATGGATGGAAATGTTCACATCTATATGGCACGATTGGTGGCTAAAGGTTTCAGGCAAATTCAAGGTGTTGATTATGATGAAACTTTTTCACCCGTCGCTATGCTTAAATCTATTCAGATCATGCTAGCAATTGCCACATTCTATGATTGGGAATTGTGGCAAATGGATGTCAAAACGGCTTTCCTGAATGGAAACCTAAGTGAGGATGTGTACATGACACTGACCTCTGGTTTTGTCGATCCAAAGCGATGTGGCAAGGTATGCAAGCTTCGAAGTCTATTTATGAATTTGAAGCAAGCATCTCGGAGTTGGAATCTTCGTTTTGATGAAGCAGTTAAGAGTTTGGCTTCATTAAGAATGAAGAAGAACCTTGTATTTACAAGAAGGCCAGTGGGAGCGCCCTTGTGTTTCTAATCTTATATGTAGATTACATATTGTTGACTGGAAACGATATTCCAATGCTTGAAGCTGTCCAATCTTATTTGAGAAAATGTTTCTCGATGAAAGATTTAGGAGAAGCAGCCTACATACTGGGCATAAAGATCTATAGAGATAGATCGAGAAGGCTAATTGGATTAAGCCAAAGTACATACATTGATAAAATATTGAAACGGTTCAATATGCGAGATTCCAAGAAGGGTTTCTTGCCAATGTTGCATGGTATTCATCTAAGCAAGACTCAGTGTGCTTCGACACCTGATGAGCAAAAGAAAATGAGTGTGATTCCATATGCCTCCGCTATTGGATCCATCATGTATGCCATGTTATGTACACGCCCAGATGTATCATATGCTCTAAGTGTTACGAGCAGGTATCAATCAAACCCAGGTGAAAGTCACTGGGCAGCTGTGAAGAACATCCTCAAATAGTTACGTAGGACTGCGGACATGTTCTTGGTCTTTGGAGGAGAGGAAGAGCTGGTTGTAAAGGGTTACACTGACGCTAGCTTCCAAACCGATAAAGATGATTCACGATCGCAATCCGGTTTTGTATTCTGTCTCAATGGTGTGGCAGTGAGCTGGAAAAGTTCCAAGCAAGAGACGATGGTGATTCCACGATCGAAATTTGAGTATATTGCGACCTTCAAGCCGCAAAGGAGGCTGTTTGGATCAGAAAATTTGTTTCTGAGTTGGGAGTTGTCGCTAGTGCATCCTGTCCAGTGGACCTCTATTGTGACAATAGTGGTGCCATTGCATAAGCGAAGGAGCCTAGGTCTCACCAAAAATCCAAACACATACTCAGGCGTTATCACCTCATCCGAGAGATCATTGATAGAGGAGATGTGAAGATTTGCAAAGTGCACACAGATCTGAATGTTGCTGATCCACAGACAAAACCTCTTCCGCAGCCGAAGCATGAGGCACACACAAGAGCCATGGGTATTAGATACTTGCATGATGCACTCTAGTGCAAGTGGGAGATTGTTAGTGATATGCCCTAGAGGCGATCATGTGAGATGATTGTATCATACGTCTATGTTCATGTACTTATCAGTTCCATGAATAAATGTCAATCCTTTGTTCAATGAGTATGACTTGATTGTGAAACACATTGGTTATATGATATTATTCTAAATGATCCCTGGTCACATATCATTATGTGGGACAATAGTGATCGACAAAGACATGTATTGATTGATGGTAATGTTTTACATACCATAGATATGGAGATATCAAATCAATAATGTGGACACATGTTAGAGAACATGGGGTTGGATAGACCCACTCCAAGACACTGATGAGATTGTTATCTTAGAAGTGCCATCAGGGTGTAGTCTTGAGTGGTATACCTATACGATCCTTTGACCTGAGATTCTTATTGATTCTCAGCATGTGTAATTGTATACTTTGGGGCTATCAAACGCTTCTCCGTAGCAAAGGAGTTATAAAGGTAGCTTTGTATGCCATGAAACATGACGGAGATATAAGAGATCAAGATGGAATTTGCCCTCCTCGATAACGGAGAGATATCTGGGCCCTCGGTGTGGATGGATAATGAAAAGTGCATGGCCATGCCAAAGTGATTAAAGTGTTAATCACTTAATTATATCCATTACATTGACGAGTGAATGGGTCGAGCTACCACAAGGATGGCACGCATCTTGCCTTGAGCTTGACTGGTATCGCGTGGCAAAAGGATCGATATATGAGTATATCAAGGTTCAGCCGATACGATCATTCTGTGCATTCGGGGGACAACATGTCCTGCTAGGAACCACTGTTGTCCGATGGTCTGAAAAAGAGGTTTCCAGAGCCATGGCCGTATGCGCATGAACCTAACGGGTCACACACTTAACGGGTTGGATCATGTCTGATGGATTGGATCCATTAGTGGGTTTACACGGATTTGGATCCTCTGGCATCTTAATGGATTTCTACTGTAGAAGATCCATTAGCGTGAGTCCTAGTGGGCTTCTATCGAAGAAGGCCCGTTAGTGCACTCTATATAAAAGGGGGTGTGGGGGTATGCAGCCGTGAGGTTCTCCCCACCACGAAACCCTAGCCGCCGACCTCTACCCTCGCCAGAAACCCTAGCCGTCGCCGTGGTGGTGTTAGCACACCGCCGGCAGACGGCGTTCCACCCCTAGACGTGTGGATACCGAGAGCGCGTTGCAGATCCGCCTCGCGCCGATCGGCGAGAACGTCTACTTTTCATCAGGTTATGCTGCGGCGATCGCGAGGAGGAGGCGATTAACTCCGGCATCTACTACTGTGCTTCGGAGCACGCGGGGAGGCTTCACCCACTCTACTTCCGCTGCTAACGTGCTCCAAGGGTAATGTTCCATGATCTTTGACTCGCATGTATCCTGGTGTTCGCGGTAGAAAAATTTTGTTTTCGGCTAGCGTAGCACCGCGTTCTCCAACACATGTGGCCTGGTCGCCCGTTTGCTCTCCGAGTGGCCACGTGTCCTGGTCATCAGGGGTCGTGACCTGGTCGCCTGGGGTCGAGACTTGGTCGCCCGACTTCTCGTCGGGCGGCCACGCGTCCTGGTCGCCTGTCAAGCCTCTCTTCAGCAGGTTGAGTCCTTTGTACAGGACCTTCATCTTTCTATGTCTTACGCACGCGGTCCCACTTGATAGCGGTGGAGAGAGTACCTCGGTGTAAAATACACCGACATTGTCATTTGTGCATTTTGTGATTTCTCTGAATTTATTGGATTTTTTCTGGAATTTATTTGAATTTATTTCAAATTAAGTATATTGCCGTCGGCGTATTCCACCTGACAGGCCCGGAGTCTACAGACCGGGTTTTGTTCGATAGGAGAGCGTCTTCGCGGCTGGCTAACCTAGAGGGTGAAAACCCTAGAAACTCCCACGCGGGGGTTCTGGCGTCTATGAACTAGGAAGAACACGAGGATTTTACCCAGGTTCAAGCCCCCTTGTGGGAAGGGTAATAGCCTTATGTCCTGCTAAATTTCTTATGGAGTGTCTCGAGCTAGTACAGAGTTCATGGGTTACAAGTGCTTCTGCTAGCTCTCTGGTCTTACTTCTCTGATGGATTGATCTCTCTCCCTTTTTTCCCTTTCCCATGCACCCGAGGGCCCTTATATAGGCCAGGCTAACGGAGTAGGTAAAAGGAGGGTCATCATGCTGATCTTAACACATTTAATGCTCCTTCCCATGCTGTCCCGTTCCTCCAGCCTCATTAAATGTCTACGCGTGCCTTTGCCCGGTCCGCCCGGATGGGACCCCTTTATGACGGTAGGTGAGGCGTCCGAGGAATGGGCACATTGCGTAAACCCTTATAGTCGATAAGCTGCCATGGCGAACCGCTGCTCGACATGGTACGGTAGGTCAAGGAGACTTCGAGGCGGCTTATCGCCCTACCTTTCGCTTGGCGGCGGGCGCGGCGGCGTGCTTCGCCCACGCCGCCGGGCGCCACGTGGGCGGCACTGCCGGCGGGCCGTGATCGCCCGCCGTCTGCCGAGCCGCCATGTGGATGGCGCCGGCGTAGCAGGCGTGTTTCGCCCACCTACTCGTCGGGCGCCACGGGCCGGCACTGGCCGACGCGGCGTGATCGCCACTTCGTTCACCGAGCCGCCACGTGGATCGGGCGCCGGTGAGCAGGCATGCTCACCCACCGCCGCCGAGCGCCACGTGGGTCAACACCGCGGCGGGCCGTGATCGCCGCCGTTCGCCGAGCCACCACGTGATCGGGCACCGGACGAGCAGGGCGTTTCGCCCACTCGCCGCCGGGCGCCATGCGGCTTTGTCGGCGGAGAGGGTACCTAAGCGAGAAGTACGCCGACAAGAGCCGAGCCCGCCCTAGAGCGCATGCCTAGAGCCTTTTTGGAACCTTCATTTAATGCCTTTAATGCTTAGTGCGCTCTCGGGCGGGGCCACCACTCATGAGGATACGACTGCCTCGGTTCCCGCGTGTATCCACAGCAGTTTTTCCTTGGGACCCGAAACGGCGCACGATCTTGTCTCTTCACGAACCGTCGACGTGGGGGACGCATATATAGATGCATCTCAGACGAGCGGTTCATATACGCTTTCTTGCTCACTTTGTCTCTTGTTTCTTCATCTTCCTTGCTCGAAGCCCTTTGCCTTCGTCAACGCCATGGCATCTCCCATCCCCGCTTCCACTACTGATTCCGTCACCGTAAGAAGGATGGGGATCCTCGCTCCGAAGGGCACTTTCCGCTTTCGGGCGGGGACCGCCACGCCACGGTGCCTCTCCGACGAGATCGTCATCCACACCTGGGCGATGATGGCGGGCCTACTTCCGCCATTCTCTGACTTTTTCCTCACCGTCCTCCACTTCTACGGGATCCACCATCTTCATCTTACCCCCAACTCCATTGTCTTCCTCGCCATCTTCGCACACCTCTGTGAAATGTTCATGGGGGTGATGTCAATCTCCTCTCTTCGCCACTTCTTCATCTCGCCGCGCCTCCAACGACAATGAGGTAGTGGGAGCCGCTATTTCGTCTTGGGGACGGATGGCCTCGCCACATCGCCTTCGGCCAGTCCAAGCTGGAAGGCAAGGCACGACAACTGTCTATACATTAATGACGACAGCGGAGTCGACGCCTTGGAGGTGCCCGTCGGAACGGCGGTGGCCTTCGACAACTGGAACTCGCCGGTCAAGGAGACGGCGGAGCTCCGCGCAATGGCGCCGCAGACGCGGCAGATCGGGACGCCGATCGACCTGGGGTGGCCCGGGACTACGGCCGGAGGATCAGCCCTCTTCGCCGACGACGTCCATACGCATGGCGATACAGGCGATAGCGACATGATGCGCACGTGGCCCGGACGTAAGTCTTCATTTCCCTTTAACTTTTCCCGCGCATATTCTTCTTCCTGTGGCTTCCTACCAACCGACCACCATTTTTTGTCTTTTGCCAGGCGCGGGAAACTTCGAGGAGCCGGTCCTGGGCAGGTGGCTCGCTGCGTTAATGCAGCCGGTTCCAACCGGCACACCCTTTTCGGTGGAGGCTCGGCCGCTCACCGATCTAGAGCACGCGGAGCGCCTGCGGGTCGTCAGGCTGCTCCCGCCGATGGACTCCACGGGGCCTGCCGTGGTGCCACCTCGCAGCCCACTGGTGATCAGGGACACCGTCGCCGCCAGCGATCGGGCCACGGGCAAGCGATCACTTGCCCCGGACGCCACGGGCTCGGACCCCAAGAGGGTCCGTGCCACGGATCAAAGCACCGCCGTCGCCAGTTTCGACACGACGGTACCTCTACAAGGGACGGGGGCACAGGACGCCCCCGTCGCGACTTCACCTCCGGCGCCGCCGCCTTCCGCAGCGCCAACGACCTCGGCCACGGGAGCCCAGGCCACCACCCAACAGGGTGGCCTCACGCTCCTGATGGCCGGCTTAAGCTTGAGGGCGCCACCAAAGGCGACCCCTTAGGACGCGCCAAGGGCGCAGATGCCCCCAGCGCCCATCGAGATGGCGGAAGCTTCCGCCCAGGCGCCTCCCGCCGCCGCTGCAGAAAGGGCCGAAGACATCCCCGGCACCAGTGCCGCCGGAAGCCTTGCCCCTCGCGCCACCACCGCTGCCCCTGCCGCGTGCTTCGTCGAACTCTTCACCGAGATTGGCGATATGCGTGCCGCATTGGGCACCGTCCTCGCGGCAGCCGCCAGGCATGGTGCCTAGATGGCCCAGCAGCTTGCCTCGGTGAGCGGCGAGTGGAGAGGGAGCGGAGAGCGGCGGCAATGAGTTGGCGCAGAGAGGGCTAACACGGCTGCCATGCGGCGGCAAGTGAGAGAGGGCAAGCACAGGCGAGAGGGCCGAGGCGGCGCTGAAGACCTCAGAGCTCGAGTCCTTCCACCTGCGATGCAACCTCGCCGTCATGCTGAAGAAGGCATTCCAGCGCACCAAGAGGTGCCTAGAACCCCTGGGGGTGGCGCTGAACACGCCCCTGGAGGATTCTGCACTTCAGTTCGCCCACGCGACCAACCAGGCCGCGGAGGCGCTCCAGGACTCCCCGCTGCCCTGGTGCGCCCCTGTCGACGTATTCCACCTGACAAGCCCGGAGTCTACAGACCGGGTTTTGTTCGATAGGAGGGCGTCTTCGCGGCTGGCTAACCTAGAGGGTGAAAACGCTAGAAACTCCCACGCGGGGGGTTCCGGCGTCTATGAACTAGGAAGAACACGAGGATTTTACCCAGGTTCAGGCCCCCTTGTGGGAAGGGTAATAGCCTTACGTCCTGCTAAATTTCTTATGGAGTGTCTCGAGCCAGTACAGAGTTCTTGGGTTACAAGTGCTTATGCTAGCTCTCTGGTCTTGCTTCTCTGATGGATTGATCTCTCTCCCTTTTTTCCCTTTCCCATGCACCCGAGGGCCCTTATATAGGCCAAAGCTAGCGGGTAGGAAAAGGAGGGTCATCATCTCGATCTTAACACATTTAATGCTCCTTCCGTCTTTGCCCCGTTCCTCGGCCTCATTAAATGTCTACGCTGCGTTTTGCTTTGCGGTCGCCGGGATGGGACCCCTTTATGATAGGTAGGTGAGACGCATTAGAGGAATGGGCTCATTGCGAAACCCTTGCGGTGATAAGCTCGCCATGGCGAGCTTGTCGCTCGACATGGTACGCAGTAGGTCAAGGAGACTTCGAGGCGGTTATCGCTTCACCTTTCGCTGCGGCGGGGTGAGCAGGCGTGCTCGCCCACTGCCGCCGGGCACCACGTGGGCGGCACTGGCCGGGCGGCCGTGATCGTCGCCCGTCCGCCAAAGCCGCCACGTGGATCGGGCACCGGCGGCGGCGGCGTGTTTCACCCACTGCCGCCGGGCGCCACGTGGGCGGCACGGCCGTGAGCGTGATCGCCGCCCGTTCGCCAAAGCCGCCACGTGGTGGGCGCCGGCGAAGGCGGCGTGTTGCCCACCGCCGCCGAAGCCCACGTGGGCGGCACCGGTCGGCGAGCGTGATCGCCGCCCATTCGCCAAAGCCGCCACGTGGATCGGGCGCCAAGTAGCAGGCGTGCTCGCCCACTGCTTCGTCGAAGCGAGGCGTGCTTCGCCACTGCCGCCGGGCGCCATGCGGCTTCTTTGTGCGGCGGAGAGGGTACCCTAAGCGAGAGTAATCGACAATTGCCTTTTAATAAAAACTAGCTATATGTAGATAAAATTAATATAAAGTATGGCTAAAAATATTTTATTTAAGTTCAAAATGTCTCAAAGTATTTATGTGAATTTTCTTGGATTTTTCCTAATATTTTTATTACCTAAAATAACTCAAAGTATTTTCTGCAATTATTTTAAAAGAAAAATCAGAGAAAACCAAATGAATAGTAATGGGCTGAGCCCGTACACTATGTGCGTGTGGCCCATCTTTGTGCGGCCCAATCGCTTGCACCATTGGCCCGTTAGCCTAGAAGCTACCACGACGGCCGTAGGATCTTCATCGAAGGGTTGAGATCAAGCCACATTTGGGATAACGTTTCAATCGTCAAATTGGGAATAGGTGGACGTCATTTGAAGATGAGGTTTCCTATTAAGGCCAGCACTGTGTAACATCGGATTTGGATCAAGTGATCAAGGTTGAATCGTACAGGTTCAGGATTTTGCGGAATCTGGGTTGTTGGAAGGTTGTGCAGATTTGATCAGCCGATGACATCGTGGCTGTTGGTGAAAACACATGGATGGCATCGTAGCATCGTCTTCACGTATCCGCATAGGACTCTGTCCCGAAGATCTCACCGGCACAGCCATAGACTCGCAACCGAATTAGGGTTATCTTAGGGCCTCAGCACTATATAAGGGGAGCATCGGGTGCACAAGATCCTAAGAAGCAGAAGCCCTAAGGCGGAACCCTCGAAGTCGCCGTCGTTTCGCTGCAATCTAAGGTTTTGCCCAAGCACCACCACGAAGAAGTTGCCGATTTGCTACCATCAAGACACTAAGAAGATCGAGACCAATCGCATCTGCTTCACCTTCACCCAGGGCATCTCGTGCGCACCTCCGCTTCGCCGAAGCACCACCAGAGAGGGAGATCACCGAGAAGGTCATCGCCACTGAGGAAGACACCCACGCCGACACTGTTCTGATGGCCGTTCAAGGAAACCAACTGCATCACCAGCTTTGCGACGTCGAGACGTGTCTGTAGGTGCCAAACCCCGTTGCCGGCAACGACCATAGGATTTCACGAGCCGACGCCTGATGTGGCCTAATGCTTCGTCGACGCATGGCACCCACGTGGATGCATCTGGCGACGTGTTGCTGATGTGGTGTCTATGTGAGCACTCACATCGGTGTCGAGTCAGCATGGGCTGGGACCCTCTTGTCAGAGGGATCGGGTCTTTTTAACTGTGTCCACCGTGGATCGATGAGGTTCGTGGACTAAGTTCATGAACCGAGGGACGTGTGTCATGCCTTGGTTGGCTCACGTCAGGGCTAACGTCAGCATGATGCAATAAATCAAATTTCTTTTATAAAAATAATTCGGATATTATTTGATTTTTAATTTTCTAGATTTTTATGATTTTTGAATCTTCCGAGAGCCCGTTCTCTCTCATACGAGCTCCGATTGAGGTGATTCAAATTTGTAAAAATTTGTAAAATTGAGATCTATTTAATGGTGAATTTTATTTTATTTTTGGAGTTTTTTTCCTCTCTATTTTGGTATTTATTTAGCTTTCTCTTTTGATCACGTAGACGATAAATTGTACGACGCATCCGAGGAAAATTCATCGACCCAAGACCAAGGTCCAAAGAAGGAATCGGGGCTTTCCTAAGGCAAGTTGTGTTTTAATCATGTTGAACCCATGTTTATAAAGTTGTACTTTGTTTTACAAATATTGCATACTATTTCATGTGTATAATGTTTTCAATCTAAATTGGGAGTTAGCTATTGTGCCTATTGAACTATGCCCTACCTTGTTAGTTGTATGCCATGATCAATTGTCACCCTAGACTGGTTTAGTATAGTTGAGTGATACTAAAATGAACATGGGATGGTTAGATCAGATTAGATTGCTTAGCCATGACACGTTATCATATGTACTCGAATCATTGATTATTAATCTTAACTAATGGATTATGGAACAATAATGTAAACTTGTGTGTCATGTGTGGTAACACAAAGAGATTGAGTTGTTGTGGCGAGAAGGTCACGCAACGATGTTGATTTGTGGATAGCACGTGGTGCTTGGTAATCAATTGGGGTGATAAAATGATTTAGACTGAGGCAAGTAGCAAGTATTTGTGGTGGGCCAATGTGGCACTTGGACAGTCGTATTTGCTTTTTATGACATTTGATGGTTATGGTTATGGTGATTTTTGGTTAGTCTTGCCTTGGTCAATTAAGGACTTAACCTTGCAAGCATTTGATTTGAGTCAATCATGCAACCACATATCCGGTATGGGCGGACCTAGCTAATTAATTTGTTATATCTAAGCTTTGGTACTACTAGTGATGGTGTGAGACCCAGGTAGTGGTGACCAGTCCTTGCACGGGGTGGCTCACATGGCGCAAGAAGGGGGCTCTGGATGTGGTAACCAGTCCCACCAGTGTTGAAACCTTAGTGAGTAGTACGGGGCTTAGACAGAGCGTTGTAAAGGCTTTGTCATGATCTTTGTGCCGACACACCAAAGGAAGTGTGCTAATAGCTTGGCAACAAGGGATGATCATGTTGTGTGGGTAAAGTGCATAACCTCTGCAGAGTGTCAAATCTATTCGAATAGCTATGCTCACAGTATTGAGCAATGCTCGGTGATTACAGTCAAGGGTTAGATTTTACCAAAATGAATTGGGGAATGGAGGTTGTATGCCTACGGAAGTTTGGAATTTGATTTAAGGATTGAGTTGATTTAATTGGGAAACAACTGAGAAATTTATTACTGTTATTATTTGTTTTTACTGTCTTTTCAATCTATCTATGCTATTCTTTCATAAATATAGCTTTATTGCAAATTAACCATATTAGCCATTCCTTTGGAATAAGCCATGCATATAGTATGATAGACTTGCCTTCTGTGCATAACTTGTTGAGTACTTTATGTACTCACCCTTGCCTACAACCAAATCATCAGTTGAGGGGGAGTCTACACCTTCAAAAGATGTGGAGTTCAATCAGGAGACGATTATCTGGGAGTTGAACCTTGTCAGATACCTGTGGCATGTTGATGGGATTCACCGATGTTCTTCGTTCCGCTGCTGTTTATTTACTTTGGATCAGAGCCATCAAGGCCTAGTAAGTGTAAGGTTGACCATAAGGTCATTCAACTATGTCTTTCTTAATATATGAAGTCTTTTGTTATATTTCCACTATGTATGATTGTGATATTCATCTATGTTAAGCCTGTGTACACTAGCGTGATCCTGGACTAATGTTGAATACACAGAGGGTCCGGATTTGCATATTCGGGTCCCGACATCTATCCGTTGTCAAGCATTGCATGAATATATTGCATTATTTTCCTACAGCATGCTGAGTACTTTTTGTACTCACGGCATTATGCCTTTGTTGATCAGTTGCTAATCGAGAACCAGGAAATGCTGAATCTTATGAGAAGGAATATTATGAAGACTGCGTGGATTAGGAAGACATTCCCCAAATGATTGCCTATAGCATGTCGAATGGCCCAATTTATCTCTTTTCTGCTCCAATAGTTTATTTGTTTCTTAAAGCCCTTAATGTACAGTTCTATAAACTTTGACCATAAGATCTATTGCTTTATTTAATAATAATTTGCTTCTTTCTTAGTTAATTCGTTGTGTGGAATGATATTTCATCTATATTGTTACTGTGTGCACTAGTGTAATCCTGGACCAGTGCAGTATACACAGATGGTTTCAGATTTATAAATCCAGGTCCTGACAAATTCCTTGGTTTTTCATCAATTTTCCTCTTAATCAACTTAATCAACACCTTGTTAGATGATTCGGCTTGCCTGTTAGCTTGAGTATAATAGGGTGATGAATTCATTAGCTTGATGCCCAAATTCTTGGCAAAATTTTGAAACTCATCAGACATGAACACTGTCTCTTGATCGGTTGTGATGCTTTGCAGAATTCCAAACTGATGTATAATATGCTCATTAACAAATCCGATAGCTTCAACACTAGTAACCTTTTTGAGTGGTATAGCTTCAACACATTAAGAAAAATAATCGATCGCAGCCAAAATAAATTTATGGCCCCTACTCGAAGCAAGAAATATTTGTCTGATTACATCTATACCCTATCCTTTGAATGGCCAAGGCTTAATAATAAGGTGCAAAGCTAATGCTGGGGCCAATTGTACATTGCCGAATTTTTGACAAGTCTGACATCGTTTATAATATTGAAAGCAATCCTCCAACATTGTCAACCAAAAATACCTTATACGCCTCAGCATCCACTTCATCTTATAAGCCGACTGATGGGACCCATAGATACCTTCGTGTACTTCAAGACATCTTAGCAGCAAACTTTCTATGGTCTGATAGTATAACATGTTGTCAAGAATTACATACTTCAATGCTTACCACCTAATCGTTCTTTCTATAGGCTTTGAAGGATAAATCAAATATTCTATTATTTTCGTCCTCCAATTAGTAGTATTTACAAATATTATTGTTTTCTCAGTCGGCTCACATTCCTCAATTTGGCCAAAAACTTTGTAGCCCAATACTTAACTAATAAATTGGCCCTGTATTACAACTCTCAAGGAATATGTAAATTAGATGATTATATCAAGACATTGATCTAAGTATTTGATTAGAATTTCATCATAACAATTATACTCTCCCTTAACCTGTTGCACAACTAACAAAGAATCACCATAGACCTCAACAATGTCTACTCCGATATTTTCTAGCAGCTGTAGACCTTTAAGTAATGCTTCATACTCTACCTGATTATTAGAGCATCTACAATTCAGCCGAAATGCATATTCAAAACTTTGTTCCTTGGGTGACACCAACACTATTCCAATACCATCACCCTCTCGACATATTGATCCATAAAAATATAATTACCAAGGAGCTATGAACACCAATTTGGTAGAAGTCTCATAACTTGTTATGAAATCAGCTATGACTTATCCATTAACCTCTTTAGCCAATTCATACATCAAGTCGAACTCATTGAGCGCATAGGCCCATTTACCAAGTCTACCATGCAAAATTGGTGTTGACAGCATATACTTTATATCATCGGTTTTACAAATGACCATGCAAGTCGATGCTAAAATATAATGCCTTAATTTTGTACAAGTAAAAAAAGTTTCTCCACTAAGGGTACCTGGTCTCAACATCAAGTAGCCATCGGCTTAAATAGAAAATTACCCACTCTTTTGCATCAATTTATTGGGTTAGAACAGCTCCAATGGTCTCCTCCTCAGCCAATATATATAACTTGAATGGTATACCCTTTTGTGGTGTAGCCAGAACTAGAGGGTTCGTCAAATATTCCTTGATATCATCAAAAGCCTTCTGTTGATTGGCTTCCCACACAAACTCTTGATTATCTTTCAACTTTAATAATGGGGTAAATGCACGAATACAACCAGAGAGATTTGAAATAAACTACTGCAAATAATTAATTTTACCGATCAACTTCTGCAACTCATTTTTACACGTTGATGACTTTGTTTTGGCTAAGTCTCTTACTCTTTTTTGATTGACCTCAATCCCCATCTCATGAGCCATGAAGCCTAAAAATTGACCAGCCGACATGCCAAAAGCACATTCATAAGGATTCATCTTTAAACCATGCGCTCATGTATTCTTGAAGACTGTTTCTAGATCTGCTAAATGTTGTAAATCCTGTTTAGATTTTACAACGACATCGTCAATGTAAATCTCTACAATATGGCTAATTAGCTCATGAAAAATCATATTCATGGCTTGCTAATATGTTGCACCAGTATTTTTTAAGCCGAACGTCATTACCGTCCACTCAAAAAACCCTAAGGCACCAGGGCATCTGAAGGCAGTCTTTGGTATATCGGTTTCAACCATGAATATCTGATTATATCCAGCATTGCCATCAAGAAAACTAATGATTTTATTTTCTAATGCAGCATTGATAAGCATATCGGCTATTAGCATTGGGTACTCATCTTTTGGCATGGCTTAATTTAAATCCCTAAAATCGACGCACACTCGAAGTTTGCCATTTTTCTTCATAACAGGAACAATATTGGAAACCCATTCAGCATATTGGCAAAGTCTGATAAATTTGGCCTCTAGTAATCATTCAAACTCTTCTTTTATAACATTATGCAAGGTAGGATTAAATCTCAAAGAAGGCTATTTAAATGGCTGATTACTTGGTTTTATAGGTAGCCGATGTTCAACAAGCTGTCGGCGGGGTTTCAAAAACTGTTTGAAATTCGAAAAACACAGAAACCGCTCGAGAAACCTCTCAAAAACTGTTAGAAACTGAAGGGTTAAGGAATCAAAAAATTTTGAAAAAATTTCAAAAAAATTGAAAACCGCTCGGCTTTTCGCGAAAAACCAACAAGCCAATTGAATGTTCTTAAAAAATGGTTTTCGAGCGGTTTTTAAGCAGTTTTTAGCGAAAACTGTGCTTTTTCAATGATTTTCGAGCGGTTTTCAATGCATAAATTTTTTCAAATTTTTTGAATTTATTTTAATTAGACCAGTTTACCGAATGGTTTTGGATCTTGAACCGTAGCGATACACTAAAAATAGCGGTTTTCATCAATTTTGTGAACCCTGGCTATCGGCTTAAACTAGCCATCTCATGGTATTCTCGAGACAAAATAATCTTTATAATTTCTAAGCATTTTGACTAACTTTTTCTTGTACTCTACATCTAACTTTGCACTAATAAAAGTTGGTCTCTTTCTGTCACCATCACTTATGTCGACTTCTTCGAGCAAGTTATTCGACGTAAATCCCTAGCTTAGTTTTAAGGTGTCTCGAAAGTCTTCTATGGCCTTATAGCTATCTATTGTTTGCCGATAGCTTTGCATTTTGTCCTGTAAGGTCTTTACTACCTGTTTGGACTCCATTGGTGTAAAACTTCGCTCGTCCGATTAAAAGCTCTTGGCCTTACATTTATCAGAATCAATCATGTCTTATTTGTGTAGATAAAATCACAATCATCCAATGTTCCTCCGATAGATACTCGGCCTCTTCATGCTGCCAGTTTGCATCTGAACTAGTCATGGAAATATGAGCTGATGTATTAGCTTAAACGACTTCAACCTCATCCCCATTCTATTGAACGAGTAACTGGTGCATGGTCGGTGGTATACATCAGTTGGCATGAATCCAATCTCGCCCAAGCAGGATACTATAATTGGCTTTGGCATCAACTACAAAGAAAGCAGTTGGTAATGTTTTGCTGCTGATAGTCAATTCTGTCACTATGACGCCCTTGGCCTAAGTAGGATCACCTGTGAAATCGTTCACACCATGTTAGTTTTAATCAAGTTGTCATCGGACTTACCCAACTTTTTGCAGGTGGTGTACGGCATTAGATTCACTGTCACTCTGCCATCTACTAGCATCCTTGAAATCAACTTGCCGTTATTGTGCCCTTTCAAGTATAATGGCTTAAGATGCCGATGAGCGTCTTAGGGTTTCTCAAAGGCCGCATATTGAGCCCCTAAACACAGTTGAGTGAAGTTTTCTGTAGCCGATTCAATCTTTATTTTGAATTTGGCTGGCAACGTGAATACCATGTTTATGTCCATCGAAGGAGTGTTGTCCCAAATCATGGGGGAATCTAGACCATCAACTGAGTACAATTCGTCTTCAATTGGCTCTTGTTTCCTCAATTACTTTTTAATGGTTTTAATCGGCCGAAGCTCATTGAAAACCTCATCCCTCTTATTTTCTTGTTCAGCCTCTCTGATTTCCTGAGTTCTTAGCCTTTGTAGTCGTCTACGCTAAGACCGACTAAGACCTAGGGGCACCATCTTGACTTAGGCTCAATCGACTTGTGTATTTTGCCAGCCAGATTTTCCTGAGCCGAAGAACTAGATTCTTTTGTTTTAGGATGACTTGGCACAGAAACCCTCTCGCTTATCGGCTTTCAATATCCTTTATTATGATAATTTCGTATCGGCGCCAACAGTCTATCTTTAGATGATCACCTTGGCCAATCATCTTGGGGATAATGTTCCATTGGGCATGTGTACACTGATGGTAGCGCTATCCCTCTCCCAACAAAATTGCTAGAAAGGGCACTATTGATGACCTCTTTCTAAATTTTATGGCCAATACAAATTATCTAGTAGACGTGCAGGATAACACAGCCTGTTGCATATCCTTACATATTTCTCTAGTAATTGAGAAAATGTTGGCTTAGGTCTATTCATCGGTCGTCGTGATGGCGATTTCTCTGCCTTGTACCACTTACCGACTTGTGGTTCCCCCTTGGCTTAACAATCCTGAAGTTTTTTCCATCATGGTAGGTTTCTATCGATAATGAACTAACCATAATTTTTAGGGTCTCCTTGCCGCTTGAAGTTGACTGGATATCAACATGGCGAGTCATCTTTGGTTGCTCATCTTCCATCGGCTCTTTCCCTTTTTCGGAGCACTACGCCATATTTATTGGAAAAGGGTTAACATCCACATGCATTGTCAGCTCGCCTTTGAATTTGAGCCGACCATCTTCTATAGCTGATTGTATCTACTATTGGAAAATATTGCAATCGATAGTATTGTGAGAAAAAGAATGGTGCCATTTGCAATTCCTTCGTTTCTTAACCTCATCGGTTGATGGTATAACATGTCCCTAGGATAATCGTATGATCTTTTCTTGTAGCAATAAATCAAAAATATGATCACACTTAGAGACATCGAATGCATATTTCACCTCTGACTTATTCTTCGTCGTCTTAAACCAAGAATAAACCAAAGATTTTTTGGATCTTTTGACCTATTTAGCTATATTGATTTCTGGTGCATCGTCTTCAGAGGACTCACTTGAACATTACTTAACCATATTTACCTTGGCCTTTTCTTTATCCTTACTATTATTTGCCTTAAACTTATCCTTGAATCCTCTTTGTCAGGAAATTGGCTCTCTTGAGCCAACACCCTATGAAGCACATGGCTCAAATCTATAAACTCTTGTTCGCCAAACTTCTCCCTAAGTGGGAGAATTAATCCTTAGAAGGCTAGATCGACTAGTTGATTGTTTGGCAAAGTGACACTAAAACACCGATTTCTAGTTTCCCTAAATCTTTTAATATAATTAGTTACCGACTCCCCAAACCTTTAATAGACGGTGCTCAGATCAGAAATCCTGAGTTTTAGACTAATAGAGAAAAAGTATTCATGAAATCAGCTTTCCCAATCGTTCCAAAAGTGGACCGAATTTGGAGGTCAACTCGTGAACCAAGTGAAGGCAACCCCTAATAACGATAATGGGAATAACCTAATTTTAAGCCCGTTGGACTGAGAGGCTTCTCCACATTGTGTGATAAAATGTTCGATGTGATCTAATGTGGTTTCAAAATCATCTCCAGAAAATTTAGAAAAATTAGGAACCTTAAAGTTATTTGGGTACGGTATTTGATCAATGTAATCAGGATATGGCTTCCTATAGGCAATAACCTTGCCTTTGGGTTGTATGCTGAATTGGTCCCTCAACACGGCAAAAAATATGGTCAGCCCAATTTATAGTATTAGCCGACATAATGTTGGGGTTTTGCCAATTATAATCGTGACTGGCATTCTACCCCTCGAGCGTAAGCTCGGGTTGTCTATTAGGTTGAGCCGACGTGTATTGAGGGAAATTCTCACATCCATTGTTCCTCCTAATGGTCGGTTCTAGCAATGGGACAAAAAGTTGAGTAGGTCACTACCTTGTAAGGGGCCAGATTCTTGGGTGCAATCGGCTCGGTGTTATGCGGGTACCTATAAGATTCAATTAGCTATGTGTAATATTCCAAAAATTTGCCCTTTCTTCTTATTTTATTGCTATTCGTGTGTTTGGTGATTTTCTAGATTTATTGGTTTTCTTGGATTTTATTCAAAATTACTTTAAATTAAGTATATTGGCCTTTTTGAAAACTAAATAAATATAGATAAAATTAATATAAAGTTTTACCAAAAATATTTTATTTGAATGCAAAATGTCCCAAGGTATTTATGTGAACTTTCTTGGATTTTTCCTAATATTTCTATTACCTAAAATAAACTAAACTATTTTTTAGAATTATTTTAATTAGAAAAAACAAATAAAATACGTTTGAATAAATACTAGGCGAAGCCCAACATTTGCGCATGTGGCCATCTTTGTCTTTATGCCCAACTTCGCATCACATGTCACTGTTACTGTCTTCTAGAAGGTTTCATGCTGACCGTTGGATCAAGATCAGGCGGCCTTCGTCAAGTCCGAGTTGCAGCAAAACCCTAGAAGGTTGAGAGCTATCGGATCAAGATCATGTGGTTAGGATTAGATCGCATCGTTTTGGGCCATTTTGATCCAGACCATTGATCCGTTGCGGGCAGTTGAGATCGTAGTGGTTCGGGATTGATTTGTGGCCATTGATCCAGGATCGAACGGCTGTCCATTGTCATCTCGGATTAGGCCTCAAAATCCGTCGCCGTTGTGTAGGATTAGGGTTACAAGCCGTGTGCATTTCCTGATGCTATAAAAGGGGAGGGTAGTCTCCCGAGGTTCCTCATCGTGCTCCACAACAGTTGGACCAAGAAGCGCCACCAAAGCAGTCGTCTTCACCGCTTAGGAGCTCATCGTAGTTCATGCTCAATCCGCCGTCGTTTTCATTGATCTGCACCATCGACAAGCCGAGGTCCGCTGTTTGGGCTTTGGATCTGTGATCACCGCGTTGCGTCACATCCGCTCAGTGGTTCCTCACCGTCGTTTGGTCGCCAGAGCATTGTGGCTTGGTCATCGTCTTCAAGTCTAGTGAAACGGCACCTCCGTGCCACCATCGTTAGGATCGAAGGTCATCAGCCATCGGATTCTCCATCAATGGTTGTGATTGAGCCACGTCGCTTCTCTAAACAGTAAACGCCTTGGGTAACTTCAGTCATCGGATCAAAGGTACACGCTCGAGATCGCGCCACGTAAGCCCAAGAATGGTAGCCGTTGGATCTGTGCCGTGTGGATCAGATCGCACCACTGGCTGAGTCAATTGGGTGCCAATGCGTGGCGGAGTGGGCTCTGAGGTGTCGTGGACCACGTCCATGGTGGACCATAGGAGGTCCCATGGACCGAGTCCATGGACCGCGCCACGTGTCTACATTGGGTTGGTCCAGTTCGGTGCTGACGTCAGCATGACGCAATAAAATGATTTTGCTTTATAAAAATAATCTGGATATTATTTGATTTTTCAATTTTTAGATTTTTATGATTTTTGAATCATTCGAGAGCTCGTTCTCCCGCATACAAACTCCAATTGAGGTGATTCAAATTTATAAAAATTTATAAAATTGTGATCTATTTAATGATGAATTTTATTTGATTTTTAGAGTTCATTTGCTCTCTTTTTTTGGGTATTTATTTGGTTTTCTCTCTCGATTCGCGTAGACGTTGAGTTGTGCAATGCATCGGAGTAGGATCCGTTGACTCATGATCAAGTTCCAGAGCAAGACCAAGACCTTTGCCAAGGCAAGTTGTGCTTTGATCATGTTGAACCCATATTTATAAAATTTCTATGTTGTTTTACCATATTGCATATTATTTTATGAGTACAACAGTTTTGAAATCAAATTGGGACTTAGTTAACATACCTATTGATCTATACCCTACCTTGTCATTTGAATGCCACAATATATTTGTCACCCTAGATTGGTTCTCTATAGTTGATTGATATGGAAGTCAACATGGGATGGTTAGATCATAATAGTTTGCTTAGCCATGCCACGTCATCACATGTACTTGAATCATTGATAATTCATCTTGACTATTGGAATATGGAACAATGTTATGAACCAGTGTATCATGTGTAGTCACACGATGAGATTGAGTTTTTGTGACGAGGGATGTCACGCAATGATGTTGAATTGTGGATAGCATGTGGTGCTTGGTAATCAACTGGGATGGTAATCACTTAGATTGGAGCAAGTGGCAAGGGGCAAGTGTGCCAAGGTAGGCCTAATGGGCAGAGGGTATGTGGAAGTCATGCTTTGATCACCCTAAGGATTTAACCTTACAAGCCTTTGACCTGAGTCAATCATGCAACCACGTGTTTGTTGTGGGGCAGCCTAGCTGATTAATTTGCAACGTCTTAGCGTTGGTACTATCATAGGTGGTGTGAGTCCCGAGCTATGGTAAACTCACATGGCGCAAGAGGAGGGCCCTGGACATGGTAACCAATCCCACCAGTGTTGAAACCTTAGCGGATAGTATTAGGTTAGGGTGGTGCATTGTAAAGGTTTTGTTATAATCACTTGCCTGTGTGGTGTATGGTTGTATCATATTGGTAAAGTGCATAACCTCTGCAGAGTGTAAATCTATTCAGATAACCGTACTCATGGGATTGAGCATAGCTCGGGAATTACAGTCAAATGTTAGTTAATAAAAAGGAAACAGAATGGGATGGCAGGTTGACATATGGAAGGATGAAACTTGACTTAGAATTTGAAACTTGGTTTACTTGAGAAAATGCTAAATCTATCTATTATTGTTATTTGTTTTATCGTCTTTTCAATCTATATATTGTAACTATGGAGAGCGTGAGGGTGGTTACACAGTAGAGCTTTGGAGGGTCCTTCAAGTTTTGGAAGGCTTCACAAGGTCGATGTACAAAGGCAAATGTTGGGTCGTCAACAGAGTTGCAAGAGGAGTTGTTTGCAAGGTCTTGATTTATGCAAGAGAGGATGAAAAGGCAAGCCAACCAATCAATATTACTGTAAGGAGAGCTACCTTTGAGATTGGTATCCAAGAGGCTTCACGACTTACTTTGAGGAGGATCTGCCGTGACTACTCCCACGAGCTCGATGACACCATGTTTCGACTTCACCCTATAGGATGAGCATCACAGTGACAGAGGATTGAGGAGGAGGAGGATGCCACAGTTGTACACCTGGCACAATTGGTAGCCGCACAAGATGCTCACGTGAGGGACACAGCGGAAGAGCTAAAGATGGTGTATGAGGCCCTTTGAGTCACAGAGGAGGAGCTACAAGTCACCCTTGTTGCTTTCACTGAGAAGATCATGGAGCTGGAGGAGGCACTGCAGGAGGGTGGCCAAGCTGCACCAGCACCGCCAGACATCAAGGAAGAAGAAGACCCTAAGGAGGTCAAGTTTGAGCCAGAGGAGCAGGATGTGCAAGTGGTGATGGAGTATCTAGCTTCAGGGCATCAGGATCAGTTTGCACCCATGCTAGCCCACCCACTGGTGTATGCACTGGGTTAGCCTCAGCCAGGGTGGCTGGATGAGTGAGAGCCTTAGTGTTACATGAGACTCAAGTGTCGAGTCGCATCTTTAAGATAGTCTTACCCTTTGTAATAGTCGTTAAGGTTTTGTGCTTAGTTTGGTTCTCATTGTTTGCTGGGTGTGCAGTATGTGTTGCATAGCCCTTAAGCTTTTGTAAGGAACCATACCAAGTTTTAATAAAGTTATTTAAGTTTGGGTTTAACCTATTCTCCCACCTTAGAAATTCTTGCATCTTATCTACGCTGCATCCACCTTTCCTAACTCGAGAAGCAATCAGTAGATGGTGAACACCCGTGGTAACAATGGAGCTTCAGGAAGTGGTCTTCGCCCAAGTGACAACCACAATGATGGAGTACCACCGCAGCCAGCACCGCTAGTGGACATGCAGAATTTGGGAACTTTTCTTGTAGCATAGACTCAACTCATGCAGACAATGATGCAACAAATGCAGAATGTGATACCCTACTCTAAGTTGTTAGACTTCATGAGGACCTATCCACCAACATTCTTAGGCAATGTCAATCCCTTAGAAGCCGATGTTTGGCTTAGGACCATTGAGAGGAAGCTGCACATCACCCAACGTGAGGGCAATGAGAATGTACTTTATGCCTCTCATCAGCTAAAAGGAACTACCGCAGAATGGTGGGAGAACTGTTGTGTCGCACATAAAGCCCTGCAAGAGATCACGTGGGATGAGTTTTCAAATGCTTTTCGCCAATACCATGTGCCTGAAGGCCTGATAGATCTGAAGAAGAAAGAGTTCAGGGCTTTAAAGCAAGAAAGTGAAACAGTGGCAGATTATCTGAATAAGTTTACTCAGCTAGCACGCTATGCTCTTAAGGATGTGGCTATAAATAAGGCCAGACAATCTCACTTCCTGAAAGGACTAAACTCTGGATTGCAAGTGGGGTGATCACCCATAATTTTCCTGATTTTCAAGAATTGGTCAAGAAGGCTCTGATCATGGAGGACAAGCGCAAAGAACTAGGTGAGGATCGCAAGTGCAGGATGGTTAGTCAAGGAGAACGGTCAAATCAGTTCAGATTGAGGATGTCTCCCTAGCAGTTTGCTAGGTTTCAATCGCAGGTAGCAAATAAGGCATCAACCCCGGCACCTCACCCCGCTAAATAGAATTTTCAGACGCTAGCTCAAGGAGGCAATGCACCAGTAGGGAATCAACAGTCCACTGTCAAGTGATGCTATACTTGTAATGAACTAGGACATTTTGCTAATAAGTGCCCTCAAAGAGGAGGGATCATGCCAGTTCATTTCAACTTGGGGGCTACACCTACCAAAGCACCTACTTCTATAGGAAATCGTGCCACAAGTCAAGCCGGAGGAACACCTCAAGCAACAGTGCGTTGTAGAATCAACTATATCACTACAGATGAAGCTCAAGAGGCATCGGACATTGTACTGGGTAAGTTCTTGGTTAACTCAGTACCTGCTATAGTTTTATTTGATTCTGGAGCATCACATTTGTTTGTTTCTCAGAGTTTTGCAATGGAGAATGGGTTTGATGTTAGGAATCTTAAATGTGTGCTATTAGTCCAAACCCTAGGATCTGAACTTCGGTCTAGCCTTGGGTGTTTGGGAGTTAAGTTGCTTATAGATGGGATAGAATTCCTAGAGAATCTTATCTTGTTGGATACCTAAACCTTAGATGCACTACAAGATAACATGGATTTCCCGGCGTTTAATCTAAATGCCCCTAATAAGGCTAAAGCCGGCGTTTTTTATCATTCGAGGCATTTAATTTCCCGGCGTTTATAAACGCCGGGTTAGAGTCTACCACGGCGCTTATAAATGCCATGGAATTCCACTCTATATAGCGTTTATAAACGCCGGCTTAGAGTCTTCCACGGCACTTATAAACGTCGGGGAATTCCACTCTATACCGGCGTTTATAAACGTCGGGTTCTGATCTTCCACGGCGCTTATAAACGCCGAAATTCCTCTATATCGACGTTTATAAACACGGTTACAGTCCACGGCGCTTATAAACGTCGGGAATTTATGTATATCGGCGTTTATAAGCGCCGAGTTAGAGTCTTCCACCGCGCTTATAAACGCCGGTATAGAAGTCAAATTCGGCGTTTATAAGCTGTGGTAGACTCTACCACTAAACATTTATAAGCGTGAATAGCACGCGGGAATTTGAAAGAATTGAAATTAAATAATATTATATTTGAAATAATTGAAACTAATATTCCATTTGCAATAATTTCTATCCAAATATTTCATTTTCGATGATATTTTGTCTAAAATTTCAAATTTTGTCCGAAAATTCAATTTTCGTTGATATTTTGTTTGAAAATTCAAATTTTTTCGACCATCTGATTTTGTGACACTTATCAATTTCAGATGCTACTTTTCGTTATCTTTCCAATGAGCCAAAGAACGCCCCGATTGGAGGTACGAGTCAAAAGTTATGTCTATTTTAAGAAATATGCTCGGATTTCGTATTTGCAAACTAGAATTGGTGCCCAAAAGAATATAATTGGAGATCTTATCGTAATGATGATTTTGCTAATTACCTCAATAGTTTGCTAATTTGAAATAATTGAAAATCGGTGTTCGGGTGTTTAACGGGGTTAAGGGGAGGAGCGACGCATTATATATCAGATGTGATCATACCACCACTAAAATACTAGATCTTATAAAAACTCTGAAGTTAAGCGTGCTTAGACAAGAGTAGTAATAAGATGGGTGACCTCTTAGGAAGTCATTGTGCACCTGTGATTTTAAACGCCACGAATAGAGGGATCCCCGGCGCTTATAAGCGTCATGCTAGATAAAACCCCGGCACTTATAAAGTGCCATGATAGAGGGAACCCTAGCACTTATAAATGTCGGGTTAGAGTCTTCCACGGCACTTAGAAACGCCGGGTTAGAGTCTTCCATGGCACTTATAAACGCCGTGGATAATTAAGCGCCGCCAATTACTTTTCTTGACGCCATGTAAACGCCATCTAAAATATTTTTAAGGCATTTATAAGATTTTAAAGGCATTTATAGGCGCCATCGGAAGCCCGACGTGTTGTAGTGATGTCATCCTTGGAATGGATTGGCTGTCCAAGCATAAAGCTATTTTGGATTGTGGTCAAAGGATGGTGTCATTAGAAAGCCCTAGTGGCAAGAAGGTGGAAATTCATGCAACCGCAGTTTGTGATGGACAGTTACTGGTTAACAGCATAAAAGTTGCTAACATAGAATATGTGCCAGTTGTGAGAGAATTTCCAGAAGTTTTTCCCAAAGATTTACCAGGAATGCCGCCAGATTAGGATATTGAATTCATTATTGAGTTAGTGCTTGGAACAACACCAATAGCGAAGAAGTCATATCGTATGCCAACAGATGAGTTAGTTGAGATGAAGAAGCAGATTGAGGAGTTGCTTGAGAAAGGTTTTATTTGACCAAATTCTTCCTCGTGGGAAGAGCCAGTTTTGTTCATCAGGAAGAAGAACAGAAGTTTAATGATGTGTATTGATTATCGTGCACTTAATGAAGTGATGATCAACAATAAGTACCCCTTGCCCAGGATTGATGATTTGTTTGACCAGTTGAGAGGAGCAGGAGTTTTCTCCAAGATAGATCTTCGATCAGGATACCATCAGCTGAAGATCCGAGCAGAGGATGTTCCTAAGACTGCATTTTCTACAAGATATTGACACTATGAGTTCACAGTCATGTATTTTGGACTAACAAATGCCCCCGCATACTTCATGAACATGATGAATAAGGTGTTTTTGGATTATTTGGATAAATTTATGGTTGTCTTTATAGATGACATTCTTGTATACTCCAAGACAAGAGAAGAGCATGCAGAACAGTTGAGATTGGTTTTTGGAAAGATTATGAGAGCAACAACTGTATGCTAAGTTCAGCAAGTGTGATTTTTGGAAGGAAAAGGTTGAATTATTTGACCATGTAATGATAGCTAAAGGAGTCGCTATTGATCCAAGCAAGGTAGAAGCTGTGTTACATTGGGAGCAACCGAAGTTGGTTACCCAGATTCGTAGTTTTTTGGGAATGGCGAGTTATTGCTGTCGGTTCACAAAAGAATTTTCGACGATTGCTATACCTTTTACACAACTGTTGAAGAAAGAGAAAAAATTTGCATGGATGCTAGAGTGCGAAAAGTGTTTCCAGGGCCTCGGATGTGTGTTAATGCAGAATGGCAAAGTTGTCACCAATGCGTCGAGGCAGTTGAGGCCGCATGAGGAGAATTATCCGATGCATGATCTGGAGTTAGCTGTCGTAGTGCATGCTCTGAAAATATGGCGTCTTTATCTCATTGGAAATAGATATGAGATATATACAGACCATGAGAGTCTAAGATATATATTCACCCAGTCGGATTTCAATATGAGGCAAAGAAGATGGCTAGAATTGATTAAAAATTATAATGTTGGAATCCATTATCATCCTAGAAAAGCTAATGTGGTAGCCGACGCATTGAGTCGTAAAAGCCATAATGTAAATATGATGGCAATATGCGATCAACCGAAGTTGTGCAAAGTGTTTCAGAAGTTGAGATTGGAAGTTGTTCCACAAGGTTTGTAGTTGCTTTGGAAGTGAAGCCAACGCTTGAGGATCAAATCAGAGATGGACAGAAGACTGTTGAGAAAATCAGCAGGATCAAGTCTAAGAAGGAGGAAGGCTTAGCGAAAGATTTCACTGTGGGTGAACAAGGAACCATGTGGTTTAAAGGTCGAATTTGTGTACCAGATAAGAAAGAGTTTAAGCAATTGATTCTTGAAGAGGCTCATGATTCTAAGTATTCCATTTATCTTGGAAGTGCTAAGATGTACCAAGATCTTAAGGGAAGATTTTGGTGGCCTAATATGAAGCGTAAGGTAGCTGAGCACGTTGCATTGTGTGATGTATGCCAAAGGGTAAAAGCAATGCACCAAAGGCCTGCTGGTTTGTTGTAACCACTAAAAATTCCTGAGTAGAAATGGGAGGAAGTCGGAATGGATTTCATCACGGGTTTTCCCAAGACTCAAAAAGGTTATGATTCCATATGGGTCATCATTGATCGATTGACCAAAGTTGCTCACTTCATTCCAGTGAAAACAACTTATTCAGAGGAACGTTTGGCAGAACTGTATATGTCAAGAATTGTGTGTTTGCATGGTGTGCCCAAGAAAATTGTGTTAGACAGAGGTACCCAATTTACCTCAAGGTTTTGGAACAAGCTGCATGAAGCAATGGGGACTCGCTTGAATTTCAGCACAGCGTATCATCCGTAGACAGATGGTCAGATGGAAAGGGTTAATTAGATTTTGGAGGATATGTTGAGAGCTTGTGCATTAGCTTACACTACGTCATGGGATAAATGCTTCCCATATGCAGAATTCAGATATAACAACAGTTATCAGGCTAGTTTACAAATGTCACCATTTGAGGCTTTATATGGTCATGCTTGTCTTACCCTGTTGAATTGTGCGTTCGGTGTTTGGGCCAGATATTCTCAAAGAAGCCGAAGAGCAAGTTGCTATGATTAGAGAAAGGATGGAAATATTGCAATCAAGGTAAAAGAGTTACGCTGACAATCACCACCACAATTTGAGCTTTGAGCCAATTGATTTTATGTATCTCAGAGTTACTCCGCTTAAAGGTGTCGAAACGTTTCACACCAAGGGAAAACTTACGCCAAGATTCATTGGATTGTTCAAAATTTTGAGCCATCGAGGAAAGGTTGCTTATCAGTTGGAATTACCGTAGTCGTTGGCAGGAGTCTATGATGTGTTTCATGTGTCACAGCTTAAGAAGTGTCTAAGAGTGCCAACAGAGCAGGCGCCGTTAGAAGCAATTGACTTGCAAGAGGATCTGACTTACAAGGAGTAGCCGACCAAAATTTTGGATGTGATGGAGCGCAAGACCAGAAATAAGTCTGTTCGCTTTTGCAGAGTTCAATTGAGCAATCACTTAGAAAATGTGGCAATTTGGGAGCATGGACAGGAGTTAAAGTCATAATTCCCAAACCTGCTCCCTAGATAGCCATGAATCTCGAGGTCGACATTCTGTTAAGGGGGGGTTTGTAACATTCTAAAAATTTGCCCTTTATTATTATTTTATTGCTATTCGCATGTTTGGTGATTTTTCTGGATTTATTGGGTTTTTCTGGATTTTATTTGAAATTACTTTAAATTAAGTATATTGGCCTTTTATTGAAAACTAAATAAATATAGATAAAATTAGTAGAAAGTTTTTAAAAAAATATTTTATTTGAGTCCAAAATGTCCCAAGGTATTTATGTGAATTTTCTCAGATTTTTCTTGATATTTCTATTGCCTAAAATAAACTAAACTATTTTGTAGAATTATTTAATTAGAAAAAATAGTGAAAATACATTTGAACAATGATAATGGGCTCAAGATCGGCCGCTGCTTGGCGTGTGGCGACCTGTCTGCCCAACCCACATCACAGTGTTAGCCCATCAGCCTATCTTCAAGAAGCTTTCGTGCTGACCGTCGGATCAAGATCGGGTGACCTTTGTCAAGTCCGAGTCGCAGTGAAGCCCTAGAAGGCTGAGAGCCGTCGGATCAAGATCATGTCGATGGGATTAGATTGGGTTGTTTCAGGCCAATTTGATTCAGACCGTTGATCTGTTGCGGGCGGTTGAGATCATAGCGGTTCGAGATTGATTCATGGTCGTTGATCCAAGATCGAATGAATATCCGTTGTCATCACGGATTAGGTCTTGGAATCTGCCACTGCCACCGTGTAGGATTAAGGTTTCGAGCCACGTGTGTTTCTCGGTGCTATACAAGGGGAGGGTAGTCTCCCGAGGTTCCTCGTCGAGCGCCGCAGCAGTTGGACCAAGAAGCATCGTTGAAGCTGTCATCTTCGCCGCTCGGGAGCTCGTCGTAGTTTGTGCTCAAACTACCATCATTTTCATTGATCTACGCCACATCCGCTCAGTGGTTCCACATCACCGTTTTGTCGCCGGGGCATCCTGGCTTGGTCGTCATCTTCAAGTCCGATGAAACCGCGCCGCAATGCCACCATCGCCGGGATTGAAGGTTATCAGCCATCAGATTCTCCATCAACGGTTGTGATCGAGCCATGTCGCTTCTCTAAACAGTAAACGCCTTAAGTAACTTCGGTCGTCGGATCGAAGGTAGACACTAGGGATCACGCCACGTAAGCCCAAGAATGGTAGCCATTGGATTTGCACCATGTGGATTGGATCGCACCACTGGCTGAGCCAATCGGGTGCCGATGCGTGGCAGTGTGGCCTCCGAGGCGCCGTGGACCACACCACGTGTTAGTGTTGGGTTGGTCCAGTTCGGTGCTAACATCAGCATGACGCAATAAAATAATTTTGCTTTATAAAAATAATTTGGATATTATTTGATTTTCTAATTTTTAGATTTTTATGATTTTTGAATCTTTCATAGCCTGTTCTCCCTCATACAAACTCCGATTGAGGTGATTCAAATTTCTAAAAATTTGTAAAATTGAGATCTATTTAATGGTGAATTTTATTTGATTTTTGGAGTTCATTTTATCTCTTTTTTGGTATTTATTTAGTTTTCTCTCTCTCGATTCGCGTAGACGTTGAGTTGTGAGGAGCATTCGTCAACTCAAGGTCAAGTTCTAGAGAAAGACCAAAACCTTTGCCAAGACAAGTTGTGCTTTGATCATGTTGAACCCATATTTATAAAATCCTATGTTGTTTTACGATATTGCATATTATTTCATGAGTACAATTGTTTTTAAATTAAATTGAGACTTAGTTAACATACCTATTGTTCTATACCCTACCTTGTCATTTGAATGCCATAATATATTTGTCACCCTAGATTGGTTCTCTATAATTGATTGATATTGAAGTCAACATGGGATGGTTAGGTCGTAATAGTTTGCTTAGCCGTGCCACATCATCATATGTACTTGAATCATTGATAATTAATCTTGAATAATGGAATTTGGAACAATGTTTGAACTTGTGTATCATGTGTGGTCACATGATGAGATTGAGTTGTTGTGACAAGGGATGTCACGCAACGATGTTAAATTGTGGATAGCATGTGGTGCTTGGTAATCAACTGGGATGGTAATCACTTAGATTGGATCAAGTGGCAAGGGGCAAGTGTGCCAAGGTGGGCCCGAAGGGCAGTGGGTGTGTGGAAGTCATGTTTTGATCACCCTAAGGACTTAACTTGCAAGCCTTTGACCTGAGTCAATCATGCAACCATATGTTTGTTATAGGGCAGCCTAACTGATTAATTGCAATGTCTTAGCTTTGTTATTTGAAAGACCATGTGGAGGTCTATACCTGTGTGTGATGAGTATTTGACTAAATTTGAGCATAGTTTAATTTGGAATTGAGTTTGATTTGGATTGGATTTTTAATTTGAAGCAATTTGAGGTTTGTCTGTCATTTCCGGTACTACCGACCTGGGGTGGGTAGCATCGGATCTTCTGAGCATTAATGATTTAATTAATGATTTTGTGATGATTATTGTATATCTTTTTAGACATTGCTATGTGATAGGTTTTCCTTGTCTTTGATGTTTGCAGGACGATGGTGCTAGGTCATGGTGAGGTGGAGGATGACTAGGACTAAGCGTGGTGCGTCGGAGCTCCAGTCGGTCGAAGATCACCAAAAGATAATCGAAGACGAAGTCTGGGCAAGCCAAGAAGACAAGGAAAGGAGAAGATGCTAACTAGATGCCACGTGGATCGATAAGAGCCGTTGGATCGTAGTCTAGTTGATAGGTTAGCGGATCTAAGTAGTATGCTTTGAAAACCGTGCAAGAAAACCCATTATGTGTGTGGGTTTTGGGTTAGCCCTTACATGGCTGTGTGAGTGGGTTAATCCTAGCCCTTGGATGAGTGCTCTAGAGTTGAGGGACTCATCGAAGGGTGGTAGGTGGCCCAAGAGTAATATAAATAGAGGGGAGGGGTAGCCTTCTCCTCTTGAAGGTTATAGAGGTTTTTGTGCTCCTTTGAGTTTTACCCACTTTGTTGTGAGGCTTTGTGAACCTCCTCCTTCCAGAAATGCAAATATTTTTCATTCATGCTTTAATTTATATTATGCATTTACTTTATGTCCTAAATTTAGCATTTAAATTTCTGCAATTTACTTTCTCACAATTTGGATTTGCCTCCCGTCCTTCTAAATGCTGCTGATATGTCTTGAGTGTGCTCATATAGTTTTACATCTCTCTTGCACCATAGAATAGACTAGAAATTAAGTTTTCTATCAAGTTGCAACTCTTTCCAGAACTTATTCTTCATGTAGCAATGAGTGTTTGATTTTTAGAAAACAGTAGAAAATCATTTTTGAGTAATTCTTATTGGAGAAGGCGCGTGACTCCCATATCCATTTGTGAAAAATTGGGGAGTCCATAGGTTGCACCGTTTGGGCGCTATGAGGTGAATACCGAGACCCAAACTCTCTGTTTGAAGTACCTAATAGTCTTTGGTATTTGATTTTTCTACAATGATTTTTGAGGTGATTTCTGGTGGAGTGCTTCATGACTCATTTCTCATAGGGAGAAAATTTTCCAAAATTTTTAGAGTACCAGAAGTCCACCAACTACCTAGTCCAAATGAGGACAATTTTTGGAAAATCTGCTTTTGCTTTTCTGAAAGTAACTTTTGTGATTTGGCTTAATCTTGTTTCTAAAAGTAAGGGTTGAATTGATTTCTTTTTGTTTGGACACTTGACAACCAAGATTATGATACAAAAAAATTTCCCCACATATTTCATGGTTCTCATCTATGCAAGCTAGGGGTACACATAGTTGTTCAGTTATTCATGATTTCTTTTGCGTGATCTTTTTGACGTCTTAGTTGGAGTATTTTGTGAAAAAAAAATTATTTTGCAACCATTCACCCCCTCTGTTCGCCTCCTCTCTCTTCTGGGAGTGTGAGAACCTCATGAGTACTCTCGATAAGTTTGTAGGAGGCAAGAAGAAGCTCAACCTTATTCTAGACGAATCCAAGATTAGCAGATTCAATCAAGGTCTAGGATTCGACTACTTGGAGCTCGCTAGGACTCATCCTCCTACCATTGTGTGTGGCTCCAAGAGTGGTGAGATCGTGATAGCTCCCAGGGTGAGTACCACTGTATTTAGGTCTATTGGGGTTGTCCACGGGACTTCTGGCCAAAAGATTGAACGTGTTGCTGCTCTTAGAGGTATTTAGGGTCATCCCTAGACTCTGGGTGCTCCTAAGGCACACACTGCTACTAGACAGGTTAGAGAGTCGCCTATTTTTGGGCAGCGTCTAGGACTTGGTTTTCATACTATTCATTCAAGTTTTAGTCCTGGAGCTGCTCGTGATTAGTTTTACCGCCGTCCTCTTGATTCCTCGTTTTTCTCATCGAGGTAGATATCAGCGGCGTGAGGTGTTTTCTGGTAGGAGAGTCAGACAGCTTCATTGGGATGGTCTGGCCTTTGCAGCACAATGGGTCAACCCAGTCTCAGCTCCCAGACCTTCTACTAGGGTTTCTACTTCTGATCTTGTGAGAGTTGAGCGTCAAAGAGACACTAGAGTCCAATCTTCTTCTATAGCTGATACTTTGAGGCGTCGTGTGGTTCAGTATTGAATTCCCAGATCTTCACTCTATCCCAGTACTGAGTCATCTCTCTCTTCTTTGCCTTGATCAAGTTCGTCGGATAGGGAAGGGAGATGTTTGGATTGTTGACTCCGGTTGTTCTTGCCATATGACCGGAGACTCTCGTTGCTTCTCTTCCCTAGTCCAAGCCCCGGTGATGAGTTGATCACTTTTGGGGATGCTTCTTTAGGTAGAGGTATTGCTAAAGGTACGATTTGCATTAATGAGAATTTTATTCTTAAGGACATTGCCTTAGTATGTAAGCTGCAATATAACTTGCTCTCTATTTCTCAGTTTATCGATGACTCTTTCGAGGTAAGCTTCAAGAGTAATGCCTGTAAAATCCTTAATACATCAAGAGGGTTAGTTTGCGGGATTTCTAGATTTGGGAGAGTCTTTTGTGCTAATTTTTCTGTTTCTTATGGAGACTCTCTCCGTTGTTTGATTGGTTCTAAGTCCCGTGATCTCTCCTTCTGGCATAGGAGACTTGGTCACATCGACTTTGATCATTTGATCAGAGTTAGTAGCCACGACATCATTCGTGGTCTGCCAAAACTTAAGATGGTCAAAGACTTAGTTTGCTCTCCCTACCGATATAGCAAGATGGATACTACTTATCATCCTCCAATCACCGTAGTAATGACTGATGCACTAGGATAGCTCTTACATATGGACACTGTTGGTCCAGCTAGAGTAGAGTCAACAGGAGAAAAGTGGTATGTCCTTGTCATTGTTCGTGATTTTTTGAGGTATTCTTGGGTATTTTTCATGGCCTCGCAGGATGAGACTTTTTCTCACTTCAAGGGTTTGGTCAGTAGGTTGGCTTTTGAGCTCCTAGGTGCATCGCAACTATAATTGCATGGAGTTCAAGAATTCCTATTTTGAGAGGTTATGTGTGGAGTCTAGTTTAGAGCATCAGTTCTCTTCTCCCTCGCCCCTCAGCAAAATGGCATAGTGGAAAAGAAGAACAAAACTCTAGTTGAGATGGCCAAGACGATGCTAGACAAGTACAGTACTACTAGGAAGTTTTGGGCTGAGGCTATAGTTACTGCTTGTCATGTTTCTAATCGCGTTTTCTTGAGAGCACATTTGCATCGCACTTCTTACGAGTTGAGGTATGGGCGAAAGCCCAGTATTTCTCACTTTCGCGTATTTGGTTGCAAGTGTTTTATCTTGAAGTCTGGTAATCTAGATAAGTTTGAGTCTCATTTTTTATGGTATTTTTCTGGGTTACTCAGCTTCTTCTCGTAGCTATAGGGTCTAGAGTTGTGATGCGAATAGGATCATAGAGACCTGTGACATGACTTTTGCTGAGGCTAGCCCAGGAGCTAGACCTGATATTTCAGGCTCTTCTCATCCCTTTGAGACCATCTTCGTAGAGGATGAGGATGATGGAGATGATGGCATTCCACCTGATCTAGTCCCCTCTATACCTGAGGTGCCTCCTGTCTCCATTTCTACACCTTAGGGAGACCAGCCCTTGCCTTCCAACTCTTCTTCAATGGGTGGCTTTGTTCCTGCCTCTTCTATTTAAGAGGTGGAGGCTACTTCTACTTTTGGCCCTCCCCGTCATATCCAGAATTCTCATCCACCTGATTAGATCGTTGGTGATCTATTTGAGTGTGTGATGCACTCAAAATCAAGTTTATCTTTTTTCTGCCTTTACTCTATCTTTATTGCCTCGTTTGAACCAAAGGATGTTACTCATGCATTGTTTGATGAATCATAGATTAATGCTATGCATGAGAAATAAGAAAACTTTGAGATGAACAAAGTCTGGCACCTTGTAGAGCCCCCATCTGGTCATAATGTTATTGGGACCAAGTGGGTATTCAAAAACAAGCAAAGCGAGGATGAGGTTGTCATTCGCAACAAGGCTAGGCTAGTTACACAAGGATTTACTCAGGTTGAGGGTCTTGACTTTGAGGAGACCTTTGCCCCTGTAGCTAGACTAGAGGCGATTAGAATCCTGCTTGCATTCTCTGCATCACAGGGCTTCAAGCTCTATCAAATGGATGATAAGAGTGCATTCCTCAATGGCTTCATTGATGTAGAGGTTTATGTCAACCAATCTCTAGGATTTGAAAACCCTAAGTACCCAAACCATGTCCACAAGTTTTTCAAAGCCTTGTATGAACTTAAGCATGCCCCTAGAGCTTGGTATAAGAGGCTTAAGTCCTATCTTCTCAGTCATAGTTTCAAAATGAGTAGAGTAGACAAAACTCTATTCATCAGACACATGATTCTCATTTCTTTCTCGTCCAATTTTATGTGAACGATATTATCTTTGGTGGCTCATCTCGGTCTCTTATGTCTCATTTTTCTAAGATGATGAACACAGAATTTGAGATGAGTATGATGGGTGAGCTGAGCTACTTCCTCAGCTTCCAAATCAAACAGACTTGGGAGGGTGCTTTCCTGCACCAAACTAAGTACACTCGGGACCTCCTGAGACAGTTTGATATATCTGATGGAAAGCCTGTGATGACTCCTATGGCCACCACTACTGTCCTCGAGTCTGATGAGGATGGTGAGCTGCTGATCAAAAAGAGTTTCGGAGCATGATTGGCTCCCTCTTGTACATCAGTGCCTCACGGCCGGACATACACTTTGTCATGTATATGTGCGCTCACTTTCATGCTTCTCCTCACATCTCTCATCGCCAGGCGGTGAAATGCATATTTAGATACCTTCTAGCTACCATTGATTATGGTATTTAGTACTCTTCTTCCTCTTGTCTATCTCTTAGAGCCTTTTACGATGCTGACTTTGATGGCTGTAGGATAGATAGGAAAAGCACTTCTGAAACTTGCCAATTCATTGGTACTTCTCTTGTTTCTTGATCATCTAGGAAGCAGTTCCGAGTTGCACAGTCTACCGTTGAGGCCGAGTATGTTGTCATGGCGATTGTTGTAGCTGTGTGCTCTCGATGATATTGACCTTATGGATTTTGGGTTAGAGATAGAGAGTGTTCCACTTTTCTGTGATAACACTTCTGCTATCTGCATTGCTAAGAACCCAGTGCAGCACTTCAAGACCAAGCACATTGATGTTAGATATCACTTTCTTAAAAACCATGTGGAGAAAGGAGACATAGTGCTTCAGTTTGTGGAGAGTGACCACCAGTTGGCTGATATCTTTACCAAGCCTTTAGATAGCTCTAGGTTTGTTGCCTTGAGGAGTGAGCTTGGAGTTGTGTGCCCTTACGGCCTATTGTGAGGGAGGGCTGGTTTGGATTTTACATATTATATATCTTCTTTCAGTTTTTTCCTTTCTTTTGTTTTGCTTTGGCTGTTTATTGGGTTTATTCTCTAGAGTTATGAGTTCACTTTACTTAAACTTCTGACATGCTTTGCATGAACCTCTCATCTTATGCTTTAGATTGTTATCATACATAATTAGCTGTTCTCTCTTCTCTCTAGATTGAGTTCCCTCATAATCTTATAATTCTAGCAGGTGTTGGGCCCCTTAGGTAGACAAGGACTGTGTGCACTCCTTAGTTTGAGATATAGAGGTAGCTTCCGTATGTCAGTCATTAGAAAAGATAAAAGCGAGTCTGAGCCGTAGTGTTCTCTACTATCTTTTCTGTGCTCTATAGCCACCTAGTTTGCAGATTCTTGACTTCTTTTCTTTATTCTATGTTTCTAGTTTTATTTGAGTTCATTTGGATCTTCCTTGTGCTCAATTGTGATAATAACTCAACGCATACCAGATTTGTGCTTAAAATTGACTCACAGATTGTAACATCCCAAAAATTTAATAAAGTGAAATTGAATAATTTAAATTTGAATATTTTTATTTCTGAGTTTCCTTGCCATTATTGATTTTATTTGGATTTCTTTGAAATTGTTCTTTATATAAAAACCCAACAAGTGGAACTAAAGCATGGATAATGGTGAAAAGGCAAAAAGATAAAAAGTAAAAATTTTGAAAATTTCCATGAGAACTCTGATCATTCAATTAAATCATTTCAGCCAACAATTGAAACTTTATGCACAAAGAAATGAAGAGATAAAAGGAAAAGATAACTTTTAAATCAAAATAATGTATTGTTAGAATTCACATAAAATATTGGAATCGCAAATAGAGCTGAAAATTTTATAGAAGCATTCTGAGGTCAAATACTTTTGAAAAACAAAATTTGAAAAATAATAGAATTCAATTGATCTCAATCAAAAATTAAAATTCGAAACGAAAATTGAATAGTAACCGACGCGTGGGCCAATTCCTTCCTTTTTCCGTTCCGTTGGCGCCATTGGAGAAATTCTAGTCACTGACAATGGTTCGGGACCCGCCGCCAACGATCGCCAAAGAACCCCGTTTCTTCCACTGGGCGAAACCATCGATGCCAGAGCAAGCCCAAGCCGTCTGCCTCTGGATATCACGCCGAAGCCTCAGCCAGATATACTGCACCTTGGAAACCACGAGAGGTAGTGCTCCACTTCCCCCTTCACTTTTTCCCCTTTCTCCTCAGCCAAAGCGCAGGAAGCCTTCCCAGTTCCTCCATTGCCGCAAGCTTTAGAGCTCCAAGTCGAAGTCAATCCGAGCAATAGAGTACTCCATTCTCAAATCCCTCTTAGCTAGAGCATCTCCAGGCTTCAAGGATCAAGTCCCCTCAAAAATATTCGAGCTCCTTCATGCGAGAAGCTGCTGCAGCCGTGTGCCTCTTCTCCTCCAAATTCGGCCACCGTGGGTGGAGCTCCTCGGAGTTTCCCCTTCCAGGTAAACCCCAAGAATGGACTCCCTGTGATCCCGTGATGCTTACAAGGCCATCGATTCAATCCCTAATGCGGTTTCTTGTCTTCTCCACCGAGCGCCATTTCCACCGCCGCATCTCCTCGGCTGCGCCCCTGCCTGCTATCTCTTCCGACGAATTGACACCGCCGAAGTTCTCCTCATGAGCCCTTCCTCCCGTCTGTCGCCATGGGAGGATTGCCGAAGACCTCGCCGCCTTGACCCTAGCCGGTCCCCTCGCTCTCAGTATCTTGTTGTGGGGTCGAGGTGTCAGCAGCCTCAAGGAGAAGAAGACTAGGTCAGAAGGTGTTTCCTCTGTTGGTAAAGAGCATTCTTGATTTGCATTCAAATTTCTGGCCAAAATACATTCAGCTATTAATAACTTGTGCAATGGTAGTCACAAACCAGTGAAATAAATTTATATACTTCTCTAATATCAGGAAGATTATAGATATGTAAAAATATTAAAAGTTTGAACTGCAAAACAATTACTTGGATTAAACCTTGATTTATAACCTTAATATACTCTCCATATTAAACCTGTGGTCAATAAGTCATAAAACAACAAGATAAGTTTTATATGATGCTAAGATCAGGATGAATTCAAATATACAAAAATATTCCGTCCTCGAATCATAGAACCATTGTTAAAATCCAGAATGGGATAAACACCCTATTATGAATATTATGGCACATATGAAACATATGACTTTTAAGACAATAAAATGAATTCTTGTTGCCTCTGGAATCATAATAAACTCAAACATGTGAAAATGCCCAATTGTTGAATTAAGTTTATATTGTTGCTTTGCCATTCTTAATGAACCTTATTATGGCCATTAGCAAAACACTAGCATAATGGCTCACAAAATGATAATGTAATTTGTATAAGTCCCTAAAAATAGCAAGGAACCATGTATGCATAAATATGTAAAATGAAACTCAAATTGCATTCTTTTAATGAAAGGAAATGTAAATTATAACGATAGATAATTAGATAACCTATTGTGATTAAAGTCAAAATAATGCAAAACCAACTTTAAAACATTTCTAGGATTGCTACCTGCTAATGCCTGAAAAATGAATCAAAGATCATGTATATTGTAGTTGCAATCACAATATAAAGTTAGCCAATTTAGCGTTATTCATCGTGATCATTTAGACTATTTCAACAACAGATAAAATAACTCGTCTAAACACTAAAATACGTAAAACTAGTTTAGTAACACTCTACAAAGTTTGTACTACTATATTCTACACAAAAACATCTTAATTTCAGTATGCCTTCCATTTAAATCTAGCTAGTCCAAAACCCTTAATCGTTAATCAATTACTTTACCTTTTGGCCGATTCGGTGAATCGTAAGCTAGTGTTGTCACTTAAGCTCTTTCGTCAGTGAATATAATATCCAATCCAAATCTTAAAACTTGTGTAACTAGTTTAGTAGTGTTCTTTAAGGTATAGACTACCCCGTTATATAAAGATAATATCATTTTATCAAGATTTGCATATTCTTCTTATTAGCCCAAAACCCTTAAGCGTTAACCTTTTGATTCACTTTTGGCCGATTCCGATAACGTCAACTTTACAATGCCACTTAAGCCTATTCAACAATGAGTATAATGTATCAGCCAAAGCCTACAATTTATGGAATTAGCTTAGGATTGTTATACAAAGTATAAATCATGTTATTATGAAGAAATAACCATATTTCATCATGTTTTGCATACTAATCCTAATAGCCAAATAACCTTAAGTGTTAAGTTTTCTGAACTTTATAATATGAATCGGTAAGAATGAAGAAATCTATATATTAGATAATTGTATCACCAGAACCTTCTCAAATGTTATGAAAATAATCTCAGTAGCCCAAATCAGTAAATCTAGCTTGCATGAAACTAATTATAAGCAAAATCAATTAAAGGTAAAGCGCTATTAACTCATAGTCTAATGTTTAATTCTATTAATCCAATCAATCATTGCATCTTGAATTCGTAAAATAAAACTAATAAACTCAAAAAGAGCAATCCCTGTTTCTTGTAAAGAGTTTATTTGTTCTTGCTATCTATTTCTTTCGCCCTTATTGAAGTTTAGTTTTGCGTTATTTTCCATTGATCGACGTGTAGACCCGACGTCTCTAGCTTCGTCGTCGTCGTCGTCATCCGTAATCCTCGTCTTCGTCGTATTCGTCAATTAAGCAAGGCAAGCATCCTTTGACCATATTGATCCCAGTATTTTATATTCCTTTTGTGCATCAAATTATTTTATGCATGCGATTACTTTATGTAAATTGCTATCTTGTGGTTTTGGTAGTTATACCTGTTGTCTCGTGAACCTCCTTTGATGATTATGAACATGTGAACCTTGATAACCATAGATTGAGGTTAGACATCTCTTAATGTCATCTTGGGTATATACGATCATATTAACCTGCTTAGCCATGCTTTAGAATCAATGATGTACATGATCAGATTAAAATTGTTTTCCTGAAAACATTAGAAATGGCACTGTTGGTTGCGGGTACTTTGATTAAAAACCCAAAAGAAAACTATGCTTTGATGCGGGCGATTATTAACAATAGCCGGATGTGCGAAAGGAATTGCACGTAGTGTAGGGTGAAGTGTCGCCCGTGTCGAATTAAGGACCGAACATCGTGTTGTATGATCCAAGAAAATCCGTACAAACCACAAGTGTTGGGATGGGGCAACCTTAAACCGATTAAGTTATCTAGTTTAACTTTGCATTTTGGAAGGCCGAAGTAGTGCGGGCTCTCCTTTTTAAGGTTTGCTCGACGGGGTGCCCACACCGAGGTGTTGGGAGTCACACTTGCCAACACAACGGTGTACGCCATACTTGGGAAGTTCCAACATTTCTATGCTCTGAGTTCTTCTATCATAGTATGGGCTCAACGTCCCGTCGCTGGTGCAAAGTTAACCTAGGTAATGGAAAGGTTTTCATCATGAACATTCTGGCCACCGCGCTTACGCTTGGTTGTAAAGCGTGTGGCAAAAAGAAAAGGTCATGTCTTGTGGGTACAGTTGTACACCTCTGCAGAGTTTAAATCTAATCGATTAGCCGTACCTGCGGTCATGGGTGTCTTGGCGAACTGATGCGAGTTAGGTGTTTTATTATTTTCAAAAGGGTTGGTTCCATTTGTTTTTGCAACTGTGTTTCATGTCAAAGGGCCGACAGTTATGGATTTCAGGAATGTGAATGTTTCGCCGCTCACGTCATGGAGGACTGTGAGTGTTATTATGCTTTACTTATTTGTTATCAATAAATCTTGCTCTTGTAAATTTCGTTTGCAAATAACTTGATTTACAAATTCAAATTTCGCTTTATGCAAATCAACTGTAGAAGCTTTTCCTTTGAAATGGCCTACATGTATTATAGGTTTTGCTCAAGTCTTGCTAGTACGTAAAGTACTCACCCTTGCTTAATTATATTGTAGGTAGATGAGTTAGCGAGACTTCGAGTCTCTTTTCGCCGTAGGTTGCGGGATCATCTTCGACGTGTTCTATCTGGAGTTTATGCCTCGTCAGTTGTCTGCGGGTTCGGTTGGGCACACTACGAGACTTTGCCTCTTTGCTGCTATTCTCTGAGTTGTAAGATTTATGTATCTAATCGTTTCCGCTTAATTAATTTATTGTATGGTTGTGATTCCAATTGTTGAAATGTGCGTACTAGCTACTGATCCAGGGACTAGTACTGTGTGCACATTAGATTTCCGTTTTGGTATTCGTGCTAAAACGGGGGTCGTTTCACAGATTGAGGGGGAGTTTTAGAATCTGTTTCATGCATCGCATATAGACTTTATTTTCTATTTTATGGGCTTTGTCTATTATATAAATGATTTATTTTTCATGATATACACCATGCTAAATCATTTGAAGAAAAGCTTTAACTTATATATGTCCAAGTTCATTTATCTTGCGAAGCTTGCTAAAAGTTGTAAAATAAGCTTTAACCAAACAAAATAAACCATGTTGCTTGTACTTGCTGAGTTTCTTCTCTAGCGGTATTTGCCATGATTTATGAAATTTTGGAGTTCTCTAGAGTCCCTGTAGCAACTTGGGTGAAACTAGATTGATCCATACTTGAGTCCTTCATTTGCTTATCAATCAAAGTGCTAAAATGACAATTAAGCAAAATTGACTCTTTTTATGTGCATTAGACTCGACACCTCACATCCACAGGACAGCTTCCCATTGCACTTGAAATGTGTTGTACGGTATAATCAAGATCTTTCTCTTTATAGTCTTTCTTGAGATGATCGAATATGGCTTGAGTCAATTGCTTGAAAATTGCTAACAAAAAAATCAAACATATGTGAGTAAAGAATGCAAATAATGTTACACATTTGCACCCCACTATGTATTTCAAAGTATTAAAGAAAAATTTGCTTCACATAGAAAATAAGCTCGAAGGACCTTGTATGTACTCCTAGATTCCCCAAAGTGTTGGGTAGGTTGAACTCTAGGTTTTCCATCTGATCATTTGAATGGCTTTGCTTTTAGTTTTGAAACTAATGCTAAGTGTTGCTGATGTCAAAAATTGCTAAACATGATCCTTTTAAAACAAAACTAAGCTAGCAAGTAAATCTTCTTATTTGCACCTGGAGATGACTTAATTTAGTCTAACTTGAAATTGTTGAGCTTGGTGTCATATCTTGTCTTCATAGTCATTTGGATATTTTTCAAAGTTCTTCTAGGTTGCATGGACACATTAAGGGGAGAAAATGTTCTCTTGATGCCTATATTGCCAAACATGGGAGAAATCATGGAAAAGGCATTATTAACTACAAAAAATGCATCTTAGTTCTTATAATCTTGGTAAAGTTTTTTTTGTTATCTTCTATGGATCATAAGCATGTTTATTGTGTTATTAGATTTTAGAGCTTTTACGGACAACTTGCTCTTTCTTGAGACTAACTCTAAAACTATTTTTGCTAACTTGATCATAATCTCTTTTTCTTCCTTCTTGAACCAAGTTTGGCTTAGCATTCAAATTGCTTTCTTCGATCTTTCTTCAAACTCAAAACTTATGTCTTTTCGTGTATTTGTCAATATACTCATCAAGGGGGAGATTGAAAGACCATTGGAGGTCTATACCTATGTGTGATGAGTATTTGACTAAATTTGAGCATGGTTTACTTTGAAATTGAGTTTGATTTGAATTGAATTTTTAATTTAAAGCAATTTGAGGTTTGTCAGTCTTTTTCAAGATTACTCTAGGCACGGGGCGTAGTAATCGAATCTTCTAAGCGTTAATGATTTAATTAATGATTTTGTGATGATTATTGTATATCTTTTTAGATATTATTATGTGATGGGTTTTCCTTGTCTTAGAAAAATCTAGAAAAATTATTTTTGAGTGATTCTTATTGGAGAAGGTGCATGACTCCCATATCGATTTGTGAAAAACTTGGGGAGTCCACTGGTTGCACCGTTTGGGCGCCATGAGGTGAATACCGAGGCCCAAACTCTCTGTTCAAAGTTCCTGATAGTCTTTGGTATTTGATTTTTCTTGATTTTTCTACATGGATTTTTGAGGTAGTTTCAGGTGGAGTGCTTCACGACTCATTTTCTCATAGGGAGAAGAATTTCCAAAATTGTTAGAGCACGATAAGTTCGCCAACCACCTACTCCAATTGAGGATAATTTCTAGAAAATCTGCTTTTGCTTCTCTGAAAGTAACTTTTGTGATTTGGCTTAATCTTCTTTCTAAAAGTAAAGGTTGAATTTATTCCTTTTTATTTAGACACTTGACAACCAGGATTGTGATACAAAAAAAATTTCCACATATTCCATGGTTCTCATCTATACAAGCTAGGGGTACACATAGTTGTCCAGTTGTTTATGATTTCTTTTGCGTAATCTTTTCGAGGTCTTAGTTAGAGTATTTTGCGGGAATTTTTTTGTGACCATTCACCCGCCTCTATTTGCCATCTCGATCCTTCAGTATTATCATAGGCGGTGTGAGTCTCGAGCTGTGGTAAACTCACATGGTGCAAGAGGGGGACTCTGGACGTGGTAACCAGTCCCACCAGTGTTGAAACCTTAGCGGATAGTATCAGATTAAGGTGGTGCATTGTAAAGGGTTTGTTATAATCATTCACCTGTGTGGTGTACAGTTGTATCATGTGGGTAAAGTAAATAACCTCTGCAGAGTGTAAAACTATTCAGATAGCCGTGTTCGCAGAATTGAGCATAGCTTAGGAATTACAGTTAAGGGTTAGTTAATAAAAAGGAAACTGAATGGGATAGCAGGTTGCCATATGGAAGGATGAAACTTGATTTAGAATTGGAAACTTGGATTACTTGAGAAAATGCTAAATCTATCTATTACTGGTGTTTGTTTTACCATCTTTTCAATCTATTTATCGTACTTGTTCATAAATATTGCTCTATTGCAAAATAGCTATTGTTAGCCATTTCTTTGGAATAAGCCTTGCCTGTAGCTATGTTAGGATTGCATTCTGTGCACAACTTGTTGAGTGCTTTTATACTCATCCTTGTCATCACCAACTAATTAATAGTTGAGGAGTCATCGCCCTTGTTGGAGGAGGAGTTTCAGGAGAATGCGAGTCACTAGGCCTAAGCCGCTGTAAACGAGCCGAGCTCGAGCGAGCCTGGCCCTCCAGGCTCGAGCTCGGTAAGGCTCGGCTCGAGCTCGGCTTGAGCTCGAGTTTGGGTTCGAGCCTGGACTCAGGCTCGAGCTCGGCTCGGTCCAGGCTCGAGTTGGCTCGAGCTCGGCTCGACTAAGCTCGGGAAGCTCGGTAAGCTCGAGTAAGCTCGGTTATTTTGTAAGCTCGGTAGGCTCGGTAACAAGCTCGAGTAAGCTCGGCTTGAGAAAACTCGGTAACAAGCTCGAGAAAGCTCGATTTAAGCAAGCTCGATCCAGGCTCGAGTAGGCTCGCGAACTATTTGAGCTCGGCTCGGTTAGGCTCGCGAGCTCGAGTTCGGCTCGTTTGGAGCTCAAGCCGAGCTCGAATCGAGCCTCTCACGAGCCGAACTCAAGTAGCTCGCGAGCCTCGAGCTTTTTTTACAGCTCTACCTATGGTGAACTGATAAGTCACCAACGTCTTCTACCCTTTTTTGCTGTATTTGTCTTGGTCTTTATTTTCAGTCTAGCCCTACATGGCTTAATAATATAAGTTGGTCATAAGATCATACACTTAGTTATATCAATAAATGGAGTCTTATTATTCTTATCACTGTGTATGATGTGATACTTGCTAACATTGAGCTGTGTGCACTAGCGTTGATCCAGGGACTAATGCGGTAAACACAGTGGGTTTGAATTAGTGAATTGAATTCAGGTCCCGATACTATGGAACCGATTGTGGAAACCCGTAAAACAGAACTAATGGTGGCAAATTTGCCGACGCATCTAACTTGGCGGCATCAGTATATGCCTGGTAATACACAACCCTACTTGGGCAAGGATCTTGTGGCAATATGACAGTGGGTTGGTTGGCATCAATGATTGAGTTGCGGCAGACAGTTTTGGGTCAGCCATTGTATTTGGAGTACTTTGTGGCACCAAATAAAGAGGATAACTAAGTAGGACTTGCATTAGGTTGAGCAGGCTCCTAGATGAAGCCAACTCCTGAGCAATAGTTTTAACACTGTTGGCTATCATCGGCTTAAAGGTTGTAACTAGAGCTGATGATTGATTAAACAAAATGTGGTGTATAGATTGATTAATCATAGCCGATAGTTCAACTTGTGTAGGCATATACTGACTTACCGGGCTATTTGTGATCCAAGGGCATTGACCGTCAGCAATGCAGTCTTCTGAGTGATGCCACGTCAGGTTTTTTGGTAGCATCATAGCATCATCTCCTTTAGAGTAGCTTTTCGATCTTCGATCTCCTTGCGTTGTTCCGGCGTTAAATCATCCAATGTACGGACGATTACGGCTTCAGTGTGGTGGCGCCAAAAACTTGAAGTAGGATTTATCGGCAATAACACACCAGACAAACACTGGGTTCGAGGCGTGCCAACCGATTTAATCCTGTAATCAGTAAGAAAAAATCAGAATATGCTCAAAGCCGAACTGATAAAACAATCGACCTAGATCTAATCAGCTAAAAGCTGATCAAATCAAGGGTAATAGTAAATCTTATTAACCGATTAGGGCTAATCAGAGGATAAAAGTTGATCTTTTCCAAAAAAAAGGCGATACACAGCAATATCGGACAAAAAGCAAACCTGATTAGCATAATCAAAGATGATCAACAATCGGCGATGCACAACTTTATTGATCAAATTGAGTTACAAGAGAACCTAAATTACAGAAGCTACTACTAATTAATAGGAAAATAAAAGTTGTGTATTTGTTGATTGGATTGTGTCGTTTCTGCTTGCTTTTGATCATCTTTTATAACTATTGGCCAATCGTATCGTATTTTGACATATTGTGAAAAAATGATCTATATTGACTTGCAGAAGCACCCTCCAAATGCCCACCTCTAGTTGCACCTTTCATCCAAAACCAATTGGACAAAGTTAACATCACACACCTCTTCCATAGATATCCGTGAATCCGTGATGTCTATACATAGAAAAGATGATAGCCACAGCCACACAGCTCTTATACAGCTCTCTCTCCAAGACTCCAACAGAGTTCGCAACGTGCCCGTACGGGCGCAGTGGGTTCAGCAGTGACAGACAAGCGGTACAGAATGCGACATTTATAAAGCGAGACGGTGCGCGGTGGCAGCATCTTCTTCAACTTGCAAGATTCGAAAATTCCCTGCGTTGATTTGATGGGAGTGTGATGTTTTTGTCAGGAAAATTGGACTATTAACCACATGGTCCACATCATGATGGTATTCTATTCTGAAGCGCTAAAGGACACAATATCGCTAAGGGCAAATATGTTAGGATGTCTGCTGAGGCCAAGTATGGTGGTGACGTTGGATCTACTCAACAACCATGCCGAGCCGGGCCTAAAATGGTCCAGCCTCACAAGGGCAAGCCCGAAGCTGAAATAAATCCCAAAATTCATTTTTTAATTATTTCTTGAATAAAATATTATTATTTATCATTTTTAGTTGTGTCAAATAATTTTTTTTTGGTCAGCGAAGTTGGGATTGTGAGCTAAAACTCCGACCTAAGAGCATTATAATAATAGAGATGATATTATCTATAAACTCCTCTATATTATTTAAAGATAAAACTAAAATTAGTTTTTGTATGTAATAGATGGTATCTTAAAGTTGTCTCTATAAAATTCTACTATCTTTTAATTATGTTATGTAAAAGTATTTATTATAGATAATAAATCTATGTAATAGTGTTTTATGCTATCTATATAGCAGCTATACTCTCTCTCTCTTCTTCTCTCTTATATATTATTGAGTTGCATGCATCAATCAGTTCACTCAAAAGCTTAAGCTGATGAGTAAATATGGGCAATTTACTTATACTTCAACACCCCCTCTCACGTATAGGCTCTCTCAGGCCTAGAACGTGGAATAGAAGTAGGCTGCAATTATATTTTTAATTGCGTCAATCGGGTCTTGAACTCGAGACCTCTTGGCTCTGATACCATATTGAGTTGCACGCACCAGCCAGTTCACCCAAAAGCTTAAGCTAATGAGGAAAGATGAGCAATTTACTTATACTTCAACATATATCACTAAAAATCTTATGTGATAAAATATAGACATAGCTAACATCACACTATTGTATATATCTAAACCTGAAAAATCAAGTCCTACCGTGACAGCCCAACCATAAGCAAATGTGCAATGCAGTGGCAGTGGAGCTTAGCCAGATGTGATGGCAGAGCCAAGAGTACAATGCCCCGACAAATTTCAAGACGTGGTGCAAGCCAAGTCCAGAGAAGATGGCCCAACATGCTAAGTCAAGTTTTTTTTTTTTATCCATAGCAAGGTACATGTATTTAACTAGTCTTTTTTGTAATTTTAAGGTTACTTTGCCGACGAACAACACTCAAAAGTCAAAACACGAATAAAAGTATACATAGGACGTACTCCCATAGCCTCTCTCAACTTTATTGATTTTGTCAATAGACAGTGCGTGTCAATAAGAGCACACTTACTCCCCCTACGTATGGAGAGGTGGTCCATTTTTTAAATAAAAAAAATTAGCTAAAGCAATAGCATTCATTAAAAAAAAACAACAGCCAAATTATATACACACACTCACTCTACACCTACACACATGCACACCACCTACACTCGGCTCCAAATGTGCACGCGAGCCAAGCCATCCTGGTGCGTGCACACGCAACAAAGCAAGCATTCGATCTCTCAGAGGTGGTCCGTCTTCACGATAAACTAAGCAATGTGGGACTAAACTACACTAATAGATCTAATGGACCTGCAATCTATTATAAACCGGTTTAGGTTAAGTATACACAAAACTAAGCCCATGTTACAACATGATCATTCTATATAATTGGACACGAATTTTCCGTAGATGCTCAGTGCCCGAATAATTGAATCCGCAGGGACGATTGTGAGGATCCGCCCAGAAGCAATCAGATGGGTACGTCTTTGGGAGATGTGTACCACCTCCGTTTTCGGCTTTTGTTAAAAATTTAATTTAAAGATTTGGATTTTATTTGGTTTAATTATCTATCCTGGCATCCTTTCCGCCTAAATTCGGAATTTATTCCAAATTCATCTGTAAATTCTAAAATTCCCTTCAAATCAAATTTAAATTTAAATTCAAATTTCAAATCAAATTCAAATCCGCCATCGCAATCATTCAATCCGAAATTTCATTCTAAATCCATTTCTAATTTTTAGTCATTTCTCTTTTAGGCCGAAATCATTTTTCTGTGGGCCCAAAGTCCAAAAGTCTTCTTTTTCTCTCTCCTCTCTATCTTCTTGCTCTGCACGTTCAGAACCAGCAGGCAAGCTCAAGCATCGTCCATGGCTGTCTCTTTCCCCTTCCAAATCCTCAAACCATTCAAGCCAAAATAAAGCACTAATCAAAAAGGAAACTGCAGCAATTGGAAAGGCAAGGGTCAGGAGAATCAAATCCCGCAGATAGCTCGTCCTTTCCTCTTCCGAAACGGTTGCAATCAAGTTTAATCCGCGAAACGTTGTTCATTCCATAACTTGGCCATTTCTTTGTCTCTTCGCGTGCCCGAGTGCTTCATTTGTTCGTTTCGACGTCCCCGTCGCAGTGCTATCTTTACTTCCTCGTTCCATCGTCGTTTCAGCCTCCGATTTTGAGCAAGAACCTCCGGCCGACGTCTGTCGTCGACGCCGTCGAACCAACTTTCAATCTGGTGAGCCAAGCCATGCATTAACCGTGTCATATCGTGACTCTTGGTATGTAGATCAAAAGCCCTCAACAAAATTCCGTTTTCGTTGCAGTTTCGGTCTCTGATTTGAAGATTGTTCGTCGTCGCCCGTTTCGTCGTTCATCGCCAATTTCTTACGAATCGGTAACTATCAATCCAATTCCTCGCATCCATATACTCACTCTAACATGTTCTATTAATCGCATTCACTAATTTTGCAAAATCTCGCGAATTGGAACTTTCCCCAAATTTTTGCTCTGTGCGTGCCTGTTCATCAGCATTAACGCCGGTCCCAAGCTCGAGCCGCCACCACTGGGGTTCTCCCCGGCCATCTCCAGCGAGCGCTACCTCTCCAGCCAACCCTACCGCGCCCCTCCCCGCCCTCACCGGCCACCGCCCTACTGCTGTTGGCCGCCTCCGTGCAGGTCCGTCCGAGCCGGTCATGGTCGCCATGGGCAAGTCATCTCGGCCACTCCCGCCGGTCGCCGAGCTTTCCATTAGTTTCCCGGACCTTGCCGCCTGGCGCGCCCCTCCGCCGTTAAATCGTTGCCTCCCTTCGTCGGCTCGCCGAACAGCCAGCCGCCGCCGCTTGCAAGATCCTTGCGGGTCCCATCATGCCGCTCCCTGCCGCCGTGCTTCCTCACCTCCCCATCGCGTCGCCGTTCCATTTTTGTGTACGCCGTCGTCCGCCGTGGTCTCAATCGCCGGCGCTAGGTGAAGCCAGAAGCTTTCCCTGTGTTTCCATGGAGGGCTAGAGGTTGAAGGAAGGTTACAGAGGATGACAGCCGGGTCCCACCAGTCATAGAGACAAGGAACTCTAAAAGAAATCAGTAAAAAGAAGATGCTGAGAATATTCTTTCGTTTTTGATTTTCCAATCTGAGCAAACTTCAAACATTTTTATCTTGGTCATCCGAACTCCGAATCAAGTGATTCAAATTGCTAAATTCATCTAAAATCATCCTCTATCTTCCAGTATTTTTATTTTAATTTTTTGATTTTATTTATTTTCTGTTATTTTATTTGTTGTCTCGTTTTTGGCGTGGCGAAGATTCGTCGTTGCGCTGTCAATCCCGAAGAACTTCAGTCGACGACAACTTTGCGACCAGAGGAGGCAAGTCTCCTTGATGCACTTTGATCCTATGTTTTAAAAGTCTTTTTCGTGATTTTATCAATTGCATGGCTAATTTGAGTAAAAGTTATATTTAAATGGATAGGTTGTTTAGTTAATCCAATTGGTTGATAACTCCTTGCTGATTGCTGATCATGCCTTTGTAACCCTAGATTAATTTTTGTTATCATTTATATAATGATTTCCTTTGATTAGAACGGTAGATAAATACTTAGGTGCAAAATTGATTAAAATGTCTATTGGGAAAAATGGGTTAAATTGTGATGGAAGCATATTTCTAAAATGGTAGCAATGTATTTGCTGCTGTATTTGCAAAACAAAATGAGAGTAAAAATGATTTTGACTTGAGCGGATCGGTTCGATGAGCGGTTGCGGATGGAGCATTGACGTTTGGTTTTGCGCAAGTGCCGCTCAAGTTGATTAAGGACTGACGCTTATGATTGACCATTCTAAGCAAAACAGTACAACCACATGTCCGAAATGGGTACGACCTGGCCGATTAACTTGTAGTAATTTAACTTAGACTCATGGGATGGTTGGATGTGGGTCTTGGGATGGGGCGAGGATGGTTTGTTCCCACACTGGCGCAAAGAGGGCTTCATTTGGGTGGATGGAACCCTTCAACGGTGAAACCTTAGCGGTCGAGTCAGGTTAAATTGTTACATTGTAAAAGCCTTGTCATGATCGCTCTGCCGACACACCAAAGGAAGTGTGTTAATTGCATGGCACCAAGGGTTGATCATGTCATGTGGGTAAAGTGTACAAACTCTGCAGAGTTAATAAACTATTCGAATAGCCGTGCTCACGGTCAAGAGCGGGCAAAGAATGCTTTCATATTGGTAGACTTGGTTTTTAATTTTGAAAACTATGGATTTGGGAATTCGGGAGTGGTTAGAACTCTCGGATAAAAATTGGAGTTGGTTGAGACCTGTTTTAACATCATGACGGATGGAGTCATTGAATGATTTATCACAATCTTTTTTAAATTGTGCGGATAGAGCCTGAATACTAAGTGATGGTGGTTAGAATCATCGCTACAAATATTAATAAATTCAAATGTTACAAATAGTTGATAAAAGCGCTTTACAAAGACTATACATGTATTACTAAATAAAATTTGCTTTATGCAAAGTGAACCATATTAAGCTCTCTTTGGAAAGCCTGCGTGTCATAATTTCCCAGACTTGCGAATGCGTTTGTACTCACGTGCTACAATTTAACCTCTTGAATTGTTTGAAGATACCGAGGAGAAGAATTCTTCGCTTGTGGCCGAGGAGGCGAGCTGAAGAGTAGGTGTGCGTTCGATCGTTTGCACTGTGGTTAATGAGTTGGGCTTTTTATTTGTTGTCTTCCACTGTGTGTGGTCTGCAGTCTTCGACTGTGGTTGTAATAAGTGATCATATGATCGATACTTGATTTATTATCGTTTAATACAATGTTACGGTTATGATTATCACTTGCTTCCGTGTGTACTAGCAACTGATCGAGGACTTATGTAAAGTTATACAGGAGGTTCAGTTGTAAATCTGGGGTCTCCTGAAGGTGGTATCAGCGCCATGACGACTGTAGGACGCAACCTAGTTATAATGGCAAAGCCCTAAGGACGAATATTTTATAAAAATTACTTAACAAAATTTTAAAAGTTTCTTTGTTATTGTTTTTCCTTTTGTTGTCAAATATTTTAAAATTGTTTGCTAATCTTATCTTTTTCAAAAAAATCTGTAGATGACTTCTTACACCACGTTTGCTCAGCGGGAGGGTGGTTTTTGTGATCTGTTGCCACTCATGCTTCAGTATCTCGGTTTTGCTCGTCGCCCAGAGTACAGCTGTCATCCTATCGCTTGTGGTGGTCAGAACATATGGAGGGTGAAGGTGGTCATCTTCGCCAGAGGACAGCAGGAGGAAGCCCGTCCTTTCCACTTCACTGCAGAGCGTCTAAGAGTTCGTGATGCACTTCAAGATGTTGCCTGGCATGCTATTGTTCGCTTGGGCCACATTTACCTTGATCAGCTGGACTTTTCGCCTTTTCTGCATTTTTCCCTCTGCGGAAAAGGGAGAGTTGTTCAATCTCTTCCGAGTTTTGGCAGGTGATCATGATCCTTCTATCCGGCACATGAGTTCTTTTATCCAGGCCCAGGATAATGCTTATGTGCGCATGTCAGAGGAGCTTCATCGTGCCGTGAGGACTTGGCGCTCTCTGAAGGAGGTGAACAAGCAAGGGATTCCTCTGTCGACATCTGTCGTACCTGCTTCGACTCCGACCCACGAGGTCCCTCGGCCAAGATCGCTTGTCCTGCTCGGCTCGGGAGGACCGGTCGGTTCAGGAGCCTTCTTCGATGCGCCCGAGCAAGCGTCGCCGTCTCGATCTGACTTCTCTCGCGCAAGTCCACGCGTGTTGTGGAGGTGCACGTGGAGGACTCCATTCCTTCTTCTGAGGAGTCCAGCAGTAGCAGTTCCTTCTGCGTAGAGGATGTCTCATCCGGAGTTTAGTGTTTGAAGTAGTTTGTTTGGCTTTGGGCCATAGTACCTTACTTCAGTGTCACTAGAACGATAATAAAGTGTTTGTGATGGTTTGTACCGTGTTTGTAGTGCAACCATCTTATCTAAAACTATTTTGTTTTAATTCCAGTTTTGTTGGTGTTTCTCTTCTATGTGGTTTGGCTTCTGTGTGGATGTTGCGTAGTTTTCTTGTGGCTTATCTTTGCTCTTCCCTCTTTCCTGTGTTGTTTCCGTTCGTCTTCCAGATGGAGAATCCCGGTAGAGGTCGTGGCAGAAGAGGAGGTCGTGGTCGTGGTCGTGGCCGTGGCCGAGGAAGAGTGCAAAATCAAGACGAAGTTCCCGAAGCGCAGCAATTTCAAGAGGGTAATCAAGTTCCGCCACCTCCAGCGCAGCAGAACCAAGTGCCACCCCCACCCCCAAATCAGCCACCCAGCATGGAACAGATGATGGCGATGCAGCTTCAAATATTGCAAGCCCTAGCTCAGAATGCAATGAACCCGCCCCAAGCAGTCCCCGTTCAGGCACCAGTTCAGCCCCTGCAGTCTAAGTTCGGGGAGTTCATGAGGACAAGACCTCCCACATTCGCCGGATCAGTTGACCCCCTTGAGGCCGATGACTGGCTTAAGGAAGTTGAGAAGAAGCTCTTCTTGGCTCAGTGTGATGAGCTGGAAAGTGTTCGTTTTGCTTCTCATCGACTTAAGAACCGCTGACCGATTGGTGGGAGAATTACCAAGCAGCCCATGCAGATGCTCAATCCATTTCTTGGAATGAATTTGTTGAAGCTTTTCGGGCTACCCATATTCCCAAGGGGATTATGGAAATGAAGAGAAGAGAGTTTCATAAACTGCAGCAAGGAAATCTCTCGGTTTCAGAATATCTGAATAGATTTACCTAGCTGTCCAGATATGCTACCGAGGATGTTGCCACTGATGAGGCAAAAATCTAGCGCTTCATGGAGGGTCTTGACCCGAATCTTAAAGTCTTGACTAGTTTCCAATGACTTTCCACTTTTCAAGCACATGGTGAACAAGGCTTTGGTTCAGGAGGATGCTCAAAGTCAGCTCTATGAGTCCAGGAAAAGGAAGATGGCTTTTCAGGCTCATCGTGGTGCTAGCAGTTCTAGGCCACGTTTCTTCGGCATGATCCTAACAGGCGGCGATTTCTGGTACCCCAGGACTCCGCTCGGCTCAGCGTCAGTTCACTCAGGCCCCTACTAGCAACTCAGGAAGTCAAGTTCAGAAGAAAAAACAACAAGCTGCGGTATCCGAGTGTTTCAATTGCGAGTAGGACATTATGCCAATAATTGTCCTCAGAAGCGTCAGCAGATGACCCAGTTCGCTTCAACTTGGGATCTACTCCAGCCCGTGCCCCTGCATTAGCTCAGGGTAGAGGAGAACCTCAGACTCCGCGTACCCCTCGCACAATTGGAAGAGGGCGTGTGAATCACGTCCACAGAGAGGAAGTTCAGGGCCTTTTGATGTGGTGTATGGTAAGTTCTTCGTCAATTCAGTTCCTGCTTCATTTTGTTTGATTCTGGTGCTACGCATTCGTTCATATATGAGTTTTTGGTTAAAAAGAATAATTGGAAGTCTATTCATCTTAAAAATCCTTTATTAGTTCACTCCCCTGGAAAGGAATTAAGGACTACTTCGGTTTGCCCGAAAATGGATATTTTGATAAATGGGGTAAAGTTCCTAGCGAACCTAATATTGTTGGATACCAAGGGTATAGAGGTAATCCTTGGGATGGATTGGTTATCCCAACACAAAAGTCAGATAGATTGTGCTAATCAGTCTATTACCCTTACCAGTCCAGACGGAATTCGAGTAGAATTCTTGTCTAATCTTTCCTCAAAGAAGGGTAGTACTTTGAACAGTATGAAAGGTACATCTTTGGAAAATGTACCTATAGTAAATGAGTATCCAGATGTTTTCCCGGAGGATTTTCCCGGAATGCCACCGGACAGAGATATAGAGTTTATTATTAAACTTGTACCTGGTACAGCTCTGATTTCAAAAAAACCTTACCGGTTGCCCGCTAATGAGTTAGCAGAGATGAAGAAGCAGATTGAAGAACTTCAAGAGAAAGGATTCGTTAGATCGAGTTCGTCGCCATGGGGTTCACCCGTGATCTTTGTGAAAAAGGACGAAAGTTTAAGGATGTGCATCGATTATCGATCCCTGAATGAAGTCACCATTAAAAATAAGTACCCTTTGCCAAGGATTGATGATCTGTTTGATCAATTAAAAGGAGCCCAAGTTTTCTCGAAAATTGATCTGAGGTCAGGGTATCACCAGCTTAAAATCAGAAAGGAAGATATCCCAAAAACAGCTTTCACCACGGTATGGGTATGCTGAGTTCTGATGATGTCTTTTGGATTAACTAATGCACCGTCTTATTTCATGAATTTGATGAATAAGGTGTTTATGGAACTTTTAGATAAGTTTGTTGTCGTTTTTATTGATGACATTCTTATTTACTCCAAGAATAAGAAAGAGCATGAGGATCATTTGAGGATAGTTCTAGAAAAGCTCAGAGAGCATCAGCTTTATGCTAAGTTTAGTAAATGCGATTTTTGGTTGAAGGAAGTTGCTTTCTTGTGTCATGTTATCTCAGCAGGAGGAGTAGCAGTCGATCCTGCTAAAGTAAAGGCCGTGCTAAATTGGGAGCAACCCAAATCTGTTCCGGATATCAGAAATTTTCTTGGTTTAGCAGGGTATTATCGACGATTTATTGAAGGTTTTTCTAAGATTTCTAGACCTCTCACTCGACCGAAGTAAGAAAAGAAATTTGAATGGACTACTTCGTGTGGCGAAGTTTTGAGAATTGAAAAAGATTAACCTGCGCGATGCTTGTTACGCGGATGTTCGTAAGGATTTTGAGGTATTTTGTGATGCTTGAAGCAAGGTCTTGGTTGTGTTACGATCAGGAAAGAAAAGTGATAGCCTATGCTTCTAGGCGATTCTTGGCCTCATGAAGAAAATTATCCAACTCATGATTTAGAGTTAGCTGCGATTGTGCATGCTCTCAAGATTTGGAGGCATTATCTTACCGGGAATCGATGTGAGATTTTCACGGATCATAAAAGTTTAAAATATATTTTCACTCAGTCGGATCTCAACTTAAGGCAGAGAAGATGGTTAGAATTAATTAAGGATTATGATATCGGAATCCATTATCATCTGGTAAAGCAAGCGTGGTTGCGGATGCTTTAAGCGAAAAAGCTCATTGCAATAATCTGATAGTTCAGAAATATCAGCCAGAACTTCATAAAGAATTCCAACGTCTCAATCTGGAATTAGTAAAAGAAGGTTGTGTGTATAATTTGGAAATACACTCAACATTGGAAGATCAGATCAGAAATGCTCAAAAGGAAGACAGTGGTATTTTAGAAATCAAGAATGATCTGAAGAAAGGAAAATCTTCTGAATTTTCTGAGGATGAGAATGGGACCTTATGGTTTGGAAAAAGAATTGTAGTACCGAATCAGCAAGAAATAAAAGATTTGGTTTTAAAAGAAGCTCATGACTCGGTGTACTCAATTCATCCGGGAAGTACAAAAATGTAATTGGATTTGAAAGAGAGATATTGGTGGCCAAATATGAAAAGAGAAGTAGCAAAATTTGTAGCTCTTTGTGATATTTGCCAGTTAGTAAAAGCAGAACATCAGAGACCATTTGGATTATTATGTTCTGTTTGGAAATGGGAAGAGATTGGAATGGATTTCATTACCGAACTCCCTTGAACCAAATCCGGTTATGATTCTATTTGGGTCATTGTTGATCGGTTGACAAAAGTGGCCCATTTTATTCCTGTGAAGACGACATATTCTGGTGATAAGTTGGCAGAAATATATATGGCTAAGATCGTGTGTTTGCATGGAGTGCCGAAGAAAATCGTGTCAGATCGAGGATCCCAGTGCACTTCAAGATTTTGGCAGAAGTTGCATGAGATCCTAGGCACCAATCTGAATTTCAGTACTGCATATCATCCTCAAACGGATGGTCAGACTGAGAGAGTGAATCAAATCCTTGAGGATATGCTGAGAGCTTGTGCTTTGACATACAGTTCATCTTGGGATCAGAATTTGTCGTATGCAGAATTTTCGTACAATAATAGCTATCAGTCAAGCCTGAAGATGTCACCGTTTGAAGCTCTCTACGGAAGGAAATGTCGGACACCTCGTATTGGAAAGAATCGGAGATGGACAAATTATTGGACTGATATTTTAAAAAAGCGAGAAGAGCAAGTCGAACAATTGGGAAAATCTTAAACATTTCGATCAAAGGCGAAAAAGTTATGCAGATAATCGTCGAAGGGATTTAAGTTTTGCATCCGGTGATCATGTGTACTTGAAGGTGTCACCTCTCAAAGGAATGCGCCGATTCAGAGTCAGTGGGAAGCTCGCGCCTTGTTACATTGGTCCGTTTCTGATAGTTGCCAGAAGAGGAGAAGTTGCTTATAAGTTAAAGCTTCCTCCGTAGTTGTCTGATGTGCGTGACGTCTTTCATGTGTCTCAGTTAAAGAAATGCCTTAGAGTTCCAGAAGAACAGATGCCTTTTGAGAAATTGGATTTAAAGGAAGATCTTTCATATCCGGAGTTTCCTGTCAGAATTTTGGATGAAGCGAGCGTCGTGCAGCCGTGTGATCAAATTCGCAAAGTCGATGGAGCAACCATTAGAAAAAAGCCACCGGGGGCGAGAAGAGAATCGAGAGCGAGTTTCCGATCTTTTCCTTCTCGTCCGAATCTCGGGGCGAGATTCTCTCTAAGGAGGTAGGTTTGTAACATCCCGTTTTAAACTTTTGTTAAAAATTTAATTTAAAATAATTAATTTAAAGATTTGGATTTTATTTGGTTTAATTATCTATCCTGGCATCCTTTCCGCCCAAATTCGGAATTTATTCCAAATTCATCTGTAAATTCTAAAATTCCCTTCAAATCAAATTTAAATTTAAATTCAAATTTCAAATCAAATTCAAATCCGCCATCGCAATCATTCAATCCGAAATTTTATTCTGAATCCATTTCTAATTTTTAGTCATTTCTCTTTTGGGCCGAAATCATTTTTCTATGGACCCAAAGTCCAAAAGTCTTCTTTTTCTCTCTCCTCTCTATCTTCTTGCTATGCACGTTCAGAACCAGCAGGCAAGCTCAAGCATCGTCCATGGCTATCTCTTTCCCCTTCCAAATCCTCAAACCATTCAAGCCAAAATAAAGCACTAATCAAAAAGAAACTGCAGCAATTGGAAAGGCAAGGGTCAGGAGAATCAAATCCCACAGATAGCTCGCCCTTTCCTCTCCAAAGCGGTTGCAATCAAGTTTAATCCAAAGCGTTGTTCATTCCATAACTTGGCGTTTCTTTGTCTCTTCGCGTGCCGAGTGCTTCATTTGTTCGTTTCGATGTCCCGTCGCAGTGCTATCTTTACTTCCTCGTTCCATAAATCGTTTCACCTCCGATTTTGAGCAAGAACCTCCGACCGCGTCCGTAAATCGATGCCGTCGAACCAACTTTCAATCCGGTGAGCCAAGCCATGCATTAACCGTGTCATATCGTGACTCTTGGCATGTAGATCAAAAGCCCTCAACAAAATTCCGTTTTCGTTGCAGTTTAGGTCTCTGATTTGAAGATTGTTCGTCGTCGCCCGTTTAAATGCGTTCATCGCCAATTTCTTACGAATCGGTAACTCTCAATCCAATTCCTCGCATCCATATACTCACTCTAACATGTTCTATTAATCGCATTCACTAATTTTGCAAAATCTCGCGAATTGGAACTTTCCCCAAATTTTTGCTCTGTGCGTGCCTGTTCATCACAATTAATGCCGGTCCCAAGCTCGAGCCGCCACCACTGGGGTTCTCCCCGGCCATCTCCAGCAAGCGCTACCTCTCCAGCCAACCCTACCGCGCCCCTCCCCGCCCTCACCGGCCGCCGCCCTACTGCTGTTGGCCGCCTCCGCGCAGGTCCGTCCGAGCCGGTCATGGTCGCCGTGGGCACGTCATCTCGGCCACTCCCACCGGTCGCCGAGCTTTCCATTAGTTTCCCCGGACCTTGACGCCCCTGGCGCGCCCCTCCGCCGTTCGTCGTTGCCTCCCAGCTGCTGCCTTGCCGACCAGCCTCGCCGCCGCCCCTTGCGGGTCCCATGCGCGCCACCTCCGGCCATGCCGCTCCCTGCCGCCGTGCTTCCTCACCTCCCAATCGCGTCGCCGTTCCATTTTTGTGTACGCCGTCGTCCGCCGTGGTCTCAATCGCCGGCGCTAGGTGAAGCCAGAAGCTTTCCCTGTGTTTCCATGGAGGGCTAGAGGTTGAAGAAAGGTTACAGAGGATGACAGTCGGGTCCCACCAGTCATAGAGACAAGGAACTCTAAAAGAAATCAATAAAAAGAAGATGCTGAGAATATTCTTTCGTTTTTGATTTTCCAATCTGAGCAAAATTCAAACATTTTTATCTTGGTCATCCGAACTCCGAATCAAGTGATTCAAATTGCTAAATTCATCTAAAATCATCCTCTATCTTCCAGTATTTTTATTTTAATTTTTTGATTTTATTTATTTTCTGTTATTTTATTTGTTGTCTCGTTTTGCGCGTAGCCGAAGATTCCGTCGTTGCCGCTGTCAATCCCGAAGAACTTCAGTGCGACAACAACTTTGCGACCAGAGGAGGCAAGTTTCCTTGATGCACTTTGATCCTATGTTTTTAAAAGTCTTTTCGTGATTTTATCAATTGCATGGCTAATTTGAGTAAAAGTTATATTTAAATGGATAGGTTGTTTAGTTAATCCAATTGGTTGATAACTCCTTGCTGATTGCTGATCATGCCTTTGTAACCCTAGATTAATTTTTGTTATCATTTATATAATGATTTCCTTTGATTAGAACGGTAGATAAATACTTAGGTGCAAAATTGATTAAAATGTCTATTGGGAAAAATGGGTTAAATTGTGATGGAAGCATATTTCTAAAATGGTAGCAATGTATTTGCTGCTGTATTTGCAAAACAAAATGAGAGTAAAAATGATTTTGACTTGAGCGGATCGGTTCGATGAGCGGTTGCGGATGGAGCACTGACGTTTGGTTTTGCGCAAGTGCCGCTCAAGTTGATTAAGGACCGAAGCTTATGATTGACCATTCTAAGCAAAACAGTATAACCACATGTCCGAAATGGGTACGACCTGGCCAATTAATTTGTAGTAATTTAACTTAGACTCGCCGGATGGAGGCAGGATGGTTTGTTCCCACACGGCGCAAGAGGGGGCTTCTGACTGGGTGGATGGAACCCTTCAGCGGTGAAACCTTAGCGGGTCGAGTCGGGTTAAATTGTTACATTGTAAAAGCCTTGTCATGATCGCTCTGCCGATACACCAAAGGAAGTGTGTTAATTGCATGGCACCAAGGGTTGATCATGTCATGTGGGTAAAGTGTACAAACTCTGCAGAGTTAATAAACTATTCGAATAGCCGTGCTCACTGTCAAGAGCGGGCAAAGAATGCTTTCATATTGGTAGACTTGGTTTTTAATTTTGAAAACTGTGGATTTGGGAATTCGGGAGTGGTTAGAACTCTTGGATAAAAATTGGAGTTGGTTGAGACCTGTTTTAACATCATGACGGATGGAGTCATTGAATGGTTTATCACAATCTTTTTTAAATTGTGCGGATAGAGCCTAAATACTAAGTGATGGTGGTTAGAATCATCGCTACAAATATTAATAAATTCAAATGTTACAAATAGTTGATAAAACTGCTTTACAAAGACTATACATGTATTACTAAATAAAATTTGCTTTATGCAAAGTGAACCATATTAAGCTCTCTTTGGAAAGCCCTGCATGTCATAATTTCCCAGACTTGCGGAGTACGTTTGTACTCACGTGCTACAATTCAACCTCTTCAGAGCTGTTTGAAGATACCGCTGAGGGAGAAGAATTCTTCGCTTGTGGCTTCGAGGAGGGCGAGCCTGAAGAGTAGGTGTGCGTTCCCAGTCGTTTGCCTGTGGTTAATGAGTTGGGCTTTTTATTTGTTGTCTTCCGCTGTGTGGTGCTGCAGGTCTTCTGACCTGTGGTTGTAATAAGTGATTATATGATCAGTACTTCAGTTTATTATCGTTTAATACAATGTTCTGGTTATAATTATCACTGCTTCACTGTGTGTACTAGCAACTAATCAGAGACTAGTACGGTTATACACAGGAGGTTCCAGATTGTAAATCTGGGGTCTCACAAGATGACATTCACATGGTGAACACAGTAATCTTAATTGGACAAACTAAAACATGCTACGGTTACCTGGAGCGCAAGGACTGCAGCTGCTACTAACCTGAACGGCTAAACCTCATGTCCTGAAGTATACATAATTTGCGCATCATCGCTTTGTAGCATTCCTACCTTCTCTGTTTCTCTTCTTTTCTCTCAGTCCGTCTATAATTGTGTTCTTACTACCTTGCTGAAATCTAATGTATAGGACTTTTCTGAAACCTGAATAAGATCAGAAAAGACCCTCTATTCTATCCGAATAGTTGAGAGCAAAACGTACTTCAGTAAATAGTGGGCTAGCGCCGAGATTAAGAAAAGAAGTTGGGAGGAAGCAAGTGGCCAGCCAGATAACATATCAATTTAGTGCACCTCATCAAATTTTGCAGAAGAATTTGTAAAAATGCACGCTAGTCAGAACTCAGGACTAGATTCCAAGCTCACGTCGCAAAGCTAAGTATCAACTGATTCAATTCGTCCCAAGGAACACGCACGATTTTTTTTAAAAATAATATATATTTAATAAAAGTTACAGAAATAATATGCCGAAAATAAAAATGACAGTTCTACATACCTGCGCACATCCAATTTGCGACAGGTTTCTGTCGCAATTTGAAATTGCGACAGAGAGTCTGTCGCTAACCGTTGAGCGAGATACAATGCGTTTTCAAATTGCGACAGAGTCTCTGTCGCAATTCCAAATTGCTACAAAGACTCTGTCGTAATTTAGAATTGCGACAGAGAGGCTGTTGTACATTGAATGTGCAACAGGTGTGCAAATCTGTCATTTTTATTTTCAGTATATTTTTTTCTATAATTTTTCATTAAATATATATTATTTTAAAAACAAATTCGAACATGCACGACGTCAAAATTTCATACCGAAAACATTTAAACTATGTCAGAGTTTCTTGGCTATGTGAAACACCACGGAAGGGCCTTTTGCTGATTACTCAACTCATTGCTACTCAACAGAAAGATGACTCTGGTGTCACCACAAAGCTGGAAATTTGAAGCAAGGGACGTAAAAATCTTGACATAAAACATAAGCAAGGGACGTCAAAATCTTGACATAAAACAGAATGGAAGGCCTTTTGCTAATTTCTCCACTAATTGTCATACAACAGAAAGAACAAAGCTGGAAAATTGAAGCAAGGAAACAATAATTAGCTCCCAGAAAGCCTCACAGCTCTGCTCCGACACCTTTCTACTATCACAACCTCTGTGCTACCAACAAATATCCTACATCTAAAACGGGACAGCACACAGCAGCTGATACACATCTAAAACGGAACAGCATACGGCAGCTGATACATGTGAAGGTCAGGCAAAAGAACGGCTCTGGTTTGCAGCGGGAACATCTGCTCGGTTGACTGACACCGCACTGGTCCATCGAACGCCCTGCAGTTGCTTCTGGGTGTCACGTCACAACTGCAGTGCCAGTCCTGGTTGCAAACATCCTTGTGTTCCACCTGTATGGGTGATGGAATCCAGTTAACAAACAGATCGGCCAACTTCCTCTCTTTCTTCTCAGCCTTGCAGCTCTTCCGGTCAGAGCTGGACCGCTTCACCTCTTTCTCCGGGGCTGCTGCTATGCTCGTTTGGACAGAGCAAGGCACGTCTTTAGGAAGGGTATCAACCTGTTGCTGCTGCTTGACAACAGGTGGCTCCACAGAAACATTTGGTTTGTGTAGCAGTGCTGGTTGCTCCACACTGGGACGGCCAAGTGAGGAGGCAGTTGTCAACTTTTTCGACACATTTACAGGAACCTGAGTCTCTCTTTGGAATACCTTCGATGGCATCAGATGACCAGCTCTTTGCATCACATTCGCAGGCAGAGATTCAACCCTTTGCACCTTGGTGAGTGGAGGATCAACTCTTTGCATCACCGTTGGTGTTGACTGAGGACAGAGGACTAACTGTTGGCACCATATTAACTCTTTGCATGACCATTGCAGGTTGTTGCTAATTGACTTGTCTTGATTCACGCAGATGATTGCCATTCCTTAGAGCCATGTTCTGCTCTGTGGCAACCAATTGTTTCGCCACTGTCACTGTGTTGATGTGGGGCTGGAATTCACTCTGCCTCTTGGACATGGACAGATCCAATCCCATCTGTTTGACTGGTTGTTGCTCAAGGACTCTCGGTTTCACTGACAAAACTGCAGTTGATTCCGGATCTCTTCTTCCATTTGTAGGTGCTAGCTTTACAAGAAAAACACCTGCAAGAGTAAATAACATTAGCACCATGTATCAACAAATTGTTGCTCTTTTAGCTTGCAGCAAGATTTTCAGAAAGAATACTAACCATTTCTTGTTTGACTCGGGCTAGGTGACACAGCAGCCCTCAGTCTCTTATTGTTGTCCAGTGAGCTCTCTGGGGTGCCATGCAAAGCCTGATTGCAGGAAGGAGCATCATGCTCTTCAAAAATACCACTCTTCTCCAACTGTTCTGCAGTATCCTTCAAAACTTTTCTTGTCTCTGGGCCAACAATGTCCTAGCCCTTGTAACATCCCAAAATTTCATTTCAAAAATAGGATAAAAAAATATATTTTAATTCATTATTTTTATCGGTTGTCTCAAGTTTATTTGTCTCCTCTTTATTTTCTGGATTTCTCTAGAGTTCAAAAGAAAAAGACCTTTGCTTATTTTTAGAAAAAAAACTTAAAACTATTTCATTAAAAAAAATGAAAACCCTATTTAAGTTGGAATTAATTTTTAAAAAATATATCACAAGGAACTTTGGTGAATTTTCCATTATTTGTTAAAATCGTGATTTCAAAATCTTTCCAAAAGTCTCATCAATTAAAAATATAGTTTGGAGACAAAATAAAAGATTTGGTTTTGCTAAAACTATCTTATTTAATATAAATAAATCTAAGAGAATTTCTACGAAATTTCCTACATTTGTCAAATTATATATTTTCTAAAGCCTTTCCGAAAGCTTTAACAAAATAAAAATATATGTTGATATAAAAATAAAATATTTGGTAGTATCAAAATATTTTAGTTGATCTCAAAATGTCCTAATTAAACTCCCTGAATTTTCTTAGAATTTTTGGGGTTGTTTTAGTATTTTCTAAATTAAAAGATATTAAAAACAATATAAAAGTATTTACTGTACACGAATAAAATTATTATTTTATGCAATAATATTTTATTTATGTTACTAAGGCTGTGGGTCACATCCCAGATTTTTCCTGGATTTTTAAACGGTGGTTTGATATTTATTTCGATTTTATTGGTGATATTTAGTAATTCGGATTAAATGAACAGTACAAGCTACAGTAACTCCGGCAGTTTCCGAGAGTAGTTTTCAGTCATAACTTCGGTGAGCGTTTTCTGATGATCCGCTGGTCCGATCGCCCTATAAATTGAACCACACATTGCTACATGCGTTCTCTTTACAACCCAATTGGAATTTTCTCCATCCAAGTTCTGGATCTCCCTGTATAAGCCATTCTTTTTAACTCCAGCGAAAATTTCGGCAAGCTCTCCTGGTCACTCCCGATCTTATTTTGATTTGAAATTTGTACCAGAGCTTCCTCTTATTGTCCTCTACATACGGTAAAATCAGATTTTGCAAATGCCTAACAGAGCACCTCCGGCCACCGATTTCTTTCCCAACTCCGGTGAGCTTTTCCTGTTGATCCATTGCTCCTTTGTAGCTGAGAATTGAACCCTAGACACCTCTCCTTATTTCTCACATCATACTAAAAGATCAATATCAGAATCGCAACGGATTTCCCTCGGCAAGCCTTCTTTCCCAACTCCGGTGAGAACTTCGGCGAGCTCTACCGGGCGCTCCCGAACTCCGTTCATCCTCAAATTTTTTTTGGAGCACCCCCATGATGGTTGCAACACTCCTGTGAAACAGTTTTGGAAGATTCCAAACAGAGCACCGCCGGCGATCCCTTTTCTCCTACAACGTCAACGAGTTCTCCCGGGCGCCCCTCTCATCGGCCGGTATTGGCATCGTGTTCCTCACCGTCGGGCTGAGTTTTTCTGAGATCCAACTATGTCACCTCATGCCCCATGGTACCATCTGTCTCTCCTCCAAATTTTATGCAGTTTCATCCACGGAATCAAAAGTTATGGCCATTCCAATCTCAAATCTTGTTTCTGCTCGTTCTCCTTTGTTTTTGTGAATTTAATCGTGAATCTTTTTCTGTAGACTCATCTTGATGTCCTCTACACGTTGCTCACCCTAAATCAAGGTTTTGCCTACGGGATTTGTGCATAAAAATCAATCTTCCCCGATCAGACTGCATACCGACGGCAGAAAACTTCGTCGCGCGTTTCCCGTTGATCCAGAAGATAAAACTCAGATCCGTTCACGTCATATTGTGCCAAATGATCCCAGATAGCTCTCTGAAAAATTTGGTTAGGTTTCATATATTATTTTAATAGTTATGATCGTTTGATCTATTGGCTCTGGCAGCCGTTCGTCGACAATTTGTGATCTGTCCGTTGGGTTGCTACCAAATCCGGCTATACCGTTGAGTTCGTGTCGCTGTGTTCTACGTGGTGCTCACTTCCCCTTTGCTGTTGCATCTACCAAAATTTTTAATATTCGTTACCGTCGCCTTTTTGCCACCGCTGCGCGTTGTCTTGTGCCGCCAACCATTTTGGTTTGTCGTGGCCATGTCATTGTGTCCAGTAGATCATTATCCCCTGTTTTACCTATCGGTGAAGTTCATTTGATCCCCGGTTGCCGTTAAAGCCATGTTCTGGAATCTACACGTCGTCTTTTGGCCTAGTCTTTCGTAACGGTGCGCGTTTCGGTTCGCCATCCTTGGTAATCTTTAATCGTAGAGCCAACCCTAACCCATCGTACCCCTATGTCAAGTGTATCCATCCTTGAATCGTTTCGCTCAAACCCGGACTTAACCTTTGGTCCAATTTGTCGTTGCGTCACGATATGTGTACCCCGCAGATCTCAAATCAAACTTGAGCCATGTCATGACCTCGCTGCCCTATCTTTCAACCGATGGTCGCCACCTTGTAATCTCATAAGTGTTCTGTTAACGCTTCACCTTCATCGTTAACGTTTCGCCGTTAACGTTCCATCGTTAACGTTCCATCGTTAACGTTCCGCTGTTAACGTTCCATCGTTAACGTTCCATCATTAACGTTCCACCGTTAACGCTTTGCTCTCATCGTATCGTTGTCATCGCATGGGTGCATGCAAGTGGAAGCCCTAATGTGATGTCCTTACCTTTTCTCTCGCCTTATTGTGATCTAACCCATCACGTTGAGTTCAGCCTCGTATTCCTGTCATCACCGCCTCGTCGTCGTCGAGTCCGTCCTCGATGTAAGACTAACCTCCGGATCGAACCGTAGTGGATGTCGATCCCATCCGTCCTTGTCTTATCCTTGAAAATCTAATCTGCCATTAACCTAGAATTCATTCGTGGTCTTGGTCGATAGACCATTAGCCATATGTCATATTCATGTGCCAGACCTAGTCTATCAGTCTACCTTTTGGTTGACTGTGCCGTTTGATCAACGAAAGTCAACCTCGAGCATCTGCTTAGTTCATGGCGAACTAACATATCTTCGTGGACCCGGTCTATAGATCGAGAGTCCATATGACATCGGCTATCCAACCAAGATAATATTCTTCGGAATACTATTCCTTCTTTCCCAGTTATTAATCTTTCTCTTCGGTGTATTTTCCGAAAGCCGTTCTCTTTTGTCTAATCATCGACCTAATCCATTCAAGTTCCTAATTTCATCTAAGCTGTTGTGCCCAATGCTATTCATTCTTAATTTGGAGTTTACTTGATTTGCTTTTTGAGTTTTGTTGTATTTGTGTTTGTTTATCGTTAGACACGTTGCTGGAAGTTGCTCGAAGGAGCTGAGGATCAAGCAAGCGGAGATAGAAGATCGAGGATCAAGGATCGAAGATAAAGAGTAAAGAATAATAAAAATTGCAGGGGCCAGGCAAGTTGTGCTTTGATCATATTGCTCCCAGTTTTACAAATTTACTTTGATTCAAATTATTACATGCTAGTTCAAGATTAAAATGATTTAAATTAATTTGGGATTAGTTATTCAATCCAATTGCTAATGTCACCTTGCCATGATTATTTGTATACCATAATTCATTTGTCACCCTAAGATGGTTGATTATTAGTTGGTTGTTATTACTTGCCAACGTGGGTTGGTTAGACCGTGTAGAATTGCTTAGCCATGCCATGCAACTCATGTCTTTTGAAAATAAAAGGATATCTTGATTAATGGATTATGAAATGTGTTTGTGAAATGGTGTGACGTGTTGCCACACGATGATGTTGATATGTGAAACCGGTGTGGTTCTACATGGATGTTGAGTTGTTGTTGGCATTGTGTTGCGCAATAATCAAGCTGGGGTGGTAAAATGTTTTAGACTAGGGCAAGTGGAATTTGGGCGTAGTGTGTCGAAAAGAGCTGTGAGGCAAATGAGGTGGTGTGAGCCAAAATTTTGGGAAAAAGAAAGTCTTGCCCTAGTCACTCTAAGGACTTAACCTTGCAAGCCTTTGATCTGAGTTTTTCATACAACCACATGGCTGGTATGGGACAGACCTAGTTGAGTATGACTCTGAAATCTTAGCATGTGAGACCTCAGGTGGTTTTTGGTATGTGGATGTGGGAAGAAGGGTGTAGTGTTTACCATTGCGGTCTTACATCTCTTCAACGGTATACGTTGGCCCTGTACTTTTGCTCTGGGCGAGAGAAGGGACAGTGGGAACTATATTGGGAGGTACGCATGCGAGGATGGAAGTTTCAGAAAGGCTTTGTTATGATCGCTCATTCGCATACTCTTGTATGGCGATTCACGGCTGACTGATGAGTTGATTATATCGTGTGGGTAAAGTGTATAACCTCTGCAGAGTGTACAAACTATTCGAATAGCCGTGTTCATGGTATTGAACATTGCTAGGGGATTACAGTCAAGGGTTAGATTTTGATAAAAATGAGGTTGGAAATGTGGACAGTGTGATATGGAAATTGGTTAAGGATGAGAAATACTTTACTTAAGAATGATTACGAAATTTATTATGGGTATTATTTGTTTTACTGCTTTTCTATCTACTATGATTATTTGTAAATGCTGCTTTATTGCAAAAGAACCATTCAGCCATTCCTTTGGAATAAGCTATGCATGTAGTAATAGAACGTGATTCATGCATGACTTGTTGAGTACGGTTGTGTACTCACCCTTACTATAACAAAACATCACCAGTTGAGGAGAAGTCTTTGTCCTCGAAGGAGAAGTTACGCAAGAAGGCGAATATCTAAGAGTTGAACCTTGTCAAGCGCACGTGGTATTTTGATGGGATTCACCGGCGTTCTTCGTTCATTGCTCATTCGTTTTACTCTGAGTTGAAGCCATTTAGGCTTCACAATTGTAAGTTGACTTTAAGGTTGTTCAACATGTTATATTAAAAGATGAATTCTTTATTTATTATTCCGTTGTGTATGATTGTGATATTTATCTTTGTTAGCTGTGGGCACTAGCTATCGATCACAGGACTAGTCTGAAAACACAGTGGGTTTCCGGATTGTGAATTCGGGTCCTGACAGCCCTCATGCCTTCTCTTCTTATGGTCAAGCTTAGGATGATCGATATCTCATATTTCTCACCCTTACGAGCAGCTTTGTTTTGTCTCTTTTTTCTTCCTTCTTTTCCTACATTGCATCATTTCCCTTTCTTTCGGAGCTTGACCACCAGATTAACTGTCGATTCAATTAAGAACGAGATGATGGGAATGCAAAGAGGCATGACACGATGTCATAACAGATAATGCATGAAGATTCATAGTTAGCACACAAGTTTTACCGACAATTAAAAGTCCATACTCCACAGTTAAGTCATTTGTCCAGTTTCACAATTATCTAACAAGGACGACATGACAAAGTTCACTAGAATAGTTTGGAAATGAACTCATCCCCTTAGTCACCATGAACAACACAATGTCAAAACTAGGTTCCTTACTACCCATCCCAAACCAATATCATACTCCTGCAGAGAAAAATATCTTCACCCACAATCAGTGGCTATAGCAAAACAATAAATCTAAAGGATACCAAAGACAGCATCAAAACGACATAGCTCAGGCGCAAAATTATCTTACTCCTGCAGAGAAAAATATCTTCATCCACAATCAGTGGCTATAGCAAAACAATAAATCTAAAGGATACAAAGACAAACATCAAAACGACATAGCTCAAAGCAAAATTATCTGTGTAAATGGCTCTCTGGGTTCCAAATTAGTAGCTGATTGCTTGTTTCACGCACAATAATTTCTGCAAGCTGTGGCCTAGGATTATGTCGAAACAAAGGAATTCTCGATCAAGCACAAACTTTCCTCTCCAGTTTCTAACCATGAAGTTCTCTCAATTACCCTGTCTCAAACCATCTTATGCAGAGTATTAGGTTCCCTAACCTAGTTCTTAAGGACTCAATTAATTCCCAACATCCCAATTCGACCAACGGCCAAGAATCAAAGAATGAATCGGTTCTTAAGATTTTGGTTTATAATTGTTAATCCCAATACCGGGACGGGCGAAACCTGGTGACGACAGGGCATAGCAGCACAAACAAGGAAATGGAATCAACTTGCACGACGCGACGAGTGAGCAAACGAACCTTATCGGCCGCTAGCTCCTCCGCCGCCATCGCCTCCGCGACAGGGTCTCGCACACTGGGCGTGCACGGCAAGCACCTCGCCATGGCCGCCGGCCCGCCGCCTCTTAGGTCTCGGATCTCTGTCTCTCCCTCTCGGCGGCAAGGTGAGGCGAGTCTAGGCTAGGGTTCCAGAGGAATTTGTGAGGTGGAGAGGAGGCAGAGGTGGAGAGGAGGCAGAGGCGGCGTGGCGCTGTCAGTAGGACATGGGGTTCACGTGCTGCGTGGCGGACCCTGATTGGGCCACGTATGCGACGGTAGCCCCGTATAAGCGCCACTCCGAAGCCGACTCGTACTGTTTAGAACCCTTCCTAATATTTTCACTTTTTTTAAAATTTTTGGTTCACCTGCGAACAAATGGTAAATCTAATTTTTTTACTACGAAAATATTGATTACCTACTATAATATGTCTTTGGCAAGCAATGATGGTGGTACCTGAGCTCTGTAGAATAGGGTAGTAAATCATACATGCTTTAAAATTTTAAAATAGATGGAACTTTCATGCACTAATTTCTAACACAGGTTAGCATCCAAAGTACGTTAAAATTGAGCGCAAACCAAACAAGGAGTCTATTTAGGGAGCTATAGCTTTTCTGAAAAGATGCTTTTTAGTTTTCTAAAGTGAAAAGCAGCTGTAGCTTTTTATTAGAGACCATTTGACAAATAGCTAATTTTTCTTAGCAATAAACTATAAAAGCAAGTCTAGCCTATCTTTTAGTTTTGATTTTTGCTAGTCATATATAGCTTCTACCTTTTGCAAAAAGCCGCTTAAAAGCTAAACTGTTTGGAGGGTTTACTAGCTTTTCGAAAGCTGAAATTGGCTTAAAACCCCCTGTTGGCTTCGAAAACTATGATGGAGGATTGATCAGCTCAAACACACATGAACGTCAGGTTCAAAAGGTTCGTGGCGTGCCAGTCGATTTAATCTTGCAATCAACAAGAGAATTAAAATCTAAACAACTGTTTTAGTCGATTAGGGTTTCACTAAAGATCTGATTCAAATAGCTATTTAGCTGATCAGATCACATGTAACAATAAATCTAAACAGTTTGTTACGGCTGATCAGATGGTTTAATAAAGGTAGATTTTTTTAAAAAAAAGCGATGCACAACAAGATCGAAGAAAAAACAAACCTGGATGAATTGGCATAATCGAAGATGATCAACAATCGATATCGGCTATATATCCAAATTTGATTTAACCTTATAAATCAGTCACATATCCTGCCAAATTTCGTTGCTAACATATGCCTCTATTTATGGAAAATGTGAATCTTCCAAAAATCTTCTTAATCGGCTTAACATGAATTGTTTCATTAATCTTCACCATTGTCTTCAATAACTGCTCTATTTATTGACTTTCACTCCCTCATCATTGGCTATATTTTGCTTTTGGACTTCAGACTCCGGCGCTGTAATTCTCATCAGCTTGGCAATCTCCCAATTGGCTCAAAGAGTAGACCCTCATCATGTATTCATTCCCATACCCGATAGCAATGATCAATATTACTTTGCTTTGGTCCAGAAGGAAATCTCGACCCATCGGTTGTTGTAAAGCAGGAAATCCCCTTTCTTCTATTATGTGCTCCTGAGCATAACATAGATGGGTGGAGCAAGAATTTTAGATCTTGGCTAATGGCATTGAAAGGGTGGCTAGCTTGGTACAATTGGCTAGCAGCACAAAAAATGCTTGTTTGGGAGAGGATGGGAATAGCGGAGTGCTTCCCTTATCTTTAGCCAACCCTAAAACCAATGATCCCTTAGTGGTCATAACATGCTATTTTTGATCAAACACCTTCAATTCTTTCATGTTTAGGATAGGTCCAATCGGCCCAACACTCTTTGATATAGCACAGCTCTACTATTTGAGACTAGATGGGAACCAAGTGTCAGCTTTTAGTATCAAACCTCAACATAAATTAATCCACACCAAGCAAGAAGGCTGAAGCAAATACATTAGCAATAACAAAGGAATCGACCGAGTGTCCGACAAGGAACATGTGGCTTTTTCTGAATATGTGGCTTGATCGATTCTTGTTCTCTGGTGCCTCTCTTGGACCTACTCAAGTATACCAAGTCATAGTCAAAAAACTAGTAGAGGGTCATCAGCTTGCACTGGGAAAAATGTTTTTGGGAGCAGTCCATCAGATGATGCATGTGATACACAGTATTTTCTATTCAATCGACTATTTAAAATTGAGTCAACCGAGATGACCCCTTTCCCCCTTGAGGAAACTCTAGAAGATCAAGAAGATGAGTATAGGAATAGCCGATCATATGGCGAAAGGTTTATTCTTTGTTCTAGCAGTGATGCTAAAATTATACCTTCAAAGAAAGAAAGTATATGGCATTCTTTTTTTAGCTTGATCACGAGGATTTCTATTAGCATGATTTTTCAGTTATAGAGAAGCTGATAATTATCCATGTCCATCCTTCCTTCAATTGACAACCGTTAGCAATAATATGCTTGAAGAAACCTTTGACTTATACAAGATTTCTCTCTCTCCGAGCATACTATCCGCCGGCTTGCATGCAAAAAATCAGACTTATAATCAGCCATCCTATGAGCTTTATCACCCATCAGTGTATGCTAGACAATTCAGATTTGGACAAGTTTGTCCAAGTTTTAAGCTATTTGATTGGCTTAGGCCAAGAAATCGTATTCGTCGTGAATCAGCAGCTGCCATCACTTTGCACATAGCCAATGACATTCAAATCCAAAATCTGCCACATTTCTTCTTGCACACTTGGAGGGCAGGGAGTTTCACCTCATGGTGATTGGCTATTTCCACAGTATTATATCCAGTGGAATGGACCATATCGGCAGTTGTTTCTGAATTTTTTCCAAATTTGCCTGCAGAGCCGACAATTACTAACTCCGCTAGTAGCTGCTCGAGTTCTAGCAATGATGCTAGTTCATCGGGCTATACTAATATAATTTTCATTAACATTACCGGTGAGGTATCGACTAAAATAGATTTTTATTTGCTAATCCTCAAATACTCTTGAAATTCACTAATCGGCTCTCCTTTCCTTTTACAAACTAAGGCAGAATGGAAGAAACCCACTGAGTCATCAGGCGTCGGTCAACCCAGTAAACAACCACACCGCTCTGGCTAGCTACTCATCGACCAATCTAGGAATCCAATCCCCTTCCATCTCTGATATGGATAAACTACCGCATAAGTCCATGAACATTGTCTATACCTCATACTCTCTATTGCTTTGTATGAACACCTGTAGCCAATTTCTTAATAGAGAAGAAGTGGGGCCAACAAAACAAGAAAGTCTTAGCTTCTAGGGGGTAGAAACCCCAAGAATAGTTAGGTGAAAGTTCCCCTGCACACCTCAAGCACATGCCAGGTAAAGTGCATTTTTGAGCCAATGTCAAATTCAATTAAATGAATCGGCTAACAGGTTTCTGTGATATTTCATATAGCTTGCACCTTCTTCGCTTGGCTTTGTCCTCGATACCTTGGCTGACCAACTGTCTGTGGAAACTGATTTCCTCCTCCTCCATTGCAGCTGAAGCCTCAACCTCAGGCCTCCCAGGGTGTGGCAAACCTTGTTGCTGAACCTGCCAACAATCCAGTTGAACCCCTCACCAACGTGTTGGGATTCAATTGGTCGAACTTATAGGATGAGGTCGATCTAGCCACAAGCAGTTTTCCAGAGGAAATTTAGAAGATGGGACATTTCCAAGGAAGTGTCAACCACGGTGGTGTCGTCTTCAGGCATGAAGGAACAGCTAGACAATTTCTTCAAATTGCTCTTCACCTAGTCAGCTAATTTACTAGTGTTAGAGAATACCTGAAGAGCTACTAATTGTGCCACATACAGATCAAGGAACTATAGCTATGCCGGCAAAAGACGATATTGCCCTTCTTTTGTACTCATAGTCTAGCCATTCTTGTAAGGGGTATTCCGGTCATTTGTACAGGCCAAGAGCCTATAAATACCTCTCCCCTCTCATTTGTAAGGGAGAGCTCTCTTGAGCAATATAATGGAACACTCAAAACTAATGAGCCCTCGGGGCCCTGCTCTCCGTAGGCTAACCCCCGTAGGCTCGTCACCAGGAGTAGGGCGGTACTCTCGAACCCCTGAACCTGTATAAAACCCCCATGTCATTTTCACTCTCGTGGACGATGGTCCGTTGTCGGTGTTTCGTAAAACCGGCAAGAAAATTTGTAAGTCAAGGGGTTGCGCGTTCCCTCTCCTTAAATGGTTGACTCAGGGAGCCCGAGATTTATACTGGTTCGGGCCGAAAATCTCTACTTCCAGTTCGTGGTGGTGGCTCTTTATTGATTCAGGCGCAGCGGACTGCGTGGGTTACAAGCAAGGGCCAAGGCCGGGCCTGAGGCGCCTCGTCCGAGTGGGAGAGCTCGGGAGCTCGGGGAAGCTAAGGGCTTAGCACTACAGGGGCATTCGAGCCATGTGGGCTAAGGGTGTTCGTCTGTATGTTTGGCCGATTGACCGATTGGCGAATGGATTGATCGATTCACCTCCCTGAGGGTCCTGTCTCCCTTTATATAGGCGGAGGGAGCAGGTTACACGGGAGTTTGGAAAGGAAAATAGGGGTATGCTATGCCCGGGAGTCCCGATCTTCGGTCTTGATGATTGATAGGTTCCTATTTATCCCATGCCGGGTTGGTAGACACAACGGGCAGCCTTCCGTCGGGAAGGTGCGCACCTGACCTCTGTGTGCTTGTCAGAGGCTGACGCCGTCACGCTGCGCTCTGGCATTGCCTCGGGATGGAGCGCGTTTCTCCACTGTGCGTGACGGGGTGAAGGGACCGGTGCTTGACTTTGGCGGCCCCCTGGTTACCTTGGGAAGGAGCCACATGCCTCAGCATGGCCGTCGTGTCCACGGGGTAGGTGACCAGCTCGAGGTCGACCGGTGATGTGGCGGAGGCCGCTGAGTCGGAGCTCGTTCAGGCCCCGACCTATGGTTAAGTCGGAGCCTGCGGGGCCCTGACCTGAGGCCAGGTCGTGGCCTGTGGGTGCACCCGACCTGCGGCGGTCGGAGACTACTGAGGCGCCTTGACTGCGGCAGTCGGGCGCCTGGTGGGCTGACCGAGGTGAGGATCGCCGTGGCCAGCGAGGCCTTCGGCCAGAGCCGGGCCTAAGACGGCCCATTTGGCGTTCCGGCCAATATTCAGTGATAATCCCATCTTGCTGTGGGGTACCCCCTGGTATGAGTATTCGTCAGTAGCCCCCGGGGCCGTCCCGAAATGCGCGGGTTCCTGGATGGACCTATTATCCTCGGCGGCGCAATCTCCTTGCAATTATGATGATGCTTCGACTTCTTGCACCCCCATTTATTGGAGACCGCTCGGCTTCTGTACCTTGAGCATATATAAGAGTGGTACGGTTGCAGGAATTGGAGGAGTCATCTGTCTTACGGATTTTTCACCGCTCCGCAACACTTGATTCTTCTTATGGCTTCTCCTATCCCCTTGTTCGGCTTTGGAGATGAAGACCCGCCGGCGCCCTCGGACGAGGAGGCCTTCCTTGCGGAGCTCTGGGGCGACTTCGACCTCGCCATGGACGAATGGGTCGAGCTGGATGCCGCCGCTCGCGACGCCGCCGCCGTCGACGCGCTGATCAGCGTCGTCCCAAAGCTTATTAAGGTGAGGGACGCCCTCATCGAGGCGGTTCGGGGCGCGCGCGGCGCTTAGACGCTATCTTGATGTCTTCAAGCTAGATTGTTATGATGCGAGTAGCAAATATATGTAACTTACGTATCATATAAATGTTACCAGCTCTTGTCCATTGAGAACCATTGTCCATACGATCTCTTGGAGATCAGTTATAGCGTCGTGCAATGAAGCAGCGGGTTCTCCGGGGTGGCTGCCCTGGTCGACCGATCCTGACCGATTTGGTCGGCCAGTTTCGACTAGGTCTTGTGGCCTTCGGTGGGTGTAACCCTGAGCCCCGGCGGTCGGAGGCTGGTCGGGGTTATTTTGGTTAGCGAAACCCGACTGGGAGCGCGCGAGCGGACTCGATCGGCCCCGAGCCCCCGAGTGGATTGGAAGGCTGCCTTGGTCGTTAGAGCCCGACTTACTTGGTCGACCGGACCCGACCGGGTGCACACGAGCGCACCCGGTGGGTGTAGCCCCTGAGCCCCCGAGCAGGTCGAAGAGCTGATTAGGGGGTTACTTTCGCCCTGTGGAGGCTGATCGACTTGGTCGGTGGGACCCGGCTCGGTGCTGATTTGATCGATGTGGGCGCTAAGATGCCTCGGGTGAGGTTCCACTGTCCGGGTGCTAGTTTTATGTCGTAGCTGGACGCAGCCTTGGTCGGCGCGAATGTCCAGATGCCTCAGCGAGGTTCTGGGTCCGAGTGCTTGTTTTATGTCGTAGCTAGACGCGGCCCTAGTCGGCACGGACGTCCAGATGCCTCAGCGAGGTTCCGGGTTCGAGTGCTCATTTTACGTTGTAGCTAGACGCGGCCTTGGTCAGCGCGGACGTCCAGATGCCTCAGCGAGGTTTCGGGTCCGAGTGCTCGTTTTACGTCGTAGCTAGACGCGGCCTTGGTCAGCACGGACGACCGGATGCCTCAACGAGGTTCCGGGTCCGAGTGCTCGTTTTACGTCGTAGCTAGACGCGGCCTTGGTCGACGCGGATGTCCAGATGCCTCAGCGAGGTTCTGGGTCCGGGTGCTCGTTTTACGTCGTAGCTAGACACGTCCGTAAGGCTGGTTTTACGCCGGAGCTAGGCGATGGGCGTCCATCCCGAGTCCTCGTCTGGCGAGGCTATCTGCAGGAGGAGTGGCCACTGTCTGTCCCACGTATACACCCCGTCCGCAGGTGTGGGACCTAGAGGGGGTGAGCAAACGTGTGTTTACCATAAGTTGGTTTGAACACCGTGCTCGTGGAGCTACTAACAGGTTATCCGAGTGGGCCCTGGAGGTCCCTCCCAAAGGGGACCTTTCCGAGCGGACGATCCCTACGCCGGGTGTCTAACCCACTAGGGGCGACCCATGAGAAACCTTTCTTTACTCGATCTCGTATCGGACTCCGAGCCGTCCACCGACCCGGAGCGCAGCTGGCTGCCACCCATCGATGGGTTCCGCGGGAGAGTGTGAAGTATAGTCTCGGACACGAGTGAAGGCGATTGGGTCATCCGCCGACCCAACTAGAGACCCACTGAGGGCTCGCCTCGTCCTCGCCCCTCGCTCAATTTTGTGCTAGGGTGGCTCGGGCTCCACTTGGTGGATTTAGGCCCTTGGGTCCTGCAGCGCTCTCGCCACCTCGAGGCCGTAGTAGCGCGGTGGGCTTTTTATACCTGTTTCGGTCTAGTCGATCCAGCCCAGTGGCGGAGATCGAGAGGTTGTAGGGCGTGTCGCCCGGAGCGACGTCTGGCGCCTTCTGGTAGTTTTTAATGCGCGTGGAGGCAATTTAATGCGAAAGGAAATGATTGGGAACCGATGCGCCTCACCAGCGGCCGGGCGTGGCGCTCAGACGGGACGTGCGACGCTTTATTCGAGACGGTGTCTCTTTGACTGGCGTCCGCTCGATCGGTGCTGTTGGCGCCTACTCATCTGGCGTGGGGCGTTCGGAGGCGCTTGCGTTTGCCTTCCTGTTCCCCATCTTCTTGCACGAAAAAGTAAAAAGAGCGAAGGTTTTCACCTTTCCCTTCTCCCACCTTTTCGCGATTTCCACCTGGAGATGTCGTGGCCCGAGTGTTCCGCCCATCCGGCCAGCGCAAGGCTTGAGAAAAAGGTTCCTCCCCGAGGCGTCTCACGGTGGAAGTGCCGACGAAGTCGCGGTCCTTCTTGGCCGCGCAAGCAGATTATTGCGCATGCCTCGTTCTTGGCAGCGGGTTGAACTTCGCTCTACCCATTCGTCATGGCCTCTGCACTTCTACAAGGTGGAGTACACCACCTTAACCCCAATGGCGTGCTCCACATAGCGGTCTTCATGACGCTGTGCGAGGCGTTCTTGGGGATCGAACCCCATTGGGGGCTCTGGAGGCATCTCTTCCTGGTACGATTAAGGAAGGACCAGTCTGCGGACACTATGGTGCCCTTGGCTGGCGATCAAGCTGGCGGCCACACGCATGGACTCGTCGACTTGAAGCTACCATCGTCGAGCAAGGATGGCATCCCGGGTGTTTTATGTTGAACACAGCGGACGCCGGCCTTCACGGCCCGGCTCCGTGGCGAGGCTGAATGGGGTGGGGGCGACTGAAGGATAAACAAGGTGGAAGTGATCGTTGAAGCGAGCAAGGCCCGAAGCGGTGGGGCTTGACCGCGGCGTCGTTGCAGCGCGCATTCATGAAGATCGCGTTCAACCCCTCATGGAAGGTTCGCCCCAAGTTCGATATGAGGGCATCCGACCCCATGAGGATGGCGGAGCCGGAGCTCGCGGCGTCGGAGATTGAGGCTCGGGTAGCCGTCGTTACGGGCGTGAGTGCCACCGTGGCGGCGGGCGACCGCCCCGAGCCGTTTTCGGCGCAGAATCCCCCGAACTTGGTAGCTGAGCGATTCTCTTCAGTTCTTTCTTCCTTCTTCCTCAGTCCTCAGCATATTATCCGACCAGCGCCTTTGTGTTGTCCAAGGGCTGGCAGGATAGTCTCCGGGCATTCTTTGCTAGGGAGAAGGAGTAGAGAGCTAAGGCAGGCGGTGCAGCCTTGACGAGTCCGCCCGCAAGAGGCGAAAGGAAACGAGGACGAGGGAGAAGAAGAAGGCGCGCGCGGCGAAGGCCGCGCATGGTGAGGAGGTCTCCGAATCGACTGCCGTCGATACGGCCGATCCAGAGTCATCTTCCAATGACAAGAATAAGCGGCAACAATGGCGACCCATCTCAAGCGTTTGACTTTGAGCATTTGGTGGCGGTAGCTCGAATGAGGTGTCGGCACGATCTTTCTTGTCGCCGAGGCCAGTGGAGGCGTCAGCGGTACGCGTCCACAGGAAGTGTAGGGGTGACTTCGCTCCGCAAAGGGAACGTGAAGAAGGCGGTGCCAAGACTCGCTCGCTTGAGGTTCGGATGGGAGTGACGGCGGCTCCGCGAGGGTCGACGCCGTCTCTGCAGCCAGTAGCCGTCAAGGCATCGAGCGTCGAGTCGTTGCCGCCGGTGAAGCCGACGGACGTCGAGGTGCCGCAGGCGGAACTGGGACCGCCGCAAGGGGAGAAAGTCCTGGAGGAGCTGGGTCGCGAGGAGGTCCTGGTGCCCCTTGGCTGGTCGGGGCCTTGATCAGAGGCTGAAGGAGATGAGGAAGAGCTTCCACCACCACCGCCCGGACCTGTGCCGGCTGGCGCGATCCTGGCGCCCGTCGTGACCCTGCCGCCGTCATCCAGGGACCCGACGGAGGGGGCGGTTCAGACGTTAGAGGTGCTCGTTCGTTTGTGTCGTAGGTGGGCGCCCATGCGACCCTCGAGCGACTTCTTTGGGCGCCTAAGGAAGTCCACCGGACGCCCTTGCCGTGCGTAACTGGCCAGAACGCGACCCGACCGGCAAGCCGTTGTTCGTGCAGGACGACGTGGGTAGAGGGCGGGGCGTGGGAGGCCCTCGGCGCGAAGTCGAGGTGAAGTGAGCGGATCCGGAAGGTCTGCTCGCCAGCATCCGCTGACACGGCGATGAAGGCCATCTCTAAGGAAATTCGCCCGATCGGCGCAGTAAGCTAAAGTACACCCCGTCCTCGGCTCTTAATGAGTTTCAGTGGTCGGTGAGCTAATAAGGTGCTCGTGTCTTGCAGCAATTGCAGGACCGGTCGGTGGAGAAATCGGAGTTCCTCTGGAGCTCAGATGATCGGAGGATGGCGCGAGAAGGAAGCGGCAGGTTGCGCCTTGGTACCGCACGACTTCGGGAGGCCTTACATGAGCGACAGAGAGCGGAAGGGCACCCAGGGGCTGGTCGACGATCGTGACGGCTTTCATGAGTCGGATAACCAAGTCCCTGAAGACGAGGATATTCGAGCTTGAGACCCTCCTGGGGGAGGCCAACAGCACTAAGGACGCCGCTGTCGCCATGGAAGTAACCACGCAGTCGGAGGTGACCCGCCTCCAGGGCGAGCGCGACCAAGCTCGGGCAAAGTTGGATTCTGCGAGGAGAGATGTAACATCCCAAAATTTGGTTATTTTAAATTTCATAATTTATTTTGAATTTTTGAGAATTTCTGGAATTTATTTGGATTTAATTGGAATTTTTGAAATTTAACTCTTGTTTGAAAATTAATTAAATAATGATTAAGTTTCTACAAAACAGAAATGGAAATATTTTATTTGAGTCCAAAATGTTGTAAAGTATTTTCTAAATTTTTCCAAAATTTTTCTGATATTTTAAAAGCCTCAAATAATTTAAATGAATTTTTTAGAATTATTTTTATTCAGAAATTAATGAAAATCTGGTGAACAGTAATGGGCCAAGCCCATTACTGTGCGCACCGCATGGCCCGCTCGGTCGGAAACCCTAACTTCGCCGCCCTCCACCGTGCGATCTTGATCGGATGGCTATGATTCGCCCGTGTCGCTTCGTCGCACCGAGCCGTTGATTTGTTGCCGCGTGGACGGCTAAGATAGCGCCACGTCGCCCCGTACATTTCCGCCGCCGCCGTCGTCCCTGGCGAGTAACCGACGCATTATACCGCCATTTGAGCTCGCCTCCCGAGGCTATAAAGCCCGTGGAATACCCCGCCAGGATGCTATTTGCCGTGCGCTTCTTTTGCCCCAACCCACACCATCCACCTCGTCGCCGATTAGCCGCATTTGCTCGCCGTAGACCCGAGACGCTCCCCCGCCGTTTGTGCCCACTCCGGTAAGTTTTCGCCGTGTTTGTGACCACCAGAGTGATCCTCGTGTCGAACCACGTCGGAGGAGCCGCTTCTTGTCGCCGGAGCAGTACCAGAGCGCCGTCAACGACGTCGTCTTCCTCAACTCCGGTCACCTCTACTCACCGCGCCTTCGCCAGAACGTGGAGCTTTGACCGCCATCCGATCGTCGCCGAACGACTACGATTGCGCCACGTCTTCATCACAACAGTGAGTGCCATCTTCAAACACCGGTCGTTAGATTTTAATCGTGTAGTCTTTATCATGCCACGTAGTGTCTTTAATCGTAGCCGTTGGATTTACATTGATAGCGTAAGATTGATTCAATATTGGCCGTAGATCTGTGGACGTAGGGTTAGGATAGCGCCACGTGCCCGAATCAGGGATCGCCCATGTGTGCTCAGATTGTGTTAGATAATAGTCGTCGGATTTCAAAGTGAATGGCTTAGATTAGTCCACGCGTCGATCATCTAGAAGGCCACGTAGCAGATTTTAACGCGCATAGTAGATTTCATCTAGACCGTTGGAATTTGAATGAACGGTAGAGATCGCGCCGCGCACCGGGCTAATCCCGTGTTGACGCGTGTCGCGCGGGAAACGAGGCGTCGGTGCTGCCGTTGCTGTCGACGTCGCCCGATTCACTTTTAGCTGCAAGATTTAGATCTGAGGGTTGATATTGTGCCACGCGTCAGGTCTGGATGGACAGAGCTAAACCGTCGGTGCAATCTCGGCCGTTGATTTCATCGCACGGTTCAGATTGAGACGCGTGGCAAGCGCACGAATATTGGCATTTGACCAAGTCAGTTGTGCGTGCGACGAGAGAGTCGACGTCACCCGATTGATTGTTAGCCGACCGATCGTGATCTGATGGTCACGATGAAGCCACGTGTTTAATAAAAACCGAAGTGTCGTTTAGATCTCGCCCGTATGTTTTGAATCGGACGGTCGAGATTAGATCAATCTCTCGGTTGATAATGTGCTGACACATGTCACAATCCGATCTTGCCATGTGTCATCGGCGTTAGCGGTAGCGTCATCGATGGGTCCCATATCGGACTGCACGGTGAGATCTTGGCGTCAACGATGGCGTCATCTTGATGACATAAATAATTTTTGAAATAAAAGAATATATATATTTATTTCGGCCGAAAGTGTTTTCGTTGCTGACATCATTATTAGTTATGCTGACATCATAATTCCAGAATTGTCCGTATAAAAATAAATAAAGAAATTCGGTTTATTCTTTTTTATTTATTTTAAAACTTCAAATGGTTATAACTTTTGCGTTTCAACTCCGATTTGAGTGATTCCAATTTCTAAAAATTTGTAAAATCAAGATCTATTTATTAGTAAATTTTATGGAATTTTTAGAGATGAATTTGCTCTCTGTAAATTATATTTATTATGTGTATGTATGATTCGCGTAGACGTTGATTTGTCGGAGAGCGTTGAGGGAGAATTTCCAGCACAGGACTCAACTCCAGACCAGGATCAGCAGCTGTTCAAAGGCAAGTTATGCTTTGACCATGTTGCTCCTAAATTTTGAAAATGTATCTTGTTTCAAACTATGCATGCTAATTCAACTAAAAATGGACTTAAATATTTTGGGTAAATTAGCTAATCAACCTAATTGTTATTGTCACCTTGTTATTATTATTCGTATGCCATGATTCCTTTGACAACCTAAGTTTGGTAACATTAGTTGGTTGATAGTATTGTGCCAACACGGGAGGCTAGACCGTGAATAGTTGCTTAGTAGTGCAAACAACATGAATAATCTTTTTGAATACAAAAGCAACATTGACTAAAGAAATAGAGAATGCTTTTTGATAAAAGGTAGAATGTTGTTTGTAATGATGTTGGAGTGTAGAGACCTGTGTGGTTCTACATGAAGGATGATTACGGGCATGTGTTGCACCGTTGAATAACTTGGGATGGAATTTGATTTAGACTGGGGCAAGTGGACTGAGGCTTTATGCCAGGTGGGCCTGTGTGTCATTTGGGAAGGGTTGAGTGTTGTGAGGGCTGTGTGCCAAAATGTGAGAGAAGGATGTCTTGCCTTGGTCAGTTAAGGACTTCACCTTGCAAGCCTTTGACCTGAATCTCTCGTACAACCACATGTCTGAATGGGAAGACTTAGTTTAGTAGGATTCTAATATCTTACCTTTGATACCTCGGGGTGGCGATTCTGAGGAAAAGCTATGCGGAGGCGTGCACGTGCTTGACTTGGTACCCTATCCAACGGTGTTTGTCGGTCCTATACTTCGGCTCTGAGTGAGGGAAGTAATAGTGAAGGCAACACAGAGAGGTTCTTAGACTAAGATAGAAGTCTCTGAAAAGCTTTGTTACGGTTAATCACCTTTGTGGTGTGCAACTATATCTTGTGGGTAAAGTGTACAACCTCTGCAGAGTGTCAAAACTGTTCGAATAGCCGAGTCCGCAGTACTGGACAATGCTTGGGAATTACAGTCAAGGGGTAGTATTTTGAAAATAAAAAGGGGTGGAAGGCTGTGTGCCAGGGTTAATGATGAATGTTGATTAGGGACTGTGTGTCTAAAATTTTGTGGAAACAATTTGAGAAGTATAATATATTCATAGGATTTTGATGCTTTCAATCTAAACTAATAATAGTTCAAAATATTGAAGCAATGCAAATCAACCTGTTGAGCCATTCCTTTGTAACAAGCCATGCATGTAGTAGTAGAACTGCATTCTGTGCATGACTTGTTGAGTACGGTGTGTACTCACCCTTGCGGACAAAATTTACCAGAGGAAGAAACTACGCCTGCGTATGAGGAGGAGTTCATTGAAGAGCCAGAGAACTAGGGAAGCAAGCTTTAGTCAAGACGCTTGTGGTGAAGATGGATCACCACGACTTTTATATTTCCGCTGTTGAACTTTGTTTACTTTGACTATTGTAAGCCTTGAGTGGCAGACTATTGTAAGGGACCATAAGGTCATACAACTCGTTTATATACATGTTTGAAGTACTTATTTGTTATTCAGCTGTGTATGATGTGATACTTTAACTCTGTTTGCTTTGTGTGCACTAAGCGTGATCTGGACTAGTCACGAGAATACTGAGTGTCGAATTTGTAGATTCGGGGCACGGCGAGGTGGTATCGAGCATCTTGTTGTAGGACTTGACCCTAGGTAGATAGTCGATAAATATAAGGTTATTTTCTAAAGATTAAAATTGTATAAGATTATGAATGAAATCTTGATTAATCTGTTTCTTCTTACTTCGTGTCTATGCTGCAAATTTTCTGTTATTACTTCATGATTTTAAAAAATTTTATAGCTAATGAGGTGTGCTTTGGCAGATGAGGAGGATCCATACCTTTGGTGAGCGCACTGGAGGCTTCGCGGCTGAGTTGTGGTTTATGCTGTAGTTTCTTGAGGGCTTCGTGAGGCCGATCTACCGAGGTACTTCTGTGGTCCGGGTAGGGTTGGACATTGCCTGGGATGTGAAGATCACCGTCTACGCGAGAGACAGGGGGAGGGCGAGTCGTCTTGTCCACGTCAGCTGCAGGAGGTCTACGTTTGAGGCCGGCATCCAGGAGACTGCGCGTCTGGCGATGCGGCAGATCGCCCGCACTTACTCCGCCGAGTTAGAGGGCACCGTCTTTCGCCATCATCCACGCTGGGACAACCGTTTTGACTGGGACCCGATTGAGGAGGACGACGCTACGATCACCCACATGGTGAGATACGTCATCGCCCAGGAGGAGACCTTAGACGAGACAGTCCAGGAGCTGCAGAGGGCTCGTGACGAGATCACATCGGTCGGGGCCCAGCTGCGGGAGGCTACTGAGGGCCTGGGTATCTACGTGCACAAGTTGGAGGAGATCCTGGAGGGACCCGAGTCAGAGCCGGAGCTAGAGCTGCATGACCCGACCACGAGGAGCCGAGCTGGAGCAGGAGGCGTCGATGAGAAGCACCAATTCGGGAGGCACCGATCTGGTGATGCAGAGCCACCGGCACTGGCGGCAGCCACTGGAGCGGTGAGTTGGTGGGCTCTTTTTATCTGCCAATGATGGGGCACCGGATCGGTTGCCCCTATGCTTGCCGCACCCACCATGATGCAGCTTGGAGGACCGCAGCCTGGATGGCTTGACGATTGAGTGTTTTAGTTTTCACCAGAGTCGACTCATATGTTGAGTCAAGTATTGAGTCGAGTTTATCGAGTCAGTTTATTTGAGTCCGTCTTAGAACGTTTGTTTTGATCTGAACTCTATAAGTTGTTATGGTTTCTTGTGATGAACAATCTCTATGTTTGCTTAATGTGTATGTGCCGCAATGCCCGTAGGCACCTGTGAGCGGCCATATCTTTACAATATTAAATAAAAATTGTGTGCTTGAGTTAAATCTTCTCCCCGCATAAGATTCTTGTGTACTTGTCTACTATGTTTCCCCTTTTCCTAAGTCCTTTTGTTCTTCAGATGGTGAACACACGTGGAAGCAGTGGAGCTGGAGGAAGCAATGCACAGCAGAGAGGCAAAAACAACGAAGCACCTAATCCTCAACCACCACCTGTTGACATGAACAACTTAGGGGCTTTCTTGACTACCCAAACCCAGCTTATGCAGACTATGATGCAACAAATGCAACAGATGCAGAATCAGGCAGCAGTCAATAACAACAATCAGGCTATGCACCAAGGACACCAGTCTAGACTGTCGGATTTTATGAGGACCAGGCCCCCAACCTTCTCTGGGAACGTCAATCCCATTGAAGCAGATGACTGGCTGCGCACGATTGAGAGGAAGCTGCACATATCCCAATGTGTAGGCAACGAGAGAGTCTTGTATGCCTCTCATCAGCTAAAAGGCACTGCCGCGGAGTGGTGGGAGAATTATTGTGCGTCCCACGAGCATCCTCAGGAAATCACTTGGGATGAGTTTACTGTTGCCTTCCGTCAGTATCATGTGCCGGAGGGTATGATGGAGCTCAAGAAGGAAGAGTTCCGATCCTTGAAGCAGGGAGGCCAATCAGTGGCCGATTATCTTAACAAGTTTACTCAATTGGCTCGTTATCGCCGTAAGACGTAGCCACGAGATAAGGCTAGATAGTCTGATTTATGAAGGATTCAACTCTAGACTTGGTGGGGTGATCACCCACGTTCCGGATTTCGAGTTGGTCAACAAAGCGCTCATTCGGAAGATAAGCGCAAAGAGTGAATGACAACCGCATAGCGTCGCAGCACGCAAGGAGGACACCGGGGTTAGCAAAGGCCAAGGTGATACTAGCAGTTCACGAGTTCGGCCAGGAGTAGCGCGAGAACACCACTACTTGCACAGCGACCTACCGGTCAGAATCCACAAACACCTGCAAGAGCCATCAGCCAAGCTACAGGAAACCTGTCAATGGTAGGAAGACACTGCTACAACTGCAACGAGATGGGGCACTTCGCCAACACCTGTCCCAAAAAGGTAGGAGTTACCCTGCTTTAACTTGGGTATCGCTGCAAGAACACCGACTCAAGGAGGAAGCGAGCACTGCTCAGCGTGAGTTGCACCTCAATCGGTATGCGAGGAAGAGTCAACCATATCATGGCGGATGAAGTTCAGAACGCCACGGATGTCGTACTGGGTAAGTTTCTAGTTAACTCACTACCTGCTACTATTCTGTTTGATTCAGGAAATTCCCATTCATTCATTTCTCGAGTTTTTATTGTGCAAAATGATTTGGATGTGGTCAAACTTAAGAGCACACTATTAGTCCAGACCCTTGGATCAGAACTCCGAGCTAAAGTAGGATGTTCCGGGGTGAAATTATTAAGAAATGGAATAGAGTTCCTACCGAACCTAATTATATTGGATACCCAGACCATAGATGTGATTTTGGGAATGGATTGGTTATCCAAGAACAAGGCAGTGTTAGATTGTGGGCGAAGAGTAGTAATAGTTGAGAGCCCAAATGGCAAGAAGGTGGAGATTCAAGCACTTGCTGCCCAGGATAGTCAATTAATGATTAACAGTGTGAAAGCTGTTGATATGAAAGATGTTCTAGTAGTTAATGAATACGGGATGTGTTTCAGAGGATTTAGGAATGCCACAGAGACATGAGATATAGAATTAAGTAATTGAGTTAGTACGGAACAGCTCCAATAGCCAAGAGACCCTATAGGATGTCTACCGAGGAATTGGTAGAAATGAAGAAGCAAATTGAGGAATTATTGGAGAAGGAATTTATAAGGCCAAGTTCATCACCGTGGGGAGCCCCGGTATTGTTTGTAAAGAAGAAAGATGGAAGCTTTAGAATGTGTATAGATTATCGTGCACTTAATGATGTGATGATAAAGAACAAATATTCTTTGCCCAGGATAGATGATCTTTTTGATCAGCTAAGAGGAGCAGGAGTCTTCTCTAAGATAGATCTTCGATCTGGATACCATCAGTTAAAGATTCGGACCGAGGATATACCAAAGACAGCTTTCTCGTTAAGGTATGGGCATTATGAATTCACGGTCATGTTATTTGGATTGACTAATTTTAACACCCCAATTTTTGCTTTTCTTGCATTTAAATGGTATTTTGAATTTTTTGGGAATTTCGGAATTTATTTGGATTTATTTGGATTTATTTTGAATGAAACCATTTATCAAATCAATTAAATAATAGAAAAGTTAAAATAAAATTTTGCTGAAAATATTTTATTTGAGTCACAAATGTCCTAAAATATTTATGAGAATTTTTCCAGAATTTTTCTAGTATTTTTAATACCCAAAATAAATTATTTTATTTTTGGGAAATATTTTTATAATCGAAAAAGGATTAAAAATCCGTGAACGATCTTGGGCGAGTCTTGGGCGGCCCGTTCGGGAAAAACCCTAACTTGGCGCCGTTAGATCTCCATCAAGGGCCCACGTTGCGCCACGTCGACCAATCCTATTCACCATTGGATTCCTGCCGCGCCGTGTGGGCCTCGGTCTCCGCGCTTTTCACGGACGTCGAGGGGCTATTTATTGCGCCGCCACAGGTTGTGATCCCACCTCGCGCCGCACCCGTCCATACACATCACGTCGCCGAGACGCCGCCTCGCCGCAGCGAGCTCGCCAAGTTCCCGAAGCCAACCGCCGAAGTTCTTGGCGTCGTTTAAATCCGCCGGTGATTCTCGCCGTCGCCGTGCCACCACCGAACTCACCTTTCCAAGCGCGTCGAGAGCCACTTCTTGGCCGGAGAAGCACGGAACGCCGTCGATCCACGTCTTCGTCTCCGTCTCGGTCGAACTACGCCGCCACAACGTCGCCGGGTTTCGCGAGCTTCGCTAGCCGGACGATCTCCATCCGACCGCTGAGGTGAGCCCACGTCGCCTTAGGAACAGTAAACCCCATCTTCTAATCTCCGCCGTTAGATGCAAATCCGAGGGCGCCGAGAACCACGTCGCTATTCATTTGTCGCGCGGACGCCGACAAAGCGGGCCCACGTCGATCGCCGCAGTGCTGCGTGGTACGCGAGGCAATGACGGCAGCAACCCGCATGTCGACCGCGCCTGCCGATGACGTCATCTTGGCGTCACGGTGGGTCTATCCGTCGGCCGAGTCAAAGATGGCGTCATCTTGCGTCGGCCAAGACGGAGCCGGTCATGGCTGACGTCAGCAAGGCCATGTGTCGTTTTGTGGTGGCGACACGTGTCACCGATGACGCAATAATTAATTTTCCGAAAAAGAAAATATTTATTTAATTCGGTATATTGATTTTAAATATATTTTGAAACTTCAAATGCTTATAACTTTTGCGTTTTAACTCCGATTTGAGTGATTCTAATTTCTATAAATTTGTAAAATTGTGTTCTTTCTGTTTATGAATTTTATTTGAATTTTTGAGCACTGTTTGTCTACTATTTATTTATTTTATTGTTTTGTGTATCGTTCTGGCGTGAGGCGTTGAAGTGCCGAAGGTTTCGAGGAGAGGTTCGACCGAGAGCAAGCTCGAGAACGAGAATCGATTACTTTTTGAAGGCAAGTTGTGTTTGATCATGTTGAACCTATTAGAGCAAATTATTTTGATTTAAACAATTGCATGCTAATTTGATAGAGATGATTTTGAATAAGTTTTGAGATTAGTTAAATACCTAGTTGCTGTATGCCACCTTGTCATAAATAATTGTAGGCCATGAATCATTTGTCACCCTAGGTTGTGGATAAATAGTTGGACATTAATTATTTGCCAACATGGGTTGAGTAGACCGTAAGTAGTATGCTTAGCCCTGCCACGTGGGAACTTCATGAATTTGGAATATCAAAGATAATACTGACTTAATGAGATATGGAATGTATGTTGTGAATGAGACATGTGTTATTGAGATGATGATGGCACATGGTGCAATGGTAAAGAACCGGGGTGGGAGAATGATTTAGACTGAGGCATGTGGCAAGATTTTTTCTGGTGGGCCAAGAGTGGCAACTGGGCGGTCGTATTTGGTTTTATTGGTTCTGGATATTTAAGGTTATTCTTGGTAGTCTTGCCTCGGTCAACTAAGGACTTAACCTTGCGAGCATTTGAACTGAGTCTTTCATACAACCACAAGCTCCGTAATGGGACGGACCTAGCTGAGTAAACCGGGAAATCTATTCTTTAAATCTTGTCGTGGTGGTGTGGGGGGGAGGAGCGGGTGAGAACTCACATGGCGCAAGAGGGGGGCCCCAGGTGTGGTAACCGATCCCTCCAGTGTTGAAACCTTAGCGAAGCGTCTTGGGTTTAGACGGAACTTTGGAAAGGCTTTGTTACGGTTACTTGCCTTGGTGGTAGTTGATTTGTATCTTGTGGGTAAAGTGTATAACCTCTGAGTGTACAACCTATTGAATAGCCGTGCTCACGGTATTGAGCATCGCTCGGTGATTCTGATCAAGGGCTAGATTTTCATGAAAACGACTTGTTGATGGAAAATGCTTGGGTTGGTAATGATGTTGGACTTAGGACTAAAGTATGATTCTGATTGAAATGTTTGTGAAAGCTACTATTCCTACTCTTGTTTCTTGCTTTGTAATCTACTCTGTTTATCTTGAATCTTTGTCTTGCACATGAACCGTAGCCTATCCTTTGTACTAAGCCATGCATGTAGAATATTAGCCTTGCATTCTGTGCATGACTTGCTGAGTGCTCAAAGTACTCACCCCACAACAACACAAATTCAGTTGAAGAAGAAGCAACCCCTGCTCAGGAGGAGGAGATCCAAGAGGAGCCGACGAACTAGGGAGCGAGCTTGATCGATTACTGTGGCAAATTGGTTGGCGCCACGAGTTTATTTTATTTCCGCTGCATTTGAATATTTTAATAAGTCTTCGCCCTGCGAGGCGTATCTTTGTAACTTGACCATAAGGTCAATCAACTAGTTTGAGTATTTAAATTAAAGTACTTCTTTATTTCGCTGGTTATGACTGTGATATGTACCGATGTTGAGACTGTGTGCACTAGCGTGATCCTGGACTAGTGCTGAATACACAGAGGGTCCGGATTTGCACATTCGGGTCCCGACACTAATGCTCCTGCATACTTCATGAATATGATGAACAAAGTATTCATGGAATATCTAGATAAGTTTGTTGTCGTGTTCATTGATGACATCTTAGTTTACTCCAAGTCGGAGGAAGAGCATGCTGGACATTTAAGGATGGTCTTGGAAAAGCTAAGAGAAAACCAGTTATATGCGAAATTCAGTAAATGCGACTTTTGGAAAAAGAAGGTGGAGTTTCTGGGTCATGTAATGACTGCTGAGGGAGTAGCTGTTGACCCGAAGAAAGTAGAGGCAGTGTTGCATTGGGATCAACCAAAGTCGGTTACTCATATCAGAAGTTTTCTTGGTATGGCGGGGTATTACCGCCGGTTCATTGAAGAATTTTCCTCAATTGAGAGACCTCTCACGCAATTGCTAAAGAAAGAAAAAAGTTTATGTGGGCCTTTGAGTGCGAAAAAGAGTTTCAAGAGTGAAGAAGCGTTTAACCCGCTTTTGTCTTGGTGTTGCGAATACTAAGGATAACTTTGACATATATTGTGATGCTTCGCGTTAGGGATTGGGATGTGTACTGATGCAGAACGGTAAAGTAATAGTGTATGCGTCAAGGCAGTTAAGGCCACATGAACAGAATTACCCGACTCATGATTTAGAGTTAGCCGCTGTAGTGCATGCTCTTAAAATATGGCGTCACTATCTTATCGGAAACCGATGTGAAATATATACTGACCACAAAAGTTTAAAGTATATATTCACTCAATCGGATCTTAACATGAGGCAGAGAAGATGGTTAGAGTTAATCAAGGATTACAACATCGGAATTCACTACCATCCAGGAAAAGCAAATGTGGTGGCAGATGCCTTGAGCCGGAAAAGCCATAGCTTAAACTCGGTAGTTGCGGAAAGTCAGTCTGACTTATGCAAAGAGCTTCAGAAGTTAAGATTGGAAGTTGTACCGGAAGGATTTTTAGCTACCTTGGAGGTTAAACCGACCCTGGAAGACTAGATCAGGTAAGGTCAAAAGAATGATGAGAAGATTAATAGAATTAAATCCAAGATGGATGAAGATTTAGCCAAGGATTTTAGAGTAGATGAGCAGGGTACTTTGTGGATGGAAAATAGAATCTGCGTACCTCACAAACCTGAACTAAAGCAGTTGATACTAGAGGAAGCACATGATTCCAAATACTCAATTCACCCTGGTAGTGCAAAAATGTACCAAGATCTCATGGAAAGATTTTGGTGGCCGAATATGAAGAGAGAGGTAGCCGAGCATGTAGCATTGTGTGATGTATGCCAAAGAGTCAAAGCAATACATCAGAGACCAGCTGGATTGCTACAACCGCTAAAGATACCAGAGTGGAAATGGGAGGAAATCGGGATGGATTTCATCACCGGTTTGCCAAGGACTCAGGGTGGATATGACTCCATATGGGTCATAGTGGATCGGTTAACAAAGGTTGCACATTTCATACCAGTAAAGACAACCTACTCAGGAGATAAGTTAGCAGAGCTATATATGGCAAGAATTGTTTGTTTGCACGGTGTACCTAAGAAGATAGTATCGGATAGAGGTACTCAATTTACCTCAAGATTTTGGGATAAGTTGCATACAGCAATGGGCACTCGTCTGAATTTTAGTATGGCATACCATCTGCAGACAGATGGTCAGACCGAAAGGGTTAACCAGATACTTGAAGATATGCTAAGAGCTTGTGCATTGTCATATACCACATTGTGGGACAAATGTTTGCCATATGCTGAGTTCAGTTACAACAATAGCTATCAGGCTAGTTTAAAAATGTCACCTTTTGAAGCTTTGTATGGTCGACCGTGTTGAACACCTTTGAATTGGAACGAGACGGGAGAATGCCATGTTTTCGGACCAGACATACTTTCACATGCAGAGGAGAAGATCGCTTTGATCAGAGAAAGATTGAAGACAGCCCAATTGAAGCAAAAGAGCTACGCTGACAATCGGCGCCGTGAGTTGAGCTTTGAGCCAGAGAATTATGTTTATCTCAAGGTCACACCACTCAAAGGAGTGAAAAGGTTTCATGCAAAAGGAAAACTTGCCCCAAGGTACGTGGGACCATTCAAGATCTTGAGCCGCAAAGGTGAAGTCGCCTACCAGTTGGAACTGCCACAATCTCTGGCAGGGGTACATGATGTATTCCATATATCACAATTGAAGAAATGTCTTCGAGTACCAGAGGAACAAACACCTATTGAAGCTATTGAACTGCAAGAGGATTTGACTTACAAAGAGCATCCAGTGAAGATTTTGGATACCATGGATCGTGAAACAAGAAACAAGTCAACCCGCTTTTGCAGAGTCCAGTGGAGCAACCACTCAGAAAGCGAAGCAACTTGGGAGCATGAGGAAGATTTGAAGGAGTTTCCCAACCTCTTCTCTAGCTAGCCCTGAATCTCGGGGTCGAGATTATGTTAAGGGGGGAGGTTTGTAATATCCCAAAATTTGGTTATTTTAAATTTCATAATTTATTTTGAATTTTTGAGAATTTCTGGAATTTATTTGGATTTAATTGGAATTTTTGAAATTTAACTCTTCTTTGAAAATTAATTAAATAATGATTAAGTTTCTACAAAACATAAATGGAAATATTTTATTTGAATCCAAAATGCTGTAAAGTATTTTCTAGAATTTTTCCAGAATTTTGCTGATATTTTAAAAGCCTCAAATAATTTAAATGAATTTTTTAGAATTATTTTTATTCAGAAATTAAAGAAAATCTGGTGAACAGTAATGGGCCAAGCCCATTCTTGTCTTGTACCACCACCGCTTCGATCGGAAACCCTAACGTCGCCGCCCTCCACCGTGCGATCTTGATCGGACGGCTGTGATTCGCCCGCGTCGCTTCGTCACACCGAGCCGTTGATTCGTTGCTGCGTGGACGGCTGAGATAGCGCCACATCGCCCCGTGTGTTTCCGCCGCCGCCGTCGTCCCCGGCGAGTAACCGACGCATTATACCGCCGTTTGAGCTCGCCTCCCGAGGCTATAAAGCCCGTGGAATAGCTCGCCGGGAAGCTCTTCGCTGTGTGCTTCTTTTGCCCCAACCCACACCATCCATCTCGCCGCTGATTAGCCGTATTTGCTCGCCGTTGACCCGAGACGCTCCGCCGCCGTTTGTGCCCACTCCGGTAAGTTTCCGCCGTGTTTGTGACCTCCAGAGTGATCCTCCTGTCGAACCACGTCGGAGGAGCCGCTTCCTATCACCGGAGCAGTACCGGAGCGCCGTCAACGACGTCGTCTTCCTCAACTCTGGTCACCTCTACTCGCCGTGCCTTCGCCGGAACGTGGAGCTTTGACCGCCGTCCGATCGTCGCCGAACGACTACGATTGCGCCACGTCTTCATCTCAACAGTGAGTGCCATCTTCAAACACCGGCCGTTAGATTTTAATCGTGTAGTCTTTATCATGCCACGTAGTGTCTTTAATCGTAGCCATTGGATTTACATTGAAGCGTAAGATTGATTCAATATTGGCCGTAGATCTGTGGACGTAGGGTTAGGATAGCGCCACGTTCCCGAATCAGGGATCGCCCACGTGTGCTCAGATTGTGTTAGATAATAGTCATCGGATTTCGAAGTGAATGGCTTAGATTAGTCCACGCGTCGAGCATCTAGAAGGCCACGTAGCAGATTTTGACGCGCATAGTAGATTTCATCTAGACCGTTGGAATTTGAATGAACGGTAGAGATCGCGCTGCGCACCGGGCTAATCCCGTGTTGACGCGTGTCGCGCGGGAAACGAGGCATCGGTGCTGCTGTTGCAGTCGACGTCGCCCGATTCACTTTTAGCCACACGATTTAGATTCGAGGGTTGATATTGTGCCATGCATCAGCTCTGGATGGAATGAGCTAAGCCGTCGGTGCAATCTCGTACCGTTGATTTCATCGCCGCAGTTGATTGAGGCAGCGTGGCAAGCGCACGAATATTGGCGTTTGACCAAGTCAGTTGTGCATGCGACGAGAGCGTCGACGTCACCCGATTGATTGTTAGCCGACCGATCGTGATATGATGGTCACGATGAAGGCACGTGTTTAATAAAAACCGAAGTGTCATTTAGATCTCGCCCGTACGTTTTGAATCGGACGGTCGAGATTAGATCAACCTCTCGGTTGATAATGTGCTGACGCGTGTCACGGTCCGATCTTGCCACGTGTCATCTTGGCGTCGGCGGTAGCGTCATCGATGGGTCCACATGTCGGACTGCACGGTGAATCTTGGCGTCGGCGATGGCGTCATCTTGATGTCATAAATAATTTTTGAAATAAAAAATATATATTTATTTTGGCCGAAAATGTTTTCGGTGCTGACGTCATTATTAGTTATGCTGACGTCATAATTCCGGAATTGTCCGTATAAAAATAAATAAAGAAATTCGGTTTATTCTTTTTGATTTATTTTAAAACTTCAAATGGTTATAACTTTTGCGTTTCAACTCTGATTTAAGTGATTCCAATTTCTAAATATTTGTAAAATCAAGATCTATTTATTAATAAATTTTATGGAATTTTTAGAGATAAATTTGCTCTCTATAAATTATATTTATTATGTGTATATATGATTCGCGTAGACGTTGATTTGTCGGAGAGCGTTGAGGGAGAATTTCCAGCACAGGACTAACTCCAGACCAGGATCAGCAGTTGTTCGAAGGAAAGTTATACTTTGACCATGTTGCTCCTAAATTTTGAAAATGTATCTTGTTTCAAACTATGCATGCTAATTCAACTAAAAATAGACTTGATTATTTTGGGTGAATTAGCTAATCAACCTAATTGTTATTGTCACCTTGTTATTATTATTCGTATGCCATGATTCCTTTGACAACCTAAGTTTGGTAACATTAGTTGGTTGATAGTATTGTGCCAACACGGGAGGCTAGACCGTGAATAGTTGCTTAGTCGTGCAAACAACGTGAATAATCTTTTTGAATACAAAAGCAACATTGACAAAAGAAATAGAGAATGCTTTTTGATAAAAGGTAGAATGTTGTTTGTAATGATGTTGGAGTGTAGAGACCTGTGTGGTTTTACATGAAGGATGATTACGGGCATGTGTTGCACCGTTGAATAACATGGGATGGAATTTGATTTAGACTGGGGCAAGTGGACTGAGGCTTTGTGCCAGGTGGGCCTGTGTAGCATTTGGGAAGGGTTGAGTGTTGTGAGGGCTGTGTGCCAAAATGTGAGAGAAGGATGTCTTGCCTTGGTCAGTTAAGGACTTCACCTTGCAAGCCTTTGACCTGAGTTTTTCGTACAACCACATGTCTGAATGGGAAGACTTAGTTTAGTAGGATTCTAATATATTACCTTTGATACCTCGGGGTGGCAGTTACAGGGGGAAATTGTACGGGGGAGCATGCTTGTGCTTCGGTTTGGTACCCTATCCAACAGTGTTTGTCGGTCCTATACTTCGGCTCTGAGTAAGGGAAGTGATAGTGAAGGCAACACAGAGAGGTTCTTAGACTAAGATAGAAGTCTCTGAAAAGCTTTGTTACGGTTAATCGCCTTTGTGGTGTGCAAACTGTATCTTGTGGGTAAAGTGTACAACCTCTGCGAGTGTCAAAAACTGTTCGAATAGCCGAGTCCAGTCTTTGGACAATGCTCGGGAATTACAGTCAAGGGGTAGTATTTTGAAAATAAAAAGGGGTGGAAGGCTGCGTGCCAGGGTTAATGATGAATGTTGATTAGGGACTGTGTGTCTAAAATTTTGTGGAAACAATTTGAGAAGTATAATATATTCATAGGATTTTGATGCTTTCAATCTAAACTAATAATAGTTCAAAATATTGAAGCAATGCAAATCAACCTGTTCAGCCATTCCTTTGTAACAAGCCATGCATGTAGTAGTAGAACTGCATTCTATGCATGACTTGTTGAGTACGGTGTGTACTCACCCTTGCGGACAAAATTTACCAGAGGAAGAAACTACGCCTGCGTATGAGAAGGAGTTCATTGAAGAGCTAGAGAACTAGGGAAGCAAGCTTCAATCAAGACGCTTGTGGCGAAGATGGATCACCACAACTTTTATATTTCCGCTGTTGAACTTTGTTTACTTTGACTATTGTAAGCCTTGAGTGGCAGACTATTGTAAGGGACCATAAGGTCATACAACTCGTTTTATACATGTTTGAAGTACTTATTTGTTATTCCGCTGTGTATGATGTGATACTTTAATCATGTTTAGCCTGTGTGCACTAGCGTGATCCTGGACTAGTGCAGAATACACAGAGTGTCCGAATTTGTAGATTCGGGGCACGACAGAGGAGAGATGCCGCGCACGACCAGGAGGCCCGGGCTAAGGCCGAGGAGGATCTCCGCACTCTGACGGCCTCCGCGGCTGGTAAGCAACCCAATCCCGGTTCCGTTTCTGTGATCACGGCTCGCCGGGCGCGCTTTTTGATATTGCTTCGATTGGCAGAGTTGCAAAAGAATCTCTGCGACGCCGTGGAGGCGCGGAAACTGGTGGTGGAGGAGCGCGAAGAGGCCCGGTTGGCGAAGGAGCTGACGAAGAAGGAGCTATCCGAGCAGACCGCCGAGCAGGCGACCCTTCGGAGGGTCGGTCGGGAGGTCTGCAACCGGGTGCTTGGAGCCGCCGTGCAGGGTCCGAGCTCACTCGCCACCGATCTAGCCTATGTGCCGGAGCATGTCGAGAGCTCGGTGAGCGAAGGGATCGTCCTCGGGGCTTCTTCGGTGCTCGTCAACGTCATCTCCTACTATGACGGTATCAACCTTGACGCCGTTAGTAGTGGGATCGCCGTGGACCGGACGGAGGAGGAGGTCGACGGGTTCGAGGATGAAGTCGACCCGCATGCCCGAGTGATCGCCGGCCGTATATCGCCACAGAGCGCCCTCCACCAGCAGTAGAGGAAAAAATTAGATGTTTCGACTTTTGTGATGTAATAACTTCATCGTGTAATGAACTAAAGCTTATTTTAGCGTTTCGGCCAATCGGGCCATTACGTAGGTCCGACTTTGTCCTTCGCACTTCCTGATGTGATGAACATTTGACGACCATAGCTCTAGAAACCGCGGGAGTTGTACAAGCGTTGGTCGGTATGTTAACACCTTTTAGAAAAGCTCAAAGGAAAACAGGGACCTAAGGAACGAAACGTTCGCTTGCACTCGACACGGAAAAGGAGTGTTCCCGACCGACTATGGATCGCACCGCACGGGCACTTCCTCCTTCCGCAAGGCACTACTTCGCCTTATTCTTATGTTTCATCAGATATATCCAAGTCATATGAGCATAACAGTCAATACAGGTAACAAAGTACTTCATTCTACTCGCAGAAATAACAAGAGATTTCCACACATCAGAGTGAATCAATGAAAAAGGTGACACACTTCGGAGTCCCTTACTAACATATGATGTTCTTGTATGTTTCCCAAACTTGCATGCATCACATACAAATTTAAATTTATCCACCTTATTCATCTTGTTAGGAAACACTTTAGCCAAGGTCGTAAAAGATATATATACCAACCGACAATGTAAAAGTATTGCCTTAGCTTACTCCTCACTTGCCATAGCTATCAATGCATGACACACTGTTTCACTTGTTCCCCTGCGATCTAAGTACCAGAATCCATCACGCCTGACTCCAATCCCAAGCCTCTTCCTTGGTTGTGGCTCCTAAATTAAATAATTTTCATGATCAAGGGAAACCCGAAAATCCATATTATCAACTAAAGCACTCACTGAAATCAAATTAACTGGAATTGAGGGAACATATAAAACTGATGACAATTTGATAGAAAGTGCATTGTACTATACCAACACCTCTAATGTGGCATAGTGTTCCATCAGTAATTTGAATTGTTTCATTGTGTGTATATGGGCACGGTGTATATGATTTAAATTCACTATATAGACATACCCATAACATGCCGAGATGCACCAAAATCTAATATCCAGTTTGGATGATAATCTGAATGAACAAGATTAGCAACACTGCCAACTGTAGTTGTTGCCCATTGGTCTTTACTTCTTGAATCCTCTAATTTAGTCACTTCCATATTAGCTTTGTGATCACTCCTATATTCATAGCCTCTACCTCCCTTTGTCCACACCTCTGTAACTGCCCCTTCCCCTTTCACGATTAGGCTTACTAGTCATCAAACCCGTGCTTCGCATGAGCTACATGTTTTGAGCAATGATTTTTGGTGCTAATAATTTTGATTTTTAAACTCTAAATTTATTTAAATGTGGATGAGAATGCCTTAGTATTGAAAATTTACACATAAGTTTTGAACATTTGAAACTTTGAAAATTCATTTTTTTTTCTAAATTCTCATGTTGACAATAATAATTTTAAATTCTGAATTTCAATTTTTACCTGAAACATGACTTCAAACATGTCATGTAGTCTATTTGCTACCATTCATATAAAACTCTTAATTAATGTTTGATCTTAATCCAAGCTATTACCTTCAAAAATCTAAGCAAGCCATTGTACCTAGAGGGCCGATTAGTGATGGATCAACAAAAAAATTCTAATTAATATGTGATTTTCTATTTTTCACTTTATTCGTGTCCTTCAAGATTAAGCACCAACCTTTGTTAGAAGTACATTACACAGGTGAATTATATGGGAAACTTCTCATTCATCTATATCTTTTAGTTTTAAGCTGCATGCAATTTCAAAATTAAAAATTAAATAGAATAATTCTAAAATATAGTATTAGAACTAACAAATTTCTAGTTATAGTTTCAACTTTAAATGAGCATTTTTGAATTTTATGTAGTTTGCATATATTAGGGCGTCAATTCATTTAGAATTTTATTTGAAAATTTGTATATATTTAGATACCATAGTTTTTCTTGGAATTGTTAATTCAAATCAGTATTAGTAAGATTGTTTTATCCTAATTCAAATCATTATTCAGAACATTGAACATTTATAAATGAAGATTTGGATCTTTTCAAGTTTTGACTAAAAAATATAATCCTCAATTTAGAAATATATGGTGTTTTCAAAAGCGTGTAATCCAGCCAATTCAACTTTGACTACTAATATATAAAAAAAACTATTTAGATGGGTCACGTGAGAATAATTTCTTTAGATAAATCAAGATAAATATTTCTATAATTTTATATTTTTACAAATGTGTTCATATAAAAAGAAGTGATCAAAGTTGCATGTTGGAGACTGTGTAGATATTCAAAACATCATATATTCTTAAACAACAGGAGTATATTCGATTACCATAATGCTATAATTTTTTATCTAAAATTTTATATATTCGGCTAATTATTTGGAATTTTTAAAACCAAACTTTTATATATTTGGTTAGAATATATATGAACATAGATTTATCTGGAGAAGTGTGAGAATTTATTTCCTTTTTCTAGTATTAGTAGAAGAGAATTTCTAGATTTTTATTTTTCTTTAATTAACACAAAAATTTAGCAGTCCTTGATTTATATGAAAGGGTTTGTAGCTTTTTACTTCATCTACTTTAATATGAAATTTTGTAGCCTTTCTCCCTAGAATTCATATGAATTCTATATTAGGATTTTACTCTGAAAACTGGTTAGATAGCTAGTATGTAACTGTTAGCTTCAAGAAAATATAAAATACTATGCACCCAGTCTTTGCATCTGAATAGCTAAAAGCATATTTAATTGAACTGTGCTGTTTGGATTCTTCTACCGATTCTGAAGTTGACTTAATTAATTGATCACCGTACTACATATATTCTTATGTGCATGTCCAGTATTTTAAGTAAAATTCATCATTTTCGATGGTTTGATACTAAATCCAAAATGTACACTTTGACTTTTGAACTATGAAAACAACGAATTATATTTTTTTAATTTTTTGCATGCATGCAATGCTTGCTTTCAATGGCGAAATATTCTATGTTCAGATGATTGCTTGTCGATTCTTCCACGTTTCGTGTTCTTCGATGATGGTGTCCAAGCCTTGAACCCTTGATTCGCGGGCAACTGACGCTGAAGTTTCCAGCAGATTAATGCATCATTGCTTTGAAGGCAGAGGCTGGAGGCTTGTATGGTATAGCTAGCCCCTTCTTAATCGAGAAAAGAAAATGCAACGTGTGGAACGGTTCAAGCTAGAAAGTCGAGTCAAGACATATATGGATGCATATGTGTACACATGCATGTCATGTAATACCCCAAATCGTTTTACCAGGGTTTGTGGCCTTTAGAATTGTTGTGTAGTGTTATTTACATTTTTCCCCCTAGCCTTTCTATTATTAGCACCCAAATTGGAGTATAAAGGAAGAGAGGCTTTAAGTGAAAACCCTAGACTCAAAGCTTCTGAGTTTTTCCCCAAATTCCCAGCCGCCTCACTCCCGATTTCATCTCCTGGCGCCGTCCCTGGCTTCTTTCCTGCCAGTGCCTTCCCTTTGTCGCCCCCCTGGATTCCTCCTTGCAGGCGCCTCCTCTTCTCTTCCAGCCGAGCACTCCCTGCTTCACCTGCACCAGCCGAGCACTCCCTGCGCCTCCAGCCCTGGCTTTTCCCTGCGCCACCGCCCCTGGCCTCCCTCCTCTCGGCCTCCTCCCCACAGGGCAGAAGCCACAGGGCGGCCGTGCACAGGGCTTGGCAAAAGCACTTGGAGGCGGCCATGACATTAAACAGACACCGGCAACATCAATGCCCCCTCTTGTCTTCTTGTGGTGAGATCTCAAGCCTAGAATGCATTGAGATGTTGGGTTTCTAGGGTCTGAGCGGATGTTTGTTGAAATGCTTAGAAGACTTATTGTATGGTATTACACTATGTTTTGAGTAATGATCTGTGAGTCACCATATGAGCTAAACTTATTGCTTCATAAGCATATTCATATTGGTATGGTTGCTTCCTTTTGTGCTTACATGGTATAAGGTCTGAAGTTGTCTGTGCATTGAGATTATGAGGCATATGTATATATAGATGTTCTGGAATCAACCTTTGAATATTATCATGTAAATTAGCCTGCTCTTCATTTGTATACACCCAATTCGAAGTTGGCAATATGCTCTCAGCGATAGTGTACGAATTATCCAAATGCATTGGTTTTAAATATCCTTAGAAAAATGTGGATGATGCATGTTCTGACCAATAAGAGTAAAACTAGCAGTATGTGCAGTACCTGTATGTGTGCTAGAGAAATTCGAATGAATATTTGTGTCCTGCTAATCCTGTCCTACGTGAATGTCTCGTTTCGACCTCACCATTCTACAAGTTATTATGGGGTTGTGGATGGGATCTTATTTGTTGATTAAATTGGTATGAGTTGAAAATTTACCTCTATGATTTGTGCTCACATATATGTAGCCTAGAATGTTATTATGTATTTCCCTGTGATATTTATGCCTTGATTCAACTTGCATAGTTCTAGTTGCTCAAGCTGGTATACATGGGTATTTATATGTGTTTATTCTTGATCGTCAAGACTTAGCGAGCGTGGATCTTCTAGGCATGAACTACGATCGGTCTTTAGTCTCTTAGAAGATCCTCTAGTTTCTTTGTGATGTTATGCTTTCAATGAATATGATTGACTTTTATTTTTTGCTAGTGAGGGATAAAGTACACAACATACTCGACTTTTATAAACTTCGGTTGCAAGTAGGTAGCTTATTAATGGATGATGGTTGAGTTTTATTTACATGCAAAGTGATTTTGTGTGAGGGAATCTGTTTTCTAGGCATGGATCCTAGCTAGCAAATTGATCACACTCTAGGGCGGAAGGATTAGAAATGCTCAACTTCGATTTTATTTTATTACATTGCATTGATGGCCAAATATTTATGAACATGGCGGGAAGAGTGGAGTAAATGCAAAAGAGTTTATTCCTTTTGTCGCTTGTATCGAGTGTGCATAAATTTAAGTTGGATGAATCTTGTTTATTTGCGAGGGAAGGTTACGTGGGGAGTGGCCTCAATCGCATG